>OY748306.1:13776604-14976604 GCA_963556515.1 Nudaria mundana | reverse complement strand
CTCCAAAGCCCCCCGAGCCCCCTCCTACGGTGCCGTTCCTGCCTAGTGGCAGAGACCAGGAGGTTCTAGCTGCGCGGGAGCTCATGCTGGCTCTTACCCGGATAGCAGAAGCTATGAAGGGTGGTACGAAGACGCAGATAGTGAAGACGGCCGTGACTCACGCTACGTCTTCACTAGATGAGCTCCTAGCACGGAGCGTCCCCGCGGAGGAGCAGAAGCTCCGGGGCCAAGTGGCCAGCCTGGAGGCGGAACTTGCTGCGTCCCGGCTACAGATGGAGGTCCGGCGACAGGAGGTCGCGAACCTGACCAGGTTGGTCAAGGGGCCTCCCGGGACCCAGACGGAGCATCCTGTGCCGCCTTCTCCTACGGCTGGGCCGTCGCCAAGGCCGGAGACCAAGACCGCATCCCACGCGGCGCGTGAATCACCGCCACGGCCTGCGGTCACTCTCACTGAAGTCATGGCGGCAATTGAGAGGCGCCTCGGCGTCCTTGAGGACCGGGCGTACCGCCCTGCGCTGACGCAGCCTGCGTTGTCCTACGCGGCTGTTGCCTGCGCCGGCGCTGCGCCCCGTCCAAGAGACAGGCCTCCTAGCTGCCCTGCCCTACCCCCGTCCGCTGTCCCAGCGAAGCGGACGCCGGCCGAAGCTGCGGCAATCTCGCGGAAGGGTAAGGGGAACGGCAAAAAGAGTGCCACCCCCGTTGCCTCCAGGGCCACTCCCGCTGCTGCTCCTACTGCTTCTTTACATCCCTCCAGACGGAAGAGATGGGAGGTAGTGGGCGCCAAGAAGCAGCGCAAGAGGGCCAAGAATAAAGCGGCCAGAGCCACCGCGGCGAAGGCGCCAAAGAGGCCCCGTCCCCCTTGCTCCACCGCTGTCTTCCTGACGGTGACGACAGTGGGTGCGGAGAAGGGTGTGGGGTACGCCGACGTTTTGAGGACCGTAAAGGCCTCAGTCGACCTGAAGACCCTCGACATTCAGGGGGGCTCCGGTGCAAGAACATTCGCACCGGCGCTCGCCTCCTCGAGGTATCCGGCGCCTCCAGCAGCTCCAAAGCTAACGCCCTAGCGGCTAAGTTAAGGGAGACGCTGGATACTGAAGCCGTCCACGTCACCAGACCCATCAAATGCGCCGCATTGCGCATCTCTGGTCTGGATGACGCGGTCACGAGGGAGGAGATTATTTCCGTCGTCGTGGAAAGCTGGAGAGATTTCCTTCAGCCTCACTGGTCATGGCGCGACAGTCGTCCAGTGCCACGTTGCGGTGGCTCTGAAAATAGCGGACGGACGAAGCCTCCTTGTAGGGGGCTTCTTAAAAGCGCAGGTGCACCTCCTGCGTGGCCGGGAAACGAGATGTTTTCGTTGTATGGTGGTAGGGCACGTAGGAGTGCAGTGCACAGCGGAAGACACCGTGGGCGATCGGTGCTTCCGCTGCAGCCGGCCCGGCCATAAGGCCAATGGCTGCGAGGCCCTGCCTCGCTGTTATAGATGCAAGGCGGAGGGCCAAACGGCGTACCATCGGGTCAGCAGCCGTACCTGCGATGCCTCGAGGCCGAAGCCTCGTCCGTCCGTTGGTGGCAAGGGGGGAGCCGTTTCTGCGCGACCAAATTCGCGGCGGGATGCTGACATGGACGTCCATTAATGTACGCCCATGTCCACATCCTGCAGGTGAACCTGAACAACTGCTGCGCTGCTCAGGATCTTCTACCAGAGCATCGCGCAGTGGTCCATTAACTTGGCCGTGGTCGCCGAGCCGTACTACGTCAACCCGGGAAGCCCGGTGGACCAGGACGGCTCGGTCTATTGTATCTTTGGGGGTTCCACCGCGGACACCTCGCACCTTGCATCATTGCAAGCGGCCGGGGGTGTGTTGCGGCGTAATACGAAGGGTTTGCGGTCGTGTCCGCCTACATCTCGCTGACTCTGGACGAGACTCAGTTTGAGATATAGCTCACTGAGCTCGACGTCGTCTTCGCTGCGTGCCGTCCTCGCCCTGTCCTGCTCCTGGAAGACTTCAACGCCTGGAGTGTGGCGTGGGGCTCCCGGGAAACTAGGGACAAGGGGAGGCTTCTTGAGGACTGGACCAGAACGCCTGGTCTGGTAGTCCTCAACCGAGGGTATGTCGCCACCTTTTGGCAGCGGGGGAGGGAGTCGATCGTGGACGTTTCCTTTGCAACCCCTGCCCCGACCGTTTTTCAGGCTGGCGCGTGGAGGAGGGTGTGGAGACGGACTCGGACCACTGGTTCATCCGGTTCGATGTTGCGCCCCCACCTGGCCTCCCAAAGCCAGTCAAAAATCCTCCGGATCCGCGTTGGGCTCTTCAACGTTTAGACCGGGAGGCTCTCCTGGAGGTGGCAATCGTGCAGCCCTGGATTCCGGTACCGGACAGGCCTGCCGATGTGGAAGCCGAAGTGGAGTGGTTCAGGAGAGCCATGTCGCAAATATGTGATGCGGCGATGCCTAGGGTTACATCCAGACCGGCAAGGAAGCAGGTGTACTGGTGGTCGCCGGAGATTGCACAGCTGCGAGCAGCATGCATCTCCGTCCGCCGCCAGTACACCAGGTTTTGCCGGAGGCATCGCCGCCCAGACGACGCGGCAGCCCGAGAGGCAGAGCTTTATCAGGCATACAGGGAGGCCAAAGGTATTCTCCAGGAGACGATAAAGCGGGCCAAGGCGGTAGCCCGTGAGAAGCTTCTGGAGACCCTTCAGCAGAACCCATGGGGGCGCCCGTACCTATAGGTCAGAGAGAAACTCTGACCTAGGGCGCCCCCACTGACTCAGAGTTTCCAGTCGCAGCAGCTGGAGCGGGTCATGGACTCCCTGTTTCCGACGAGCGCGGAGGAGCACGACCCTCCGCGCATGGCTCCATCGCTGCCCGACGCGGATAGCACCAGCGAAGACGACGTACTCGAAGTCAGGGTGGGGGAGCTAGGTGCGGCAGTACTCCGGCTTAAACGCCGGAAAATCACTGCCCCCGGACCCGATGACACTCCTGGCAGTGCATGGGTCCTGGCCCTCGAAGAACTCGGGCCTCGACTGATGAGGCTCTTTAGCGCATGCCTCGAAAGGGGCCAGTTTCCCGAGGTGTGGAGGACGGGGAAACTGGTTCTGATCCGTAAGGCGGGGCGGCCGGTGGACTCACCGTCCGGATACCGGCCGATCGTGTTGCTCGACGAGGTGTGTAAGCTGTAAAAAACCCCTACTAAACTATCTAACTATCTAACTAACTATAACTAACTAAGTATATAACTAAGAGGGAAGAAAGAAAGGAAATATATATAAATACAGAAGAAAGAAAGACTAAGAAGAAGGAAAACCTAGAATATGGAAGGAATTATATCTAGAATAAATTGAACATGGATTATAAATTTTGAATTCTGGACGGAGAATCTGAAACACATGGAAAGCTGCATTATAATCGTCTAAATGATTATACTATTCTATCTGATAAGATGATAGTGTATCAACTATATAGTTCCATTTAGAATACCTATAATGTACTTCTAATATGAACTTTTTACTGAATATTGGCCAAAGTGATCGATCGTCTAGTGATTAGTGGTAGGACTCTGCGTTGTGTTATAGCAAACCGGATTCTTTTTTGTGATTATGCGCTCAGAACTATAATGTAAGATTATAATGTAAGATATAATGTTCTAACCACAAATTTTGCTGTTCTCTCTGAGACAGTCTTGATAATGCTTCGTTTAGAGGCGAAATAATTGTCGACGTTTTGTTGTCTTTTTAATCCTGCGAAAAATAGTGCTATTAAGAAATTTAAAATAAGTTTAAAGTGTTTTTTTTAAATATTTTACTTACCATTGCTTTATAATGTAAGACCTAAATAGTGCTTCTAATTTCAAACCTAAATAAGTGAAGTTAATATCTTATAGTGATTCTAAATTATTTGTTAGACCTAATTAGTGCTTTTAATTTCCTAAACCTAGACAAGTTGTTCTGGTAACTCAGATTGTCCTATCAGTAATAGATGAAAAGTATTTTAGTGTCAATTGTGTACATAACCTAAAAGTGACATTAATATTGACTATAATATTCTAGATTACTGTAATAAATTATTAAAGCTTTATCAACAAGGGAGTACCTATTTATTTATAATGAGATAGTGAATTTATTGTGGTTATTATAGAACCTAGGGATGTAACATACAGACTAGTTGCAATAATTAAATGTTTACCGAATGGTCATGATAATTAGGAGGGTAATGGACAGTAGGTAATTAGGTATCAATGTGGGGTTGGAAAAGGTCTTTTACTGCCCCAGCCACGCAGAGACCGACTGGAAATCAACACATACACCATATTTCCTCGTGAAAGTATTTTTTGGATGATGAAACAGCTTGAACAGCTGATCATGAAAGTAATAGGGATTAGAACGAGTTCCAGATCCACAATATTGATGTTAATATTATCAATAGGTAAGTATACCCAGTGATAGCCACAATAGTTCAGCTAGGAGTTATGCTTGGCAAGAACCTCCAAAGCTTATTGGTATATCTGAGATCCTGTCTCAAACAAACAGTCTCATGATTTATAAAATGACGAATTGTAGAAGATCCGAGGATACATCTACCGTAGAAACCCTGATCCAATGATACATCAACTCTATCTCAATCTGGTCCAGTCAAGGAAATCCAGTGAGTCCGGAGCAGTGTTCAAATTCACAAGGGCTGCCCATGAAATACAATCAGCAATACACGATACAGTCTAGCTCGTCTTGCCCTTAGGCCAAGAGAGTCCGGACCATCGGTAAGCCAAGTTGCAACCATGCCAGCAAAGTGGTTGAAGTTGTAATCATATGAATGTCCGTACCACAAACACTCAGATATACATCAAGATAGTTATCATTAATGTAACATAAATCCATTCTGAACTATTTTAGCAGATAGATACAATTATTTAAGAATTAGCTTCTGGTAACCCGAGTAGGATTAATATAGGATGAAGGTATAAGTAAGTATGGGTTTTATGATTATAGTTTATACATTTGCTTGACCACAATGGGAAAAGTAGGTATAATAAAACAACCATATTTATTGTAGAGTATTTATTGAATAATTACCTTCACCTATGTAGAATAGCCTTCTTGACATGTATTATGTAATTGTTATTTACATTCTACGGATAGATCAGAATAAGTACTATAAGGAGTGGGTAAGTTGGGTAGGAGTTCACTCAATATTCCATTGTTGTGCCAAGTAATATCAAGCTAGTCTGACTTGGATATCGGAGTTCTAAACGAACCAGGCTGTTAGATCTACTTAGGCTTCTCCTATAAATTCCAATCTCCTCTGGTGAGACATGGCTCCGAGTAGACTGGAGGATACCCAGGTATGTTATAACCTTGAAAATATGCAAGCGCCAAACGCTTAGTAGACCAAGATTTAATCGATTTCTGAGATGAGCAAATACAGCTACATCTTCATGTATATCAACTGAAGCTTGTTCAGCATACCAGGAAACAATTTAACCCAAGATTCAAATGCTTCCATCTCAAACCATCCGCTATCCAAAATCTTACAAAATTGGAAATTCCTATAATAAAACACATAGGGGGTAGTATTATTCTGATACTATCATTCCATTAGCGGTTTCAATAATAAAGGTATGCGAGATGAATTCAAGAAGGAATTCCCACAGGCTTATGAACCAAGTTACCTCACCTATTACCATGATTCACCAAATATATCACCGGGCATCACACAGTAAAGGTTACTAATATAAATTAATTTAGTTTATGCCATCCAAGGCGTAGCTCGGACAATGGACTAAGTTTACCAATCATTGCATGAATGATTTGACGAAATGTAGGTATACTCAAGTATACAATTATAGTTGATATATACAACTTCACTCAGGCGTAGCTCGGACAATGGACTAAGTTTACCAATCATTACAGGAATGATATGGCGAAATGTGATACACTAAAGTGTGTATGTAACTCAGATCAATCCTCCTAATGGTTTATGACTCTGTTCATACCCCACAGGTTATTCGCTGGTTAGTTCAGGGTGGTCAAGCAACGGTATGAAATATAATATGTATGTAGGTAATATACAATAAGGATATTAGAATCAGTATTGTAATTATATTCAATTTCGGACACAATTTTTCAGTTCACAATATAAATTAGTTAGGTAGGTAGGAAGGAAGGTAGATAGGTAGATAGTATGTAGTAAGTATGATAATATGACCATTATCTACGGTTAGTTCCTGCCACGCTTCCTACTTCGATTCAAGACGATCTCATCAGGATTATCTCACTAAAATTGGCTAAGTAGTGTTTATTTAGTCATTACTATACACACTAACGGACCTAATTAGAATTGACACTGGAGATTCGACTATGCTGTCACAATCATTGAACTAGAATGTACCTAGAATGTTGTACGCACTACCAGGACAATATAGAACATTTAAATAACACTGGATGTCTATAAACTACACTGGATTTATCGCACCTACACATCCACAATCTGAACAAATTGGACGCTTGTCTTACGACCGTTACACTGAATCATGAATTTATCCTTACTTTATAGTTCATGTACGCATTCCAAGCCCTTAGACAAATTTTACCATAAATTTTACGCATATTCATCAGATTACACGCTAAAAACCTAGAAATCATCCGTCAGTTCGTTGAAAACATGGAGGGTATTTGGATAAAATACCCTCCATGTATTTACAAAGATTTTAATAGAATGAAAAGATCTGACCTCAAAATGACGTCTTCCTCGACTCCTCGTTGCTCTGCAGCTGCATCTTGAATCACTTAAATTAGTGCTAGTCTCATAGCGCGGACTAGTATGTAATGTCGTACACTTATCGCCAAGAGACCAGACTCAATCTCTTTCCCAAATGCAATAGATATAAAATATCTATTCATTTCTATCCCCAGAAGTCTTAGAAGCGATAAATGCTTGAGTAAAATGTGTGTGTATCCCTCTGAATAGAATCTGGCCAGGATTCTAGACAAAGGCGTATAATAAAATAAATACATATATATAATAAATAATTGTAGGGGTAGGTGTATTGTGCAGGTACCTAAGATACTCACATGTCAACGATCGAAGCGCGCACTAGATGATACCGACCACTCAGAAGACGAGCAGAGTTCCGATACTCTTGATAGTTCGAAAAGCAAAAGAGCTTGTTATACCGTCGAAAATGCAAAAGGAAAAGAGCTTGTTATACCGTCGAAAATGCGAAAGGAAAAGAGGACGAGAATCCCGCACACCCGTTTTTATAACCTTTTCCTAAACCACTCCCATATCCGTATCATTCGTTCTTTTCCCGTAAAACCCATTCTATAATCTAGCAACACCGATCTACACTCTTTCCCACTTCCAACAATTCCAATAACCATTACCTAACTTTAAATCTTAATTATGTTATCTAAACATACAGAACCCATTCAAATGTACCTAAATTTTAAATAAAATTAATAAATATAAATAAGTGGTTTAGAATACCTCATTACCATTCTCTAATAAAATTAATAACTATGAATAAGTGTTTTTGGAATATCCTAGTACGATCTCTAAAGAATTGTGAAAAGTCCAACGTTATATCAACTAATATAATATTTATCTAAATTTAGTGCCAAGAAATTTAATTCATACATGTATATTATTTCTAACAATAATAACTTGATATAAACCTAACTGATATGTATTTCAACCACTTCTAAGAATATAAGGCTCTATGATGTATTCTAACAATACAATATTGTAACATTTTAATCTGTATTGAAGTTATTAATTTTGGTTATCTAAATTTTCTATCTAAATTAATGTTTATCTGGTTTCTACCTATTATTCTGATATCTACATAGCTTTTACTTATAAGAACTTGTCATTCTTCATCATGGGACACCTCAAATTTGAAGAAACAATTGTAATGAATTGTTAAAATTTTGGTAAATTAATCTTTATTTTCTACCACTAAACTCCTAATATTTCCTACTTCCCTGCTATATTCTAGTTTATATGTAGTCTACATTCCTCAGATATGTTAGTACTTCATAATAATTACAGGCATTAACATAGTTTTAACAGATTGAATTTTCACTAAGTTACTGGACCAATATTTTTAAGTATAATGTGAATTTCTCAATTCATAAGCAAACTCATGTTTATAACTAACAGTGATACCTCATGAACTTACAGGAGTAGAATTTATCTCATTTTTAGCATATCCTTTTGGTTAAATGTGAAATTTTAAGATATTTTTATAGCTTACTTATCCTGAATTTTGAATGTTTGGGATTCAATGTTTCTACTACATAACTTAGTTTGTACTTGGTATTCTAATTGAATTTACATTTTCTATTAAATAAGTAAATACATAGTATGTATTTACTTATTTAATAGATACATACATCAATCATAACTTGTATTCAAAATTATACCTAGGGTCTAAGTTTGACTAAATTGACTGTCTTTTCTATTCAATACTTTCATATTTTTGACCATAACTTTATTACTAATTGGAATTTTAATGTTATATTTTGAATAGTAGTCGTAGGTACTGGCACAATCAATATTCTAACATCAATTATTGCCAATCTATCAATAATTTGAAATCCAACATAAACCTTAATTTTCTTCCTAAACTAATATATGCATTTCCAGATTTATGAATTCTACTTCTACATTGACTGTAAAGTGACAACTAATGAACTAATCACCCCTAAGGTACTGTGTCTTACTTATACTTACGTTTAATAACTAGACATGCTGAAAATAAGTAAATTATTAAAATTTAATAAATTGATTCATTTAAAATTTATAATTAGCGCCATCTAGTGATAATAGGATGAACTAAGTACTATTTGCTTAGAGAATATTGTGTATCCGACATTGATTTTTAAATGTAATTGTTAATTGCCAGCAGATGGCAGTTATAAACAATTTTTATCATATCAAAATGAGATTTATTCAATTAAGAATGATATTTTTTAAAGGGGAATTAAAACAATCGAATCTTATTATTCTTTATTTTATGTTTCCAATTTGAAGGTCTTCTTCAAGAAGAATTAGCGTTGCAGACATAAATTTATCATACGGATCTACTCGTGTGAGTAGAGATCCGTTACAAAGCTCCTTGAGCGAATTATCTTTGGACCTGGAAGCGAGAGCCCTTGCGTTATTATTCCAATGGTGCAAGGAGGCGCTGGAGCGGGACCACAGGCCTACTACTCGAGAAATCGACCAGAAGAAGACCATCGACCTCCATGATCGGGGCCTGAGGACGGCGGGTTCGCCACCCGCCGTCCTTACAGAAGCAGGCTAGAAGGGTTGCGTGCTGTGGGGCCTTTGCCCCATAGCACGCAACCAGATTCACTTGCTGACGCGGGATAAAACCCTACCCCAACGACGCGGGATTCTCATCCCGACCAAACCCCCTTAGAGACCACAGAGGTGGTCAAAGTCCACTGGGCGCCACTGGAAATACGTTCTGCTTGTAATCAGAGACGCCCTCAATTCAAATTTCAAATTAACAGCTTTTCACTAAATGCTGTCTGTTTGTTCCCGCCAATCTCTGTACCGGCTAAACCGATTTTAATCGGACTTTCTCTGGCTGATAGCTGTTGTAATAAGGTGTAACATAGGGTACTTTTTACCTCGGGAATGTGTTCCTGCGGGAATCAGGAACTATTAAGAAAGTTTAATATGCGAGCGAGCCCTTAAGTCATACAAACATTAGGCTGAAACGACGTAGTGAATGGAAATCCCATTCACTACGATCTTGACATACTTTTTTCACTTAAACCTCTTTTCATTTAATTAAGGTAAGACGCCGAGTACCACCTACTTATCATTTAAATATTGTCTCTACCGGCAAGTCAGCAAATAGGATTTGAAAGTAGACATCTGGGAATGTGAAAAATTTACCATGTGCAAAATTGGGAAAGTGAAGACCTGGGAATAAAGGTTCTAAAGCAAGTATTTAAAAAAAAGTACTGTCACTGCACCAACAACCTGTGAGAAAGTACTGTCCACCAACGTGTTAATTAAAAACAAACACATTTATTTGTTAATATTAATTTGCATCATGTTAAAAAAAGATTCAGAATTTATTTGGTTACCTTAGCGAAAAGAATTTCGGTCATTGACCATGACCGAAATTCTTTTTGCTCCACGACAGCGTTTTCGATGATACCCTATTTGGGAAAACAGAATGTTGTACGTCGTATAGAACGATTTGTGACTTAAACTTGTTAGTTTAAAGAATAACATCCCAAAAGATTTGTCTTGTTTGAAACAAAGAACTAAAAGCGAAGTAATCAAGAAACTAGGTTTATTCCAACTAATATTTTACGTCACAACATAACTTTCCGAAGACAAATAGTTATTGCATTTTTTTCTTTCAATTTTAGATGCTGTAAATTTCGTTAAAAGTCACAATAAATATCTATTGTTCACAAGAATACATAATATTACCATTTGTTGGTCGTCGTCCAACGCTAATAAAGTCCCGTATTGAGATTTATATTAAAATTCAAAAGGGAAATGCGTTTGAAAGAAGATTTTCATAAGATACATTAAAATCTGTTTCCACCGATTCGGTGTTTGAGTGTGGTCCAATTTATAAGCTCACTACATTTTCATTTCTAAACTGAGAATGCGGGCTACCAAACTACTGACTTGAACACCTAAGTCAAATAATGAGGCAAAAATAAATATTCTACAAACATTTTATCTTAACTTTCAGGGTTCCGTAGTTAAGTCTCTTAACTCTTATAGTTTCAACATGTCCGTTCGTCTGTCATCAACTTTTTTCCCATACGGTTAGCGCCAGAAAGAACAAACTTTGCATGATAATGTGTATTTACCACGGCAACATTGCTAAAATTTCGATAAATATATTTTTGGGGTACCTCCTCTACATTTAAAGTGGGGATGATTTGTTTTAGCATGTCTACGTTACGCCTCTGTCACTTGTTGACAAACTTAAGAGGGTTATATGAGATTACCGACCACATTTACGCACACAACGCTATTTTTTATAAATTGTACCATCCTGATTGTCCGTTGGGACAGCAATAACAAGTCTATAAACCGTTTTTACTGCCTTTGTTCAACTAAATCTATGTCGGTTTTGACTTTTTAAACCATCGTCCTGTTTTTGTATGAAACCCAGAATAATTTTTAAGATGTTTTCAATGGAGAGATTGGAGTTTCTAATAAAATATTATATTCAGTGGAATTTAAAAAATTGTTTTTACTTGATTAATATTCTTTTAAAAAATTGCTGATCCAACGAACTTCAACCGTCTCAACCGTCTCAAAATAAAATAAGGTTACTTCAGAGGTCAGTACTTCAAAAACAATTTCTGAACCCAAACAAGTTTTGACTCGTACGGATTTTGTTAAATGCAAATACTTACTCGTAAACCAATGCGATTCTCGGGACTGATGGCCGATTTCAGAATCTGCATTTTTTTTTTTTTTTTTTTATATTTGGTTCGCCAAATTGACGCCGCCCGCCTGGTGGTAAGTCGTGACGACGTCTAGCGATTGTGGGCCACTCTCACAGCACACATTACTATTGAGAGTGGCCCTCAACTTGACGACCTACTGATGTGCCTCTTCACGCTCCGCTTAAAGAACCCAGGATTATATGTGGGAGGAAACACGTGCACAGGCAGGGCGTTCCAGGCCACTATCGTTCGGCAGAGAAACGAACGTTTAAAACGTTCGGTTCTCGCGAACATGCTATCCACTGTGTGGGGGTGGCATCTCTGCCCGGCACGAGTCGTTCGGGATCGGAAGGAAGAGGGTGGGATCAGATTGAAGAGCTCTTCAGAACACTCGCCGTGGTAAATACGGTAGAATGCGGCCAAGGAAGCTATTGTTCGGCGCTGAGCTAGCGGCTCAAGGCTTCCCGTTACCTCCGGACAACCTATAATACGGATAGCCCGTCGCTGCATAGCGTCGAGAGCGTCCAGCAGATACTTCGCGGAGCCGTCCCAGAGGTGAGAGCAGTATTCGACGCAGGGTCTAATCTGCGTCTTGTACAGCAGACACCTCTGGTCCGGTGTAAAGAATCTCTTTACCTTATTCAGTATTCCTAGTTTCCGCGAAGCTAGCCCTATACATCTTTCGATGTAGTTTTTATTATTGAGCTCTCGACGAACGTCTATGCCAAGGATATCAAGGTTGTCCTTCATTGGTAATAATGCATTCTGAAGAGAGGGTAGGGGAAGGAAAGGGGATTTCTTCGCAGTAAATGCACACGCCTGTGTTTTGCGGGCATTGAACTCGACCATATGATGCAGCATATGATGAGATGATTCGCCACTTTCGGTAGCGACTGATAATCATGAACACTCCTTAATCAGCCGATTCATGATGGGACTGCAGATATTGTTAGTTAACGTGTAATATCAGTCCTTGGGTTCGGTTACGGCAATGGACTTTTCCATACATACGTAGGTCACACTAAAAGTTTTGCGTAACTTAGAAAAACAACATGTTAAAACCAAAATATTATGTTTATTGCTTTTCAAAATACTCTCCTTTACATTTTAAACATTTTTTCATGCGATCGAACAATTTTTTAAAACAGGAGGACCACATATCTGAATGCATGATTTCAACGTGCTGATTGAACTCTATCACTTCCTCTTCGCAGTTGGTAAAAGTGAAACCTCTCATCAAATCTTTGATTTTGGGGAAAATACAGAAATCACAGGGTGCTAGGTCGGGGCTATGCGCAGGATGGGTGACGATTTGTACTTTTTCGGAAGCTAAAAATGACATTGTTTTGTTGGCCGTGTGTGAAGAAGCGTTGTCATGATGTAGGAGAACGCGGCTTTTGGGTTCTTTCGCGAACTTTTTCTAACACCCTGGGTAAACAAATGGTAGAATACGACTCGGCATTAACTCTCTTTTGATCTTCAAGTGGAATTGTACAGATAGGACCCGTAGCTGAGATAAAAAACACGATCATTTTTTTACCAACGTTTCTCACTTGCCTCACTTTTGTTGGCTTGTTCTCATTTTCAAACACCCATTCACAAGATTGCTGTTTTTTTTCGGGTTCAAAACAATAAATCCACGTTTCGTCTCCTATGACAATGTCATAAACAACATTAGAATGTCAGTGGTCGTACTTCAGTAGCATCTGTGAGCACCATTCCACGCGAGCCCGCTTCTGCTCCGCTGTCAGTTTATGAGGGATCCAACGACAACAAAGTTTCCGAACTTTTAATTCTACGTGTAAAATTTTCTATATTTGACTCATACCAATCTCCAATAGTCCTCAAATTGTCTCAAAGGTAATCCGCGGGTTTTCTTCAATTAACTGCTTAACAGTAGCTACATTATTTTCGTTGACGGCAGTTGAAGGCCGCCCTTCACGAAATTCGTCATGTAAAGAAACTCGACCTCTCTCAAATTCAGAAAACCATCGCCTCACGGTGCTCAAACAAGGTGCTTCTCTCCCAAAAGCATTTTGAAGACGAGCGGCACAGTCTTGCGGAGAGAGAGACCTTTTAAAATCATAAAAAATCATCGCTCTAAAATCTTTTCGACTTAATTCCATTTTCGTTGCATACGTAGAACTTTGATGTGTGATAAAAAACAATTGACAAATGATTTCCCGCCAATAGTTTTTTTTTACTACTAAGAAGATTGCAACGTTTAAAAAAATATAGCATTCCAAATTCAAATAGTTCCGATTAGCTAGAAGTGCAAAACTTTTAGAGTGCCCCATGTATTACGAGAGACCAAAAAAACACACACACACACACACACACACACACACACACACACACACACACACACTCACACCTATATGCCGAAGGGGTAGGTTAGGCAAATTGTGGGTGCATTACACACCCACAATTTGCCAGTAGTTTTAGTCCCACGTAACAGGGGGCAAGCCCATTGCCATCACCGGGCACATTTATAATGGTTATGGTTATGTTCTAAATGGCCGAATGAATTTAATAAAAAGTAGTAGCCTTGCGATGAAATGTTGAAGCAAGGCAACAAAATCTTACATGCCAGCCGTTATGGCACAGCCAATTAAAATCCTGGGCGTCTCCGACTTTTAGAACAAATGGACCAAAAATAAAACAAAAAGAAAAGACCAAAAAATGTATGTGTATGTGTGTGTGTGTAAAGCGCCTCTGCCTACCTCCACCGGGTATAAGTATAGGCGTAATTATAATTTTAGCAGAGCTTCGATTCTCGAACACGATGTGCATTAATTACAGTAATAATGTCACTATCGCTGTTTTTGTAACGAACTATCCTAAAAGTGGTTTAAAATAATCTAAAGTTGATGTTTGCAGTTAATGAGTCGCGAACTTTAAATCCTTTATCAGCGAACTAACAGCTCGTGAAAGGGTAAGATTAATTACTGACATTTTTGTGAAACAAAAATGTTTATTAAGGTTACTTGGGGTTGACGTATTTTATTAAAAGAAGAAATTATGTCATAAATATCATTTTGAAATCCGATATGCACTGATTTGTATCAAAACGAATTTAACCAGGCACTTTAGATAGATAGATTAGGTATAATTTATTGTACACCAATACAAATGAAACAAAAACTTAATATTTAAGTAGTATGTTCAAATGGCAGCCTTATCACCAAGAGTAATCTCTTACAGGCAACCTTTGGATGGACATAAGTAGATAGAAGTGAATTAAACAGTGGATAGGTATTGGCATATATTATGAAAAGAAAGATGCATAAGTTCTGAAAAGAAAAGTAATGGAATAAACTGAATATAGTAATTATAGAAGATATACCTACATATAGTAAAACTTAAACACTGTTAAATAAATAGAGACTTTTATGTTTGTCAGAGTCTCGTCCGTTGATCGATGGTGCACCACTTGCAGATGAGGTAGGCTTAAACCTCTAAGATCTTGGTGAGACCGCTATGCGTCAAGCTTTACTAAGAGTAGGTACTTTTACCTATTTTCTAGTCCCCAATTAACTTAAAAACAACATTAGTTGAATAAAAATTGACACAGCAATCGACTTCAAACTACCTAAATGGGACCAAATAGTTTGTCGGAATGGGACCAAATTGCAATGGAACTACTTGGGTAGTAATAACTTCCAATTACAATAAAAATCGGTTTACCCAGTCTGAAGATATAAGCAGGCCTCCGTCACTCGCTCAAAGCCACGCGCTATATACCTACCGCTCGGCGTACCTTCGAGAGTACAAACTGGCAGAGGGCTGCCAAACGCCCGCCTGAGCGCTCGCATCGCACCGCACCGCACTGCACGTTTCCCGCGCTTACGCTTAGAAATGCAGAAACCACGTAATTATTGTGCGGATTATAGTCTGTAGGTATGCAAATGGTATGCAATATTTTAATAATAACAAAATGCATTTTTAACTTGGGTTTCATTTACTTAGATTTCTTTTTGTTTTTCGTGCACCGGGATTACGTTATGTTTAACTAACAAAAAAAGTGGCCAAGTGCGAGTCGGACTCGCCAATGAAGGGTTCCGTAGCAGCAAGTAACATAATATTTTAATTTTTAAGATTTATGGCGTATTAAAAAACTACTTACTAGAGCTAGTTCATACCAATTTTCGGTACCTAGAAGTTTGTATGGTAATGTACAACATATATATATATATATATATTTTGTTTTATCATTCTCTTATTTTGGAAGTTAGAGGTGGGGGGGATACATTTTACCAGTTTGTAAGGGTCCCTCGTGCAAACTATTCAGTTTAGAAAAAAAATTATATTAGAAACCTCAATATCTTTTTTGATGACCTATCCATAGATATTATTTATTTTCTTTTTAGAGCTCCGTACCCAAAGGGGAAATACAGAACCCTATTACTAAGACTTCACTGTCCGTCCGTCCGTCTGTCACCAGGCTGTATTTCATGACCCGTGATAATTAGTATACCTTGAAACGTGACATAGTAAATAATGTATTTTTATTTATTGATCAATAAAAAATATAAATCATTATATAAAACTAAAACATATTTGATTGACTAATAAAAAAATGGTTGATTCGTAACATTCGTTTTATTACAATAATCATAATAGGTACAACCCTAGCGCATTCTTACGATGGCGTCACTCCACGGCGGGCAACACAGTCACGACTCTAAGTACGCGTGTTTAAGGTACAATTCTTCTAGTTCTGTGCAGCAGGTATTATTATTAAAATTTTGTAGGTTAATATAGAGTAGGTTTTTTCGCTTTTGTATGGGAGTGATGTATCTATAATAAATAATAATAAAAATTGTTTAATTCGAATAACTAAGATCCATATTTTTTTTAAATTACACAGAAAAATAAACTTAATTTAGAACAATCAAAAAATAAAACAACAAAATTAAAAAAATTAAAAAAATACAAATAAAATAGGTATAAAGAGAGTAACTACTGGAGTGTATTTCCCTCAGTAATCACTCTCCTTACGAAACACTTCCAGAGCGGTGACGTGTATCGATCCGCTAGGGTCATCAGGATGCTGTTGCGACTTGAACGTATTCTGCGGATCAGGGATGTGGTTTTTTTGCGAATGATGGCTGCAAAGCCATCAGTTTGATATTCAGCAAACATCCCCGATGCACTACAGAAACGGGGCAGTCCCAACAACATCCTGAAGATATTGTTATATTGGATACGCAGGGTGTCCAGCGATCTTTTGGCATACGCTACCCACAGATTTCCCGTGTACACATTTTGGCAATAGGCTTTAAAAAGCGTGATTTTCACTTCCTCGGAGCAGCGAGTAAATCTGCGAGCCAACATATTACCTCTAATCGCCAGAGCCCTGCGTTCCCTTTCAATATCAAAATCATCTTTAAGGTCGTCGGCAATGATGTGTCCCAAATATTTAAACGTGCTTACACGTTTGATGCTCACGCCATTTAGGGTAATATTATTTGTAATTTCAGGACACTTACCGACGGCCTTAAATACCATGTACTATACTATATGTAAATCCGTCTTTTTTACATTATAGGTAAGCCCATGCTCCGCAGCATAAACCTCACACGCATTTAACATTCTCACCAGACCCCCAATTGTTGGACTGAGCAGCACCATGTCATCGGCGTAGCATATGTTATTGATACTATTACAATTCGACAACCGACACGCATGCTGCTCAGACCCACAATTAGGTCATTTATATATATATATGTTGAAAAGCGTGGGAGAGGTTAACCCCCCTTGCCTCACCCCACTCTCCAACCTATACGCGTCTGAGAGTGTATCGGCCCACCTAACATAGTTTAATTGGTTGGCATACCAGAATTTAAATATATTTAAGACTTCCGCCGGCACACCCCTGTCCTCCAGCTTTCTCCAGAGCACATCGTACGATACTAAGTCGAAAGCCCTGGAGAGATCCAGGAAACAGGCATATACCGGCGTCCTACGGTCCGTGTAATACCGAACAGTGTGCTTCAGTCCTGCGATTGCACTTTCAGTGGAAAGTCCGGATCGAAATCCGAACTGAGCATCGTGTATGTTCGAGTATTTATCTAAACAAGAGTTAAGCACACTGTCCAGTACCTTAGCAATCGTAGTGGCTAAGGAAATGGGGCGGTAATTCCCCCTGTCCGAGACGTCTCCAGTTCTATCCTTCACAATGGGCACCACGATGGTTTTTAACATGTCCGGTGGTACATTACTTTGACTTATGCCCATTGTGAAGAGCAGAGCCAACACTCTCGGCACACTTGCCGAGAGTGTTGGCTCACTGCGGGGGTTCACTAACCCCCGCATGTCGCAAGTGCTCAACACTGACGTGGTCATGACCAGGAGACTTACCACCGGTCATCCCCCTAATGACGTCGCGCACCTGCACCGCTGAAACACGTAATAGCGGTACATCTGCCCGGCAGTCATCGAGGTCGTTTACCGCTGAGACCGAGGGTCCAAAGGGAGAGGGTACTCTGAAATGACTCAGGAACATATCAGCTATCTGGACCGGATCACCCACCCCTCCCACGCTCGTCGGTAGGCCAGGCTTGGCATCACATTTTTTAGTGGCTTTCCAAAAACCACTAAAGTTTTTTGCATTTCTATGTTTATTTAACACGTCCATTTTTAGTTGGTCTTGGTTTCGTTGGCACCATTTTAGTCGACTTTTAAAGATTTTACGTGACTCCTTCATGTCATTATAAATTTTGCCAGATCGGGGTCTATTATAGGACAACCATACTTGGAACTGCAGCCTGGCCAGCCGATGAGAGTCCTGGACATACTTATTCCATCCACATAACTGTCTACCTTTATTTCGTTTAGACCCCACATCGACCCTGTCACTGGTCGCTAACGCCGCGTCACACAGAGCCAGCACGATACGCTGATACAAGTTGTTAAGTACCAGCTTGTGCTCGTCTTGGTTGCAGGGCCCATGACTACAAACCGCAAACTCTGGGGGAAAGTCAATTTCACGTAGACTTTTGTGACATAACTCATTGTATCTAAATATTTGAGCATCATCCCTTTCACCCCATATCACCGAACTTCGATTCACGCGACAGGGTTGTATTTTCTGCCTTATCACTTGTAAATCACACCTGACCAAGAGAGGAAGGTGGTCCGACACAAAGACATCCTCCAGCACCTCAACTCCAGTGACAGTACCCAACGCAGACTCAGAGACGACGCAATGGTCCAACCACCGCCTGCACCCATGAGCGTCGCTAACAAAAGTATATGTGTTATATTGGAGTCCTAGCTTATCCACGTCCGCAATTGTCCAACCAACGTCAGTGCAAAAGTCACAAAGCTCCTCATAAAACAACTCCCCTGGGTGAGCATTTAGATCCCCGAGTATAACTATGCTCTCGACACTCTCACCCTCTACGATTGCACCTATCTCCCCCAGCACTTCAGTAAAGACAGGTAAGTTCACTCGCGAGTTAGTAGGCATATATACAGAGAACACTAAAACAGAGCCCTGAGAAACTGTGGCTTTAATGGCAACCAAGCGTGCACTACTACAATTAATTACGGTAACACTCTCAAAGATGCCCTTTCTCCATAAAATTGCCACTCCTCCATATGGTCGACCCAGTAGCAAGCCAGCAGACGTGTCCACAGCCGATTTACCGGTGTATTCAAAGTCAGTAGACAGGGTTCCTAATAAATGTATTTCGTGCGGAAGTAGGCACGTCTCCTGAAGTGCCACTAGGTCTGATTTATCACAAAGATTTTGAATATCCTTAAAAGATCTACTAACAAAACAACAATTAAAACTTACCAATGTGACATTATCCATTTATAGTGTTATTATCAACTTTAACTGTATTAATCTATTTTGGTTTGTACATAAAATGAACAAAACGCCTGAACGTTATACCGTTAGGCCAAAAATCATCATTCAAAAATAGGTCTAATTTGTACTTCGAAACATACAACTTATAGGCATCATACGATCTAACTTTTTTCATGTTTATCTTTTTTAGCACTACATCCTCATTGGTTTTGTCCTTTATGTAATTTATAATGTCTATTTCACTCGTGTCTTTGCTCACGTTTGAGATTAATAAAGGAACTTTACTGTCAGCTGGCTTAAATTTACAGTTCAACGCAATGGGAGCACACCCTCTCTGTCCTATTAACCTATAACGCTTAGCAGATTTATTACGCACTATCTGCCATTCAGTTTCCCGATCACTATTTACATTCAAACTCGAAGTAGGCTGAACAGTACATAAACGTCGCTTGTCACCCGAGTTCTGTTCGGTTATTTTCGGTCTATATTCGTTTGAAGGCGGTCGCTCGCACGACGACGAGTCGCGCGCGCACGAGGGTGATACTTCTACCGATTTTACCACCTGTTCCATGAACTTATGACTCACATTGGCCTCCACGAGTAACGACTGATCTTCTATCTCGGCCGCACCCGTGCCAACATTGTATATCTTTTTTGGCGAAACCGTATTCCGTAACTCCACGCGCCGATGCAAATTCGCTCATTTTCCTTGCAACTGATAGAGATGGAATTACTTGCATCGGTCATCGCCGAGTTTGATATAACTGTAGGTGGGCCGTTGACCTCAGAAACAGCTGATGTTTGAGGCGATTTCATAGATACATATGTGGGTACATAGGGAAGTCCAATGGGTCCGCTATCCATCTCAAGACTACTTCGCAAGCACGCACCTCTTTTCCTATTTATCCTGGATGAATAATCGTCAACTATAGATGCATGTTTCATATAATCAACCTCTTGTCTCAGCTGATCAAATTGATCGGAGGTGACGACTTTTTCCTCCATCACACACAAACGATTTTTTAGCCATAACAGCTCCTTCATAAACCGTGTAACATCTACATGATCAAATGTTACAGGAGGTAATAAGTGCAGGTCCTTTGCCACAAAAATAGGAAATATTTGGGGGTCAGCACTTTTCATTAAACTAATGATGTCATCCAAGTCTCTGGACATTCTTTTCTTGTCATGTTTACGTCGAATAGGCATCTTCTTCGCACTGGGGATCGAGCTAAAGAGCAATGTTTTGGCCCTCGAAATATCATCTGTTGAGAATGATGTTTTACACAGCTGATGTATACTCTCCTCGTCCATATAATCCATGACATTTCTAATAAACGCCAGAAGTTCATTGATTACAACGTTACAACTCGCGCACTTCACAATATTCGTCATTTTGTATTTTAACAATCACAATGAGTCATCGAAATTGACATAAGACGCGTCCGCTAACTGTCACGAGCGACGCGATCTCGACTGACTCGTATCTGTTACGTAGTAACTATTTATTAATCTGTGATATAAGGTAACAAACATAAAAAAACATACAGTCGAATTGAGAACCTTCTCCTTTTTTGGAAGTCGGTTGATAACTAATACACACACAGACATACACACACATCATGCCTATATCCCGAAGGGGTAGGTAGAGCTCGCCGGGCGCCACTGGAAATACCTTCTGTGTGTGAACCAGAGACGCCCGGCAACGGACGTAAGAGCGGCCGCGACCTTGTGCCGCGGAATTAAAAAAAAAGGGGGTAGGCAGAGGCAGATTACACACCCACAGTTTGCCAGTATTTTTAGTCTCACGTAATAGGGGACAAGCCTATACGATAATAAACTGCCGACAACTAACACTAACTACTTAACTAATAATATTTGGATTGAGTGATAAACAATGAAACATTATTCACAAACTAATACCTACTTTTTAAATGGGATGTCTGATGTTTTATCATCCATAATAAGTAAAATTAAACTTTTGTGTTAGAACTTACAATTTTTTTTTCAACCCCAGCTTAAAATCGAACTAATACATTACGAACATAGTTCAAAATTTGTTATCCAATTCTATTTCATCCAAAGATTATTATCATCCAACTGCAAATATAACCTTCAACGTCATAAATCCTTAACAGCCTCTTCCTGTACGTCAATAAACTGCTGAAACCTCTTACTAAACCGAATACAATCGCTTCTCCCGTCTATAGTCGTGCTGTCACAGTTAACGAGGATATGTAGAACGTCTTCAAACGTAGCAATCAGGACGCCGATGTCGTTTATTGAAATCTCAGCCCCCGTTGCACAGAGTAGTGATAATGTTAGAGGTTTGGGGTGAGAAATTATAATTTGTATAAAAAAAAATATCAAAATACAAAGTATTATAATTCTATTTTTAGTTTACGTAATCTAGAGTTTTGTTCCACAAACAAAAATTACTTACGCCCTCCTACTAAAGATATTTATTCAGTACCTAAATGTAGAACTTTGAAAAAAATCAACATTGTACCTACAATATTTAATTGAAAATTTATAAGCATCTTGTAATCCAAAACTTTATCTAAACTGCCTCGGTTGCGCAGTAGTATGTGTAGGTATGCAACTGCCGTCCCTGAGGTCCTGGGTTCGATTCCCGGGTCGCATCTAATATTTGAGTGATCCACAATTATTGTTTGTTTTGGAGTTATTTTCTATGTATATTTAGTACGTGTTTAGAACAAATATAAAAGTATGTTTATCGAAATATGTTTAGAGAAGGAAAACTCGACACAAAACCCTATCCCCAAAGACAACGACACCAACCCGTCTGGCCAGCTGGTATATGTAGGCTTAATTCCCCAGCAGTGCGCGTCAAATGGGCTAAAATGATTATGAATCCAAAACTAAATTCCACCAACTAGGAGTGTTACATACTTACAATCTCTAAGGTCTGGGCACATTTTATTTTATGAGAGTGATACTCAATTCTAAAATTGATTTCTCTACTCCGTACCATACTCTGTGGTGAAAAATGATTGTCACCGATAGAGGGCGCTAGTTCGTAAAGTTTTACGATCACTTCCGACACGACTCAGCCTCTTAGTAATCTCAACTACTAGCCTTACATAAGGGCACGGGGTTCCTACCCCAGTGCGTTCATAAGTTGCGGTGATGTACTCAATATGAATCGGTTTGATCTCCAATCCATATTGCATCTGTATTCAATAAGATGGGTTATGACGTCAGTGAATGAGATTGACATCTTTCAATTAGAATATTTTTGTGCAGATTGAAATATAGGTGCTTTAATAAAAGTGGTGGGACTTCGATAATATTTAGATATGATATTGAATAATATTATAAAAAGCACGAGAAACATTGACACAAAAACCGAATTCAAATTACCGAAATGGGACCAAATAATTATTAGAAAGGGACCAAATTGAAATGGGACCACACTGGTAGCAGCGGGTAGCGGGTTGGTGACAATTAGAAAAAAACTCAGTTACAAACAAAAAAATGCATTCGAATTATGACCCTCCATCTTTGTTTGAAGTCGGCTAAAAATATGAACTAATCAGGGCAGATCCGGTCCCGACGGGCGCCACTAGAACCGCCGGGCGCCACTGGAAATACATAAAAATATGCTGTCCAGCAAAGTATCAGTACAGTTGATTAAACCAAATAGGTACATTTATTTTCAAAGCAGCTTTAGACAGCAAACCGGGTGTGTTCACCGCTCCCACTAAACTGTACAAATCGCACTTAAATTCCCACACCATGTGACGTCACTTATCATGCCACGAAACATTAGTTGTTCATATCTACCGTCATTCATTGTGTAATGTGACCATGATATAAAAAAGATGAGACAAGTCTATCCCTTTTGTTACACAATTGGCAGATGTGCTAATAGTGACTCTTCTCCTATGTAAAACTGCAATATAATAACTTAATCCTGACGTCTCGTCGCTTAATGAGAAGGTTGTCAAGAACAAACTTCCTTAAATTAGAAATAGATATAGAACGCATGCAACTATTTATGTATTATTATTATATGTACCTACATAACACACACCATTCGGCGTACCCGTACGCAAATAATGTTCATAATATTACACACACGGGTGCCCCACACTCCTTCATATCGCTCCACACAGTAGCTCCTGGATCGCCGCCGTCGAGTTGTTTCACTATTAGTATATTTTGTTACATTATGCTACTGGTGTTTTAATGCAAATAAATATCTAGGATATTTTAGAATGAGAGACACCCTACATATCTATGTGATGAATGCAATCGCTGCATTATGCTGCGCTTTAAGTTATACACCTTTTAAAGCGATTGAAACTGATGAACGTGGATCTGGCAAATACGAGTACATATAAGGAAAGTTCTCGATAAGAGCAATAGGTTAATAGGCAATAGGCTCATCTTATAAAAAGATGACGTTGGAACAAAAAAATTACCGGCACATGAAACATCTAGTTTGTATATTTTTACACGCAAGAAGTGATTGACTGCCAATGTATATTTATTCATACAGCTGTATATAAAACCTACAATAATATCACCTAATAAGATAGCTATAAAATAAAAGGCGTCAGTACTTCTTTATCTCCTTTTTGTATAACCCCGACGAAAAAATAAAATTCTCTTTTCCTGCTTCAGTAGCTATGTCGTCATCGCGCCCAACTAAATGCCGCTCAACGAAACATTTTACAAATGGCGTCCTGTGACGTCAGTTGATAGGTGCATTACTATGAGTTAGGTCTGTCTTCAGCAACCAGACAGTTTATTAAGCCTCGCGAAAGGGCAGGGACCGCTGTGCATTTGCATTAAGTATTTTTAAGGAAAAATGGGTGTGGATGTGTTATGGAACGCTTGCTGTTTGTCCGATTAATATAAATGCAGAAAGTTATATAAGAATGTAGGTGTATAGGTCTTTGTACTATACTTGTACTTTGTGGTGTTCTCTTTGAGCGCTGTCATTAATCTATTCTAATATTATAAAGATGAAGAGTCCGTTTGTTTGAATGTGAAAATCTCAGGGACCAGGTACTGGTTTGAGATAAAATAAAACATTATTGTGTTGAATAGACTGTTTATTGAGGAGACCCATAAACATCACGTCATGCAGTAATTAAAAATATTGCATAAATTGGACCACAAAGGGTTTCGCGAGCGTCTACTGGTTCCTTTATAAAATTGTCTTTAGTCTGTCTGTTTATCAGATTCAGAAATCAGAGAGTTTTAAGGGGTATGTTTAGTGTCATTTTCAAACGTTTATTACATTCCAGAGAACTAGAGAACTGCGATATGTTGGGTTGAGGAGGTCAGATGGCAGTCGCTTCGCGAAAAATATTGAAGCCTGAAAAGCCGACCTCAACAAGGTTGGGAAAAGGCTCAGTGGATGATAATAAACAATTGTCAGTTAGTGTAACAAAAATGTTAGTTGTAAGGGAAAGAAAACTGTCAAGTTAATCAATTACCCCTTTTGTTAATACAGCTTTCGCCTACAGATCTACCTCTAAGAGCTTTAAAAGCTACTTAAGACTGTAATTGAAACCACTTTCTTACAAATTAACCCCAGAAAAATATGTAACGAACCGTTAAGCGTTCAAAGGATATGCTAATTTACGTTTACCGGCAGATTTTAACTGTAGTTAAAAGGAGATGAATTAACTATAATTAGCTATGGCAGATGCACGCGCGCTGCTAATTTCACACCTGAATACCCCACTTTGAGGTAAAGGGTGAAGATTTTTTTTAAATTTATACTGTTAGTGACTTAAGTAAAGAAGGGAGGTATAATATAATTAACTTTAAAGTGTTTATTTCTTTGCAGAGTGAAGCTACCGACAAACAGACGAGCCTCTGTTCAAATATTAAAAGTTCTCAGAAACGGCAATAGGCTCCTCTATTATTACATGGGAACAGTGATTGGCAAATTGTAGGCGTTATAAACGCCTCTGACTACTCTTTCGGGGATTAAGACGTGATTTTCTGTATTTATCTACTATAATATTTTTCAGAAATTTGTGTTTTTAATTGCATAGGTGTTAAAATTTATTGTGATGGCAGAAGGCTGGCTATATCCTGGCCAAAATAATAAGTACCGCTATGCAACGTGGCAATACAGCCATCATACTGAGAATGAAATCTGAAGTCAAAAAAATAGTATCTTTAAAATTAGCGAATTTAAAATAAAGTTTTTAAATAATCTATGAACACTTAGGTATATCAAATTGCTGTGCATTATCTATTCCTGTTTCCATCACCGGATCCGTTTCGGAACGAATCTCTTGGGAGAACTATCATCTGTCATCCACGACGCGTACTTAATTGGATACATCCTGAAGAGAATTTAAATTTGGAATTGTGTTTGTAAACCGTTCTACCTTTCTTATAACTGTTGGATGTTTACATCATTATACCACTCTATTATCTTTTGCAATCTGTGGCAATCATTAAAATTAAGAAAAATTCCGTATCATTGCCAACTGGGAAGGTTTTCAAAATGCTGGCTGCGTTATCACTTTCTATGGGGATGCTGAATTCTTTGAGCCAGTAAATAACCTGTGTTCTGGTACTGAGAAGCATATATAAGACTTTCAGCAATTATGATAAATTACCAAGACTAAATTTGCCAGTGCAGATACCTAATGATGACTTGGACTCTTCAAATTCTGAAATTCTCTAATAAATGAATAAATAGATTAGAATAATAATACCTACAAGGCAAATAGCAACAAAAGTTATGTATATTATAAATTATACTTTACGCAAACTAGAAAATAGTTTTTGTAAATACACCAACTGCACTGATACTGGCTGAATGAAATATAAAACGCGAAGAGAATTGTTAATTTTATGTACTGAGTGCTTTTGATTATATAATTTGACAAAGGTAAGAGACACACTAAGAGATCTAGTACTGGAATTTCTGCCGCTATGCCGCTAAGCCGTTTTCTATGATACAGAAAAATTATGTTCTTAATAAACATTTGTGGTAGCCTTCTTTGGAAAATATTTACAGTTCTTGAAATTTTACATTGCAACTACTAACAAGATACCAAAACTGAATCCAACTTGTAACAGACAGAAAATACCCTATCTTAATGTATCTAAAGTTACTGAAATAAAATTGAAACCGCCTTCTATTACGAGAGACCAACCAAGGAGCTATCGAAAAGTGGGTGTTATTAACAACTCTATCTAACTCTTTAAATTCGTCTTCTCCAACACTCGTTACATCTCCATCCTTCAAGAAGTCCAAAGCTCACACAAACCATAAAAAGGAAGAGATACAGCTAGTATAAAATATTTTAATTATATTTTATCGCCACTAAAACCGTGTAAATGAAAAACCGGTTTCGTTGGTTTATGAAATCGTAAAAAAACTTGTCTTTGCTCCCAATGGAAGAGATTTGCAGTTTTCGTTATGTGCCATTGTTGAAATTTCATTATAGAGGTTTTATTTGAATTCTTTATTCAAAATTTTTAGTGTTTCTTTTTAATTACTTCTTTGGAACAACAATGGAACAGTCGCATTTGTTATTTTTTCGAAATCTGCTGATTCAAGTTATTCAGATAGCGACATTTAAAACAAATGTATTTTCTGTGGTTACAGAAAACGTACGCGAAATTAAAAAAAGTGTGTGTGTCAGCTCCGACGCACGACTGGAGTTTACTCCTTAAGTACGAGTATCTAACCATAACAAATTAGAAAGTTGCGCACTAGTGGTGCGCACCAAAAACGTGACACGATTTTCGTTACTTGTTAGTAGGTTTTACCCCTCGGATTTTTCTCATACCGGGCGCCTTATATATGAAAATCGATTCTTAAGGAGTAAACTCCAAAAAAAAAAAAATTCTTTAGTCAACTGTTTTTCGGCCAAACGTTCATTCGATCAGTAGTAAAATACCAAATGTTTGTTCGATAAAAACTCTTTTAGTCAGTTGTTCATTCGATCAGTAGTAGAATGGCCTAATGTTTTATCGGTCACACGTCAAATGATCAAATTAATTTCGGTCACCAGTGGTAAACCCAATAAAACCACGTAACTATACATTTATAACTAAAGTAAAAAACCATTTTTATGTGGAGTTTTGAAAGAAACTAAAAAGTAATTATTATTTTAGTTGGTTTAAATGAAGGCGCGATGCAAAATAAGTGTTATCCGGTCGGGAGTGGCTGTCAGGAACATAATTAAGTTTAATCCCTGGAGTAATGCTTTGCAGCTAATTAAAGTTAGCAAACTTTGTTATTGTATGGAGACTAGTAGAGTTCAGTATTTAAAAACAAAGGCACACTTAGTTTATACAAAATGGTATGAAAATAAATACTTATGTAAATTTTGGGAGAATTTTTTAGATGATAAGTATTTGGTCAAACTACATTTTTATTAGGTAATTATGTCATACTTTTTAAGCACTAGTGATTTAACTATCATAGTAATTGCCACCCAATACATTGAAACTGGGGTCAAATATTATACTTATCATAAAGAGGCCTTAAAGAGGCTCCAAAACTACTTAACCAATTTTGAACATTCTAATCGAACCCAAGACTCACATCACACCAACCATGCCAACAAAGCAGTTTAAAACAAATGACGAAAGATTGTTGAAATAAACTCTAATAAAACAACACAATAAGATTGGCAAAGAATTTCCGTGAAAAAGTCTCTTCTGTCTGAACTAAAGTGAAATAAAGACAACGAGGGCAAGGAGTAATGATCCCGAACAGTTTCGATGAATGTTTTACATCATCTGGATCTATATAGAGCTGATAGTACAATGGAATTCAGTGACTTTTTTATTTTTTTTACATTGAAATCGACTAATGACGCCGCCCGCCTGATAATAAGCTGTGGTGACGTCTGGCGATTGTGGGCGACTCTCATAGTATACAGAACTACTTAAGTGGCCCCCAACTTGACGACCTAGTGAGGCGCCAGGTTTGTATGTGGGAGGAAACACGTGCGCAGGCAGAGCGTTCCAGATCACCATCGTTCGGCAGAGAAACGAACGTCTAAAACTCTCGGTTGTCGCGAAGATGGTTCCCACAGTGTGAGAGTGACATCTCTGCCTGGCACAAGTTGTTCGGGATAGGAAGGGAGAGGGTGCGATCAGGTTGAAGGGTTCTTCAGAACACTCACCGTGATAAATACGGTAGAATGCGGTGAAGGAAGCAATTGTTTGGCGCTGGGCTAGTGTTCACTAATCTATATATACATGGAGATGTAAGAAAAGAAAATAATATGACATCGAGTTAGAAATATAAAAAAAAGTAAATTAACCAAAACACTGGTTTTAACTACTCTACTTATATCTATCAATTGTATCTTCCACCGTCTGCATCGATCTACCGTGATGAGTCAAGATAGGTCACAGACGCGATTGGCCACCAGAACTCACCCTGTGTCTTATTTATAAGACCGACAGACAGACAGTTTGACAAATGCAGGCGAGTATATTAATGACCTGATGTTTTTTCTACTACCCTAGTTTGATTGGGGGTCAACGGAGTGAAACATTAAATACATTACGTGAATTTTATTGCTTAATTTAGTTTGGTCTATGTATTTTTAGCAGTATACAATAGATAATAGTACTAGCACAAAATAGGGAATAGTACTACTGTACTAGCCAGCTATCTATGGTGTTACTGAAATTATGTACCTCACAGACATCAGAATACTTACCTTCATATGAGTTAAGTATTCTGATGTCTGTGAGGTGATTATGGAAAATAAAAATCCTTTTTATTCATAGTCATAAAATGAAAATGTCTATCCTCATTTTGATTTGAAAATTGATAAAAGTTTTTTTTTAAGTTTTTAAATTTAACATGGTTAAGTGTAAATAGGTCTAAGTTGAAATAAAGGTATAAATACTTGGCTACTTATTTGGGGAAGCAAATACGTGAATTCAATTTGTAACATCCTCATACCAAACTTTTCTTCAAACAAACTCTCAATTTGCCAAGACAGTTCTGTAATAAAGATAAAACTACTTGTAACCCTTACATGCTCACAACATCTGGTTCTGAAAGTCCTGAATTATGCATACTATGGGGTTACACGATGACCAGCCAAGCGGGCTCTTAAATGGACCTTGTGGCCACAATGCTGAGAACCCTTTATATGGTCAATATTTATAGGTGTCTGAACAAATTTACTGTGGTGAGAGGTCTATATACTTGGGTCGAGGTTTGTTAGGCTTTGTGGTAAAGGAATAAGGTAGGGGTACCGATGACCAGTTAACAATCTGTTTTGTTACTGTTTCTTTGAAGTTTGTGCGTGTCGTTGAATTTTGATGAATGTGGTTTTGATTTTGAGAGGTGCTTGTGGGTTTGTGGTTTGTTTGTGAAGAAAAATTAAAACTGAAGATACCTATTTTTTTGTAAAAATAGATTCGATCATTTGATTCACCTCGTATAGGGGCTCGTGGTCTAGTGGAAACCGACAATGTTAACCCTAAATCAAAAATCCGACCGGTCTAACTACAGAACTTCGATATCGCCCATGGGTTGTGGAGGTCAGCTGGCAGTCGCTTCACGGAAAATATTGAAGTTCCGCCGAATCGCAGTTAGACTGGAAAGCCGACCCCAACTAGGTTGACAAAAGGCACAGTGGATGATGAGATTCGATCATTATAATCGATGTGCGTACTTAACTCTTTCTGGACTTTTAAGCAACAAATATATGATTTAATGCGGCTGTTTGAAGTTTATCCCTTACTGCATCGCTACTATTAATTATAGCCTGATATTTTTTTTTATTATAATTATTATTCTTACAATTTCACTTAAATCTAGTTTATTGTCCTACAAAACTATTTGCACAGTTTGTCTGCAGGATCCGCTGAGTCTAACACTCAAAGGTTAGAGTGCAAACTTACAATAGGTAGATATATTATCAACACACATTAAGTACAATTTATAACATTTTATGACACATTAGGTAGGCACATTGACAGGCGATAACAGGTACATCTTTAGCTTACTTTTAAATAACCTTTTATCTGAATCTCATCTTATATCCTGGACCAACTATTTAACAGGTAAGGTATTCGTTTTTTAAAAGTTCTGTCCCCAAAGTAATTGTTCACTCTCGGGACTTCAAATTTGCCCGAAGAGACAGAGAGAGTGCCAATGTTATGGCTTATTAGGCTATATTCCTGGATATTGTTATTATTAACAGCTAACAAATATTTCTGTTTTAAACTAACTTGTAGTATTTTACATAATTATGTGAAATAATTCATAATAGTCGCCGTTACACTTTTATTATTTAGCCTGTATTATTTTCCTTCTTTAATAAATAAGCTATCCAACACTAAAAAAAATCCAATTTAAAATCCAAACAAAAACTCTTTATATTATATAAGTACAGATCACTCAAAGCAATAAGCATTTCCTTCTTATTAGCATTCAAAAACACATCAAAATTCAAAATCATCTTCATAAATGAATTTCCTTTCAAGAAAGACATTTCCTATATCATCTACCATTGTCTCATAATCCATCTGAACCGTGGATATTTTACATTCATCGTAATACGTCACATGGTTCCAGTTGCACAATAAAATCTTTATGGGTATTGCCTCACATCTCTCCTTTATGCTTTCCTTGATCCCATACGTGAGGTTGATGTCGTTTTCCAACTGGTGACACGGTGTAAGCTGTGTTTTGTGTGTTTTTGGAAATTAGTGTAGAACATTTTTATTTTTTCTAACAATAAATTTATTAACACCACAAAATAACAATTTAGTGTTGACGCTACAATTTAATAATCTGAATTAAATAAAGTTCCTTTATATTAAACAGAAACAAAATAATTGTGGCTAGTGTGTGAAAGTATTTTTTTAACACACACACAAATCGCGCCTATATCCCCGATGGGGTAGGCAGAGGTGTATTACACACGCACAATTTGCCAGTATTTTTAGTCCCACGTAATAGGGGGCAAGCCTATTGCCGTCACCGGGCACATTTATAATGGGTTATGTCATAAATGGCCGAATGAATTTAATAAAAGTAGCAGTTATAATGTATTTGTGAAAAAAAAAATTAAACCCGTTGTCTTGCGATGAAATGTTGATGAAAGGCTTTGTTGCCTTTCATCAACATTTCATCGCAAGGCAACGGGTTTGATTTTTTTTTTATTACGTGCTAGCCGCCATGGCACAGCCAATTAAAGTCCTGGGCGTCTTGCACTAAGTACTGGGCGTCTCGGACTAATTATATTTTATTATAATTTTTTTAACATACTTTTTAAATCGCTTTGATAGAATTTGAATATCCAATAACTTAGTTAGGACGCTTCAATGTAGTGTTTCACTTTTTGGATTTAGTTATTCATAGCGTTCCGTATTGTCTCTTAACTCAGCACACACTGAGTCTTGAGATAAAGAGAAGATATTTCACTTTATGAGCCATGTACGCCAAATCGATCGTTTATTCAAAGCAGATGATTCCCTGCAAGTACGGTTTATGAGCGCATCGTTGATGGCCCTATACGTATAAAATACGGTATAATTTACAAATTGGAAATGTATTATAACGTTTTATTATGTAGAAATAAAATAATTAGATAAAAGGATCGAGGCACCACCAGTGTCAAGGCAAAACCCGTCTGGTTATGTTAATTAAGATTTTTGTTCTCGGTTTTTTTTTGTTTTCTTTATTAATTGTTTAACCTCGATTAGGTGTAGATACTTTAAAAAACCTTAGTTAATTGCTGAATTTTTCCTAACCACACATTGCTACCGCCAGGTGCTACTGGAAATACCTTCTGCGTGCGTACCAGAGACCCCCCCGGCAACAGACGTGAGAGCGGCCGCGGGCTTCGGCCGCGGAATTTAAAAAAACACACACATTGTTAACTAGCGGACGCCCGCGGCTTCGCCCGTTTGACAAATTGTATACTAAAACCTTCTTTGAGAACCACTCTATCCAGTGAAAAACCGCATCAAAATCCGTTGCGTAGTTTTAACAACTTTGTTTTATTGGCGATATTCTTTCTTCGGCGACTCGTGTATTTCGTTTGGGATCGAACTCCTCCTAAACGACTGGACCGATCTTTTTGAAATTTGGCACGGTCATAGTGACTATCACCGTGAGTGCATATATCTGAATTCATAAAGATCGGTCCAGTCGTTTAGGAGTTCGACCCGGATCGACAAACTCAGCTCTTATTGCAACAGCAGAATGTATTGCATACCTAGTATTATATTAAGATAAATTAATCTTAACAAAAAAAAAAAATTATTCTTTATTCCTATACAAAAAGCACACATCCTTTTATTAAACTCATAAATACAATATCAAAGCATTACTGTCACATTGGTACCGAACAATCGTGGCAATTTGTAGCCCGGCCTCTTGAATTAGCTGATGTCTTGGGGCATTTTATATCCTCAATCAAAAGTCCAAGAGGCTTCGAGTACCGCCGAACGACCTAATGAATTCTCTACTTTTAGCTTTCTTAAGAGGACGGAACAAGGGTGTACGTGACTTTTCCAGAAATTATTTTGTTTCATTTTTGTTTAGGATCTGTTACGGTGTCTCAAGTGCGTTTTCTTTTTAAATTTATGCCCTATAGCTTATGCTTTGAATCTCTTACACTTTTGCGTTTGATACTCTTGTAGTATTTGATGTCGTATTTAATCGAAACGATTTAGGCCCTACTCAGACTCACTTTCGTTATATTTATAAATATATTTATTATTATTTTTTATATATATTTATGTCAACGATTTTCAACAATTTTTTAAACGATTCTTTTCATTCTCTCATTTTCTAAAATAATTTTAATTTAGTAATATACAATGACAATTTAGAAATATAAATGTTTCCAATAATACAAAATTCACTAATTTTTGGAGAACTTCGTCATAAACTGGTACATACTCTTTGTGATTATCGTAGTTTTTAATTTCGCTTTTATTATTCTTTACCGTTCCAAAAATTTAAGATTTTTAAGATAAAAATACTCTAACCACCTTATTCGTGACACTCGTTGCAGTAGGGAAGCGACTGTATTACAACAGGGGTTGCATTCCACAGATTACTGAGTTGCTTTCTTGCGAGGCGTTTACTGGGTGACAGCAAACTTTCATAGATTATGACTGGAAATGACTTCGAATTGATTTGGTTTAAAACATCATATTTAAAGTAGTAACAGTAAAGTATAATAAGTTTAAAATCTAAACGAAGAACGAGAACCTAAAATTTATTATTTTGTATTATTTGGTTGATTTAAATAAATTTGTTGATGTATCGAAACAAACTAGCACCGAAAATATTCTTTAACTGAAGACTTTAACTGTTTAACGTTCTACACAATCCTTCCTATCCGTCCTACCTACGGGAGCGTTTCTCATACATGAACGCACCCGATGCCCCGTGTAGGTCACATCTCCAATATCGCCTTACCTGTCCCTCTCACAAATCCGATTTCTATTCCTACTCCTTTACTCTTCATGCGGTCAGGCTGTGGAACTCGCTCCCGCCGAACATACAACGCTGCAACACTATTTTTACATTTAAAAGGAAAGTGAAGGAACACTCTCTCTCCTCTCTGTCTTAAATATCTGTATGTATGTATATATATTATTAATATATATTTGTATATATCTATTTATGGTTCCTATTTTTTCATGTATGTAAGTATATATTGTACCTATATATTATTATTATAACCTAATCTTTAAATATCTATATATATGTATTTGTGTAATATAGATCCACCTACGCACACATAAGACTTATTCTATCAAGCATTTCCTTCCCCTGGCCCACTGGAAGAGATTTCTTATGAAATAAGTGGTGCCTTTGTACTCAATCTATCCTTATTGTTCATCTTCTTCTTATTTTATTTTTCATGTGTGTACATAAATAAATAAATAAAAATAAACATGCTATTAGTAGGTACAGTTCGCGAGGGATAAGCTTAGCTTTGCATTTGTGTGAGTGACCACGAAAAGTACACTAAAAAGGCTGTGTGTAGCTACGTATCCAACACATGTGTATGTAAAAGTGGTCACATATACGTTCACGTACACTGCGCTCACACAAATGCAAAGCTCAGCTTAACCCTCGCGAACTGTATCAATAGCCCTATTTTTTCATTCAGAACTTTTAAAGTTTTTAGTTTTAACGTTTAAGATAAAAGTTTTATTGCTTATTTGGTGAGTCAATTATTAACATCAGTAACGAGGTAGCGATGGTTACTCGCCGTCATCGAATCATTAGCCCAAAGCCTTAAGAACCAACTCTTAAGTACAGTTTTAAATAAAACCACTGATGCATTTTTTTGTGGTTGATAATTATGTTGCCTAAGGAATAAAAGTAATCAATTTTAAGTTTCCTTCCACCTTCCATACCAAGATTGTCTAGTGACGCTTCCATAATAATTTTGTATGTCTTTGTCACTCAGTGTGTACGCAATTTGCCTCAATAACGCGACCACTTGTTCACCCTCTTATCGGCTTCTTACAAAATTTATCCCGACCATTCTTTTATAAGATATCGTACCTTCTGAGTACTTCAGTGTAAATGTCCTTACATATTTATGATGATACTACAACTTTCTGTAGCTACCATAATTTTGTATTATCTACAGTGATTATTTTCAAATCAACTTTTTATTAAATAATTGTTACGCATACTGGTCGATTACACTTGATCGATGTTCTATCACATATTGCATGGGTGCTCCATTTTCAGTGTTGGTGGCCTCCTCTGAAAACCAGCGCTGGCATATGTGGGTCTGCCCAAGTCAGTATAAGCTGAGAGGAGACTAAATTTCGCACAGATGAGGCGCGTGCTAGCATAAAACCGACGGTTTTTTTTACTTTTACTTTTACTTTCTCCCTGTGTATATATTTAGTTATCTAAGATCCTTATCATCGCCATATCTGTGTTTGCGAATTAAACGTATTTTCTTTCTTTCTATCTGAAGTGAAGTGAATTAGTTCTAAACGTGAAAATATTGTGCATTATTCTCCACTGAGACGGAAAATATGCACAAAGTGCCCGGTAACAGCAATAAGGCCAATCCGTACTAACTGGGGTCAAACGAAATTAATGTTGAAATACGGCCGCAAAAAATGCTTTTATCTATCTTCTTTCTTCTATCTAAGTATGTTTCTTCTATCAAACGTAAAATTAAGAACTGGTTAATTTATTTATTATCTGTACATTTACTCGTATTTACCTCGTTCATCTGTCAGAAGGTACAGTGCAGGTTAGAATGAAGAGCGATACCGAACAACGTTTCTTATCTTGTCCAGCGCTAATTCGGAGTAACTAGTTCTTCTGTGCGGGACCAGGATATTGTTTTTAGTGTCGGTGAGTGAAGGACCTGGACATTGGCAAAATCGGTGACGAACGATGGAGCCCCACCTTTAAAAGAAGAAGAAGATGCTATGTAATTATTTACATAATGTTTATGTTTCTTATTAGTGTATTATACAACTTCAATGTCTACTATAATAGAGTTATTATGGCAATCAACATAACAACCATTACTAAGGAAAACTTCATTTCAAATTACAAGTTTATTAATGACGAAAAGTTGATATCCAATCATTACTCGCAAGCTATCACGGAATAGAGTCATTATCAATTCAAGAGAATTACTTTTATGGTCCTATTGTTTATACGGTAAAGGTGAAAGTAGCTTGTACTTTTTAAATCAAACGTGTTGAATAGATTGTTTGAAATTTTCCTTGTGGAAATTGTTTCGTATGGTCATTTTAAAATCATTACGTCGTTAGTATACCTGTAGTTTAAGGTGTAATATTGGGGGAATCTATTAATAGTTGTACCCGACTTTGAAATTAGAATAGCCTTTTTTTAAATCATCTTTATTATTAGGATATTATACCTCCACACAATGCCAAGTAGGTTTAAAGTAAGCAGGGTTACAACTTTTTTTTGTCGGGATATTACCATGTAACGTTGGTTTGAGTTAGCGATAGTTCTGCACTGTTGCAAGCGCCATGATCACGGAAGAACTGAAGTACTGACTGGCGGTGGATGTTGAAAAAGTTTTTAGTCATACATATTTCTATCTACTTTCTTTCGACTAGGACTAGGACTAATCCTTTTGAGTTAGTTTAGTGAAATTAGTGTTACGGAGTGCAGTGAGTGCTACTACCCTTGTAGAAATTAGTGTTACGGAGTGCAGTGAGTGCTACGACCCTTGAAGAAAATAGTATTACGGAGTGCAGTGAGTGCTACGAGCCTTGAAGAAATTAGTGTTACGGAGTGCAGTGAGTGCTACTACCCTTGAAGAAATTAGTGTTACGGAGTGCAGTGAGTGCTACGACCCTTGAAGAAATTAGTGTTACGGACTGCAGTGACTGCTACGACCCTTGAAGAAAATAGTGTTACGGAGTGCAGTGAGTGCTACGAGCCTTGAAGAAATTAGTGTTACGGAGTGCAGTGAGTGCTACTACCCTTGAAGAAATTAGTGTTACGGAGTGCAGTGAGTGCTACTACCCTTGAAGAAATTAGTGTTACGGAGTGCAGTGAGTGCTACGACCCTTGAAGAAAATAGTGTTACGGAGTGCAGTGAGTGCTACGAGGTTTGAAGAAATTAGTGTTACGGAGTGCAGTGAGTGCTACTACCCTTGAAGAAATTAGTGTTACGGAGTGCAGTGAGTGCTACTACCCTTGAAGAAATTAGTGTTACGGAGTGCAGTGAGTGCTACGACCCTTGAAGAAAATAGTGTTACGGAGTGCAGTGAGTGCTACGAGGTTTGAAGAAATTAGTGTTACGGAGTGCAGTGAGTGCTACTACCCTTGAAGAAATTAGTGTTACGGAGTGCAGTGAGTGCTACGAGGTTTGAAGAAATTAGTGTTACGGAGTGCAGTGAGTGCTACGAGGTTTGAAGAAATTAGTGTTACGGAGTGCAGTGAGTGCTACTACCCTTGAAGAAATTAATTTTAAAGAGTGCAGTGAGTGCTACGACCCTTGAAGAAATTAGTGTTACGGAGTGCAGTGAGTGCTACGACCCTTGAAGAAATTAGTGTTACGGAGTGCAGTGAGTGCTACTACCCTTGAAGAAATTAGTGTTACGGAGTGCAGTGAGTGCTACTACCCTTGAAGAAATTAGTGTTACGGAGTGCAGTGAGTGCTACTACCCTTGATGAACACAAGAACTAAGTGTCTTTCCATTATAATAGTGACTATAAGAAAAGTGCCAATGGACACATTCTTTACATTATAAGTTTTTAGCAAATTAAGTTATATTTAAATTACTTATTAGCCTCAAGGCTGGATTGTAATTGTTATGAGGTAATCATTAAGTTACATCACAATGAAAAAAAAAAAAAAAAACTCTCTTTCGAGACACTGTTATATACTTATTTTTTTGAATGGACCATTTTAATCTTTAAAATTGTTTGTATTCCGAGTAGGTTCACGTCTCTAGTGTGGTGATGGGAGATCGAACTTACATCGTCGCTGCGCAAGTCCCCGGTACTAGCCACTAGGCTGCAGACTCTTCAATTTTACAGTGAGTGTCACTGTAGTTTTTACTTTCGATTGTTGGCACTTGGTGGAACCTATAGTAATACAATGATGAACAAACACACTTGTACACAGTTCCACAACTTTATTAGATTTATTTTCTAACACATCTTCAAGCCAATAAAAATGGCTTGAAGCCGTGTTAGACAGTGAACCTTTGATAATGCTGAAAAGCGAAACCGGTCGATGAAAATAAATCTAATAAAGTTGTGGAATACTGTACAAGTGTTTGTTCATCATGTATCAGTATCACTGTATTAGTTTTCTAATAAAGAATATATTAAAATAATGAATCAATTTGTCTGGGCTCCCTAATTTGACATTAAAATTTTGATGATAACTCACTATTATTTTTTAATCTACCCGATAAACAATATCCCCATTTAAATTGGCAGACAGTACTAAAGAGATTTGTTAGGGTTTGGTGTCGTCATCACGTACAATCATTCCCTGATGATTGACTAATGAGATTACAGTTTCATTACTCGGTGTTCCCCCTTCTTAATTGATAGTAGTCACTATTGGGTTACTTGCACATTTGTTGAAGCAGCTATCAAGCGCTTTATGTTATTTAACAGTTAACCTAAAAATTGATCGTGACATCGGACTGATACGATAGTCAGCAGTGAAATGAGCAAGTGTGACCTAATGTATCACAGAATAGAAATATGTTAAATTTAAAAAAACAATGGGGTAAGATGTTGAATTTTTATATTATTGCACTAATTTCGCTAAATGGAAGACAGTCTTGAGAATGCCTCGTGAGTAGATGAAACATATGTCGACGTTTGTAATGTCTTATATTTAGCAAAATTATTGCAATTATATAAAAATTCAACATCTCACCCCATTGTTTTATCATGGACTTTCGCCATGTAACGCCTGATTCCATTCAATGTTAAATTTACTCCAAAGGCAATCATTAAGTACTGAAAAATGTTCAGAAGGTATGCATACATATTATTATATAATAATCACATCACAGAACAAACCAGCCCACTGATGATTAGCGCTGAAATCTCTATTTATGGCTGCAATGGCAATTCTACTCTCGTTCAGCATAAGTAACACAGCCATAGCCTTATCGTGGTTTACAAAAAATACCATTTAATACTAGTAATTATAATCACCAATAAACAAAGCTGTGTATTAACACATAGATTTTAAAACCCAGCGTTGCAGCGCTTTATCGTACCTTATCAAATTGAAACTAACATAAGATTTTTTCGCTCAAAGCTCTGTATTCGCTGTAATCTAATTAGTTCACGTTTAACACACGTCTGCAACCAACGAGTTTAATTAAAACTGAATAGTTCCATTGTCATCAACGTACAAACATAACGAAGCGAATAAATTGTAATATAGTTTCGGAAAATATAATCCTGGCTTTATATTTCTGTAGGAAAATTGGTAATCTCCTTTGCCTTCTGAAAAGGTAATTGGACGCTGAGTGGTTTACATTCAATATTCTGGTAATAATACGGTTCTTTTAAGGGGTAATATAAAATTTTAGAAATGAATGTATTTTTGGGTGCAAAGGGGCTCTACCAACATCTATAGGACCCCAGCGACCTCACCTGCTAGTGGCGCACCTGCTGATAAACGGACGAGGCTCGTTAATTTACGGTACCTATGGAGTGGCTTCGGCCCCTACGTGGGTACCAGGTGGTACAACAGTGTTGGTCCGGGGGGGTACCACCGTGCAGCTGTGCTAAAGCCCCCCAAGTAACCCAGCCCAGGCTGCGTTGCGTTAGGGGTTCAGCAGCTGCACCGCCGGGCCCGGGGCGATGTATGGTGCACAGGTATGGGACCAGTGGGGGCGAAACGGAGTCTAGTGTGGGTGGTGTGGGTCGATTCGCTGGCCAGGAAGACCCTTAGCAACGGCGTTGCCGAGGCCGCCCGCAACACAGTCATGGGGCCCGCCTGGGGCCAACCACCCCAGGAGGCTGCCCCACATGTTGCGCATAATCCTGATGTGGGACCGCCGCTCCGGGTGGTAACCGGTGTGGGGTAGCGGCGGCCTTGCATCAGGGGGGTTTGGGAGCCCTTCCGTCCGGCGAGTCGGCTCCGACCTAACCACACGGTTCTAGACAAAGCTAGCCCCTGCGCTTTGTCACTTACTGCTGCACCAAATGTCGCCCTGTCTTCACGCTTCTTCTTCAAAAGACCATGGCTCTATGAGCCAGATCTACGTGTGCGTCTACCGATCCCACACAGGGGATTCTGAGACAACAAAGCTCTTCCAGTACCTCAGCGAGACGGCTGATGAAGCGCAGGTGCGGTTCCCGAACGCTGACCTAGTATTTCTGGGGGACTTCAATGGCCATCACATTGAATGGCTGGGGTCCCTCAAGACTGATCATGCGGGTAGAGCCGCCCATGCGTTCGCTCTCTCCCACGGTCTGACCCAGATAGTATGCGGGATCACCCGGATACCAGACAGGTCAGATCACGCGCCCGCTCTGCTGGATCTACTGCTGACGAGTCGCCCAGCCCAGTACAGTGTTTCGGTAGGAGCCCCACTGGGTAGTTCCGACCACTGTGTTGTTCACGCTGGCATGAAGGTGTCACCTCCTGCACGTCCTGTACAAACGTCACGACGACTATGGCACTACTCGTCAGCGGATTGGGACGGTCTACGCGATTAATATGCGTCCGTCCCCTGGAGCCAGCGCTGCTTTGTAGGAAAGGCTCCTTCGGATAGTGCTTCTGCTATTGCTGGCGAGATCAGTTTAGGGATGGATTATTACATCCCTTTCACTGATGTCGCCAGTATCCGCAGAGCCCGTCCCTGGTTCGGGCGAGATTGTGCCAAAGCTGTTCGACAAAAACAGTCGGCATATCGCGCCTGGATCAGGGCCCGGGCTGTGCGCGACCCAAACGTGGGCCACCTCAAAGCAGCGTACAACCGGGCCACAAAGTCGAGTAAGAGGGCCTTTAAGAGAGCGGATGCCCAGCGCGTCGCGCGGCTTGGTCAGGAGCTCACTTCCCATCCCACGGGCAGCCGTGGATTCTGGCAACTGGCCAAAACCGTGCAATCTAACTTTTGTCAGCCCTCGCTGCCACCGCTGCGTTACCCAGATGGAACACTGGCTCACAAAGCCCAAGAGAAAGCGGATATGCTCGCAGACCTCTTTGCGGCTAATTCCCGGGTCGACGACCGTGGCCTGCAGCCCCCCAACATCGCCAACTGTGGCCACACAATGCCTGATATTGTTATCAGGCAATGTGATGTACGGGCAGTGCTGCGGTCACTCGACACGCGGAAAGCCAGTGGCCCTGACGGCATTCCGGCGGTGGTGCTACGAAAATGTGCAGCTGAGTTGTCTCCAGTATTAACGCGTCTGTACCGCCTGTCATACTCTTCAGGGCTCGTGCCGGAGGTCTGGAAGGAGGCGAACGTACAACCGATCCCCAAGAAAGGGGCTCGGTCCGATCCAGGCAACTATCGACCCATAGATGTCACCTCAGTCATTTGCAAGGTGCTTGAGCTCCTTATAAATAAGCAGCTCATGCAATTCCTAGAGGATCACTAGCTAATCAATGATCGACAATACGGCTTCAGGCCAAAGCGATCAACGGGGGATCTTCTGGCATTCGTAAAGCATGTCTGGGGTGGGGCTATGGAAAAGCACGGCGAGTCCTTGGCTATTAGCCTGGACATCGCCAAAGCCTTCGATAGGGTCTGGCATGCTTCGCTCCTTTCCAAGCTTCCGGCATATGGTCTACCTCCTCAACTGTGCAGCTGGATTGCCAGCTTTTTAAACGAGCGCCGAGTGCGGGTCCTCTGCGATGGCCAGGCTTCTCGCTTCTTGCAAGTGAATGCCGGGGTACCGCAGGGGTCCGTACTATCACCAACTCTCTTTCTTCTGCATATCAATGATATGCTATCCCTCGGGAACATTCATTGCTATGCAGATGACAGCACACTGCACGGGAGTTACTCGGTTCGTCCGACGGCGGGGCGATCTGAGATTGAGGAGGAGAGACGACGACTCGTGGCTGATCTCGACCGTAACCTCGACAGTATCTCTCAATGGGGTACCGAGAACCTGGTCGAGTTCAATGCCCGCAAAACACAGGCGTGTGCATTTACTGCGAAGAAATCCCCTTTCCTTCCCCTACCCTCTCTTCAGAATGCATTATTACCAATGAAGGACAACCTTGATATCCTTGGCATAGACGTTCGTCGAGAGCTCAATAATAAAAACTACATCGAAAGATGTATAGGGCTAGCTTCGCGGAAACTAGGAATACTGAATAAGGTAAAGAGATTCTTTACACCGGACCAGAGGTGTCTGCTGTACAAGACGCAGATTAGACCCTGCGTCGAATACTGCTCTCACCTCTGGGACGGCTCCGCGAAGTATCTGCTGGACGCTCTCGACGCTATGCAGCGACGGGCTATCCGTATTATAGATTGTCCGGAGGTAACGGGAAGCCTTGAGCCGCTAGTTCAGCGCCGAACAATAGCTTCCTTGGCCGCATTCTACCGTATTTACCACGGCGAGTGTTCTGAAAAGCTCTTCAATCTGATCCCACCCTCTTCCTTCCGATCCCGAACGACTCGTGCCGGGCAGAGATGCCACCCCCACACAGTGGATAGCATGTTCGCGAGAACCGAACGTTTTAAACGTTCGTTTCTCTGCCGAACGATAGTGGCCTGGAACGCCCTGCCTGTGCACGTGTTTCCTCCCACATATAATCCTGGGTTCTTTAAGCGGAGCGTGAAGAGGCACATCAGTAGGTCGTCAAGTTGAGGACCACTCTCAATAGTAATGTGTGCTGTGAGAGTGGCCCACAATCGCTAGACGTCGTCACGACTTACCACCAGGCGGGCGGCGTCAATTTGGCGAACCTAATATAAAAAAAAAAAAAAAAAAAATTAAATAATTTTGCGAATACTAGTCTGTTTTTGTTTTTTTGCTTTTGTTATTATTAGTAAGTTTGGTAAACGACAACATCTGATAAAAAGATTTCTAAATTGGTGGTATTAGTCATCGTAGCTCAGTGGTCAGAGAATTCCCATTGTTAGAGAAAGGCTGTGGATTTGAGTCCTGCCGAGGACATTTCAGGTTTTGTTATTTATAATTTCTATCTTAATATTTTAAGAATAGTAGAAGGAAACTCATTGCTTTAAAATACAGAAATATAGAGGGATTGATTTAAAATTGGATCATTTAATACTATTTTTAGGTATTTGTGGTATTTATTGTGGAATGTCATTGCCGTTCGAAGTTCTTAGGAAAACACATTATTACTGTGATATAAATAGGCTATTCTTATTCTAATTTTTTAGCTACGAGTATATTATTGTAAAGTTTCATTAAAATGCGTAGTTCTTAAAGTAATTCGCCAGAACTCCGGTATGTGAATCCAATTGAAATTATATGAAGCAAAGATTGGATGATGTCGGTATTGGTCATCGTAGCCCAGTGGTCAGAGCATTCCCCTTATCAGTGAAAGGCCGTGGGTACGAGTCCTGCCTATGAAATTTCAGTTTTGGTGATTTGTATTTTCTATCTAAATACATTTTGTAGGAGGTTAGGGTGTCCAGAGTAGAAATCAAAGGCGTCTGTTGGCTTGCTTGACCATATATCTGGTTTATTGTTATATATAATGATACAATATTATACGTATACATACAATGTTACAACCCTATTTGAGGTAGAAGAGGACTGCGGGGCTATCGCTCCTCACCTCCCTACGCTGCGTGAGGCTCTAAAGAGGGACTGCGGGGCTATCTCCTCTAAAGACCTCAATACTTAGCTGAACCTTCGGACTGCGGGGCTATCGCTCAGGTTAGCTTCTACCAGACTACTGAGTGGACTGCGGGGCTATCTCACTCAGCGTCTCCTAACGGTCGAATGACAACTTGATTGTTGCGCGTGCGGTTTATATAGGCGGGCACGTCCCTCCATCTTGCTGTTAAGAAGGTGGTGGTGGTTGTAGAATGAAACAGATAGTTGCTGTGCGAGCGGGAAGGTATTCGACTCCACGTGTAATACTTTTTTTTTTTTTTTAGTTCCGCGACCAAGGCTGCGGCCGCTCTAACGTCCGTTGCCGGGCGTCTCTGGTTACAAGCAGAACGTATTTCCAGTGGCGCCCGGCGGCACGTGTAATACTAAGGTAATCTGCTACAATTTTAAAAATTGTTTAAGCAAACTCATTGCAACAACAGTAGAATGTCACTAAAGATATGCAAAATTTTTCACCATGCTATCTAGTTAAACAATCCAACTTCATGCCTTAGGATTCGCAGCCAGTAATGGTCAATAGCCTCTAGGAATTCAAGTATTGTAGCGAGTGGTAATCTTAATTAAAACAAATAAAGTACCGTTCAATCTCCGGACCCTTTGGTCATCAGCGCCCTTCGTACTTCCACTAGCGTGTACTATGCCCTTTATATAAGGGCATAGTACACAATCGTACATTGTTGTAGTGCTAGTACACAATACGGGAACACTAATGGATTATCAGTGATTTGCATTTAGCTGGGTTTGCGGGTCAGGTTTATGTAACAGAGTTCAGTGATATTTTAAAAAACATTGTCTGATTTTTTCACGTCGTAGCGGACTAGTCTCTAATTTTAATTCATTACACAATTATGAAAAACTTTTTTTTAAATGAAAGTACGAACTAATATATGTAAAAATATTTTTATTAATTTTCTCTGTCCGTCTTTCTATCTGTCTCTTTCTTCCGGCTAATTTCCGAAACGGCTAGACTGATTTTAACAGGATTATCACTGGCCGCTAGCTAATGTTTTAATGATGAGGCCATATATGGCGGCAATATGTTCCCTTGAGGATAGGGAACTAATAAACTGTTACGCTGGGGAGAGAGAAAGTATTTTTAAATAAATACCATATAGACTTGCTCACTCTAACATAATACCATTAAATGGCAACAATGATGAGAGTAGAGAACCTGTACGGTTCAGTTGAAAATAATTGTCTCACTGATAGGCTCGCCGCCAACATTCTATTTTGATAAATAGGTACCTACAGATAATTCTGCTACTAGCTTTAGCTAGCATTAGAATAAAGGCCACTAACACTAAGGTTCACTAGCTTCTGTCTGCGAGTTCGTCTGCTCAAGCTGCCAACTAGGTTTAAAAAAAATCCAAATTAGTTCTGCGATTTACGCATGAAGTCGTTACAGACAGACGGAGTTGCCACCTCATAGCACATTTTTTTTAATTGCTTTAAGCGTCTTTGATCCCTCTTTTTGAACTCTTCTTAAAAGATGTTATATTACCGTAAGACACTACCTTCAAATAAGTACATTTTATTGTACAAAAGATCATGTTCTTTTGTACTTTAGTAAAGAAAAACTAGTGATAGAACAAGTAAATCGTTTGCGCCACATTACACACGACGACTGTTTGTGTCGACACAGTTTACGAGCTCACGGGAAATCTGATAGTGACACACACCTTCATTCCGGTTACTGTCAGTTGCATCGATGCCATTTATAATGATGATAGTGTTTCCTTAAAAGTTTTACTGAAGTGCATTTAAAATAAAATCTGTATATTATAGACAGAAAACACAAAGAGGTAAAGACTGAAAAAGGTGACAGTAGTCGTTTAAGTTAACTTTTGATTTGCAAAACGCGGGAACAAATGAATTGCCTCACGCAGTGGTTGCGTAATTTTGAGAGTTCCGTTACGTTTATTTCAAAACGAAAACGTGTTTAGAGTACTATTATTGTAAGGTTTTATTGGGGGAGGTAGATAGCATTTAGATTCGACACCGAAATGGTGACCTTTATCACATCTTACTCAGATTTAGAATTTACCAGAGCCTAAATTTCTGGATGCAGCAGACAGAAATTCGAGTTTAACATAACACCAAACCACATAATATATTCCCAAACGGGTAGACAGATGTGCATTGTGCTCATATTTCATCAGACACTATTTGCCAGAGCCTCGTCCGTCTGTATGCAGGTGCACTACGTGCAAGGAAGGATCACTTTGACTCTAGAGACATTGATTTAATTATAAGACTTCTCACTTTGGCATTTTAAATTTTAATATCACACATATACACACACACATATCACGCCTATATCCCCGCCAGTATTTGCCAGTATTTTTAGTCAAACGTAATAGGGGCAAGCCTATTGCCATCACGGGCACATTTATAATGGGTTATGTCCAAAATGGCCGAATGCTTTTAATAAAAAGTGACAGCTATATCGTAATTTTGAAAAAAAAATAAACCCGTTGCCTTGCGATTAAATTTTGATGAAAGGCAACAAAATCTTACGTGCTACCTGCTATTGCACAGCCAATTACAGTCCTGGGTGTCTCGGACTATTTAATATTTGAATTTTAATATCATGATAATATATTTTAAACACACTCTTGGTTTCTCTCTTAATAACAGCTTTGCTCAGCTTTAATTAAAATATATTATGACAACGTCAACTACATTGACATTAATATGAATACACCACGGTTGTATCTCCGCCGCGATTTAAGAAGACAAAGGGCTGTAAAACGGATGATTGCTCACAACATGCCGTTGTCCGGCGACAGAAATGTACTTATTTAGCGGATATGGTGGTAATTAAGTATTTGTAGTTAGATGCATTAGTTGACATGAATTCTGAGAAGAGAATTGAAGTTGTAGACAGGTAAATTGGTGCAAATAATCTACGTCTGGGAACTAAATAGGTTTTGGCACAGAATAGGAACAGGTTTTTGGTAAGTCAGTTGTTGTTCAACGAGCAATTATATAGATATTTTAAAAAGGGATCACAGTCTATGAGCTATTTATAAACTAGCTAGTTCCCTTCCTTAACTATTTGTATGTATGTTTTTGATAAGTTAAAATGTATGTATTTGTGTATTTATGTAGTTATAGTGTATGTAAGTTTATTAACCTTAACAACCGTACCAACCTGCACACACACCAGCACCTGATTGAACTCACTTCTCCCCTCCTAGGCCCACTGGAAGAGATCTCTTTAAAGATAAGTGGCGACGTTGTATACATGTAAATAATGTTTCCATTCACAGACGCCCAGGACTGTGATTGGTTGTGCCACAGCGGCTGGCACGTAAGATTTAGTTGCCTTTCATCAACATTTCATCGCAAGGCAACGGATTTAATTTTTTTTCAAAATTACACTATAGCTGCAACTTTTTATTAAATTCATTCGGCCATTTTGTACATAACCCAGTATAAATGTGCCCGGTGACGGCAATAGGCTTGCCCCCTATTACGTGGGACTAAAAATACTGGCAAATTGTGGGTGTGTAAAGCACCTCTGCCTCCCCTTCGGGATCTATATCCCCGAAGGGATAGGCAGGGGTCACACACAGATATCACGCCTATGTATGATATCTGTGTGTGTGTGTGTGTGAATTTACATTTGCCTCATCAAAAACTAACGATTAATATTTACTACGTTTAACTATAATTGCTTCTGCTGTGTACAAACAACTTTATGACCTTTTTATGCTTTCGCAAGGAAACTTGTTAGTTTTTATAATAAGTCTTGTATTCTAGTGAGGAAACTTACAGGCTAAGTTATATTACCCGAACTATGATTAACTTGGCAACTTGAGAATATAAAACTAGAAATCTTAAGTTGCCTCGGAATTTTCATGTCACTTTTAGAATCTTGAAGTGCGAATTCTCCTTTTAGAACTAAGGTTCATGAATACATGCAACGCATTATGTACTGCCAAGGTTTTCTGAACTCTGCAACAAACAAAATTACAGTTTTACAGGTCAAAATACACTAAAATTATCATGAATTATACATGAAAACCTTTGTCATATAACACATGGATTTTTGAGCGGAGTTTACGAAGCTCTTTCTTCGACGACTCGTGTATTTCGTTCGTTATCGAACTCCTCCTAAACAACTGGACCGATCTTTTTGAAATTTAGCACGGTCATAGTGACCATCACCGTGAGTGCATATATCTGAACTCATAAAGATCGGTCCAGTCGTTTAGGAGTTCGACCCGGATCGACAAACTCAGCTCAATTATTGCAACAGCAGAATGTATTGCATACCTAGTTAGTATAGACTTCCGGGACGCGCGCCGCCGGGCGCCTCAAATATCTTCTGCGTGTGAACCAGAGACGCCCGGCAACGGACGGCCGCGGAATTAAAAAAAGAAACAAAAAAAAACACGTCCGGGATTTTTCACCGACTTCAGAATTAGGTGCTCAATTTGATCGGTATTTTTTTATGTATGTAGGTACACCAATTACGTCGTGATTTATGATCCGATTTACGTGATTCTTCTTTAGTTTGGTGCAGAATAGTTGTCATTAAACATAAGTTTGGCCCGGTAGTTTTAATTTTATGAATCATTTTTAATAATCCACTAATGTACTGATTGGTTTTTTACTTAATTACTACTAAAAGTAATATATTTAATTGCTTTACTGTTTCATAAATTTCTTATCATTGCATCTTTGTTAAATATAGGTACCCAAGTTCCCGAAATTGGAACTCTCCGAAGGTTACACTTTCTCTCCCTCTCAGCCGCCTTCTTCGCGAGCATGATCAGCAGAAATACGCGACCAGACACACGACGAGGTTCTTGGATTGTGTCGCCCAAGCTGGACATTCCACCAACGTGTGGTGCGCCGTGGCTTCGTCGATAGCCTCGCATGGATGCTTCACAGATCTTTACCGAAGCACCCGTGCCCGATAATAATTTGCGACAGACATGTTATTTATTAGTCCCCATATATTTTTGTTTCTAAAGTTATTTCTTAACAACCATAACAATCCTTTATAACGGAATCAATCTCAGTCACGTACACGTCCAAAACCAAAGATAACCGAATGGTAATTAACATTTGCAAAGTCTGACGAATGTACCATTATTCCCCCGAGCGATGTAAGGGTAATCTAAATAATTATACTTAAATCCAAAGCTATAAATCAGAAGCTACTTAGCACACGATTAGCATGAACAAGAGAGGATAAATCATTGGAGCACGCCCTTCTGTCGTTACGTGTTTGGTTACCTATACAATGTTTAGTGTACTTATTGGTAAGGCTGTATATATCAATACAAATAATAAAATTGTAAGTGGTCGATGTCTGTACATCGAAGATATAATAGAGAAACTGTTGTGGGGGGCTTTATGTATCACACCCTTAACCGATTTGAATGCGATTTTCAGTAATACGTAAACGTTACATGATAAATATCCTGATAATTATTATAATAATGGTTATGGTTTTCATATAGTGCCTAGTAATGTTTTTTTTTAATTGGGACTGGGCTGTGGGACTGAAGTCCTGCAGCACGCCACCCTTCTAGCCTGCTTCTGTAAGGACGGCGGGTGACTATCCCGCCGTCCTCAGGCCCCGATCATGGAGGTCGATGGTCCTGGGCGTAAATGAGTCCGCGGCACCCTGGCCGCTGACTGCGGAACTCAGCGGGGTGGGTACGCACCCTCTCCCTCTCAGCCGCCTCCTTCGCGAGCATGACTGGTTCGCAGAAGGACACCGCCGCGTTCCACCTACTCATGCTGGAGACCATGGCTTGGAGCATGGTTTCCAGCGAGAGGCTATCCACGCCCAGACCTACTACGAGGTCCTGGTACTGACTCGCCCTCGCCGAGCACTCCACCAACGTGTGAAGTGCGGTGTCGCCGCCGCGATGACGGTAGTTCCCCACTTTGGTTGCTCAAGTCGCACCCTCCAAGTCTCCATGAGATCCTGGCGGAGTTGGGACCGCTGGTCCTCGATTTCTCGAGTCGCAGGCCTGTAGTCCCTAGAAGAATTATAAAAGTGTAATATATATTATATTGTAATAAATTGTTAAATACAAACAGTATCGGGGAAACCGAACGTTTTTAATTCCAGTAGATAAGATCCCTAGTCCCGGCTAAGAGACATGCAGCCTCTCCGGAGATCGTGCGGTACCCCCGTATGGTTTTGACGGCCAAGGTCCGCAGAGGTCTGTTTAGCAGAGTCGCGTTCACCCTGACCGCCAATCTATCCGGCCATACAGGAGCCCCGTATAAGGCCATACTCCGCACGATCCCCAGGTACAGTCTCCTGCAGGAGGTGTTGGGTCCCTTTAGGTTGGGCATGAGTAGCGAAAGCGCGACTGATGCCCCTGTCACTTTGAGGACATAACTTCGGAAATGTGGTCCGTAGTTCCATCGGCTATCAAGTACGATCTCTAGGTACTTCATCGAGGACTTGATGCCGATGCTAACGCCTGCCTAGTAACGTAGACTAACAAAATTACTGGCAATGTGTGGGTGTGCAATGCATCTCTGCCTAAACCTTCAGGGATTTAGGCGTGATGATATAAAGTATCTAAATATAGATGTGTACGACACGAACATCAACTATGAATATCGATATTGCACTAATATGTGGGGACTATCGCCACTGGCGCCACTAGAAATACCTCCTGGTACCAGAGACGCCGCGGCCGCTAAATTAAAAAATACTTCCCGCTGTCTGTTTGCTCCTATGTATGCTAAGATCTTTTAAACTACGCAACGGATTTTGATGCGGTTTTATTCTATAGAGTAGCCACTCTATAGAATAAAACCGCATCAAAATCCGTCGAGGAAGGCTTTAGTAAAAATTTGTCAAGCGGGCCGCTAGTTACATTATAAAACTAAATCGTGTTTCAAACGGCTCTGACTACCCCATCAAAGAAAAAGACGTGATTATAAGACTGTTACATATTATTTTCATGTTATTCTAAAGGTAAAGATCCCTGGACACACATTATACCATCATTACAACACCATCATTTAAAAGGGTGTCGGCTAACATCCGACTAAGATGGATGTTTGAACGGAAACGGAAATGGTCCTGAATCGCTTCTCTATCTACCCCCAATAAGATTCATTTTTCACTTTGTGAATAGTGTCAAGCATTAAGATGGGCGTTAGGTCTAATGTGGGATTAAGTGTTGTTGTTCGTGTAATAAATATTGTGCATAGAAATGCATTTTCTATGTTTCTCTTTAATTTATTGACCAAGCGAGCGAAGCGTCTATATTTTGAGATTTGACAATTTTCCATTCGTCTGTATGTGTGTTCCGGGCTAGCAGCCACAGTTTTTATCCGATCTTCACGAAACTTGGCACAAGTGTTCTTTGATTTAATCAAAATTTTCGTGGCCAAAATCTTAAAATTTAACGAACCAGTGTAAATTTAAACCAGTCTTAAACATCTTTACATTTTGTTAAGTGTAACTGATTTTATTAATCACGTCTGTTTTTTCCGCTAATCTCTGGAACAGCCGCACCGATTTTAACGAGTTTAACAGGCAGATCTATAGGTGATGTAATAAAGCCACTTGTTATCCCGAGAACGGGTTTTCATGAGAATTGGAAACCATTAAACTATTTTTCCTGCTCACATACACACACATATCACGCCTATATCTCCGAATGGGTAGGCAGAGGTACATTATAAATCCACAATTTGCCAGTATTTTTTAGTCCCACGTAGCCCAAGGCCCAAGCTTATTGCCGTCACCGGGCGTACGTAATATCCAATGTAATAAAATAAGCAGCTACTTATGTTATAATTTTTCCTGCTAGTCGTTAATAATAACAAACAGATTATAATAGTTAGTCGCTACAATTATCTCTTATCTATTGGGGTAAACCGGGGGTAACATGAGTATACTCAAGTGTCCACCACTGTATTGTGTAACAGTAATAGCTTCACAAGTGGACTGGATAATGGCGATCATTACGGACGTTCCTTTGTCCGGCCGACAGATGGAGTCATGGCAACCACTCTAACGACTAAAGGTAAAAATAATTGGAACGTATGGATTTTTGTACTTCAACTAGTGGATAGTGAAGAGTAGTTTTGAACGATCGAGCACCTTTCAGTATATTTTGTTTTGTTCAGTAAACACTGTGTTTTATAACTATACCACAGAATAGATTAGGGATTGTCCAACGTACATGTACCTAGAAGTAATACAATTTTATTAATCACGAAGAGGTATGTATACGAGTAAGTATATCTCAATACTCAATACTCAATACATTTATTGCATTCCATAATGTGGTACAGGTGTTATAAAAATAAAAATGTTACAATTATGGACCCTGTCGGGCACAGCACAATGTTTGGAGAGAGGAGGAAAACCGCCTAGTTCAAATTAACTTAGATATATGTTTAATCGCGTATTATTTTAGTATTTTATTAAAAATAAGTATTTTATACATACATAATGATTCCAAAGACAATTAAAAATGTCAACAGGAAATCAAAAGCATTTATTTTAAGTAAATTGTAATTATAAATATTATATTATATTTAAAAAGCCAACAAAACGTGTCTTTTTTAATTCTGCGGAAAACAATGCTATTACAAATTTAAAAGGTTTAAAACATTTTTTAAAAACATTTTACTTACCATTGCTTTGTCATGGATTTTCGCCAAGTAACGCCTGATTCTATCCAATATTATATTTAAGTTAACAGTATATATTTTATGTCAATAGATATACATTTTTACATAAATTGTATTATTATTTCAACAATAACAACATGTCAACGTTATAATTATATGTCAATAGAGATTTAAATAAATAAATAAATAAATATGTTAGGACAATTCACACAACGCCATCTAGACTCAAACTAAGCAGAGCTTGTGATATGAGTACTAGATAAACTGATATAAATACTTACATACATTTTTTTTTGTAAATACATACATATTATACATAGGAAACACCCAGACTTCGACACAAACGTATCTATCTTCACACAAAGTTTGTCCCGACCGGGGATCGAACCCGAGACTTCGGCGTCGAAAGCACTACCGACTACGCCACCGAAGCAGTCAAAAGATTCTATTATAAATAAATAAATTAAGTAATATATTATTTATTAGTTATTATATTTATATATCTCAATAATCGCGTAAAAGATCCGTTTATAATCAAGTAGTGTCTGAAAGTAATACATGACGAACAAACATACTTGTACACAATTCCACAACTTTATTTAATTTACTTTCACCGACCGGTTTCGCTTTTCAGCATTATCAAAAGTGTTTTACTTCACTGTCAAACACATCTTAAAGCCATTTAAAAAGAATAAAATATATTTACTTAATTAAGTAAAGATATTTTATTTTATTTAACCGGTCGGTAAAAATAAATAAATCAAAAATAAATCAAGTAAAAATAGATCAAATTCATCATATCATGTTATAGCTTCCACCAAGTGCCAACAATCGAAAGTATAAACTACATAGTGTCTGAAAGCCCTGTATTCAGGAACCTGGCACACCAGGGGAGTCATGAAAATACCTGTAGACTGTCGTAACCCAGTTTTCTCAATGTGACTTTACCATGAAACTACCCACTGCAACTGCATGAACAATAATAGCATTCAATACCACAGTATTAAACATAATGTTCCGATTGTCAGCACTTTATGGAACCTCATAATACATGATCAACAAAGATTTAAGTGTCTTTTGGTTTATTACAAAAACCTGAATGGTTTTGGTTTTACGGCATTATACACACACACACACACACACCCACACACATATCACGCCTATATCCCCGAAGGGGTAGACAAAGGTGCACTACATACCCTCCATTTGCCAGTATTTTTAGTCCCACTTAATAGGGGACAAGCTTATTACCGTCACCGGGCACATTTATAATGGGTTATGTCCAAAATAGCCGAATGAATTTAATAAAAGTAGCAGCTATAGTGTAATGTTGTTATGAAATGTTGATGAAAGGCAACAAAATCTTACGTGCCAGCCGCTGTATCACAGCCAATTACAGTCCTGGGCGTCTCGGACTATGGCATGAAGATTATATGTAAGACATTGTAACATAATATACCTTTGATAATGCCGTAAAGCTGAACTGCTCAAATATTTCGTAATAAATCAGTAGAATAGTCTGTCTGTTTATTCATAATTTTTTTTTTCTATCTAACTACTATCCGTAATTGCATTAACGATAAATGCATTCGATGTTAAATTACACCTTTACCTGTGCCGCAAAACTCTTCACATTTTTCCCTGGATGTTTGTACTTTTAAGCTCCAAACTAGAAACTCAAACTGGAGTTACTATCAAAGGCAGCCAAAGGCAGATTACACTTCTTTTCGTTTTTTGGTATATAATTGAACCCTTTGTGGCACAGTTGGTGGTTGTTCAAAACTCGCTGTAAAGTACTGTCAATGGCCGGTATATAATATTCTAACAGCGATGTGTATGAGCAAATAATCCGTGATAATGGATGTGGTACGCGATGTTGGATACCTAGCCCGGTCATTAGACAGTGATTTTTTTTTATATTTACGTGACATTTATTTACAAAAGATCATACGAAAAATCTTTTGCGTCATGGCTGACCTACCTAAGGTTAGCTGCGTTGCCACATTGGATGGCGATATTTATTTATTGGTCAGGAAGTAATCAACCTTCTGGTCGATGGAAGCATCGATCAGATGTTTAAATATGACTCTATAAAGGCGGTGAGCGTTAGGATACGATGATTTAAACGCTAAACAGCTTAAATTATCTTAGTCTAATTAAAAACGTGCTATAGCTACTTAAAAAAACCAGCCAATTTTTCATAGGCACCCATAGTACGATATTAGTACTACCTAGGTAAGTTTATTAGTTAATTTATATTGTTATTCTACTCTGTCTTATCTTTATTTTGTTATTTACTAAGCTTTATTTTTCTTTTTTTCTTTCATGAATTGTACACTACCCTTTTAATTTCTTTAACTCGATATCCATCCAAAGTTTGTCTGGAAGAGATCGCTTTTAGCTTCCTAAATGTATGTTTCCTTTTTTGTCTACAATAAAGAGTATTTGAATTGAATTGAATTGAATAGTAGCACAAAAACATATTAATTATACTTTTCACATAGTTTTACTTGTAATATATTGATCGGTTTCGTTTCACTGTATTATCATCAGAGTTTACTAAAAAAGGACATCAAAACACCCAAAAAGTAAAGTACTAAAATACCATATCTCAATTTTAAAGCATCCGCGTAATCTACCACTTGTTCCTGAAGTAGAAAATTGTTCACAACTTTCTTTGTCTGTTGACCGCTTGAATTTTTTACTATTAAGCTCACCAAGAGTAAAGGTACAGCTACCAGCTCCGGTAATACCAGTAATACACGGTAATTGCGTTTGTTGTAGACAGATATTTGTTGAAATGGAAATGGGTAAGTATTCGCTTTTGGGTAAAATCGTCTGAAGTGGTCCTAAAGAGAGATTTGAGAACTTTTGTTTTATGTATGTGTTTACCGTGATTCCGAATATCTTTATAGTAAGTGGTGTAGTCAAAGTTAAAGTCAAAATATTTTTGTTCAAAATAGGTGCAGTTAATGCACACTAATTGAAGGTCCAGAAATCCGCCCATTCGATTACTACAAATCCTAGAAGAAAGAAACTCGGCGGGGCTCAACATTTTTTTAATGGTATTTTACATATTACATGTCGATTACATACTTTATATTATAGAATTAGGTAGGAATTCTTATTTATTTTACACTAACAGATGCCCACGGCTTCTTCCGCGATGAATAGTTGTCTAGTTCCCATTGTCACGGGAATACATTCCAGAGATCATTTTTGAAAATAAAAAAAAAATTAAAGTTGTTGATTTAGAAATTCAAACATACACACCCATGGGTAGGTAGCGGTGCATTATACACCCGCAATTTCAAACATACACTTTGTAAATTTATGATCTAAAATCGAAAAAAAAAGTAGTTTTCCCACTGAGCCGTTATATTTATACAGTTGACGATTTTTTGTGTTTAATCAGTCACGGAATGATTTTGTAGTCACCTGCGACCATTGACAAAGTATCACTTAACTTTCCCTTCTATCACTCGTCACCCTACGCTTGGAGCTTTCACGTGAATTTGTAACTAATTCATCAGAAAACAACTCGCCATTACATACTAACAGTTTGTTCTGTAAGGGTGGGTAAAAACATTATTATTTACAGTTCTGCGACCCGAAGAGTCGACGATATTTTTAAAATTGGTCTTATACAGCATGATGTTTTTGCAAGTACGAAAATAAATACTTTTGTATTTCAAAGCAATGAGTTTGCTTAAAATATTCTCATAACTCTAATCGTAATAGCGTGATCTAGAAATTGTGATGGGAAGTAAAAATTAAATGTCGTTGGTTTTGGTCATCGTAGATCAGTGGTCAAAGCATTCCCCCTATAAGGGAAGGGTCGTGGGTTCAAGTCCTGCCAATGACATCAGAGTATGTTACTGTAGTATTGTGAACTAAACAGATTTTCTGCTATGAGTGAGAGTGAGACTATATAACCAATGCAAATACTTACCAAAAACTTATATAAGATAAGATTAGAACTAGAGAGAAAGCCACGCCACAGGAAAAAAGGAAAACAATGATACGATGATTTAATGTTACATAGTTATGGAAATAAAAGTAAAACAACCCTGAGAATTATCTTGACAGGACTCGAACCTGCCTCAAGTTGGCTTACAGGAAGAATGTTATATGCCTCTATGAACTACACCGCGATGTATTTTGACTTCATTTTTGTCTTAGCTATCATAAATATGTATGTTTGCAACGAATAAGAAGTAATATAAAGTGTCTCATTTACTTTCATATTCCTTTCAATGCAATAATGCAGAGATGTGTAAAGTAACGTATAACATTACTCTATATTACTTTGCAGCTGAAGGTTTACCTGAGGTGCATTATTAAGTAACTCAATGAAAAGACAATACCTATGATTTTAGGTCAGCATAGTATACCCTAACTAAATATAGGTGCTCTGCCAACTGAGCTACGATGACCACTACCGACAACATCGAATTTTTGCTTCATATCATATTCATAATTTCTACATCCCGCCGATGACATCAGTTTTTGTGATCTATTTATAATTTCTTTCTTAATATTTTAAGAATAGTTTAAGCAAACTCATTGCTTTGAAATAGATAAATATAAATATAGGTGTCCAAGAAGTGGCAAACTGTCTTGAAACAAAAACATCATCCTGTGTATTAGACAAATTGAAAGCAATGAAGTCGAAAGCGTAAGTTCTCAATCATTCAACTTAACGACAATCGGGGAGAGGGGATATGTCATGGAGTATTCCCACTTTACTAAATGGATGTGGCATATGCGAGCTACCTTTTTTTTTTTTAATTTAGTGGCCTAGGGCCGTGGCCGCTCTAACGTCCGTTGCCAGGCGTCTCTGGTTACAAGCAGAACGTATTTCCAGTGGCGCCCGGCGGACTTTGACCACCTCTGTGGTCTCTGCGGGGGATGGGAGCTACCTACAGTCAATCCCACTAGTCCCTCCAGTTAAGACATAAGAGCCTGGGTCAGAAGTGGGTAAGTAGGTTTTAGCAAAACAACCACTTATCCACCATGCGATAGACCGCTGTTAATGTTTTGTATATTTGCATAATTCCTAGAACATGGTCTTGTTTTCCACATCACCAATCAACCTCCGTAAACTAAATCTTTCTACAGAAAAGAAAAATCTGTTCTTAGCTGAAAAGTTTCACTTGTTGGATTGCACCGACCGTGGTCATGACCTAAAAGTAATATTGATTTTTTGTACCTACTTCTTCATCTCTTATTTTTCGCCAAGCTTCAGTAACAAAACTCCATATAAACTCATGATTCCTGAACCAGATCGTTCACTAAACACCACATCCATTTATTTCGTACATCAGACACAAGATCCTCAAAGCCATAACAACTTAATAGTGTAAGAGCAAGTGATTGTCGTCACAGTACTAATGGCAGTCTTAAACAATTTAGCGCACTTTTTATAGACGACATGTTTTACCCTTATTGCTTGTTTTTCTTTTGTTCCAAAGCTATTATAATGATTTGTATGAATTAACTTAATCAATGCATTGCTGTAAATGTGACTACTTTTTTGTTAGGCTACAGTGAGTAGTTATTTCGATTGCCTCTCTTCTACTCGTATATTTGTTAGGTTCAGTTTAGTAATTTAGTTACCTACTGTTATTTTATGCAGACAAACTTCTTTTCTTCATACTTTTTTTTTGCAATTCTACAATAATGTATATATTATTTACTATAGTTTTGTTATTTATGAGGTAGTTATCATAACAAACGTCGAAAAGTCACAAATAGTTAAGTGAACACAAAGCTTAACTATTTGCGATTTTAACTTAACTAAGCTTGTTTGTGGCAAGTATCATGGATCATTTATTGTTACTTGTCGAGCATGTTGTACACATGCTCCACAAGGGCGCCACTGGAAATACGTTCTGCTTGTAACCAGAGACGCCCGGCAACGGACGTTAGAGCATGCGGCCGCGGAATTAAAAATAAAAAAAGTGAGTTTATTTCATAATGTAATTATTATTACTATGTTGACTCGAACCATCAGCTGTTCCCTTTTCAGGAGTAACGTTCTACCAACTGACCAAGACACCACTTCCTACACACTACCTAAATTTAATCATAACAATAATAATTTCCACAATCAGTAGATCAAGAATATAATAAACGTCCTTTTACAAATCAAAGCCTTTTATTCAATGAATGACAGACAGACATTAAAGTCCTCTGCACTCTATTGTAATAGCTATGTCTTTGTTCAATGTGTGACCTGTTTCATTTTAACTGAAATTCAATAAGCTTTGACATTTTTGTGGTCTTCTCGGTAATGTCAGTGTATTAGACCCATTATTTTTTGAATTTAAGGTACGATCTCATAAAGCGTTGATCACCAGCTCTTTTAAAATAATGTTAAACATTACATTTGCTTGTAATGATATAATTTGTTTTGGCAAACTAGTATTTTTTTTAATATTTGGATGACATAATTTTATATGTGGTGTCGCTTACTCAAACTCAACAATAAAACATTAAATATATTTTGAGTTGAGTTAAGTTTGAGTACCACACACAATTGAGTAACAACAACCACCCATCTATCCATACAAATATTTAGAGTTTACAATATGTGTGGGGTTCGACAGACTTTCGTACATAAATGTGATTTAATTAAGCATAGTGAGTCCTAACTTATTTATAGGCTTCAAAAATATACCAGATATTTTCGAAGCGAAGAGTCGATGAAGTCTATAGTCTGGTATAAGCCCTTAACGGCCTCAGTTGGCATACAGATGGCGTCATCACCGTGCAATTGAAAGAGTTGCATCGAAAAAATATTCAACACTTCCCATTTTGGGTATTATAAGTTGATTTATTTTTATACACCGTTCAAGCTGATGAGTATTTTAAGCTTAACTTTACTAACTTAAAAAAAGTCATAAAAATAGTGAATTTACCATTTTGCTTTTTGTGCATTAAATATTTTTGCGTCTGTATAAGTTTACGATACAAATAATTTATGAATCAAATTTTATACATGAAATATTGAAGATTCATTGTCTTGGGTGTTTTGCAGCTTGTCAGCGAGAAAAGCTTGACTTTATTAATGGTAACAAATAAAGTGTCATTAACGTAAGCACTCAAAATATTAACCTTTGTCCGGCTTTACCAAGCGGCTACAAACCGACCACAGCTCACACTGACGTTGCTTTGTAAATATTACTGTCAAAAATTAATTAAACCACGCTGAAATATGTCCAACAAAGTATATCATAGCAAAAATCAGGTTCCAATATTTGGCTTTTTCAGACTTGTGTTGGCAGTTCTCGTGTTTTGTGGATACGATTATAAGTTTTTTAAAGAAAACTTTTATTTTAATCTTATTGTGAAAGTATATTGTGTAGCTCTAGTGAATGTAGTTATATACTCATCTTTAGCTTGTTGTCCAATTGATTTATCTCAAATGTGGGCTTTGATAGAATATTCAGCATCAACACTAGGTATTCTATGTATGACAAGTAAAACCAAACCGTTTCTACAGAAAGTTCTTATCATAGATTTGTATTTGAGAATTAACGCTCGGTATTATTATAGAACTAAATATAGGATTATTGCATTTACTTTAATCACGTGGCTTGTAAGACTTGCATATTCGGTTTTATACTGTCAAGTGAACACCTGTTACGATATACTATTACTGTATGCGGTAAGGCAATACTCTTTGCTGGCTCTCGATTTAAATCGAGTTTGGCGTTGTGTTATATTCGATGGTATTCGTTATCGATTAAAAATGCTTCGGATTCGATTAGAAGAGAATCAAGAGCAGAATTATTATCTGTATGTGAGCGATAGTAAAAGTGTCAAAGAAAATAAGATTAAATTCTTTTTTCATTTGTATAGAACTATTGCAGATGCTGTTGATATCATTTTTCCGGAATTACAAATTTCAGTAAGTTTAATAGGTATACCTATCGAGTTTATTTTTACTGTCAAACTTTTGTTTGTTAATATTTATTTGAATACATAACGTCCTACAGTTATTGTAACAGCGTCAACAGATACTTTTGTATGTTCAATTATACGTTCAATAGTACCTACCTATATTACGCTCGCCCTCAACATCGTAAAGTTAAACATAATAATAATGACTATTTTCATAATTTTTGCAGCTTTTCCTAAGTGTAGCTGGAAGTATGCCTAAGTTAATCTCAAACGTGTACCACCTCATAAGGGCAGTGGAAGGTCGTGTAAGTACTGGTTTTTTATTGCAGTTAAAAACCCGGTAACATTCAATTTTCAACAAACTAAAGACGTTAGTAAAGCTATGGATGTGATAATATTATTAACACCTTGATAAGATTATTGATATCTCGGTAGGCGCCAAGTTTTCGATGCTAAGTACTTAATTTATTCCATGATTTGAATATAAGATTCTAATAATAATATATCGCACACTTCAATATTTACTTTGAAGTAGGTTTAAGCGGTCTTTAGGCAATCTGCCATGATGGGCGACCACGATTGTATAGAGGGATCAGTGACGATGGAACGTATTACAAACGTACTACGAACAATCATAACCTATTCTGTGATGATTGCCCATCATGGTGGTTGTTTGTATAGATACCGTATCATACACACATCTACCTAATTGTTTACGAAATATTTATCTTTCAGGAGCCGCTCATATCTTTGGGATATGTAACTATGAACGTTATTCAGCTGTGCCTCTTACTGTTCTCACCGTTCGTCGCCGCCGAGTTATTTTCCGCTGAAGTGGAAAAAATAAGGCTGTTCTTGATACATAAACTTATTGATCATAGAAGTGAGTAGTGCCCACTCAATACCTCTGTTTCTGAATTTAGAATTTCAAGTTGAGAGTATGTAAAATGTCAAAATTTGTTCCTGAATTTTGACATTCGACGTACTCAGTGAATGCTTAACTTAAAATTCTTGATTCAGAACCCGACCGTAATTCTATTTTTATACTTTGTGCATAGCTAAATTAATTATCTTATAGATTTTTATCAGTTCAATCGAATGCTTCCTACGCTTGTTGAACTTTTTGAAAAACAAAAAAATATGCGTGTATTTAAATAAATTACATTTCAGATTCATCAGATAAAGAAGAAATAGAATTGTTTCTCCGCTACACAAAGCTAAGAACATTCAAGTACAGGATATTCCGTATGATACCGATCAACCTCAATCTACCATTAGAACTGATCAACATATGTATCACTTATGTCATTGTGTTAATCAATTATACACATTAATTTTTTAAGTATAAATAAAATGATAAAACTAAAATACTTTTCGAAAAAAAATAATAAGAAGAAAAACTATGGATATAGTCAAAAATACATCCTATGAATTAATTTATGAAATAAAAAAGCCTACTATGATAATGAACTTACGTGTTTCAATATGGTTTCCACATAGGCATTATTAAAAATTGCAATTAATCTAAATTTAATCTAAATCTAATTTTGGATAGTCCGAGTCACCCAGGAGTTTAATTGGCTGTGCCATAGCGGCAATCAACATTTCATCGCAAGGCAACAGGTTTCCATTTTTTTTTCAAAATTACAAGATACGAGTAGCTGCTACTTTTTATTCAATTCATTCGGCCATTTTGGACATAACCCATTATTAAAATATTAAGAAAGAAATTATAAATAGATCACAAAAACTGATGTCATCGGCGGGACTCGAACCCACGGCCTTTCCCTAACAGGGGAAGTGCTCTGACCAACTGAGCTACGATGACCACTACCGACGACATCGAATTTTTGCTTTATATCATATTCATAATTTCTAACATCGCGCTATTAAGCGCTATTATTAGCGTTAGGTCAGAACACTCCCCCTGTTAGGGAAAGGCCGTGGGTTCGAGTCCCGCCGATGACATCAGTTTTTGTGATCTATTTATAATTTCTTTCTTAATATTTTAAGAATAGTTTAAGCAAACTCATTGCTTTGAAATACAAACATAACCCATTATTACCTAGTGTTTTCTTCTGGCATTCGTAACGCATGTCTGGGGTGGGGCTATGGAAAGGTACGGCGAGTCCTTGGCTATTAGCCTGGACATCGCCAAAGCCTTCGATAGGGTCTGGCATGCTTCGCTCCTTTCCAAGCTTCCGGCATATGGTCTACCTCCTCAACTGTGCAGCTGGATTGCCAGCTTTTTAAACGAGCGCCGAGTGCGGGTCCTCTGCGATGGCCAGGCTTCTCGCTTCTTGCAAGTGAATGCCGGGGTACCGCAGGGGTCCGTACTATCACCAACTCTCTTTCTTCTGCATATCAATGATATGCTATCCCTCGGGAACATTCATTGCTATGCAGATGACAGCACACTGCACGGGAGTTACTCGGTTCGTCCGACGGCGGGGCGATCTGAGATTGAGGAGGAGAGACGACGACTCGTGGCTGATATCGACCGTAACCTTGACAGTATCTCTCAATGGGGTACCGAGAACCTGGTCGAGTTCAATGCCTTCCCCTACCCTCTCTTCAGAATGCATTATTACCAATGAAGGACAACCTTGATATCCTTGGCATAGACGTTCGTCGAGAGCTCAATAATAAAAACTACATCGAAAGATGTATAGGGCTAGCTTCGCGGAAACTAGGAATACTGAATAAGGTAAAGAGATTCTTTACACCGGACCAGAGGTGTCTGCTGTACAAGACGCAGATTAGACCCTGCGTCGAATACTGCTCTCACCTCTGGGACGGCTCCGCGAAGTATCTGCTGGACGCTCTCGACGCTATGCAGCGACGGGCTATCCGTATTATAGATTGTCCGGAGGTAACGGGAAGCCTTGAGCCGCTAGTTCAGCGCCGAACAATAGCTTCCTTGGCCGCATTCTACCGTATTTACCACGGCGAGTGTTCTGAAGAGCTCTTCAATCTGATCCCACCCTCTTCCTTCCGATCCCGAACGACTCGTGCCGGGCAGAGATGCCACCCCCACACAGTGGATAGCATGTTCGCGAGAACCGAACGTTTTAAACGTTCGTTTCTCTGCCGAACGATAGTGGCCTGGAACGCCCTGCCTGTGCACGTGTTTCCTCCCACATATAATCCTGGGTTCTTTAAGCGGAGCGTGAAGAGGCACATCAGTAGGTCGTCAAGTTGAGGGCCACTCTCAATAGTAATGTGTGCTGTGAGAGTGGCCCACAATCGCTAGACGTCGTCACGACTAACCACCAGGCGGGCGGCGTCAATTTGGCGAACCAAATATTAAAAAAAAAAAAAAAAAAAAAAAAAAAAGTGTGCCTGGTGACAGCAATAAGCTTGCCCCCTATTATGTGGGACTAAAAATACTGGCAAATTGTCGGTGTGTAATGCACCTATGCCTACCCTTTCGGGGATATAGGCGTGATATGTGTATGTTGAATATATTATAAATATCAACTTTACGTATGTGTGTATTCAATTTCGGCAAACAGGTACTATTTATTAAACAGGTATTAAATCATTTCAAACCTCTATCAACTAAAGAATAATCTCTCAAATCACAGATGTATTACTGTACTAAAAATTATTAAAAGTATTAACTTCTTGAAATTCGTCCTTTTGTGAAAATGACTAAACAGAAAAAGCGTGTAAACCTACCTAATATTTAATGCTGCTTCGATGGCATGATCAGTAGTGCATCAGCTTTCTCGAGACGGTTAGATTCCCAGATCGAATCAAATTTGTGTGATCCATAAATGTTTGTTTCGGAGTTTGGGTGTTTTGTATATATTTAGACATATAAAAGTATGTTTATCAGTTGTTTAGATCCTATAGCACAATCTTATAGCTTAGTTCTTGCTATATGACGTGGTGTGGGAATTTACAAATATATAAAAATAAATTAAAAACATTCAGTCATTTAATGTTCTTATTTACTGCGTGTGTACAAGAATAAATAAATAAGTAAAAAAATAAAACAAAATGTATTTCTCTCAAATCTACCTCTTTGTAATATTTTCTTAATAAATTATTTCAAAGTCTTAGATGTTGTTTGCAAATCCTGTTCTAGATCGTTTGAAGTAAAAGTTGATGGATTGTATACACATCAGATTAACGAGTTTAGACATTTCAAAGTTACTTTCTGTGAGTTCGGTAATATTCATAAAGTTTTCTTACAATAAATTTTCAGCAAATGACCACTTTGTTCAGCATTTGATATTGTCCCCTACTTCGATGGCGTGGTTGGAAGCGACTTATGACACCGGAGTCTTAGGTTTGATTTCCGGGTCGAATCAAATATTTATGTGATCTATAAATGTTTTATTCAGAGTTTGGGTGTTTGGGTGTTTATTATATTTACGGATTATAAAATATTATAAAATTATGAAATGCGAATGTTAAGATGGATGTGTGGTATAACAAGGATAGATAGAGTAAGGAACGAGTATATTAGAGGAAGTTTGAAAGTTGCCCCAATAAATGAAAAAGTGAGAAGCGAACGGCTAGCATGGTATGGACATGTTATGAGAAGAGAGGAAAGTAACGTGGTAAGAAAGGTGCAAAGTATGAATGTAGACGGCTTGATAACTCGAGGTAGGCCCAAGAAAAGATGGATGGAATGCGTGAGAGAGGATATGACCAGGAAAGGAGTGACTGAGGAGATGACGTGTGACAGGGATGTATGGAAGATGAAAACATGTTGCGCCAACCCCAAATAATTGGGATAAGGGCAGGCAGATGATGAAAAACACAAATTCTAGGATATAAAGTAACTAAGTAATAACTTGCAGTAATATTTTAGTCCATTGGTTTCTATGGGAGTAAGTTTTGTAAAGTTTTACACATTACTGATAAAGTAATTTAATTTTTATACCGGTGTCTCGTCCTCGCCTAGACTGCGTTTCAGTTTTATATAAAAGTATAATAATACATGGTAAACCTTTACCATGAATCACTCCATCTCTTCGTCTAAACCGCATAAAGTCACTTGCATAAAATTTTGAGTTTATTGGCAAGACATAAATACCATGAATAATAAAATATAAATTATTTATGCTTTCGATTGTCGGCACTTGGTGGAATTTATAATAATACATTTTAAATAAACTCACTTGTACAATATGTTTTTATTGTTTCTCACTTTCTACTTTCCAGTGTCAGCTATGGGTAGCTACAAGATGAATTTAAGTAATTCTTATTGGAAATAAAGATTATTATATTGAACTGGAATACTAAGTAGAAAGTGATATGTGGTGAAAGTGAATACCTCTGATGATGCCATATATTGGGCGAAACCGGTCAGCAGTTTAAACAATAAAAAATATTGTGGAATATACAAGTGAGTTTATTTAAAATGTATAAAAGCATAAAAACATGTCAAACATGTACAAAAACCGAGTTAAACTTCCGGAATGGGACCAAATTAAAATGGAACCACTTGGGTACCAGTAGCCGTCAATAAAAAAAAAACGAAATCGGTTCACTCAGTCGAAAGATATGACAAACATAAAAAAAAACATACAGTCAAATTGAGACCCTACTCCTTGTTGGGTGTCACGGATTCAATGTCATGGATTAACATAAGTAGATAGAAGAAGATAGTTCGTTTTGCATTTGAAACGCTTGTACTTTAAATGAACAACTAAATTCCTTAACATAGGCAGCATCTTATTTAGCCGGTTCGTTACAGTTGTTGTGTTGTATTGTATTGTCTGTGGTTGCACGGGGTCAGTTGTATACTGTTATTTATTAATATTACCATATTATTATATTTGATACATGTTGTGCACATTTTTATTTTTATTTGTTCAGTTTATTTGTATATGATCTATTTATATATTTAATGTATATTCTCTATTTATTATCATACTATCATTTTTTTATTGTTTATTTTTGTTTTAATTTGTGGGAGGGGGGCGCCATCTCGTCATTAGGCCCTCTCTGAAAAACAGCGCTGTCCAGCAGCATCAAGCTGAGAGTGGGCCTAATTTTTACACAGGCACTAGGTGGTTGCACTGGCGCGGTTCATAGGTACCTATCTTCACAAAGGCACTTTTATATTTTATTTTTTGCTTGTTTTTTTTTTATGTTTTGTTTTTGTTTAGGTATGTATCTCTCTGTATTTATCTGTGTCTGTGTGAAAATTAAAAGCATTTTCTTTCTTCTTTCTTTCTAGATGGATGAAGGAACTTTGTATGCTGGAAAAAAAACTACAATGCACTATTGCACTGGCTCTGTAAAGTCATAACACTATACAAAATCTAGCTGAATCACGATACTTAGTACAAGTATGGTGGTCGATTATTTACCGTCTAGACTGATAGTTCCTGATGCTATTAATCATGGCTTTTTGTTACATCTCCTGAACACTACAGCACTTAGCATAATTACTGTATTCGCTTGCAAATTACCCCTAGACGTTTAATACGAGCATATTTTAATCTTACTACTATAAATGCTCGGACTGCTGAGATACTCGTATTATAATTAGTGGGATTATTTGTAGGTATTTCCAGTGGCGCCCGGCGGACTTTGACCACCTCTGTGGTCTCTGCGGGTGTTTGGTCGGGACGAGAATCCCGCGTCATTGGGGTCGGGTTTTATCCCGCGTCAGTGAGTGAATCTGGTTGCGTGCTATGGGGCAAAGGCCCCGCAGCACGCAACCCTTCTAGCCTGCTTCTGTAAGGACGGTGGGTGGCGATCCCGCCGTCCTCAGGCCCCGATCATGGAGGACGATAGTCTTGGGCGTAGTCGCGTAGTCTGGGGCGGCCTGGCCGCCGACTACGGAACTCGGCGGGGAGGGACGCTCCCTCTTCCTCCCGGCCGCCTCCTTCGCGAGCATGACTTGCTCGCAGAAGGACACGGCCGCGTTCCACCTACTCCCGCTGGATACCATGGCTTGGAGCATGGTCCCACTACGAGGTCCCGGCGCTGACTCGCCCACGCTGAGCACTCCACCAACGTGTGGAGTGCGGTGTCGTCGTCGGAAACCTCACAGTGTTGACACCGGGGTGTGACCTCACGATGCATGCGAAACAGATAGCTACCGAAGCATCCATGCCCGGCAACGATCTGCGTCGCACGGTACGTGAGGTCACCATGCTGCCTCTGCAGCCAATCGTCCATGATCGGTCTCACCGCCGCGATGAAGATCGCACCCCCCATACATGCTGTACTACAATATACTTAAATTTATAAGAGACTACTACCGAAGTGAAGTTTAAGATACCTTTTTGGTCAGTGCGCATTCCGCAACTATTTGCCATGCCTCTGTGTAGGACCAATGTCTCTCAAAATAACCCACTTTATAGAATGTGCAATCAGTATATATTGTTTGTTTTCAACTGGACATTTTTTTCGATAGCTATGCAAGCTTTAGGACACATCTCGAGCGTCTTGAGTAAAGTCTTAAGCTTTAGTGGTAATTTGCATATAATTTTCGTGGAAGGTCTGCCTGTTCTCTTTATCAAGACTGCCTCAAAGAGCCTGCCTGTTCTCTTTGAGACAGTCTTCATAATGCCTCGTGAGTAGGTGAAACATATGTCGACGTTTATAATGTCTTCTATTTAGCCAAATCATTGCAATTATCTAAAAAAATTCAACATCATATTTGCCATTGTTTTATCATGGACTTTCGCCAGGTAACGCCTGACTCCATTCAGTATTTTTTTTTTTTTTTTTTTTTTTTTATATTTAGGTCGACAAATTGACGCCACTCGCCTGATGGTAAGCTGAGGCGACGTCTGGCAATTGAGGGCGACTCTCACAGTACACAGGAATACTATAGAGAGTGGCCCTCAACTTGACGACCCTGTAATGTGCCTCTTCACGCTTCGCTTAAAGAGCCCAGGGTTATATGTAGGAGGAAACACGTGCGCAGGCAGGGCGTTCCAAGCCACCATCGTTCGGCAGAGAAACGATCGTCTAAAACGCTCGGTTCTCGCGAAGACGGTTTCCACGGTATGAGGGTGACATCTCTGCCCGGCACGCGTTGTTCGGGATCGGAAGGGAGAGGGTGGGATCAGGTTGAAGAGCTCTTCAGAACACTCACCGTGGTAAATACGGTAGAACGCGGCCAAGGAAGTAATTGTTCGGCGCTGGGCTAGCGGCTCAAGGCTTCCCGTTACCTCCGGACAGTCTATAATGCGAACAGCGCGTCGCTGCATAGCGTCGAGTGCGTCCAGCAAATACTTCGCGGAGCCGTCCCAGAGGTGAGAGCAGTATTCAACGCAGGGTCTAATCTGCGTTTTGTACAGCAGACACCTCTGGTGCGGTGTAAAGAATCGCTTTACCTTGTTCAGTATTCCTAGTTTCCGCGAAGCTAGCCCAATACATCTCTCAATGTATTTTGTGTTATTGAGCTCTCGACGAACGTCTATGCCAAGGATGTCTAGATTGTCCTTCATTGGTAATATTGCATTCTGAAGAGTGGGTAGGGGAAGGAAAGGGGATTTTTCCGCTGTAAATGCACACGCCTGTGTTTTGTGGGCAGTGAACTCGACCAAGTTCTCGGCACCCCATTGGGAGATACTGTCGAGGCTTCGGTCGAGATCACCCACGAGATGTCGTCTCTCCTCCTCTATCACAGATCGCCCCACCGTCGGACGAACCGAGTAACTCCCGTGCAATGTACTGTCATCTGCATAGCAATGAATGTTCTCGAGGGAAAGCATATCATTGATATGCAGAAGAAAGAGAGTTGGTGACAGTACGGACCCCTGCGGTACCCCGGCATTCACTTGCAAAAAGCGAGAAGCCTGGCCATCGCAGAGGACCCGCACTCGGCGCTCGTTTAAAAAACTGGCAATCCAGCTGCACAGTTGAGGAGGTAGACCATATGCCGGAAGCTTGGAAAGGAGCGAAGCATGCCAGACCCTATCGAAAGCTTTGGCGATGTCCAGGCTAATAGCCAAGGACTCGCCAAACTTTTCCATAGCCTCACCCCATACATGCGTGACGAATGCCAGGAGGTCACCCGTTGATCGTTTTGGCCTGAAGCCATATTGCCGATCATTGATTAGCGAGTGATCCTCCAGGTATCGCATGAGCTGCTTATTAATAAGAAGCTCGAGCACCTTGCAAATGACTGAGGTGACAGCTATGGGTCGATAGTTGCCTGGATCGGATCGATCCCCTTTCTTGGGGATCGGTTGTACGTTCGCCTCCTTCCAGGCCTCCGGCACGAGGCCTGTAGAGTATGACAGGCGGTACAGACGCGTTAATACTGGAGACAACTCAGCAGCACATTTTCGTAGCACCACCGCCGGAATGCCGTCAGGGCCACTGGCTTTCCGCGTGTCGAGTGACCGCAGCACTGCCCGTACATCACATTGCCTGATAACAATATCAGGCATAGTGTGGCCACAGTTGGCGATGGCGTGGGGCTGCAGGCCACGGTCATCGACCCGGGAATTAGCCGCAAAGAGGTCTGCGAGCATGTCCGCCTTCTCTTGGGCTTTGTGAGCCAGTGATCCATCAGGAAAACGCAGTGGTGGCAGCGAGGGTTGACAAAAATTTGACTGTACGGCTTTGGCCAGTTGCCAGTATCCACGGCTGCCCGTGGGATGGGATGTGAGCTCCTGACCAAGCCGCGCGACGCGCTGGGCATCCGCTCTCTTGAAGGCCCTCTTGCTGAACCTAGTGGCCCGATTGTACGCTGCTTTGAGGCGGTTCACGTTCGGGTCACGTGCCGCCCGAGCCCTGACCCAGGCGCGATATGCCGACTGTTTTTTCTGGACAGCCTCGGCACATTCACGCCCGAACCAGGGGCGAGCTTTGCGGATGCTGGCGACATCAGTGAAAGGGATATAATATTCTATCCCTAGACTGATCTCGCCAGCAATGGCAGCAGCGCTATCCGAAGGCGCCTTCCCTACAAAGCAGCGCTGGCTCCACGGGATGGACGCAAAGTAATCGCGGAGACCGTCCCAGTCTGCTGACGAGTAGTGCCATAGTCGTCGAGTCATTTGTTCAGCACGAGCAGGCGGTGGCACTTGGAAGCTGGCGTGCACCACACAGTGGTCGGATGTGCCCAGTGGGGCGCGTACCGACACACTGTACTCGGCTGGGCGACTCGTCAGCAGTAGATCCAGCAAGGCGGGCGTGTGGTCTGACCTGTCAGGTATCCGGGTGATCCCCCGTACCATCTGGGTCAGCCCGTGGGAGAGAGCGAATGCATGGGCGGTTCGTCCCGCATGATCGGTCCTAAGGGACCCCAGCCACTCAACGTGATGACCGTTAGAGTCCCCCAGGAAAACCAGGTCAGCGTTCGGGAACCGCACCTGCGCATCGTCAGCCATCTCGCTGAGGTATTCGAAAAGCCTTGTTGTCCCAGTGTCCCCTGTGTGGGAGCGGTAGACGCACACGTAGATCTGGCTCATGGAGCCATGATCCACGTGCAGCCAAAGGACGGAGTAGGAGGGGTTCTCCAGACAGCGCAACCGGCGGCAGCAAACATCCGCCCTAACGAACACGCACACCCCGGCTTTATCGCGGAATTGTTCTTCAATGATATAGCCCGGGTAACAGAGGTACGACGTGTCGTCAGGGCGGCGTATCTGTGTCTCCGTTAGGAACATCACAGAAGGCCGTGCCGACTCCAGGTGATGGTGGACGGTATCGAGGTTTGCATGGAGTCCGCGGATATTCGCGAACTCCACCTCAAACGAAGTCAACTTTGTGGGGTTTCTAGGGGCCGCTGTGTACCGTCTATTCTCTTGTTGCACTGTCATTTTGAAATAAGGGGAAGCGTGAAGACAGGGCGATATTTGGTGCGGCAGTAAGTGACAAAGTGCAGAGGCTAGCTTCGTCTAGAACCGTGTGGTTAGGTCGGAGCCGACCCGCCGGACGGAAGGGCTCCCAAACCCCCCTGATGCAAGGCCGCCGCTACCCCACACCGGTTACCACCCGGAGCGGCGACCCCACAACAGGATTATGCGCAACATGTGGGGCAGCCTACTGGGGTGGTTGGTCCCAGGCGGGCCCCATGACTATGTTGCGGGCGGCCGCGGCAACGCCGTTGCTAAGGGTCTCCCTGGCCGGCGAATCGACCCACACCACCCACACTAGACTCAGCTTCGCCCCCACTGGACCCCTGCCTGCCGCACCATACACCGCCCCGGGCCCGGCAGTGCAGCTGCTGAACCCCTAACGCAACCCAGCCTGGGCTGGGTTACTTGGGGGGCTTTAGCACAGCTGCACGGTGGTACCCCCCCGGACCAACACTGTTGTACCACCTGGTATCCACGTAGGGGCCAAAGCCACCACATGGGTACCGTAATATACGAACCTCGTCCGTTAATCAGCAGGTGCGCCACTAGCAGGTGAGGTCGCTGGGGCCCGATAGATGTAAGAAGGGCCCCTTTGCACCCAAAAGGGCCCCTTTGCACCCAAAAGGGCCCCTTTGCACCCATTTATAATTTTCTTGTTGATTTTTGTATTATTTCTCTTTTAGCGAGGTTGTTATATTTAAAGGCTGTGTACACATATAAGTCTCTTGTGAAATGTTATAATTTGTATCTGTAATCTGTTATCTGTCTCTGTACCCTTTTCTTTTTCTTTAGTTACGCGGCCCAAGGCCGCGGCCGCTCTAACTTCCGTTGCCGGGCGTCTCTGGTTACAGGCAGAACGTATTTCTAGTGGCGCCCGGCGGACTTTGACCACCTCTGTGGTCTCTGCGGGGGTTTGGTCGGGATGAGAATCCCGCGTCGTTGGGGTTGAGTTTTATCCCGCGTCATTGAGTGAATCTGGTTGCGTGCTATGGGGCAAAGGCCCCGCAGCACGCAACCCTTCTAGCCTGCTTCTGTAAGGCGAGGGGACGACGAGGGGTGGCGATCCCGCCGTCTTTAGGCCCCTCTGTCTCTGTACCTAACTAAATAAAATAATATAAATGTTTGTGGTTTGTGTTGTGTTTTTACTTTATATATTTCTCCAATTAGTTTTAACTAGGTCTAAAATTCAGAAAGAATAGCATTCTTATCGGCTACTAACATTTATAACCTAGCGTACCTAATAGTCTAGCTTTATGTTACGAGTACTAGTTTTTTCACTTTTTACTACGGCATTAGTTTTAGTACACAAACAAAATAACTGAGATCTAAAATTAAGTTTTCAACCTAATACTTTATCATAATCTCTTTCAACCCTTATCAATACCGTACCTACATGTATATCAATACGATATGTATATTATAAGCTGTATTTCTTTATAACTTCTATGGAAAAATACCGCATTGAAGTTAGTGATGCCGCTTCTTCTTCTCTTTTAGCGCCTAGGAAGCGGAGGTAAACTTAAGTTAAGTAGATTTGATGACAATAAGATACAACAGTGTTGTATTACGAGTATATCATCATAATATACTATCAAACAAAGTTGCCCGTTCCGTATGTATGCATAGATCTTTTAAACTACGCAACGGATCTTGATTCGGTTTTGACCAACGGATAGAGTGATTCTAGAGAAAGATTTTTGTGTATTTAATTTGTCAAGCGGGCAAAGCCGCGGGCCGCTAGTGGAGAAATTAAGAAATGTTACATTGAAAAATAATAATTAACAAATATTATCGAAAACTATTAAACATCATCGGTGACAGGAAAGAATCCCAAAAGACTGGCAAAATTGTCACGTTGAATATTTACGTTTATTAATAATTTCAGCCCATATCATACCATTGTGTAATTAATACAAATAACATTTATTTTTTATTTTATTTATTTATGAAGCTTTATGCACAAACAAATGTACAAAGGCGGACTAAATTTAACATGTTATTTAAATAATAATTCAACCATAAAAATGTCAATTGTCATCGAGTTTGTATTTAATTTAAATATAACGTGTATGTTTAACGATGTTATTAAAGTCCCGAGAGAAGTAAAGCGAAATAATGAGGAAAATTGAACAGAATCAACACTTATTATCTAGTGTTTAATGTAGTAAGAATAAAACATGAAGTTATAATACAATAGAGAAGGTATTTCAAAGCAAACTAAGTAAGTTTACTTTCAAAGTGAAATAAATGGTAAAGTAATCTGATGCTTCATTTAAAGAAAAACAATTTTGTTAGTTCATACCGATCAAAAGCTGAAATAATTAAATTCAGTACCTAGTTACGGTTAATTTGCCCAGATTTCCTTCACTCAATTCTCAAGCCTGATTAAGATGAGTTTGCGTTCTAAAAGTCGAGTTTAGTTTATGGTTATTATTTGGGGTGCTTTGGTCAGATCCTCCACCTGGTGCACCCCGGGCAACGACAGTGGCTGCAACTCTGCGGCAACGTACCGCAGAGTTGCAGCTACTACGGCTAATTCTGGCCAAGGTGGGGGTCTTGCCGCCTCGCATGAGAAACGTAGACCCACCACGACGGGGGCCTAGCGTGGCCCAGGTCTCTCCGCCGACACTCTGCAGAGCAGAGTGCTGCTGTGCGGAGAAACCACCAGGGCGACGGGTCCGACATCACTGAGCTCATCAGCGGTGTCGGACACGGTCTTGTAGAGACCACCGTTTGGCCGAACCCGGTTCTTCGGAACCGCGAGGAAGAAAACCTCGTTAAAAAATCACCAACGGGGCGGGTGGAACGGTCTTGTAGAGACCCCCGCCCGGCCCAGCCGTAATCCTGAACTGACAGGACCGGTGGCCCCTCGAGGCCGCGAGGATGAACACCTCTATAAAAAATTAACCCAATCCCAAGCTCTGACTGTCATGCCTAGGGTGTCACCATCGTCGACGGACGCTAAACCAACAAAATGACTTTGTAACTTACGAATGATAAAACTACCCAACGGGGAACTGGAGGTGAGGAATCCCTCCACGAACACCCGGCTGTAACTGATGACCCCAAACTAACGCGGAGGTTGCGTCGACCGCAGCTGGGAATGACTCAGTTCCCAGCCGCAAGGAGACGCAGGGTTCCTCTTTCTGGAAAACGCCCGGGAAGAGGACCCTGGAGAAGAGGACGCCGAAGACGAGTCCGTTCCGCGACCGGAGCACCTGTGCTTTCGGGCGGACCCGGTCCAGCGAGACCAGCTCCGAAGAGGGGGTGCCGCCGAAATTCGTGGCGGTTGCCCCGTCCGGTACATACCGAAAGACGCGGGTGAGAGGGGTGTCGAAACCCCCCGAGACCCTGTCTTAAGATGCCGCGGCTAAGCTGTGGGAAACCCTGGACGCAGAAGCCGTCCGCGTCACCAGGCCTACGAAATGCGCCGCATTGCGCATCTCGGGTTTGGACGCGGCCACGACGGAGGAGGTTATTTCCGCCGTCGTGGAAGCGGGTGGCTGTCCCCATGACCAGATTAAGGTTGGAGAGATCACCTTCAGCCTCACTGGTTATGGCACGATAGTCATCCAGTGCCCCGTCGCGGTGGCTCTGAAAATAGCGGACGGACGAAGCCTTTGTAATGGGCTTCTTAAATGCGCAGGTGCACCTCCTGCGTGCCCGGGAAACGAGACGTTTCCTTTGTATGGTGGTAGGGCACGTAGGAGTGCAGTGCACAGCGGAAGACACCGTGGGTGATCGGTGCTTCCGCTGCAGCCGGCCCGGCCATAAGGCCAATGGCTGCGAGGCCCGGCCTCGCTGTTGTAGATGCGAGGCGGAGGGCAAAACGGCGGACCATCGGGTCGGCAGCCGTACCTGCGCTGCCTCGAGGCCAAAGCCTCCGTCCATAGTCCGTCCGCTGGTGACAGCCGCTGCTTGGCCGTGGTCGCCGAGCCGTACTATGTCCACCTGGGAAACCCGGTGGACCAGGAAGGCCGGGCCTGTTGCATCTTTGGGGGTTCCACCGCGGACACATCGCGCCTTTCATTCATTACAAGCGGCCGGGGGTTTGTTGCGGTGGAATACGAAGGGTTTGCGGGCGTGTCCGCCTACATCTCGCCGACTCTGGACGAGATTCAGTTTGAGATATGGCTCACTGAGCTCGACGTCGTCTTCGCTGCGTGCCGTCCTCGCCCTGTCCTGCTCCTGGGAGACTTCAACGCCTGGAGTGTGGCGTGGGGCTCCTGGGAAACTAAGGACAAGGGGAGGCTTCTTGAGGACTGGACCAGAATGCGTGGTCTGGTAGTCATCAACCGGGAGAATGTCGCCACCTTTTGGCGGCGGGGGACGGAGTCGATCGTGGACGTTTCTTTCGCGACCCCTGCCCTCGCCGACCGTATTAAAGGCTGTCGCGTGGAGGAGGGTGTGGAGACGCACTCGGACCACCGGTTCATCCGGTTCGATTTTGCGCCCCCCACCTGGCCTCTCACAGCCAGTCGAAAATCCCCCGAATCCGCATTGGGCACTCCAACGTTTAGACCGGGAGGCTCTCCTGGAGGCGGCAATTGTGCAGGCCTGTATTCCGGCACCGGACAGGCCTGCCGATAGGGAAGCCGAAGCGCAGTGGTTCAAGAGAGCCATGTCGCAAATCTGTGATGCGGCGATGCCTAGGTTTACACCCAGACTGGCAAGGAAGCAGGTGTACTGGTAGTCGCCGGAGATTGCACAGCTGCGCGCAGCATGCATCTCCGCCCGCCACCAGTACTCCAGGTTTCACCGGAGGCATCGCCGCCCAGACGACGCCGTAGCCCGAGAGGCGGAGCTTCATGTGGCATACAGGGAGGCCAAAGGTATTCTCCAGGAGACGATAAAGCGGGCCAAGACGGCGGCCCGCGAGGAACTCCTGGAGACCGCATGCTTCAGCAGAACCCATGGGGGCACCCGTACCTACAGGTCAGAGAGAAACTCCGACCTAGGATGCCCCCACTGACCCAGAGTCTCCAGCCGCAGCAGCTGGAGCGGTTCATGGACTTCCTGTTTCCGACGAGCGCGGAGGAGCACGTCCTTCCGCGCATGGCTCCGTCTCTGCCCGACGCGGATAGCACCAGCGAAGACGACGTACCCGAAGTCAGGGTGGGGGAGCTAGGTGCGGCAGTACTCCGGCTTAAACACCGGAAAATCACTGCACCCGGACCCGACGGCAGTCCTGGCCGTGCATGGGTCCTGGCCCTCGATTGATGGGGCTCTTTAGCGCATGCTCGAGAGGGGCCAGTTTCCCAAGGTGTGGAGGATGGGGAAACTGGTTCTGATCCGTAAGGCGGGGCGGCCGGTGGACTCACCATCCGGATACAGGCCGATCGTGTTGCTCGACGAGGTGTGTAGAGACCTGGCGGATAACCAGTTCGGTTTCCGTCGGGTATGCTCCGCCGTGAGCGCAATCATGCGCGTGAAGAGCCTGACGGAGGAAGCAGTCTCACAGGGCAGGGTGGTGGTGGCAGTGTCTCTTGACATCGCCAACGCTTTCAACACCTTGCCATGGAGCTGCGTTAGGGAGGCGTTCGTGTATCAGGGAACGCCTCTCTACCTCCGTCGTATTGTCGGGGCCTATCTCTCGGAGAGGGCCATAGCTTTCCCCAGCTGGGTCGGGCCAGCTCGGCGAGATGTGTCGTGCGGTGTTCCACAGGGGTCGGTCCTGGGGCCACTTCTGTGGAACATCGGCTACGACTGGGTGCTGCGTGGTGCGTTGCCTGAGGGCATCGGCGTAACGTGCTACGCCGACGATACCCTCGTCACGGCGCGGGGTGCAACGTACCAGGAGGCAGCACTCAAGGTCACGACGGGTGTTGCTCAAGTCGTGGGTCGGATACGGCGTGGCCTTGCACAAGTCCGAGATTCTGTGCTTTCACAGACCTCGGAACGGTCCACCTCAAGGTTCCAGCATAAATGTGACGGGCGGTGTGGACGTGTGGGGTGTTAGCATCGGCATCAAGCCCTCGATGGAGTACCTAGGGATCGTACTTGATAGCCGATGGAACATCGGACCACATTTTCGAAATTTGGTCCCTAAAGTGACAGGGGCATCAGTCGCGCTTTCGCGACTCATGCCCAACCTAAAGGGACCCAACGCCTCCTGCAGGAGACTGTACCTGGGGATCGTGTGGAGTATGGCCCTATACGGGGCTCCCGTAAGGGCGGCGCGGTTGATGGCCAACAACTCAACGCTCTTTAATAGACCGTTGAGGACCTTGGCCGTCAAAACAATAAGACGGTACCGCACGATCTCCGGAGAGGCTGCATGGCTCCTAGCCGGGACCCCTCCATGAGACCTGGTAGCGAGAGCCCTTACGTCATTGTTCCAATGGCGCAAGGAGGCGCTGGAGCGGGACCACAGGCCTACGTGTCGAAAAATCGAGGACCAGCGGTCCCAACTCCACCAAGATCTCATGGAGTCATGGAGGGTGCGACTTGAGCAACCCAGGTGGGGTACCACCATCATCACGGCGGTGAGACCGATCATGGACGATTGGCTGCACAGGCAGCATGGTGACCTCACGTAACGTGCGACGCAGATCGTTACCGGGCATGGATGCTTCGGTAGCTATCTGTTTCGCATTCATCGTGAGGTCACACCCCAGTGTTAACACTGCGAGGGTTCCGACGACGACACCGCACTCCACACGTTGGTGGAGTGCTCTGCGTGGGCGAGTCAGCGCCGGGACCTCGTAGTGGGTCTGGGCGTGGATATCCTCTCGCTGGAAACCATGCTCCAAGCCATGGACTCCAGCGCGAGTAGGTGGAACACGGCCGTGTCCTTCTGCGAGCTAGTCATGCTCGCGAAGGAGGCGGCCGAGAGGGAGAGCCGAGTTCCGTAGTCAGCGGCGAGGGCGCCGCAGACTCATCTACGCCCAAGACCATCGACCACCATGATCGGGACCTGAGGACGGCGGGATCGTCACCCGTCGTCCTTACAGAAGCAGGCTAGAAGGGTTGCGTGCTGCGGGGCCTTTACCCCATAGCACGCAACCAGATTCACTCACTGACGCGGGATTAAACCCTACCCCAATGACGCGGGATTCTCATCCCAACCAAACCCCCGCAGAGACCACAGAGGTGGTCAAAGTCCGCCGGGCGCCACTGGAAATACCTGCTTGTAACAAGAGACGCCCGGCAACAGACGTTAGAGTGGCCGCGGCCTTGGGCAGCGGAATTAAAAAAAATGGTTATTAGTTGCTCATATTAAGATACCTACTTATACTTATAGTTATATATAGTTAGATATTTATATTTACATATTAATATTATATCAAAGTCTAGACTCAACGAGTGACAAAATGAGACATTTGGGACATTGACAAGCTTTATCTTGAAATTATATAATTCCCAAAAAATCTGAAAATTTAATTAAAATAAAAAACCTAAACAAACTACAAACTATACTATCTAAAAGTAAAACACTAATATAAATAAGTAAGGCAGGGAGACTTCGGCAGAGTGCCCATATTACAGGCAGCATTCCCGCGCTGAATTGCCAATGAGAATCTTTGCGCGAGTAAGCTGCTTGTGTTATGGGCACTCTGCCTAAGTCTCCCTTATTATATTATGTATTAAGTGGTGCACGTAATTATACTTGTCGGAAAACTTTGTTATTAGCTAAGTATCCAAAGGATCTTTCTTAAACTTATCTCATGTGTCATGTCCAAATAGCTGTTAAGTTTTCTAATTATTAAATAAATAGAATCTCGTTTCACCCACTAGATTTACATTCTATTTAGGTCTATATATTCTAATCTCACTTTGTCTCACACCTGGGGCTGCGTTGCCATGTTCAGCTCGAAATCCATGGGGAAATTTTCCCGAGTGCGTACCCGGGACGCCCGGCAATGGATGATATACCAACATCTCCAGGGTCCAAGTCATCGTCACCTGCAAGCACTGCACCTGCTAACAAACTAAAAATATACTCCCCAAAAACGGCACTAAGCTCGCCAACTGTGTGTGTGTGCGTGTGTTGTACCTTGGTTTGATTGTGTGAGTGAATATAATACAAGTAAAAGAATTGCCATATCTACATGAAATAAACCTCGATGTCCCGAACGCGAGTTTCCTCGGAGACAATAGTACTTCCTTCTTTTATCTCTTATAAGGACGGTAGTGATGCAATATCCGGGACTCGAATGCGCTACACTTTCTTACCATAACCCCCTTATCGCAATAGTTTACTTTTCGTATAGTTTTTGTGAGAACAATATTGGATTTTTAATGTAGTTTGTATTATATTTTATTTTGAGTATTGTCTGGTGACAACTTTTGGATAACACATTTATTTTCAAACTATAGTTAGTAAATATTAACTTTATCTTAAGAACGAACTCTTACAATTTATCTTTATATACTTTTTTTGTGTTCTCAGAATCTTATTAATAGGTAATTATTTGTCCGAATTTCATTAAATTTGTCCGGACGTTTTTATATGACGCCTAAATAATCAAACAGACTTCAGAATCTTATCACACAACACTAAGTAATACAAAAATATAAAAACGAAACCTCCGCTTATTAGGCGTCGAAGAACACGCCTAATATATACTGTGTATGTTACTGACGATGTTTTGTTTCTTCTAAACGAATTGAATGACTACACAACCATTAATATAAGGTATAATACTATTAAACTATCAATCTTGCTGGACAAAATGGAGGGGATGGGGATTCGCGGTCTTCCTCTCAATATATTTAAGAACTACCTAAAAGGAAGAAAACATAGAGTGAAAATAGGTCATGTTTTGAGCGATGAGGTTGCTGTTACAAATGGCGTGCCACAGGGGAGTATCTTGGGCCCTACACTGTTTCAGCTTTACGTTAATGACCTCTGTACCATGCCTCTACCACATACGCGCACTTTCACGTACGCAGATGACACCGCACTAGTGGTATGGGGTCCAAATTGGCAGGTAGTGAAGGAAAGAGCGGAAAACTCCCTAAGACTCGTGATGATCTGGCTTTCCAAGAATTTACTTACAATTAACCTGAACAAAACTCTCTTTGTCCCTTTCTCTTTATCCAAACTTAATGAACCTCCTCACAATTATACCATAAAAGCACATACATTCTCCCTAGATGTAGATTGATGTAGATGCCAAGAAATAACTCGATCCCATAATGCAAAGTACCTAGGCGTGCAAATAGATAGTAGGCTCTCGTGGGACTTTCAGGTTGCTGCGGTGAAAGCAAGAACCAGAAAGTTAATTTACTTTTTTAAAGTGCTGCGCGACTCTACCCCTCTGCATAAATTAAGAATGGTGTACATCGCCCTCTGCCAATCAGTCATTCAGTATTGTATCCCGGTGTGGGGAGTCACAGGCAAAACGCAACTTCTGGAGCTCGAGAGAGCCCAGAGAGCTGTGCTCAAAGTCCTAAGCAAGAAGCCAATTAGGTACCCTACTGCTGAACTATACTCTGAAATGCAAGTTCTCACTGTGAGACAACTCCTTGTGCTTAGATTAATATGTAGGACTCACCAGAGTGTAACTCCTCCTAAACCTGGCACAAGGCGAAGCAAGCGGTCAGTGTGTCCCGTTGCTCGTAATAGATCTGCTTTTGCTAGGCGCCAGTTTAAAAGTTTGGGTTGTAAGGTATACAACCTACTCCACAAAAATCAAAACATAGTCGGTTTAAATCTTCACGACCTTAAAAATACTGCAACAAGTTGGTTACTTCAACATGACTATGAAGGTACTGAGGCCTTAATAAAATTTCTGGAGTGAACTCTTGTACCTTTCTAATTTCACTTCACCGAATATAAATACAAACGCACACATTTCATAGAGTACAAAGTCATCTTGTACATATATACAAACCATACACACACACACACACACACACACACACACACACACACACACACACTCATACATATACTCAACACATATATACTCACATATACACAACATCCCCACATATTTTTTCTAAACATACTCATATATATATATATACACTCTTAATGGTAAACATTCTGTTCATACTTAATATAAACAAATTGCCTTTCATAAACTTTTTGTTTGTCATTCTAATTGTATACGATAAGTTCTTGAGGTTTTGCTAGTGTTAGTTATAAGTTAAGGTCTAATAGCTTATATTTCTGAGCAAAATTTAAATGAATTGTAAAGTGCTGTGCCCTAAAAGTACAAATTTAAATAAGAGCACTGTTTTCCAAGATACAGGCTTTGGCCTAGTTTGGAGACCAGTATCTTCACTGATTGTAAATGATTTTTCACAGTATTGTTTGTCAAACATTTATTTTGTAAATTCTGCTTTTTTTTTTTTTTTTGATACAAATAAAGATTATTAATTATAGTAGTTTATGATACTGTTGCATAAAGAGGGGTTTTAGAATACGAGTAAGTTTTAAAGAAACGAGTCTTGGCGTGTTTAGGCATATACTATGACTAAAAAGTAACTTTATGATCCAGAAATCTCATAGAAAATCTGTCTCATGAAATAACTTTATCATTTTTTAAAAGTACTATGTCATAATCATAGGCTTTACATGTAAACTTTATAAATCACAATTCAAATATTTCGACATGTGAGTAGATAAAATTCATTAATTAGATAATATTGTAGTTGACAGAACTGGTAGCACTCGCGTAGCTCTTCAATTATTCGTAGACCTTACCGTAGAAAATGTTACATCAACTACAAACACACAAGTTATTTAAGTACATTTTTGTAGGAGTTTTTTTTTTTTTTTTAGTTCAGCGACCAAGGCCACGGCCGCTCCAACGTCTGTTGCCGGGCGTCTCTGGTTACAAGCAGAACGTATTTCCAGTGGCACCCAGCGGACTTTGACCACCTCTGTGGTCTCTGCGGGGGTTGGGTCGGGATGAGAATCCCGCGTCGTTGGGGTAGGGTTTTATCCCGCGTCAGTGAGTGAATCTGGTTGCGTGCTATGGGGCAAAGGCCCCGCAGCACGCAACCCTTCTAGCCTGCTTCTGTAAGGACGACGGGTGGCGATCCCGCCGTCCTCAGGCCCCGATCATGGAGGTCGATGGTCTTGGGCGTAGATGAGTCTGCGGCGCCCTCGCCGCTGACTACGGAACTCGGCGGGGTAGGGTACGCTCCCTCTCCCTTTCGGCCGCCTCCTTCGCGAGCACGACTTGCTCGCAGAAGGACACGGCCGCGTTCCATCTACTCCCGACCATGGCTTGAAGCATGGTCTCGAGCGAGAGGGTATCCACGCCCAGACCCACTACGAGGTCCCGGCGCTGACTCGCCCACACTGAGCACTCCACCAACGTGTGGAGTGCGGTGTCGTCGTCGGAAACCTCGCAGTGTTGACACCGGGGTGTGACCTCACGACGGATGCGAAACAGATAGCTACCGAAGCATCCATGCCCGGTAACGATCTGCGCCGCACGATACGTGAGGTCACCATGCTGCCTCTGCAGCCAATCGTCCATGATCGGTCTCACCGCCGCGATGATGGTGGCACCCCACTTGGGTTGCTCAAGTCGCACCCTCCATGACTCCATGAGATCCTGTCGGAGTTGGGACCGCCGGTCATCGATTTCTCGAGACGCAGGCCTGTGGTCCCGCTCCAGCGCCTCCTTGCGCCATTGGAACAATGACGCAAGGGCTCTCGCTTCCAGGTCCCATGGAGGGGTTCTGGCTAGGATACATGCAGCTCTCCGGAGATCGTGCGGTAGCCCCTTATTGTTTTGACGGCCAAAGTCATCAACGGTCTGTTAAGGAGCGTTGAGTTGTTGGCCGTCTTTTTGTAGGAGTACAATAAACTGTTTAGGTATACTATAGATTTAGACTGTATGAGTGGGTTGCTAGGTCTGTGGCAAACACTGTTGTGAACTCGGCCTTATGATAATCTCTATATATAAAAATGAATCCCTATTTCCCGTGGTCACGACATCACGCGTGAACGGCTGGATCGATTTGGCTAATTTGGGTCTTAAAATAGTCGTGGAGGTTCAGGGAGGGTTTATAAGCAAAATTTCCCTGCCTACCGCCTGGTATGAAGTTCGCCGGGACCACTAGTAAGATATAAAATCTTGACCATTACAGTACTGATATGAATCCACTCTTAACTGTTGAAAGCCTCAAACGGCTTAAATATGCTAACCTAGCAGGTGATGACATATTTGAGCCGTTTGGGGTTGAGAGACACTGGGGTCATGGGGTCCGAGTGCTCGCCGCCTTTATAGAGACATTGCTAAACGCTTAATCGCATCGATTCATTCATCGATCTCAGGACCAGAAGGCTGGCTATTTTCTGGCCCAAAGAATAAGTATCGCCATCCAACGTGGCAACACAGCCAGCATACACAGCAGTAGGGAACCTTTCCAGTCGGCAATGACGCGGAGGATTTTTTAAACGATATTTTATAATGTAAATATTATAAGTATATAATTATGTATATTGTAATTCTTATTGTAAATAAATTTGGTCCTCTTAACATAAACACTTTGAACCTAGCTAGAAGTGTTTAATTGAAAGCTAACTCTTAAAGCTTACACCTATACTTTCTTTGTATGCTATTTACAGAAAACTATAAAAGTAACATTTTATTTTTTTTGCTTTATCTACATCGATCTGCAAAGATTTTATTTAGCGGTATGCAACAACTGTCCTGGCGGTTGGGATATTGGTTTGAATTACAGTGGTTAGGGATTTTGTATATCACCCGGTAACAGCAATAGGTCATTCACCGAATCCGGGGGCCAACAAAGTATTGACAAAGTGTGGGTGTGTAATGCACCTCTGTCGTCCTGCACCTCTGTCGTCCTGCACCTCTGTCGTCCTGCACCTTTGTCTTCCTGCACCTCTGTCATCCTGCACCTCTGTCGTCCTGCACCTCTGTCGTCCTGCACCTCTGTCGTCCTGCACCTTTGTTGTCCTGCAGCTTTGTCGTCCTCTTCGACATGTGTGTCTGTATGTCTATCTTAATCTATATCCTTTCACTCATATCCATTTATACTGTTCAAAAATATGGATTCCTCTAAACCCAGAAACTAATCAATATAAGTGAATACTTGCCAATAGAACAATTAACTTAGTTAATGGCTACTTTGCTTTAGAAGGTGTCTACATCTACCGTCAAATTACTGTAAACATGCACAATCAGACTCACAAGAACAATCGCCATCCATTCCGCTTGAAGGCAATCCAATCCATTTGCAAATAGAAGTAGAATTCGTTGGTTAATTGTCATTTTTGTCATTTTACCAATTTAAACTGTACGTTTTAAAACTAAAACTCATTCTAAAACGAACCTTATGTTGTTAACTATAAAATATGTGTGTTTATGAGATGATTTATTCTAAAGTTGTAGGTGTTAGGTAACGTTGAGCCACGAAATACGAGTATTGTTCATTTGCGCTCTCGTGAGTGAATTGGTTTTGAAATGTGAAAGGCTTTAGTCGTTTTAGACAGCATAACTTTTGTTTAGTAAATATACATTTCTAACTTAATATTACAACGAGGAAATATTAATTGTTTGTTTGCGTCGAATATACTCGTAAACTACTGGACGGATTTGAATAAATCTTTCACCTATATAAGCCTACATTGTTAACTAATAATATAGGCGAGTAACATAACGCTACGGTCGATAGGAGTGGGGTAACAATTAATAAATAACTGGCCAAATGCATGCCGAGCCATGCATAAGATAGGGTTCCGTAGTTACCTATAAAAGCCTTTATAACTCCAGAACCAACAGTGTTATACCATCCGTTGTAGTTTTCCTTTAAAGTTCATTACATGGACTACCATTACGATTTTTTTAAGTTGTTGACGCGAGCCGTTTAGATTTCAGAGGGGGGGGGGAGACTCCCTGTTTTCGCAAAAATAATCTCTTCAAAGCTAATCGTATACTTAAAGAAACAATTTCTTTAGCAACCCAGTCGCTTGTCACATAATCTTTTTTTTTCTAAGAACTAAACAAAAATGATATTTAAAAACAACAATAATAGCAAAGAACTACAGTTTCCACAAACAATTCATTTTATAACAACCCCTCAATTTTTCTAAAAATCTAAACACATTCGCAAACTCCCTTCTAAGGTTTCTCGCATTACGTATAACAAAACCCAATAAAAAATAATAAGACAAAATAAACCCGCGAACACACGTAACGCGATATTTTAAAAGAAAAAAGGAAATTATTCGGACACAGAAGACCTTTAAAATGTAAGGGGAGGCAATTTAATTTTCTTTCGGACATTCTATTGAGTGAAATCCAAAGCATATTGGACAAATATAAAAAGCTTTGATGTAATGTTATCCCCCTGTTTTCTTTTTTCAATAGCAGTATATTAGCTTCGTTTCTGGGTTTGCGTATTTGTGTTATTGATTTAGAACTTTTATCATCAATCACCGAGCTTTTTCCCAACTCAGTTGGGGTCGGCTTTCCAGTCTAACTGGGATTCAGGTGAACTTCGATATTTTCCGTGAAGCGACTGCCATCTGACCTCCACAATCCATGGGCGATATCGAAGTTCTGTAGTTAGACCGGTCGGATTTTTGATTAAGGGCTCCAACTACCCCTAACGACTGCCGGGACCGTCGGCTTAACGTGCTCTCCGAGGCACGGAGGGGTCTCAGTGTCTTAAGAAATGGTCTCCCATCCCAAGACTGGCCTGACTAGATGTTGTTTAACCTTTGCAATGTTTTAACATTGTCGGTTACCACTAGACCACGAGCCCCTCCCTATATAGAACGATATAGAACTTTTATATTCGAGAAATGTTTGGTATGTAAAATTTTCTACGCTTGGGTATATTTCCTGGTTACCGGCAATAGACCTGACTGAGAGAACCTACTGACCAAAAGAAGGAATTTCTATGAAGCCGAACTGTACATTTTTCTAATACAAACTGACCATCTCAATAGAGTTTTCCAAAACCAAATCACAATGAAATCAAGTTAAATGCAATCCCAAAATTTAAATCACAGTATCAATAATGATGAAATGTCAAAAAGTGAGTAGGTACACAAATTATTAAATTTTAATAGATATTACACCAAAGTGCGCGTCGATCCGTTGCGTGATCATATCAAAGAGAAAATTCCTTTGTCTATATCATGTCATTTTATTTTTCATTTCGTTGGTTGTGCGCTCAGCTTTATGACTCGTTAATTGCTATCATTATGGGGAATGTAAAATTTTTAAAAGGCCCAATTTGATTCAGTTTTTATGTTTGATCTTGTTGAACGTTTCATATCTCCTCTGTTCTTTGGTCTGGTTTACAGTTGGTGCTCCAAAACTACATACACCTATTTGCTCGTCCCATGTAATAGTCCTATTGCTGCTAACTGGGCACGGTCAGTTAATACATCGCTTGCAGGTGAGTTTGGCTTGCTATTGGGTATTGATGAGGCCAATACTCACCTGCAAAAATTTCGTACCTACACCTACATAAATATGTGCTGCTGATGAATCGTAATAGATTGAGCAGTACCTATTAAGTTTACTCTTTACAATCAAACCAATATGTGGCATTTCATTGAACTATAAGAGGAAAAGTTAACGGGAAAGGTACCAAGTTGGCTGCTAACTATACCATAAGTACAAGACCTACTCTAACACAACCAATTGGAATGTCTTCAAGAAAATTATATATCTAATCAACACGCAAAGAGACTGACAGAGGCGTTTAATGAACCTTCATTCCACCCGTCACATTGTAGGTGGCCGATGATGCGAGTTTGTTGCCGCTTTCGAGCTCTTAGAATAATTTGCCAGAGCCTTGTACGACCGCGGGCAGGTAAAGATTACTTGAGCCTCGGAGATCCTCAGAAGAAACATCACAAACAAATTCTCATAAGTCATGAAATATAAACCTCATTAGCACTTCCAAGTCACGAGCGGTAGTTAAGTTAACGTGAACATAAACGCTACCCTCTAATCCGTGGCGCGTATAAAATGCGCTGCAAACGTACATTAATACACGCGTTAAGTTTATCAGAACGCATAATCGGGAAGTGTTGTGTTTGATAAGACGAAAGTTTATTGGCGGGTGTTATGTGCAATGTAGAATCTTTCTTGTGAGGTGATTGAAGGGAGAAGAAGCATTAAGGCTTATATTAACACAATATTTGTCTTCTTATGCAAATGTAATCTACCAACAATAAGAAACCGAAAATAAACAATTTATTATTATTATTAACAATATTTACAAAAGATCGTCATCCTCAAAATCCTCTACATCATTTCTGATTGGAGCGGTCTCGAAAATGCTGAATGCATTGCCACGTTGGATGGTGATTGATATGTATTCTTCGAACCAGGAAATAATAAGCCTTCTGTTCCTGAAATTATATATAGATATATATATATATAAATAGATGTTTTTGTATTAAATATTAGTTGCTATTATTAGTATTATTTAAATATATATATATAGATATTTTTTGTACTTTCTTGTATTTACAATATTACCGGTATAAACAGTAGTATATCTTGTATTTGTTGATAACTGATAACACAGCTTTATATTGAAGACAAAGTTTTCTAAATCGGTTCAGTATAATACAGAGATTACGCCACTAAAATCTCACAAACATCAAGATCTACACGCTACCGAGACAGATGTAAACAGAGTCCCATGCAATAACTGCAAGACGATAAAAAATAACAATATAATGTTAAATATATAACTTAGTATACCATTAATTCGAGAAACTTCAACCATTATAAAATAACGGTTCAATTTCAACCACTCAGCGGACACAACTATTTTAGTAGCATTCTATAAACATACCGTTATGATGCTTCTTCTTTAATCTCGTAATTACAATGAAAACGTAAACTTAAGATGAAATTTTAATCACCATCACCCATAACTCCCCTCACTCCTCCCACTTCCTCATTAACACAACATTTGACGATTTAAACAGTCATCGTTCGCTGATGAGTTGTAAAGTTGTAAGTCAACGCTGAAAACATGCTTAGGTTACGCTTCCTCAAATAAACTCTTACTTTTTTTTATTAAGTAGGAATGTTTAGAAATTACACTTAAATTAGAAAATAAAACAAATAATATTTGTTAACCATTGAATCTCAAACTAAGGGCTTGAGCAAAGACACAATACTTACTTACTATTTTAAAGAAACACATAACCACAGACACACTGCGAGCCACACAAAATTATATTTGATCCCAATCCGGCCCAATAGGCGCATTGAACACTACGTCATAGAAGCATACACACTACATCATAGAAGCAGTTACGAAGATACTCTACAATTATCTTAACGCATATGTATTGTAACTCTATCTAAAATAGTCCTAGCAAGATATATCAGAAAAATTCGTTAATATTCAGAATAAGCAGAATTTGAGTCCACACCATATAATTTTCGTGCCAATAATAATTGTAGATGGCGTAACGTAACTCCAGTATGTTTCCCTCTTCAGCACAACAGACATAGGCGTTTTATCTTGTCGTGAAAACAGCCAAGTTTTAACGTTTATTAACGGTAGTATTCCGAGTAATTAGTCAACGAGTGTTCTGCTACATCAAACATTGAACATAAACTTTACGCGACTATCATTTTGTACTACTTACTTTTTGCTACATTATGAGACACTTACTAATAAGATTCTGGGAGATTCATACAACATTAAAATAATATTTCATAGAAGTTTCCCTGGTTTTACTAACGTAGTTAGTTTTGTGGCCTTCGGGTTTAACTTTGATAAAAGTAAATTATAATAGCCGACTTTTTTAATTTTTAAATTTCGCGGCCCGACCCTGCGGCCGCTCCGTTGCCGGGCGTCTCTGGTACGCACCAGAGAGAGAGAAATAAAATATGACAATAAGTTTTGGCCTATAAGCTATATTCACTGTAAGATACGGTATGAACTATAGCAACTAAGTATCCTCCAGAGTCATCAGTCATAAACGTCTAAATTATATAATTTAGCAAAGCGCCTTTATTGTGAGTCAATGAAGCCATAGCCTTCACCAATAAAGGTGAGTAACCTTAAGTAAAAGCCAAACCCACCACCGCTGCACCGCCCCAAAAACATTGCTACTGACATTGACTTCAAAAGTTGTTTTTTTTTCACACCCACTTTGAAAAAGAAAACTGCGGCACCTCTAGAATTGCAGTTGGACATAGAAAAGAGGAACCAAACCGCGAGTTATCAACAAAAACTTTATAATGGTCAGTAAAAATGAATTCCAAAACTCGAACACACCACTGAAATTAAAAATGATAAATCACTTGGCACAGAGCGAGGTGCACCGATGCAATATACTTGACGTGCCATTTGTCATAGCAGGAGTGTTGCAACAGATTCTTAACCCGACCGATGAGAACGCGTTACAAGTTTCCCCTACCACGGGTTTGACGTTAACTATACACATTTTCGTTAAAGTGCATTCTAGTTTATAAAATCGGATTTTTCACACATAACGGAATATAGGATTTCGGAATTGAACAGATAGTTATTTACGCCCATAACCAACTTTATCCTGATCATCATTATCATTACCACAGCCCATTTGACTGTGCATAGGCCTCCCCAAAGAGGTGGGGAATTTGCCCTACATATAACACGTTGGTCAGACGGGTTAGTATAGGTTTTGTGTCGATTTTCCCTGCTCTAATAACGATCATTTTACCCGGGAATTACAATAGAATTTAAAACTACTTGGCAATAATAATTAACATCGAATATAAACAGTACACTGGAACAGAGTCATACGTACTAGTCAAATTACCGACTAAGGGAGTGAAATTAAAGTGACATAGCAATTATTTAGTAACCAGTCTCAACAAAATAGATTAGTCACTAGCACAGTTTAGGTGATACACGACATAACGTTAACCTACAAAAATTCAAAAAACGATCGAGATAGATAACCTACATAGTTAAACGTAGCTGATGGTTACTTATGGTAGGGGAAAATATGATTCATAACGCTGCCGTGTGGGGAAACTGATCACGTGCTGCATGCATCATGTGAGCTGGATTTTTGTAGGAAATCCGTGAAAAATAACAATGTGTTAAAGTTTTCTTTATCAGTTATACTAAGCATAAAAGTAGTATGTACCAGTGAGAGATATAGTATTTTTATATATATTTCATATATTATATATTTTATATATTATAATAGTAATAAATGAGAACAAACTTTCTCAAGGGATATCTTTACCGCCGGGAGACAGTGTAAATTGTTCCTAGTGCTAACCAGAGTCGCTCGGCAATAGGGCAAAAAAAGGGCTTAAAAAAAATTCTTTAAAAATATTAATTAAATGTGGTTTGGCAAATTTGGAACTAAACAGTAACTCAAAGTTTAAAGATTTTGAAGAAAAGCAAAACTGGAATATAAGATATTGTGTAGCTTTCTTTGTTAGCTTATCGATTGGGTTATGTGAAAACTGAAGAAGTTCCATTACCCATTATCCTAAAATAATTACTTTTGTACTAAAGCCAGAATCTCGCATAACTAACATATTGCCCATTAAAGGTCGGCGAAACCATTCTCAATTAAGCAGATTGAACGGAGTTAACGGCGCGCACGTTAAACTGCAGTTAAGTAGTGGATCGGACAGTTTATGGGTTGAGGTGCTCCGTTTTGAGGATATAATGTGATACGGTTTTATTAACGGCTGTTAAGGTTTGTTTTAAAAGCTCTGTGAGAGGTTTATTGCACCTGCTGGGTACGATTGTAATTTTGATGGAATTCCGAATTAAAATCCGGGGTGGTGATGCCATGAATTTCTTTATACAATTTTATCTTCGAATTCTGTGAAAAAGTTAGGTTAAGAACCTGTCATATTATATGCGTCCCTTTTTGTTTTCATGATGATCTTTCCAGCCAAATGTTGGTTAGAATTCACTTAAAGCAATAAAAGCCCTGTATACGCGTAAGAACAAATAAAGAATATTTAATATAACATTTTATGACTTTTAGTAAAGTAAGGAATGACAAGAAAACGTAAACATAAGATTAAAAAACGAGACCCGATCATTGGAATAATGAACCAGCACAATATTTGGAGTTCGTGCGCGTCTACCATTAAAACTTGATAAAGGGACGATCGACGCTATGTATGAGATGTATGACAATTCAATTTGTGCCCCAATAATATCGGCTTACACAATAATGGACAAAGAAATCCGATGGTCGCGGGGCAACCTGAGTACGAGATGTGTTCATATTATGGGTACTTTTAGAATAATTTATTATCACAAGGATCACATATCTATATATCTTTTGAGTATATTTATTTGAAGACAAAGAGTATCTAACAAATTAATAAATAACATTTCTGGACATTCTCACATGACGTCGTCTAGCCCAAAAGCTTTGTGCTATGGGATCTAAACGACTGATAAACACTTATATATTTCTTTATACATAGAAAAAACCGAAAACTTCGAAACAAACATTAATTTGTGGATTACACAAATATTTGATTCGACCCGGAATCAAACCTGGGACCTCAGGGACGGCAGTCACATACTCATACCACTGCGCCACTCAGGTCGTAATGTTTTGAGTCTCTTGGTAAAGACGTCTTTCCTATTAATTTTCAAAGTTCTAATAGTGGAAACTGGGATTGGAAATCAAAGATTTTCACTGTATCTTCTGCAACAAATCTATAAATCACTGAACAGTTTTACATGCAGTGTTCAGTAATGAAATAAAAGTGCTTCGAGATAACGGTTTACATAATATGTATGTATCATAAACATTGCATGTATTTGTGCTGAGTAAAACATAAGTGAAGTAAGTGAACAATATTAGAAGCGTTTAAAGCTTGTTATACGGCTTGTTCACAATAAGACGATACCACGCGACGTCGCATAATCTACGTACTCACCAACTCATCGCAAGAAGTTGCGAGTTGATTCACATCGTTCAATTCTGTTCAAACGGAAGGGAAATTTCGCCGCGCGAATTCGCATCGCTGTTTTTGGCAGTGCGAACACGCATCGCCCCAATTTACTTTATGTGAAAGAGCCGTAAGAAAGCGCCAAATTTCATAAAATACAGTAATAAAATCTACTTCAACTACGTTCCAAAATCGTGTTCATATTTTTCTATATCTAGATCTCTCAATATGAACGGTATCTAAGGGTTTGGTAAAATAACTACCGCCACAAGACGCACCAAACCATAAAGAGGGGTTGGTAAATTGTACCACGTCAATAAAAAACATAATATCTACTTCTAAATACTATTGACCGCTACGCGATTATAACCTCCATCATCGAAATTATACTTATATTTATTATATAATGTACTTAGTCGTTATATATGTACAGTTATTTCAACTTTGGCGCTCGGGATGTCTCGGTTTTATTTGTTTTTTTCACATGGAGTATAAGAAATACTAGAAGTGACGAATTTTGTAATCATGTAATCATGCCATTTAATGCATAAACTTATTTTTAACTGAAGAAGAGACTGGATTCGTTAAGTGACCGATTTATTATCAATATCTCTAGTTCAGAGCGAAAAAGGGATTGAGACTGTACGGTTTCATTATAAAATAAACAATTAATTCTCGGAACATTGCCAGTCGGCGACGAGTCGGAGAAATTCTTTGACGCATATTAGAATTTAGATGTAATCTTAGGTATAATTAGAATAGGTAATGTACATATTTAGTAAAATGATTTATTTACAATAAGAATTAAAATGTACAAAATATACATAATTATATACTAAAAATATTTACATTACAAAATATCGTTTAAAAAATCCTCCGCGTCATTGCCGACTGGGAAGGTTCCCAGAATGCTGGCTGTGTTGCCACATTGGATGGTGATACATATTTAGTTAGTTTCAATTGTTTTCAAGTTGTTTTATAATTAAATTGAGTATATTTTAATATGGTAATAAAATCATTTCTAATTAATATTATTATAAATAGCGCTTTTAAAGAGGTAAATTCCCCTGCACGAATTTCATATTATGTGATTTTAGAATTAGATGTAGAAATAAATCAAGCCACATCTAAGTAGGTTATTCATAGCTCTGCTGCAAAAGAAAATACATTTTATCAGGTGATTTTCATTACTGTTTAAGACTGTAATATCCTAGTAGGATGTTATGAATACGAAGCAATGTATCTCGTGTAATTTGTACTTGTAGTTCCGCTCATCCCCGATGTTGGTCGAGGATTGTCGAGCGCCAAAGTGGAAATAATTGTACTGTAACTAACTAGCTACCTTATATTCAAAAATATTAGGTAATAGGTATGCCAATATTGCGAATAATAATGCAGAGTCATGTACTTACGCTACAAGTCTTGTATGAGGTTAGGCAAAAAGCAATTCGCGTTAAAGAACAATGTGGTAAGACTGTTTATATACCTAAACACTAAATTACTTCTTTATTTCTGAGTAGACATACGAGTATTAATGCGTTTATTATGCCTACATTTTGCCAGCCACTTAGTTGGTCCCAGTTCCAAAGGAGGCGAACCTATAGCCGTGTCCGGGGATTTTAAATGTGATATATTTTTGTTGTAGAATGTTGAAAATGCATGCATTCATTACATTATTTTTATATGATATAAACTACGTACGACGTACCAATAACAACCATCTCAAACGGCAAAAGAACAGATACCTACATAAAACCATAGCCAACCCATAATTTTTTTTCGAACCATAATAATATCACCGTTTCACTTCAATCTCAGGCAGCCCCAAGACAAACACGCGATACTCGCTGCACTTACTATAAAAATAAAGAACCTTTCAAAAATATTGGCTCACTCAGGTGCTTTACATTTCACAAGACTAGTCAAACAGTTGCATGTAAGAATATTGAGATTTTATTCGACAAATTCTGTATTGAAAAAACCTACTATTGAGAGTCGAAAGCACATCACTTTGAATTGTGATAAAAGGAGCAGAAAAATGCGAATAGTGGATCACAGCCACTATTCGCATTTTTCACTTTATCGAATTCTGTGACTGGCTTTGGCTATGTAACTATAATGAAGCATTGACCTGACCTTAATTGGGTATATCGGTTGAAATTAAAACGTCTTCAAACAAAACATACGACTAGCACACCAAGGAGATAACACAATAGCACAAATAGTCTAGTTAAAAATAGTTCGTGGTAATAAACTTAACTACTTTTTGCTCATTTTATAGTAAACCTACGTAGCACCAGATTTGTTCTGGTCGTTTAAGTAGCTTAACGATCATAGAAAACCCCGGCAAACCAACTTATAATGTGATCTCTGAAACAATTAAGCTCAGATCAAATGTCACTTTTAGATGACTCATCCAAAGTGTAAACCTATGTATCATTTGCTCACTTCGTTCGTCAATCGTTTATCAATGAGTTTTCCGAATGAGTGAGAACCAATGGTATATTTTCCAAATATACATCCTCTTTCAAACTTCTCAATATTTCACAGACGACTAACAAACTTCATCCGGCGTTACCTGCATTAAGTGATTAGTCCCATTTGAGAATAGCACAGCTTGGCTGAACTGTCGAACTCTATTGTACAAAGTTTCGTTAGTGCTTTGAGTAATTATGGATTTGCGTACATGCTAGCTTTTAACGTGAATATTTAGTTGATTATTTCAATCGTGTTTCTTGTGCACTGAATACGTAAATAAAGAACTTCTATCTATGTGACGTGGTACATTCCATTACAACTAATAAATGTAAAATAAACTCGAGGGATTCGTGGTCTAGTGGTGAACGACAATGTTAACACATTGCAAAGGTTAAGTAACATCGAGTCAGGCCGGTCTTAGGATGGGTGACCATTTCATAAGACATTGAGACCCCTCCGTGCCTCGGAGAGCACGTTAAACCGTTCGGTCCCGGTGTCATACAAACATCTATGGATAGTTTGAGCCCTAAATCAAAAATCCGACCGGTCTAACTACAGAACTTCGATATCGCCCATGGGTTGTGAAGGTCATATGGCAGTCACTTCACGGAAAATATCGAAGTTCAGCCGAATCGTAGTTAGACTGGAAAGCCAACCCCAACTGAGTTGGGAAAAGGCTCGGTGAATGATGATTAAATGTATAATAAACTAGATGACGCCTGTAGCTTCGTCCGTGTAGAAGAGTTATCTAGTTATCAATTCCCACAGAAACACATGCCAGAAAAAATATAGCCAAAGTTACTCCTTGTAATAAAATCATTAATTTTTTTTTTTTTAAATCAAGCTTTTAGCATAATAATATTGCATTGCCATGCGACTTACATACGCAAGCAAGGTTTCAGCTCAATCGGCAACCGGGAAGTGTGTCAAAACTTGCAAGACTTGATTACACACTGACATCGGGACAGGTGAATAAAAGCTTGTAAAATCAGCTATCCTCCAATGAAAGTCGCGTTAAAATTGGTCCAGACGTTTCAGAGATTAACAGGAACAAATAGATAGACAGACCGACAAAGAATTTTAAGATTCATTTATATGTATTAAATACCGTTTAAACTTTCATGCATTTCGTAAAAAGTGGCTTTGTTGAAATTACAAACAAACATTAATTCATAGAAGACCAAAAAGACTCATCTGACATCACGGTGCGTGTAAAAAAGTCAATTCCAGCTATTCTAAAGTTTTTTCAACCGACTTCCAAAAAAGGAGGAGGTTCTCAATTCGACTGTATGTTTTTTTTTAAGTTTGTCATATCTTTGGACTGGGTGAACCGATATAGTTCTTTTTTAGAGTTTTCGAAACTAAAATCTCTTATACAACAGTAATGTCCGTCCGTCCGTCCGTCCGTCCGTCCGTGAACTACTTTCAACTCAAGAACGGTAAGAGCTAGAGACTCAGTGTAAACGCCAATCGACTCAGCATGGTCAAAGACCTCTAAAATGAACTTTACCTTTGACCTCTAATCTCAAGGTCAAGGTCAAAACGAGGTCAAATCGAGAACGGTAATATTTAGAGATTCAAGACCAGCTGCAATCAACTCAGCATGGGCCTCTAAAATAAACTTGACCTTTGACCTCTGATCTCAAGGTCAAAGTCAAAACGAAGTCAAATCGAGAACGGTAATAGTTAGAGACTCAAGACCAGCAGCAATCAATTTTTTTCCCAGAATCAATATGTTTTGTTATTTATTCTTATAATTAAACGTAAGTAGCGATTTTAACAAAAGCGTAAGCGTAGCGTTTTTACTTTGCATCATGTATGAAGCTTGTACTTAAATAACAGGTACACGCGCACTTAAATCACATCTTTGTTCTAAAGAACCGTACCCTGGACTGAAATGGCGGGTATCGGACGTAGAGACTCATAACGGTCAGCTACTGAGGACGGTTGCGTGCAAAATTCAAATTTGAATGAACTGCAGCGATTTATGTTTAGTAATGGGTCTGTGGGACCCTACCCGGCATGCCAAGGGTTAAAACCTAAACACAATATTATAAGTGATTAAATATGTCAACTTCAACACAATCTACACAAATAAGAGTAGCAACAAAAGTAAACAATACAAATAAAATCACACCCTCTTCTTAATGGTTTCTTAAACATTCATCAGTCACCTTTTGTTTGTCTGTCTGTGCGACATGTCTCGGAAACTGGAGGGCGATAGAGCGATGTATTAATGGTGGTACTAATGATCTGTGATATGTGTTTGTGTATTCAGATGTTGTTGTCTCAGAGTAAAGTACATTTTTAACCAATTGCAACTAATTTTACATTAGTGACATTATCTTCGGGAATTCTTTACCCACATTTTGTATTTTACCGTTATCAAATACTATACTACTCGGTGGCACAATGGTACTATGTACGGACTGCCACACTCGAGGTCTCGGGTTCGATTCCCGGGTCTGGTGGATAATGTATAATTCTCTTTAGAATTTTACCCAGATAATTATCCCAGAGTCTGGAACTTGTGCCCGGTAAATGGCAATAGGCTCGCCCCCTATTACATGGGACCTAACATAGCTGGCGAGATGTGGGTGTGTTCGCACACCTCTGCCTACCCCTTCGGGGAAAAAGGCGTGATGCTATGTTATGTTTTATCAAATACTATAATGTCTTCAATTTAAAATCAATATTTCTATGGAATTCATGGTAACTTCGAGACATTTTTTTTCATTAAGTTTTCAAATTAAGTTCCTAAACTCGTGTACAATAGGAAGTTTTACATCATCATGTATCTATGCAAACTAAATAACTGGTACAAATAGTTAGGTAGGTATAGTTCGCGAGGTCTAAGCTTAGCTTTGCATTTGTGTGATTGATCACGAAGGTAGAGCTCAGCTTACGCCTCGCGAACTACACTCTTTTTTATGTATGCATTTCAATAACTTCAAAACCCCCTAAAACAATTAAAATGACCTTATCATAATCTATACTACTATTATAAAGAGGAAAGATTTGTATTTTTGTGTGTATGTTTGTAATGAATAAACTCCAAATCTACTGAGCCGATTTCAAAAATTCTTTCACCATTAGAAAGCTACATTCACCCTGAGTAATATAGGCTACTTTTTATCCCGGTAATGTATTCCCACGGGAACCGGGAACGAGTAAACTAAATAACGCGGGCGGAGCTGCGGCGATCAGCTAGAATCTAATATAGTATAAACTATACATCTTTATTACTGTGCACTAATACCATTTTTTATGATTAAGCGCTTTCTACATACCTACGAGTAGCATGGATGCAATTAGCAACAAAATTGATCTGATTTAGACAAAATTAGCTCTGTAGACAGTCATGTACGACAAATTAAATTTAAAATCAAGGCGATACAAACAATTGGCGATGCAAACGATTTCATCCCAATCGCACACAGTAAAGGAACTAACAGAAAAAATGGGGGTGAATACAGATGAATGTAATGAAAACACACGGTTTGGTTTTGTGTCCAACATCAACATCGTACAGTAAGACTTGATAAGGAATGGAAAATAAACTACCGAATAAAGCCTTAATACGAATATAGACAAAAGAATTGGTACTTAATATATTTTTCACCCACTTTAGATAGTAAATAGGCTATTTGTATCATTACACGCTCGTGAAAATAAAAAGAAGACACAGGATTGCTTCCTTGGCCGCATTCTACCGTATTTACCACGGCGAGTGTTCTGAAGAGCTCTTCAATCTGATCCCACCCTCTTCCTTCCGATCCCGAACAACGCGTGCTGGGCAGAGATGGCACTCTCACACAGTGGATAGCATGTTTGCGAGAACCGTACGTTTTAAACGTACCCAACATCGTCCCGTAACACAGTTTACATGATTTGATTCTAATCAAATCACGATAGTTACAACAATCACTAGATACTCGATATGTTTACACTAAGTTTAGGAATAAACGGACAGGTTATTCATATTATGCAAATGAAAATACTTTTGTGTTATTGCATCTGTGGTATCCAATAACAATCTTCTGTTATACAGCTTTTTCGACGAGGTGTGTAAGCGCTTTGAGCGAATTATCGCGGAACGCCTCGTCGAGCATCTCACGCGTTTGGGACCAGACATGGCGGACAACCAGTACGGTTTCTATCGGGGACGGTCCACCGTGAGCGCGATCATGCGACCGAACGCGTACCAACTTCGGACCACACTTCCGACGTTTGGTCCCCCAAGTGACTGGGACGACAGCCACGCTTTCGCGACTAATGCCCAACTTAAAGGAAACCAACGCTTCCTGCAGGAGACTGTACCTGGGGATCGTGTGGAGTATGGCCGTGTACGGGGCTCCCGTATGGGTGCCGAGACTGACGGCCAACAAAGCTGCTGTTTTACACAGATCGCTGAGGACCTTGGCCGTCAGAACAATAGAGGGTACCGCACGATCTCCCTAGAGGCTGCATGTCTCCTAGCTGCGACCCCTCCATGGGACCTGGAAGCGAGAGCCCTTACGTCATTATTCCAATGGCACAAGGAGGCGCTGGAGCGGGACCACAGGCCTGCGTCTCGAGAAATCGAGGCCCAGCGGTCCCAACTCCGCCAGGATCTCATGGAGACATGAAAGGTGCAACTTCAGCAACCGAAGTGGGGAACCACTACCATCGCGGCGGTGAGTCCGATCATGGAGGAGTGGCTGCAGAGGCAGCACGGTGGCCTCACGTATCGTGCGACACAGATCATCACCGGGCAAGGAAACCTCGGTGAGTATCTGTTTCGCATGCATCGTGAGGTTACACCCGCGTGTCAACACTGCGAGGCTTCCGGCGTAGATACGGCATTCCACTCGTTGGCGGAATGCTCAGCCTGGGCAATTCAGCGCCGGGACCTCGTTGTAGGCCTGGGCGTTGATACGCTCTCGCTGGAGAGCATGCTACGAGACATGGTCTCAAGCGGGAGCCAGTGGAACGCGGCCGTTTCCTTTTGCGAGCAGGTAATGCTCGTGAAGGAGGCGGCCGGTAGGGTGAGTGAGCGTACCCTCCCCGCTGAGTTCCGAAGTGTGCGGCGAGAGCGCCGCAGACGTGGCTACGCCCAGGACCAAAGACCTCCATGATCGGGGCCTGAGGACGATGGATTAGCAACCCACCGTCCTTACAGAAGCAGGCTAGAAGGGCTGCGTGATGTGGGGCTGCACCCCACACACGCCTTCACTCACTGACGCGGGATAAAACCCGACCCCATAGATGTCCACCGGGCGCCACCGGGAATTCTCTCAGTCTCTACCGCAGGCGCTTGGCAATGGACGTAGGTGCGGCCACGACCTCAGGACGGGGATTAAATATATATATATATATATTATACAGCTTTTTGTGTATACCTATGTTTATTTTCAGTTAAATACAAGTACGAGACCATTATTGTTTATACTCCTGTTATCTTCCTATTTGAAATTCTAGGTCCTGTGATGATTCTGTTTATTGCGCAACATTTTCAGAAACTTACTGTGTGTGTGTATGTGTATGAGACAAAGATATGCTTTCACCAATATCAGCCCGTGTATTTCTAAACCAATTCTCTCTGCCAAGAGCAAACAGACTGTATTCGCGTCGTTTACATACTATTTACAGAAACACGAACAAAACTCGACGCTGGATACTCCATTGTGTCCCGTTGTACGTTTTCTATTAACTTGTAGCCTTCATATTGTTCCAATTACGTACTTGATTCGTGCAAATAATCCAAGCATCGGTCGGAGAAAAACGTTTGGATTCAATCTCTTAGCATTCTTTTCACAAATTTCAATAAAAAATATTGTCATTGTGTCAACATTATTATTTATAACAAAGTCCCCCACTGTCTTACGGGACAAACTTAAAATAAACAAATTTGCTCTTTTGTACCTATTCACAAGTGATTCATGACGAAGTATTTAGTGTGCATTTAGCAAAATCCGCTCTTTTATCATTTACCTGCAGAATATACTGTAAGGAAAACCGTAAGGTACCAACTTACTTAACGTCATCTTCATCATCTGCCGGCCTGTCTCAACTATTTGGAGTCAGCGCAACATGTATTAATTCTCCAAATATCCTTGTCACACGTCATCTCCTTAGTCACTCCTTTCTTGGATAAAAAGTAACCCTACATCTCTCCAGGGACATTTTACAACATGAATCAAAAAAAGCATAGTCTTGGGCTGTAAGTACTTGAACCAGTGAATGTACCTTTTCCAGGAGGAATGTTCTGCCATATGACCAATACGGTATTTCACTAGCCGAAAACCTCGAAACTTGCGATTATATTATTAATGTGCGACATAAGGCGTCGGTACAACCGGTGAAAATGAAAAATATGTTTATTCAAGTGGGTTACAACGTTACACTTTTGAAAGTCAGTTAGTTATAAAGGTTACAATTAAATTCTAAATTGCTGCAATAGATAGAGCCTGAGAGAAAGAACGTGGCAATAAAAGTCTCGGCCACTCTTTTCTATTAGTATGAAATTACAATATTAAGTACATAACGAGCTAACATATATTAAGTTGTCAAAGTAAAAAATAAATAAAAAGAACACAATAAACAAGCGACGTTATAAAGTCGCGCCTAAATAGTTTCAGTGAGGAGCAAGCAACTCATTTCCATTTCTCTTTATCATCAAAATAATCAGTTATGGAGTTATAAGCCCTTTTAAGAGACGTGCTTTAATTTCTTTTTTGAATTTATGCAAAGGTGTCTAGTCGTGTATAGTATGTCTAGTTATTTCTACGTAATTCCCAAAGTAAAGAGTATTATAATTTTCAATAATTATTTATCATGTATTTATTTATATGTATGTACTTATATCTATGTATTTTATGTAAGTATGTGTACTTATGTTACTTTATTTATTCTGATTAAGTAGTACCTTTTTCCCAAGAAACTATTTATAATTTTCTTTCTCCACCAATAATAAGGGTAGGCCCTTATAGTTATTTTAAATTATATTCTTTCTACTTGTCCATCCAAAGGTTGCCTGTAAGAAATCACTTTTTAGAGATTAGGCCGCCATTTGTAAATATTTATTCTTGGGTATTTTATTATATATGTGGTATTGTTGTACAATAAAGATTTAGACTACCTCGGTGGCACAATTGTACTATGTACGGACTGCCACGCTCGAGGTCTCGGGTTCGATTCCCGGGTCTGGTGGATAATGTATAATTCTCTTTAGAATTTTACCCAGATAATTATCCCAGAGTCTGGAACTTGTGCCCGGTAAATGGCAATAGGCTCGCCCCCTATTACATGGGACCTAACATAGCTGGCGAGATGTGGGCGTGTTTGCACACCTCTGCCTACCCCTTCGGGGAAAAAGGCGTGATGCTATGCTATGTAAAGATTTATTCTATTCTATTCTATTCTATTTTGGAACTGCGATGTTCGAAATAGAACAAATGCAATTAATATTCCATAGCAAAGTCTATCGATGCTTAATCATAATGACAACCCATCTCCACAACCCTACAACGTATACTACGTATTATATGCGGTTACAAATACATAATCGCCTATATATTATGCAAATGCAGTAATGAGTTCTCGCTAATAGATTCCGTTCCACTGATTTGGCTCATTAGGCAGTAGCAATTAGATATCTGTGCACAGTATGTCAATAATAATATTATAGAACATGTATTGCAATTTTGGATTTCCTGCCGCATGTCATGTTACAATATTATGTAATGACATAATATCCATTGTAATATTTACTGAGTATTACGTATTGTTTTGCGAAATACATTACTATTTAAGGTAAGAGGCTAAAATTACTTTACGACCTATTCTCATATTGAATTCTGTCAAGCCTGTTTTGAGGAGAGCTGAAGTCGCTCTGTGAAACTATTTATTAGATTAGATAGATAGACAGACATACTTACATCACGCCTGTATTCCTCGAGGAGATAGACAGAGGTGAATTACACACCCACTCTTTGTCAGCTGTTTTAATAGTGTGCGAGCCCATTGCCGTTACCGGGGACTATACAAAGTTCATAACAACTCTGTAATTCAAACTAACAGCTACAACAGGTTTACATACTACTTAATAGTATCTCTGCAGTCCGAGGGTATTAAATTAGGAAACATTAATCTATACTTCTCTACTACTCGTACTATTATAAAGAGGAAATATTTGTATGTTTGTAATGAATAAACTTCAAAAACTACTATGCCGATTTCAAAAATTCTTTCACCATTGGAAAGCTACATTCACCCTGAGTAACATAGGCTACTTTTATCCCGGTAATGTGTTACCACGGGAACCGGGAACGAGTAAACTAAATCACGCGGGCGGAGCTGCAGCGATCAGTTAGTATACAATAACTGAACAAAGAAGAATAACTACGGGAAATATATCCACCGTATATAAAAATACAGGTCAAAAATTGACACAATAACCGACTTCAAATTACCGACATGGGGCCAAATAATTGTCGAAATGGGAACAAATTGAAATGGGACCACTTCGAAAGCTACTACAGCTTTCATTTATGAAGATATGAATCTCCTCCTTTTATAGAAGTCGGTTGAAAATACTAAGCCGTAGCCTAGTGGCTAAGGTGTTGGACTTGCATTTCGATGACGTTTTCGACCTCCTGTCGACACAAACCGACGTGAACTCACTCCTAACACAAGAACTTTTAGCTTGAAGGGTTAACGATATTACAAGTAACTCGTACTTTTGATTGCTAACCATAAAATACCTAGTATACATCAAATTGCCTCCGTTCCCTATGTATGCTTAGATCTTTTAAACGACGCAATGGATTTCGATGCGGTTTACACCAATGGATAGAGTGGTTCTCGAGGAAGGTTTTTGTGTATATAATTTGTCAAGCGGGCGAAACCGAAGGCGTACGCTAGTATGCTTTTAAAATAAATCTAATATTCAAAAAGGGTGAGCACATTGACATGGTATATTCTGTGAATATCTGTGTACAGTGAAGCGGTTATGAAAAAAGCAAGCATTCAATCATCCGTCAAAAAACAACCACTGGTAGTTTCCTGTAAGAGGGGAACAGAACTGATATTCTTAATATTATAATACAGTTCTAAGAAAGGTTTATTTTGGGTTCTGTACTTATATAATTTATTAAGAATAAAGTTAGCATACCGTACGGTTGTGGCCGTAATCTCTACATTTCCTCCAATGGGTGTCGTTCCAGGTGACTAATAGTCCTACCCACATGGCTAAAGAAGGAAAACCCGACACAAAACCCTATACCAACTTGACCGGCCAGCGTGGTATATATGTAAGCTGAATCCCTTCTCTTGTTGGGAGAGGCATAATATATGTGCCAGCAGTGTATGTCAATGAGTACTAACAAATTATAAAAATAAATTGACCGATACGGGACGTTAGTAGCCTACACCTGTAAAAAATTCAGACATTCGATGCTCAAAAAAAATAATTTTGCATGAGTGGCACTTATGTTCGATGCTCAGCGAACAGTTTCACATTCGGCTTCAATGGACGAAAATTTAAAAAAAAATTGTTTATACCGTTTTTGAGAAAATATTAAAAAACTTGTTTTTTTTTACACTTAGCAGCTGCGTATAGGTGAGGATGACTTGATGGTTTTTAAAGGGTCCCTTAGCACCTATGAGACCTACTCAAGAATGAAATTTTTATTTTATCACGGGCTGTTCTCTCTGAGACAGTCTTGATAATGCCTCGTTTAGAGGCGAAACAATTGTCGACGTTTTGTTATCTTTTTTAATTCTGCGGAAAACAATGCTATTACAAATTTAAAAAAGTTTAAAACATTTTTTAAAAACATTTTACTTACCATTGCTTTATCACGGATCTCCAAAGCCACGTTAGTTCCCAGAAATGTTTTAAACATTAAGCTCGAGCTCGTCCCAATGTAATATACATTCTTGTATGTATGTGGTATGATAAATTGATTTCAGGTTCAATACCTGGGCGATGTATTATTTGTACATTTTGTATGAAAATTATCACACTAATATTACAGAGTGAAGTTTGTGAATGTGTGATTTGAGACGTGTGATTCTTCTTCAGGCTCAAGCGGTTGGACCAATACTTTTATAAGATTTTATTCCTGTAATGTAAAGCGGACACGAACAATTTAAAAAAATATCTAATCATAAATAATAAGTATTATAATAGTACGTTTAACTAGCTTTCATCATTATTTCATCGCAAGGCTTCAAATTTAGTTTTCAAAATTATAATATAGCTGTTAAATTAATTCGGCCATTTTGGACATAACCCACTTTCTAGAGTGCCCGGTGACGGCAATAGGCTTGTCCCCTATTATGTGGGCCTAAAAATACTGGCAAATTGTCGGTGTGTAATGCACCTCTGCCTACCCCTTCGGGGCTATGGGCGTGATATATATCTGTGTGATTCCTTTTCAGGCTCATACTTCCTGTAATGTAAAGCAGTTGATACTTATCTTGTAAAGCCACGGACTTGAAGTAGATTTTAATAAATACCTAATCAAATCATAAATAGTAGGTATTATAATAATATTTTATACTAACGTTTTGTCCCGTCTTCGAATGGGAAATTATACAAGTACAATGTTTAATGGTGAAATATTGTTTGTAATCCAGTAATAACATAGGTCCAGTAATTTTTGACCATATTGGTTACAAAAATACTAGTATCGTGGTTTTGTATCTCACATTGTATTTCTTCCACCAGAACTTTTGATAGAAAGCCAAGACTCGCTCGCAATATAGAAATGAAAAATAAACAAAACTGTATATCTGTAATTCCTACAAAGATCACATAACCCTGTCCATCACAACCCAAATAAGCTTCTTACAAAACCTCTTTATATAAAATCTCTTTTTACAAACTCGCAAATACCGGCTACTTTCGATTTCATACTAAATCGGTTCAAATCCCTTGATAATATCAAAACCTTTAACTGATAACACTACTTCGTAACTATAAACTTTACTTTTGTTAAAATAGGGCCGAAGTTCCTTTAAAATTTTCGTATTAAAATATTATTTCAGGCCCAAATTTGTCAACATGTCAAAATAGCCCTTTGATTTCTCTGTCCCTTTAGTGTCTAATATAGAAATAGGGAATAAAAGGAAAGGGCGATGTGGTATATCAATTTTGTTAAAGCGATACGTCATACATGTGATTTGGTTGAATGGATATTGAACATGTAATTTATAAACCTGTGTACGGTTATGTTTGCGATTTAGTTATAAAATAAACTGCAAATAGAAATGTTTTCATAAAAGTGTAAAAACGTATTGAAAATATTCATACTGCTATCGATTTAAGCTAAACAATAGCATACTGTCATGGGGGATTTCAATAAACAATAATGCTATTGTTTATTGAAATCCCAATCCAATCCCCAAGTTTAGCAAAAAATACCAGATTTTCTTTATACATTTTCAAACCCGTTCTATTGCAGACGGTTGGCCATTGGACACGGACCGAATCACCGCATTCCATTTTCAAAAGGAAATGCCGTTGACACAAAACACTCCTTTGTTCTGTCCGTTCAATTTTCAAACAGGATCTCGTACGTGAAAAGTTTTAATTTTGTTCCATGAGTGTACTGAATAATTGATGCTAATTTATTTAAAGGTTCCAAATTGAAATGAAACAGGAATTTTAAATTCCGAACTACCTACTCGAGTTTAGATTAAAATTCCTGGACCCAATACTATAAAGTACAAGGCTTGAGACAGGAATTTCGTAACAATATGAAAGTATCAAAATCATTTACTCAGAAACGAATGGCAGAAGGTAGAGAACATACTCACATTTTACCAATTAGTAGTTAAGTATTTAGATAATAGGGGGTTCCCCCCTATTAGATGGAACTTAAAAAACTACCCTCTTTTTTAATTGTGTGGCCTGTGGCCCCGGCCACTCCTACATCTGTTGCCGGACGTCCAAGGTACACACTCCGAAGAATTTCCTGTGTCGCCGGCGGACTTTAGCCACCTATGTGGCCTCTATCACGCGGTTGGGTTAGGTATTATCCCGCATCTTTAGGGCTGGGTTTTATCCCGCGTAACAAAACTGCTCCTGACCTTACTTAGGCTGAGATACATAAACAGAACTTTACTTCGTATCAAAGTAGACTTCCGAAAGTGTACTTTCAAATCTCAAAGTTTACTATGGCGGATTTCAATTTCATAGTCGGCACTCGGACTTTACTAAGGAAAGTGCTGCTCTACGCTGTAGCTTAGTAAAACCAAAGTAAACTACAACAGCAATTCGTTCTACGCAAAGTTTATATTACTTAACACGCGTAAATTAATTACTAATGCTAGATTTTTCGTAAAAAAATTAAATATTTTGAATACATTAGCTCATAAAAATTATTGTCACTGCATCGCGACTACATATTTATAATATTATTAACATAAAACTGCGTTACTGAAACATTCAATATGTAGTAAAGAAACGTAATTTTGAGCCTTTCTGTATAATCTGTTTATTCATGTCAAACAAACAGATCACAGGAATGACATTGACAATTATGAGCTCATAATCCGGCCAGATTAAATAGACCAATATATTATAAATTTTGCACGAGGCACAAGACTATTAAAATTAGTAGTATAATCATTCAAAGTTTACTTTGAAACGTAAAGTCTACGATATCGTGCACTAGTACTTTACTAAGTAAAGTAGGGTTTCCCAAAGTAAAGACTGGCCTTAGGCTTGACTATGAAACATTATTTTGAGTGAAAGTGCGACTTTGCTACAAAGTAAAGGCTTAGTGCGGTTTATGAATCTCAGCCTTAGTCTTCATCAGGTCTCTGCCAACAATAAAAATTTATAACTTTAATCCAAACCTAAGTTTCAAAGGCCAGGACGAATGTTACGTGTTATTCTAAGGTAATATTATTCGATACTAACTAAGCGCCACATGCAGCAGCAAGCTGGACCACAGATTACCTAATATTTGCTTGGGCTAACACTAGCAGTATATCCTTGTATATTCCTGTCACGTACTGTGACAACAACCGCTACCATATACTTAGACAAACAAAATTGTATAATACTTTAACTAAGTGCATGTACAAAAGGAACATAAAAATTATTTTTTTTGTTTTTTTTATTTGATACAGAGTTTTATTCTAAAATACTTTCAAAACACATAATATTTAGAGTAAAAAAATCACACAAAACTCGAACATGCGGCCTTCCCTTAGGGAAATGCTCTCTGACCACTGAGTGTCATTACGATGGTCTAATTTGTATCAAAATATATAAGAATATTAAAAGCAAGTTTTTTTTCTTTCAAACACAAAAAACTCCCTACATAATGTTTCAATATTGAAAATTAACACTGTTGCTCGCAGTAAAATAGGGTTAACTTAACCTTTTAGTCGAAAAAATATGATAACTATTTCACTCAATTATACAAAAATTTCATTTAATAAATCAGTGACAAAATCAACACCAAAAGTTTTTAATATCAGCAGTCTTAACCCTTTCAATGACAGCTCAAAAAGTTCAAAATTGTAATAAATGAACAAACGCCTGCCAAACATCAAACGTTAATAATTTCCAATATTTCAAAGTCCTTTTCACAAAAAGAAACAATAACTTTAAAGAGTTTATGAGTGCATAAAAATCGCTCCGGGGTATATTTTACCCAGTTCAAAGAAAGGGTTAGAGGTTTAGCCCCTTTTGCGTCGACAGTAATTAATAGCAGATCTCGAAGATTTTTTCGCTTTAGAATTTTTTTTCTTTGATGTGGATGCAATTGTGAACTTAGAAATTTGATAGCGTACTTGTAGTCGACAATTGATCGAAATTCAAATTTATAAAAAATACACGTCATAAATTGGCTCATCGACTTGAAACTACCGAAATGGGAGCAAATTGAAATGAGACCACTTGAGAATTAAAAGTTTTAAACTAAAAAAAAAATTTAAATTAAAATTTTCAAAATCCGTTCACCCAGTCCGAAGATATAAGGTAACAAACATAAAAAAAACATACAGTCGAATTGAGAAACTTCTTCTTTTTTGGAAGTCGGTTAAAAAAGGCTTTAAGCACTCTCCCTAAAACTATTTTTCTTAAATGGATACAATTTTTTTTACTCGAATTTTATAATTATAATTAGCTACCAATAAAAAGTATTTTTTTTATTGGCATTGGTTAGGTTACAGACACATTTCATGCATATTCATGACAGAAACAAATAAGCTTTTCATTACTTTACCGGTTGTGTGATTAAACGCCTTTACCTCCATAAAACGATACCAATCGAGCATTATGAATCAGGGCTGTCAGGAGCAAGTTCCGTATTTAATGAGAATTACTAGACTGTTTTTGAATATTTAAAAAGCAGTTTTCACGAAGATATTCATACTACTTCGATGGTAATAACAGAGATTACTTTGAGAGAAGATAGAGATTACATTGAGAAGGTAAGCTGAGGTATATTATCCTCTATGGTAATTTCACCAGTAGTTTTATTGGATCCACGTAATAAGGGCCATTGCCGATACCGTACACTTTACACCTACAATATTAAATCAATAACCATTCTGTTATCCTGACCTTAATTCCAATAGCGAGACCAGATGTGCTATTACTACTAAATACAAGTTCGTTCAAAAATGTTATCAGTGAATGATTTTAACGAAAATGAGTTAAATATTTTCATTTTGATCTTTAAGACAGCCCTAACAGGCATATTAACCGTCGATCTGTTAATCATCGGTTAGGTTCGCAGTTGACGCAAGCAATGTATCTCGTACAATTGTAATTTATCGGTTTATTGCGGTTCCGAATCGCCATCGCGGCTTTCGGTATTGTTTCAAAATTTATGTTTGTATGTACATACCTTTTTGATTTATTATAACCGGTTTTAATATGATTGAAGGATTAATTTGTTCCGGATTAAATATTTTAATGCCGACATTGTGACATTTGACTCTGGGATTATAGACGTTCAATTGTGAATTACTAAGTTAATTACAATTTTTTTATTGAAGGTTTTTTCACATACGTATATTAAAACTATGGACCTCGACTGGCTAGAAATCCACTCCTAATATGTAGGTGTGTACAGGAAAAAAAAAAGTGTCCTTCTTTACTTTATACTTATAAAATTCCTCAGGATTTGGTTGACATGCCTCTTAATAAGTTTAAAATAGTAGTGAAAAAACGTTTGATGAAGAAAGGCTATTATAATATAGACGAATATTTTAATGATAAAAATGTATGGTCACCCTAATCTTCTGTTGTTAGCCACTCGTACAATATAAATTGTAACACAATGTAAACAAAACTATATTAAAAAAGAAAATCTACCTGAGTTTCTTGCTGGTATCTTCTCAGGAGAACCAACTTACCGAACCAGCGAAAGAATCATTTTCTAATGGTTATTTATGTACTTAATTTTGTATTTTTATAATAGTATTATAGACATAAAATTGTAAAATTTTGACATTTATATATGTGCGCTTTATGTGCCTTAACTGAATAAACGAAATTGATTCTTCTTCTTTTTCTTATGTTTGTCCAAACGTTTCGACAGATCGAAACGTTTGGACAAACATAAGTTAAATTACACTTTAGGTCCCGTAATCACTAAAAGTATTTATTAATTAAGAATAAGACAATCTAAAAACTATAAGTGTACTTTTATTCTTCTCGGAGAAGTGTTTCCTCCTTTAAGAAAGAAATTAACTAACTGTTTTAATTATTTCAATCAAATCCTTACAATGGTTAGCGACATTAACAACAAGCAAAATACAAATAACCATCCATTGCCGCATTCGTCCATCCATATCCATCTATTTACATAAACTAAACATTTATAAGTAACATCTAAACACCTTTAAATATAGCTATGAACTAAGCAATGTAAACACTTAAATATCGTGCTAGTTCTCGTCAATCATATTCTGCCAGTAGCTTTTAATTGACAGTTGAAGTGGCTACCGAGACATGCCAACTCATCTAAGATATATTTCAAAGCTACAGGTTGCGTTCAAAACATAGTTTTATAGTAAGACCAGCGGACACCCACAGCTTCGCCCGCTTGACAAAATATACATAAGAATCTTCCTCAAGAACCACTCTATCCATTGTTGCATCAAAATCCGTTTTAGAGTGTAGTTTTAAACATCTAAGCGTACATACAGAACGGGCGATTTTGTTTTATAATATGTAGTGTTTAGTCATTCAGGAGTTGGGTTCACTTTTTCAATAACCCAAACCACCAGACTCCTAATGTGAACCACTCAAGCATTATAGCTTACCTTGTGAGGCTTACAAGAAAACTGGTCACTGATGTGTTACCAGGTAAATAGGTCTGACATTGTTCTAAAAGGTAAAAAAGCTACGTTACGATCTCAATGTACCTAATCGACTTAAGTTTTAGACTCAGTTAACAGTCGCATGTTCAAGTCCCGTCAAAAGTCATATTTTTCTGAATTATTTTTTTTATTTTTTACACTTTGTTTAAGAATAGGTATTTTTTAAAGGTATTGTAAGTAAGTATAAGTAACTGGCAAAATTCCTAATATCCTATAATATTTGTATCTTGCAAACACGCTGTACGTAAATGCAGAACCTCACCTAGCTGTCATCGACAAAACGCCATTAATCTTAACTGGGCAGTCTTCGGTGTGTGCATCTAGATATAGTGCAGTGCATGGAACTCCGTCTAGCTCCTAAGCTATTAATTATTATTTTACACACTGATTTTAACAGCTCACTAATTCCTTTTGGTAACTATTTCTATGTAAAATTTTCTTAGTCTGGGATATGATGATATAATAATTAATAAAATACCCTGAACAATCTCTGAAAATAAATAGCACCTAATTCAGCACGGTCTCTGGATCTGATGCAGCAACAGCTTGATTTCTTTCTTCCAGATGAAGAGCAACTAAATAGTTTGATACTACTCGGTATACAAGGAGAGAGCAAAACCATCGTTAGTTAATCTAATAGGGAGGAATTTAACCTACTTTTTGAAGTTGAATATTCTGTGCCTTGGAAGCACGTTAAGCCGTCGGTCACTGTTGTCATACGAACGTCTATAGCCGTCGTTAAGGGTATTTGGAGCCCTAAAACACAACCTGACAGATCTAACTACAGAACTTCGATATCGTCTATGGGCAGTGAAGGTTAGATGACAGTCGCTTCACGGAAAACGCCACATCACAGTTACACTGGAAACCGACCTCAACTAGGCCGGGAAAAGGCTCGTGGATGATGATAAATAGTAATCCAGTCTATGAGCGTCCTCAATAAATACGTGAACATTACAGGTTGCATTAAATATTCTATTTTCATGCAAAAGAAAGGCACCATATACTAGAACAGAAAACAATTGAAACAACCAATAACTTTACTTCAATCGCTAAGCTTAAAAGTTCCTAGTCACGCTTATACACCATTATTACCTGTAAGGATCCTACAGCTCAGTAGGGAGCAATAGGTACTCGAATATGTAACGAAATTGTAGTTTTTAGTGCAATATAGTACTTTGTACCGTCATCAATTCTAAGAAAAGGCTTGCGTGGAAATGTCCCGCTGGTTTTGTAATGAGGAAAGGGTAGTTGGGTTCTAATATAGTACCATAATGCGGTTGTACTTGTAGATAATTTGTTACAAATTATCTTAGTTGACCAATTAATATAGGTGTATTTTTGGTTTCAGACCGACAACAAATAGCTTTTGCTGCTATTCGCTTTAGAGGTCCCTTTTCTTTCTAGTCTCTATTTTTCCTCTTTTACTAACCCCTCCACAGACAGTATTGTGGAAATACGTCTAGTGATAATCCACAGCGATCTAATACAAGGATCTTACCTATAGGCTCAAAACAACCAAACGTACAAATGGTGAATCTGATTAACGAAAGGTCCTATTATGAGGGACCATCAAAAGAAGTCCCGAAATCGTTAATTTAGTATAATGAATTTAGAAAGCGAAAGTTTAAAAAAAAACATCAAAAGAAATTTCAAAAAGTGGACGTGTAATCTAGCTCTGTCTACTCTTTTGGACAATGCGTCAATTCGAGGACATTGGCACACATAAGTACTCGTATTTTTATAGATTTTTAAAGATTAGAATGCATCCAAAACTTATTTCCCTGATTTTCATTAGCCTCCAAAGTCGCTCTACATAATTTCCGCACCCATTAAGCGAAGTAAAAACAAAACGTCTCCATATCCTCATATTCGCTTGAGGTAAGAATACCAGTTTACACGCCATTTATTCTGCCCGTCACTTGTTTCTGAGGGCCATTTGTCAAAAACTCGGATGTCACTACTCCCACTGATTTATGGAGTACGAATGCAATACTTATAATGGATAAATATTGTTGGATTTTTTGTTTGAGCTCTTAGGGTGGCTATAAGATCAGATTTTTTTTGACAAATTTTAATACTAGAATTAAAATGATTTAGGTATTTATTTTTCAACATCAACATCAATCAAAATGATATTGATGTTGTTATTGACCACTTAGGTCACACTATAAGTTTTGCGTAACTTAAAAAAACAAGATGTTAAAACCAAAATATTATGTTTATTGCTTTTCAAAATACTCTGCTTTACATTTTAAACATTTATTCATGCGATCGAACCATTTTTTAAAACAGGAGGACCACAGATCTGAAGGCATGTTTTCTACGTGCTGATTGAACGCTATCACTGCCTCTTCGGAGTTGGTAAAAGTGAAACCTCTCATCAAATCTTTGATTTTGGGGAAAAAACAGAAATCACAGGGTGCTAGGTCGGGGCTATGCGCAGGATGGGTGACGAGTTGTACTTTTTTGGAAGCTAAAAATGACTTTGTTTTGTTGGCCGTGTGTGAAGAAGCGTTGTCATGATGTAGCTTTTGGGTCGCCTTTCGCGAACTTTTTCTAATACCCTGGGTAAATAAATGGTAGAATACCACTCGGCATTAACATTCTTTTGATCTTCAAGTGGAATTGTAGAGATGGGACTCGTAGCTGAGAAAAAAAACGCGATCATTTTTTTACCAACGTTTCTCGCCTGCCTCATTTTTGTTGGCTTGTTCTCATTTTCAAACACCCATTCACTTTGCTGTTTTTTTCCGGGTTCAAAACAATAAATCCACGTTTCGTCTCCTGTGACAATGTCATAAACAGTATTAGAATGTCCGTGGTCGTACTTCAGTAGCATCTGTGAGCACCATTCCACGCGAGCCCGCTTCTGCTCCGCTGTCAGTTCATGAGGGATCCAACGACAACAAAGTTTCCGAACTTTCAATTCTTCGTGTAAATTTTTTTGGATTTGACTCATACCAATCCCCAATAGTCCTCAAATTGTCTCATAGGTAATCCGCGGGTTTTCTGCAATTAACCGCTTAACAGTAGCCACATTATTTTCGTTGACGGCAGTTGAAGGCCGCCCTTCACGAAATTCGTCATGTAAAGAAACTCGAACTCTCTCAAATTCAGCAAACCATCGCCTCACGGTGCTCAAACAAGGTGCTTCTCTCCCAAAAGCATTTTGAAGACGAGCGGCACAGTCTTGCGGAGAGAGAGCACTTTTAAAATCATAAAAAATCATCCCTCTAAAATCTTTTCGACTTAATTCCATTTTCGTTGCATACGTAGAACTTTGATGTGTGATAAAAAACAATAGACAAATGATTTCCCGCCAATTGTATTTTTTTATTACTAAGTAGGTTGCAACTTTAAAAAAGATATAACATTCGAAATTCAAATTGTTCCGATTAGCTAGAAGTGCAAAACTTTTAGTGTGCCCCATGTATGTACATGATAGTGAGTTATTGCATGGTTAAAAATTATATTATAATATAATATAACATATTATGTAGGTATATAATAAGAATAATGCATGTGCTGCTTGTGAATTATAAGTTATGTGATATATTGTTAAAACAAATGTATGGTACCAGAAATAAGGGCTATTTGAATTTGAATTTGAAGGTATTTATTTTTAGTAAAATGTGGGTATTACAAACTCTACGTCTATCCTCAAAATATTAAGATAGAAATTATAAACAGATCACAAAAACTGATGTCATCGGCATGACGTCTACGTCTATTCGTTTGATGACAAACACGTGATGTTTATTTGATTGTTAATCACATGTAATCCAATTGACGTCCTGTAGATTGATAACTTCATATCCTTAGAAATATTTCGGTGATTAAGTAATCCAACATCCAATTATCCTTACCAAAGAAGAATCCAATTCTTTTTTAACTGACGACTTGCCAAAAAATAAATTATTTTTTTACATTTAAAAGGAAAGTGAAGGAACACTGTCTCTCCTCTCTGTCTTAAATATCTGTATGTATGTATGTACCTATGTATATTATTAATATATATTTGTATATATGTATTTATGGTTCTTATTTTTTCATGTATATAAGTATATATTGTACCTATATATTATTATTATAACCTAATCTGTATATATCTATATATATATGTATTTGTGTAATATAGATCCACCTACGCACACATAAGACTTATTCTACAAAGCATTTCCATCCCCTGGCTCACTGGAAGAGATTTTTTTGTGAAATAAGTGGTGCCTTTGTACTCAATCTATCCTTATTGTTCATCTTCTTGTTATTTTATTTATATGTGCGTTTAAGTACATAAATAAATAAATAAAACAAATTAAACCAACCGTTCAGTTTTTTAAACATTGAATACGTGTGTTGAAGTAAGTCATATCCTTTAATGGGCAGTCCTGCCCGATTTCAGCTGATATGGGCCTACAAGCCGTCCCAATGCCTCTGTAGTATGGAGATGTAGTGCGTAAATGCATTTCTCCTGCAAAAAAAGTATCGTAGTCAGCCGCAGCCATTCTTGTAAAAGTCTTAGTTCTACACTGAGCATTGTCACCCTACTAACAATCGAAGCGCCACAATATTCGGTTTACACCAAATTGAACTGCCACCGTGTTCATTCATCATGTCATAATGATACCATGTAAATTTGTGCGAATATTAAACTTCTTCCCATTTCCTAGAGCGTATAGTCATGTTCAATGAAGCTAAAACGTGTGTATCATTTGTATCTTTCACTTGTCACAGCATTACTTTAATCATACTCGTAGGCTACTAAGGGTTGACCGTGGTTGAATAAAGTGGCCGAGGTGCCGTCTGTTGAGTCAGCACGGTGGTAATATGCTCCACACGCAGGCTCCCAGCTAAGGCGACAGGACGGCTTCCGGAGGTTGGTTTAGTGGGCAGCCTGGACTCTCCGGGTATAGACCTAGAGACTCTGGAACCCAACACACCGGCATTACCTTACACCGAGGTGGTGAGGATGGTTCTATAAAGAATTCCACCCCGTCATCAAAAAAAAATGGTTGAATAAAGTGCAGATGAGAAAAGATAATAATTGAAAAAGTGATTGAAGTCGGTCAAGATTACGTTAGTGGAAGTCCGTGGTCTCCAAACTAGCCCGCATTCACGACATCCCGACCGTATTCGGCCGAAGCGATTAGCTAATACGTATTGACTATTCTCTATTCTGTGCTATGGAGAGCTTCATTTGTGTGCTTTAAGCTGTAATCCTCATATTTGAAATCTCTGAGTGAGAATTACAGCTTGAATACCCTTTTTATGTAGTGCATGTGCAACTATACGTAGGTCACACTATAAGTTTTGCGTAACTTAAAAAAACAACATGTTAAAACCAAAATATTATGTTTATTGCTTTTCAAAATACTCTCCTTTACATTTTAAACATTTTTTAATGCGTTCGAATTATTTTTTAAAACAGAAGGACCACAGATCTGAAGGCATTTTTTCTACGTGCTGATTGAACGCTATCACTGCCTCTTCGGAGTTGGTAAAAGTGAAACCTCTCATCAAATCTTTGATTTTGGGGAAAATACAGAAATCACAGGGTGCTAGGTCGGGGCTATGCGCAGGATGGGTGACGAGTTGTACTTTTTCGGAAGCTATAAATAACTTTGTTTTGTTGGCCGTGTGTGAAGAAGCGTTGTCATGATGTAGGAGAACGCGGCTTTTGATCTTCAAGTGGAATTGTACAGATGGGACCCGTAGCTGAGAAAAAAAACGCGATCATTTCTTTACCAACGTTTCTCGCCTGCCTCACTTTTGTTGGCTTGTTCTCATTTTCAAACACCCATTCACAAGATTGCTGTTTTTTTTCGGGTTCAAAACAATAAATCCACGTTTCGTCTCCTGTGACAATGTCATAAACAGCATTAAAATGTCCGTGGTCGTACTTCAGTAGCATCTGTGAGCACCATTCCACGCGAGCCCGCTTCTGCTCCGCTGTCAGTTCATGAGGGATCCAACGACAACAAAGTTTCCGAACTTTCAATTCTTCGTGTAAAATTTTCTGGATTTGACTCATAGGTACCAATCCCCAATAGTCCTCGAATTGTATCATAGGTAAACCGCGGGTTTTCTTCAATTAACCGCTTAACAGTAGACACATTATTTTCGTTGACGGCAGTTGAAGGCCGCCCTTCGCGAAATTCGTAATGTAAAGAACAACAACAACTCGACCTCTCTCAAATTCAGCAAACCATCGCCTCACGGTGCTCAAACAAGGTGCTTCTCTCCCAAAAGCATTTTGAAGACGAGCGGCAGTCTTGCGGAGAGAGAGAACTTTTAAAATCATAAAAAATCATCGCTCTAAAATCTTTTCGACTTAATTCCATTTTCGTTGCATACGTAGAACTTTGATGTGTGATAAAAAACAATTGACAAATGATTTCCCGCCAATTGTTTTTTTTTATTACTAAGTAGGTTGCAACTTTAAAAAAAATATAACATTCGAAATTCAAATTGTTCCGATTAGCTAGAAGTGCAAAACTTTTAGTGTGCCCCATGTATGTACATGATAGTGAGTTATTGCATGGTTAAAAATTATATTATAATATAATATAACATATTATGTAGGTATATAATAAGAATAATGCATGTGCTGCTTGTGAATTATAAGTTATGTGATATATTGTTAAAACAAATGTATGGTACCAGAAATAAGGGCTATTTGAATTTGAATTTGAAGGTATTTATTTTTAGTAAAATGTGGGTATTACAAACTCTACGTCTATCCTCAAAATATTAAGATAGAAATTATAAACAGATCACAAAAACTGATGTCATCGGCATGACGTCTACGTCTATTCGTTTGATGACAAACACGTGATGTTTATTTGATTGTTAATTACATGTAATCCAATTGACGTCCTGTAGATTGATAACTTCATATCCTTAGAAATATTTCGGTGATTAAGTAATCCAACATCCAATTATCCTTACCAAAGAAGAATCCAATTCTTTTTTAACTGACGACTTGCCAAAAAATAAATTATTTTTTTACATTTAAAAGGAAAGTGAAGGAACACTGTCTCTCCTCTCTGTCTTAAATATCTGTATGTATGTATGTACCTATGTATATTATTAATATATATTTGTATAAATGTATTTATGGTTCCTATTTTTTCATGTATATAAGTATATATTGTACCTATATATTATTATTATAACCTAATCTGTATATATCTATATATATATGTATTTGTGTAATATAGATCCACCTACGCACACATAAGACTTATTCTACAAAGCATTTCCATCCCCTGGCTCACTGGAAGAGATTTTTTTGTGAAATAAGTGGTGCCTTTGTACTCAATCTATCCTTATTGTTCATCTTCTTGTTATTTTATTTATATGTGCGTTTAAGTACATAAATAAATAAATAAAACAAATTAAACCAACCGTTCAGTTTTTTAAACATTGAATACGTGTGTTGAAGTAAGTCATATCCTTTAATGGGCAGTCCTGCCCGATTTCAGCTGATATGGGCCTACAAGCCGTCCCAATGCCTCTGTAGTATGGAGATGTAGTGCGTAAATGCATTTCTCCTGCAAAAAAAGTATCGTAGTAAGCCGCAGCCATTCTTGTAAAAGTCTTAGTTCTACACTGAGCATTGTCACCCTACTAACAATCGAAGCGCCACAATATTCGGTTTACACCAAATTGAACTGCCACCGTGTTCATTCATCATGTCATAATGATACCATGTAAATTTGTGCGAATATTAAACTTCTTCCCATTTCCTAGAGCGTATAGTCATGTTCAATGAAGCTAAAACGTGTGTATCATTTGTATCTTTCACTTGTCACAGCATTACTTTAATCATACTCGTAGGCTACTAAGGGTTGACCGTGGTTGAATAAAGTGGCCGAGGTGCCGTCTGTTGAGTCAGCACGGTGGTAATATGCTCCACACGCAGGCTCCCAGCTAAGGCGACAGGACGGCTTCCGGAGGTTGGTTTAGTGGGCAGCCTGGACTCTCCGGGTATAGACCTAGAGACTCTGGAACCCAACACACCGGCATTACCTTACACCGAGGTGGTGAGGATGGTTCTATAAAGAATTCCACCCCGTCATCAAAAAAAAATGGTTGAATAAAGTGCAGATGAGAAAAGATAATAATTGAAAAAGTGATTAAAGTCGGTCAAGATTACGTTAGTGGAAGTCCGTGGTCTCCAAACTAGCCCGCATTCACGACATCCCGACCGTATTCGGCCGAAGCGATTAGCTAATACGTATTGACTATTCTCTATTCTGTGCTATGGAGAGCTTCATTTGTGTGCTTTAAGCTGTAATCCTCATATTTGAAATCTCTGAGTGAGAATTACAGCTTGAATACCCTTTTTATGTAGTGCATGTGCAACTATACGTAGGTCACACTATAAGTTTTGCGTAACTTAAAAAAACAACATGTTAAAACCAAAATATTATGTTTATTGCTTTTCAAAATACTCTCCTTTACATTTTAAACATTTTTTAATGCGTTCGAATTATTTTTTAAAACAGAAGGACCACAGATCTGAAGGCATTTTTTCTACGTGCTGATTGAACGCTATCACTGCCTCTTCGGAGTTGGTAAAAGTGAAACCTCTCATCAAATCTTTGATTTTGGGGAAAATACAGAAATCACAGGGTGCTAGGTCGGGGCTATGCGCAGGATGGGTGACGAGTTGTACTTTTTCGGAAGCTATAAATAACTTTGTTTTGTTGGCCGTGTGTGAAGAAGCGTTGTCATGATGTAGGAGAACGCGGCTTTTGATCTTCAAGTGGAATTGTACAGATGGGACCCGTAGCTGAGAAAAAAAACGCGATCATTTCTTTACCAACGTTTCTCGCCTGCCTCACTTTTGTTGGCTTGTTCTCATTTTCAAACACCCATTCACAAGATTGCTGTTTTTTTTCGGGTTCAAAACAATAAATCCACGTTTCGTCTCCTGTGACAATGTCATAAACAGCATTAAAATGTCCGTGGTCGTACTTACGTACGTAGCATCTGTGAGCACCATTCCACGCGAGCCCGCTTCTGCTCCGCTGTCAGTTCATGAGGGATCCAACGACAACAAAGTTTCCGAACTTTCAATTCTTCGTGTAAAATTTTCTGGATTTGACTCATAGGTTTTTTTTTTTTTTTTTTTTTTATATTTGGATCGCCAAATTGACGCCGCCCGCCTGGTGGTAAGTCGTGACGACGTCTAGCGATTGTGGGCCACTCTCACAGCACTCATTACTATTGAGAGTGGCCCTCAACTTGACGACCTACTGATGTGCCTCTTCACGCTCCGCTTAAAGAACCCAGGATTATATGTGGGAGGAAACACGTGCACAGGCAGGGCGTTCCAGGCCACTATCGTTCGGCAGAGAAACGAACGTTTAAAACGTTCGGTTCTCGCGAACATGCTATCCACTGTGTGGGGGTGGCATCTCTGCCCGGCACGAGTCGTTCGGGATCGGAAGGAAGAGGGTGGGATCAGATTGAAGAGCTCTTCAGAACACTCGCCGTGGTAAATACGGTAGAATGCGGCCAAGGAAGCTATTGTTCGGCGCTGAACTAGCGGCTCAAGGCTTCCCGTTACCTCCGGACAATCTATAATACGGATAGCCCGTCGCTGCATAGCGTCGAGAGCGTCCAGCAGATACTTCGCGGAGCCGTCCCAGAGGTGAGAGCAGTATTCGACGCAGGGTCTAATCTGCGTCTTGTACAGCAGACACCTCTGGTCCGGTGTAAAGAATCTCTTTACCTTATTCAGTATTCCTAGTTTCCGCGAAGCTAGCCCTATACATCTTTCGATGTAGTTTTTATTATTGAGCTCTCGACGAACGTCTATGCCAAGGATATCAAGGTTGTCCTTCATTGGTAATAATGCATTCTGAAGAGAGGGTAGGGGAAGGAAAGGGGATTTCTTCGCAGTAAATGCACACGCCTGTGTTTTGCGGGCATTGAACTCGACCAGGTTCTCGGTACCCCATTGAGAGATACTGTCGAGGTTACGGTCGAGATCAGCCACGAGTCGTCGTCTCTCCTCCTCAATCTCAGATCGCCCCACCGTCGGACGAACCGAGTAACTCCCGTGCAGTGTGCTGTCATCTGCATAGCAATGAATGTTCCCGAGGGATAGCATATCATTGATATGCAGAAGAAAGAGAGTTGGTGATAGTACGGACCCCTGCGGTACCCAGGCATTCACTTGCAAGAAGCGAGAAGCTTGGCCATCGCAGAGGACCCGCACTCGGCGCTCGTTTAAAAAACTGGCAATCCAGCTGCACAGTTGAGGAGGTAGACCATATGCCGGAAGCTTGGAAAGGAGCGAAGCATGCCAGACCCTATCGAAGGCTTTGGCGATGTCCAGGCTAATAGCCAAGGACTCGCCGTGCCTTTCCATAGCCCCACCCCAGACATGCGTTACGAATGCCAGAAGATCACCCGTTGATCGCTTTGGCCTGAAGCCGTATTGTCGATCATTGATTAGCGAGTGATCCTCTAGGAATTGCATGAGCTGCTTATTTATAAGGAGCTCAAGCACCTTGCAAATGACTGAGGTGACAGCTATGGGTCGATAGTTGCCTGGATCGGACCGATCCCCTTTCTTGGGGATCGGTTGTACGTTCGCCTCCTTCCAGACCTCCGGCACGAGCCCTGAAGAGTATGACAGGCGGTACAGACGCGTTAATACTGGAGACAACTCAGCTGCACATTTTCGTAGCACCACCGCCGGAATGCCGTCAGGGCCACTGGCTTTCCGCGTGTCGAGTGACCGCAGCACTGCCCGTACATCACATTGCCTGATAACAATATCAGGCATTGTGTGGCCACAATTGGCGATGGCGGGGGGCTGCAGGCCACGGTCGTCGACCCGGGAATTAGCCGCAAAGAGGTCTGCGAGCATATCCGCTTTCTCTTGGGCTTTGTGAGCCAGTGTTCCATCTGGGTAACGCAGCGGTGGCAGCGAGGGCTGACAAAAGATAGATTGCACGGCTTTGGCCAGTTGCCAGAATCCACGGCTGCCCGTGGGATGGGAAGTGAGCTCCTGACCAAGCCGCGCGACGCGCTGGGCATCCGCTCTCTTAAAGGCCCTCTTACTCGACTTTGTGGCCCGGTTGTACGCCGCTTTGAGGTGGCCCACGTTTGGGTCGAGCACAGCCCGGGTCCTGATCCAGGCGCGATATGCCGACTGTTTTTGTCGAACAGCTTTGGCACAATCTCGCCCGAACCAGGGACGGGCTCTGCGGATACTGGCGACATCAGTGAAAGGGATGTAATAATCCATCCCTAAACTGATCTCGCCAGCAATAGCAGAAGCACTATCCGAAGGAGCCTTTCCTACAAAGCAGCGCTGGCTCCAGGGGACGGACGCATAATAATCGCGTAGACCGTCCCAATCCGCTGACGAGTAGTGCCATAGTCGTCGTGACGTTTGTACAGGACGTGCAGGAGGTGACACCTTCATGACAGAGTGAACAACACAGTGGTCGGAACTACCCAGTGGGGCTCCTACCGAAACACTGTACTGGGCTGGGCGACTCGTCAGCAGTAGATCCAGCAGAGCGGGCGCGTGATCTGACCTGTCTGGTATCCGGGTGATCCCGCATACCATCTGGGTCAGACCGTGGGAGAGAGCGAACGCATGGGTGGCTCTACCCGCATGATCAGTCTTGAGGGACCCCAGCCATTCAATGTGATGGCCATTGAAGTCCCCCAGAAATACTAGGTCAGCGTTCGGGAACCGCACCTGCGCTTCATCAGCCGTCTCGCTGAGGTACTGGAAGAGCTTTGTTGTCTCAGAATCCCCTGTGTGGGATCGGTAGACGCACACGTAGATCTGGCTCATAGAGCCATGGTCTACGTGCAGCCAAAGGACGGAATTGGAGGGGTTCTCTAGGCAGCGCAACCGGCGGCAGCAAACATCCGCCCTAACGAACACGCACACCCCGGCTTTGTCTCGAAATTGTTCCTCGATGACATAGCCGGGGTAACACAGGTAAGACGTGTCGTCAGGGCGGCGTATTTGTGTCTCCGTGAGGAACATCACAGCGGGCCGTGCCGTCTCAAGGTGGTGGTGGACGGTATCGAGGTTCGCATGGAGTCCACGGACGTTAGTGAACTCCACCTCGAAATGTGAAGTTGTGGGGTTTCCTAGGGCCGCTGTGTAACGTTTTAGGTACCAATCCCCAATAGTCCTCGAATTGTATCATAGGTAAACCGCGGGTTTTCTTCAATTAACCGCTTAACAGTAGACACATTATTTTCGTTGACGGCAGTTGAAGGCCGCCCTTCGCGAAATTCGTAATGTAAAGAACAACAACAACTCGACCTCTCTCAAATTCAGCAAACCATCGCCTCACGGTGCTCAAACAAGGTGCTTCTCTCCCAAAAGCATTTTGAAGACGAGCGGCAGTCTTGCGGAGAGAGAGAACTTTTAAAATCATAAAAAATCATCGCTCTAAAATCTTTTCGACTTAATTCCATTTTCGTTGCATACGTAGAACTTTGATGTGTGATAAAAAACAATTGACTAATGATTTCCCGCCAATTGTGTTTTCTATTACTAAGAATGTTGCAACGTTTAAAAAATATAAAATTCGAAATTCAAATAGTTCCGATTAGCTAGAAGTGCAAAACTTTTAGTGTGCCCCATGTATACACTGCACGTCAGCACACCTCCGCTCGGGCTCGCTTTGCTCCAGTAGTCATCATAGTAATGCTCCAATCATTGGTTGAATAAGTCGAAAAAGGTCAAGGTATTTTGTAATAGTGTCAGCTTCACATTACAATCTATCTCCAACTGCATTAACTGCAATATCATTCTACAACAAACAATATTACAAAGCTAACAAAACAACAATCAAAGATCAAATGCCACACTAATTAAGGGAACAATAATCCCTGTATAATTAAGCCGACTCACATATAATAGCCTATACACATACAATAGATATGTATACATACTGGAATTATCTGCCGACCAATAATTAGGTTGTCAATACGTTGCAGGATGTCAATTTATGGCTTGTTATTGACATGGTTACCTTACTGTCAGGGACTGATGGTATCTAGTTATTTGGTTATCAAGACCATTTGTGACTTACTTGAGTACTAGTTAAGCTTGTAAATCTTCTATAACAAACAAAAGGTATAAAAATCAATGTCAAAATAGTTGATATTAACACACACTTCATGAAGAATACAAAACAAGACATTAGACATTTATTTCTTAACAAATTATTACATTTGTGTTGGAATGGACTGTAAATAATAAACACAAGATAATAACAATACAATTACATAATCACATACATGTAAATTAAGACAAGTCACATAGATACTAAATTAAAATTCAAAACTGATGATCAAGTAGATAGATTATGTCAATAGTACCTACACAAATGGTACACTGATAGGTATCTATGAATAATACAAAAACAGAACATGGTATAAAGTTTTGAAATGTCAATTATTAGGTAACACAATAAAAAAAATGTCAAATATTAACACAAATACCGACTTCAAATTACCGGACTGGGACCAAATAGTTGTTGTAATGGGACCAAATTAAAACTGGACCACTCGGGAAGCAGTAGCTTTTACTTGGAAAATTCTAAATCGGTTCACCTAGTTGAAAGATATTCAAAAGATTTAAAAAGAAACATAAAGTCGAATTGAGAACCTCGTTTTTTGTAGACGGCTAAAAATATGTACCGTTAATTTACACGTAATAAAACAGTTGACAACAGTAGAAAAGCAGTATACCATGCAAGCACAGGCGGTATCGGTATCGTCATTATTAAACATTAAAAACATTATTGGCCTGTTGTCCCCATATCCCATCCAATCATATATGATGCTCGGCACACATATATATACTGACAGACGACAGACATACAGACGAAAGGTAAATTGACCACAGTGGTGGATAATTTGTAGATGCTACAACAACGAATTATCATTAGGTAACTAACACTTGTGATTACACGTCATGATAACTCTATTCATAGGTAAAAACCGTATGAAATTTCAAAATGTTCTACTGAGCTCTAAACATTCGTAAGTCAGTTTATAGATATGTAATCCTACCATTAAAATCCCAAATCCACACATATATCTTGACCCTAATCATGCGAGAGACTCCCATTTCACTCCATTATTTAGTATGCACAAGATAAATAATGACCATTCCATTCATTGCTCAGTTCGAGTTTAATCAACTTACTTACTAAGAGGTAATCGCTTCAAAATCCATTAACAGGTTTATATAAACAATTGTATAACAGGATTCAATCTGCATACGTAATGTATAACTAACAATGTTTCTGTTTCGGACAGTAGGGTGAAAAGAACAATTGTTTGTCATCGTCCGAAGTAACAAACGGTATGAATAATTTAGAGTGTGATTACGATAATTGGACGTTACTTTTATGAAGTCATTTTGTTGAGTGGTCATTTGAATTGGTTGTTTTGGAAAATTCAGTACTTAACTCTTTTCTTTGTTTATTCCTTTCGTAAATTAAATAAGTTGCTGACATGCAAAGTGCTAAGGTTTGCAACCATGAGTTGTAGTTTATGTCCCACCGCTGTCCTTCATAACTAATTTGTATAACTGCCATGTTTTAGTATTGTTAATTCGATATTTATTTCTGAATCCTGACCTTAAAGTTTGGGTTAAGTAATATTAACGATAAAACAACAAAACCTCTAATTATAACAACATATATAACAACGGAACCTATAATTTTATTTAATATAGCGATTAGTTAATATAATGAACGATTGATATAATTTTAAAATAACTAATTTTTATAAGCATAACATACATTAAATGTAAAATCGTTTAACATACCACTCAAAAGATATAAAACTTATTTGGTCTAATTATCACCTGCGCAAAGATAGGTCGTCGGAGCCCCGCTTCGTGGGTCTCCTATTTCTGGGTGGTTTAAAAAAGTCGGGGTACTCTGAGTCGGGGTGTTAACCATAATGACGTTTTTTATATATATTAAACGTTAGACCTAAAGATTTTCGATTAAGTAGACAATATACATATTAAAACGTTAGACCAAATGATTTTCGATTACATAAACGTTATATCAAACAACGTTATACTAATTAAGTTTTAGAATAAATTAATGTTATATGTATGAAAATTATATCAACAGTTGGTATATCTCAGGTTTATTATATCTTATGAACGATAATAAAATGAAATTAGACCAAATGAGTTTATACGTTATGAGACGCACCCTAAAGTTTGTGATTGCTTTTAAACCATTTTTCATTATAACTTACTTACTCTTAACTTACTCTAAACTTACTCGATAGTGAGACCATCCGGTATAAGCGTTAGACATAAAATATAATAAATAAATAAGTGCCATCGAGCCCTGGGCAATGTACAATTAAGCTTGTGGTTTAGGATTAATTTGTTATGACAACTAACTGAAAAACAGGTACTTATATAATTCTAAATACATACCTATATATCACTACAACCTGCTACAGAAAAAAACCGTCGTACGCATACAAGTCCAGTTTGTACACTTAGTTAGTTTTAGGTGATAAATAATAATATAAAAAACATGTTAGGACAATTCACACAACGCCATCTAGTCTCAAACTAAGCAGAGCTTGTGATATGAGTATCAGATAAACTGATACAAATATTGGATAGAATCAGGCGTTACCTGGCGAAAATCTATGACAAAGTAATGGTAAGTAAGATGTTCAAACATTTCAAAATAATTGCATCATTCTCGCAAAAATAAGATATTAAAACGTCGACAAAGGTTTCACCTCTAAACGAGGCATTCTCAAGACTGTATCAGAGAGAACAGCCTTTGTTGGCTGCTTGGCTGTTCTCTCTGAGACTTACTTACCATTACTCTGATACAAATACTTTTATACATCTTTTTTTGGAACTACATAAATATTATACATAGGAAACACCCAGACTACGGCACAAATGTATGTGTCATCAAACAAAATTTTTACCGGGAATCGAATCCAAGACTCCGGCATCGAAAGCGGATGCACTACCGACCACGCCACCGAAGCAGTCAAAATACTAACCACTAGATCACACGTCAAGTTGTCATAAACATTTATTATATTATTTCTCATAAGTAGTTCATAAAACACTTAATGTAATGTTACTAAATAATGTAAGAAAGTACGGATTCCGTACAGCAACTGACTATTTACCAGCCAGTACTTGCCAGCACGCAATATTCACTCCTTCAGACAACAAAATCTAGTACCTAACTACAGTAATTGAAATCTGAGTCAAAAATATAAGAATGAGTGAATTATAAATCACGAATCATTAACAGTACTGGATAAAAACACTCAGCGACCAAATTAAATTCATATTTTTTCCGCTCACCTAACCCTTGAAATGCGTGTCGGATTCAACGAAACTTTATTGCACGGAAAATGGGTAAAAAAGACCCACTGGGGTAAAAATCTTGAACTCTTCAGGATTGGTGTATGTCATGAGCTGGACGTTAATATGTTTTTTAAATTATATTAACTAAATGTTACTACATGGGGCACACTAAAAGTTTTGCACTTCTAGCTAATCGGAACTATTTGAAATCGGAACTAATGAAAAATTTAATGTTATATTTTTTTAAACGTTGCAACATTTTTAGTAATAAAAAAAACAATTGGCGGGAAATCATTTGTCAATTGTTCTTTATCACACTTCAAAGTTCTAAGTATGCAACGAAAATGGAATTAAGTCGAAAAGATTTTAGAGCAATGATTTTTTATGATTTTAAAAGTTCTCTCTCTCCGCAAGACTGTGCCGCTCGTCTTCAAAATGCTTTTGGGAGAGAAGCACCTTGTTTGAGCACTGTGAGGCGATGGTTTGCTGAATTTGAGAGAGGTCGAGTTTCTTTACATGATGAATTTCGTAAAGGGCGGCCTTCAACTGCCGTCAACGAAAATAATGTGGCTACTGTTAAGCGGTTAATTGAAGAAAACCCGCGGATTACCTATGAGACAATTCGAGGACTATTGGGGATTGGTATGAGTCAAATCCAGAAAATTTTACACGAAGAATTGAAAGTTCGGAAACTTTGTTGTCGTTGGATCCCTCATGAACTGACAGCGGAGCAGAAGCGGGCTCGCGTGGAATGGTGCTCACAGATGCTACTGAAGTACGACCACGGACATTCTAATGCTGCTTATGACATTGTCACAGGAGACGAAACGTGGATTTATTGTTTTGAACCCGAAAAAAAACAGCAATCAAGTGAATGGGTGTTAGAACATGAGAACAAGCCAACAAAAGTGAGGCAGGCGAGAAACGTTGGTAAAAAAATGATCGCGTGTTTTTTCTCAGCTACGGGTCCCATCTGTACAATTCCACTTGTAGATCAAAAGAGTGTTAAGCCGAGTGGTATTCTACCATTTGTTTACCCAGGGTATTAGAAAAAGTTCGCGAAAGACGACCCAAAAGCCGCGTTCTCCTACATCATGACAACGCTTCTTCACACACGGCCAACAAAACAAAGTCATTTTTAGCTTCCGAAAAAGTACAATTCGTCACCCATCCTGCGCATAGCCCCGACCTAGCACCCTGTGATTTCTGTATTTTCCCCAAAATTAAAGATTTGATGAGTGGTTTCACTTTTATCAACTCCGAAGAGGCAGTGATAGCGTTCAATCAGCACGTAGAAAACATGCCTTCATATCTGTGGTCCTCCTGTTTTAAAAATGTTTAAAATATAAAGGAGAGTATTTTGAAAAGCAATAAACATTATATTTTGGTTTTAACATGTTGTTTTTTGAAGTTACGCAAAACTTAAAGTGTGACCTACGTATAAACACTGACACTGAGGTGTTATCTGCTAATACTGAAGTGTTGTCTAGAAAAACAGTATGGCATATTAAAATCTTAAGTAGTTTTTAGTTTTACTGTAAGACTATGATTAGTATTCGCTAACTTTGGTATTTATTCTGAATAAATATTTCTGAGTGTTAGATCCGATGTCACATTATTTTTATGTTTAACCGCCAATATCTCATAACTTAAACCTGACGACGGACCGCCCAGCTATTTGTAAGGAAATCAATGCAAAGGAAACACAAAGCGGGAAAATATCGCGCCGTCCGCCACAGAGGACAAAAATGGCCAGCTTTTGACGGTAAATTTAGCATTTTTGTTGAACACAGTTGAAAGCTTACCCTTTCCATTTGTCCATTCAATACAATACAGTCAGAGTGTTAAGGCAAGTGTGAGGTTGACCCTTCCGTTTTATTTATTTATAGAATATAGAAGTCATAACCATAAATACCAGTTTAGGGTACATTAGATCCATTTTTCTAAAAATTTGTGGATATTATTATTTACTATACCTACTTGATATATTATTACGAGTATACAGGGTTCACTATCCATTTGCATAAAAAAAATAACCATAAAATATTTTGGCATATGGTAATTTGGACTAATGATATTTATGCATATTTTTTTTATCCATAACAAATTTAGCATATTTGTCTTAATCATAAATAAAATTTGTATAATCATATTTAAGCATAAAATTTATAAGCATAGCTTTATATTAGCAATGTTTAGGAAATCAAACAAATTAATCTCTTTTTTCTATTAATGCAAGTAGTTTCTGGCGTAGGTGGTCACAGTTTTAACCTAACTTAACCTACCCATTTTGTTTAAAGAAAAAATTATGCATAAAAATATTAGACCTTAATATAATTATGCCACAGTACATATGCTGCTAAAAATCAATTATAATAAACAAGTATAATTATGCCAAAAAAAGTATGCCATATTCATTGTGCTAAAACATTTTAGGATTACATATATTATGTTAACGAAAGGTATACCGTATAAACCATTTCTTCTGTTGTAATTTAAATTATTAATATTTTTAAATAAGTTACTTTAAAAATTAAAAAGAAAATCACTTTTTAACAGAGCTAATTTACAAATACATATTAAACCTCACACTTTCTTAACCAGTATACATTTTAAACTCATTTCTTGCACCTCATTAATCATGTTCACGACAAGCATTAGACTAAAGGAAGGTAATTAATATGTTCACATCGTCGTCTCGTGGATCACAACTTCGCTTCTCATTAAGACGCCATCAGAGCGAAAACCCGCATTCTACAACAGAACCTCTTTTGTGCTAAAGACGGCCATTTTTCATGATATCTCGTCCTTTGTTTGGACTTTGCAGAAACATAATTTAGTAAGATTTACCGCATTACTTTTAATCTATAGGTGTACCAAAGCTAGCCCCAACTTTTATACATATATTGAGAACATCCTAATGACAGTTATTTAGAAAGAATTTTATTCTAGTCGAATTTAACTTCAAAATATTGTAGTATTTTATATAAGAGGGAAAGGGACAACTCCAATTAATTATTCGCTTCTAAATATGACAATAGTCCTTTCACAAAGCTAGATAATAATTCCATGAACGCATGAAATAGTTCATAGTCTGGTAGAATTGCTTGCCTGGAGGATATTGCTGTAATAACTGCACACAATAAGCGGATTGATGGTCGACCGGCTATATTAGAGCCGAGGTGGACGCCAGTATTGACAAACGTTATTCTAATGGTAGAATTTATGTGCTACATACATTATTATTTACGTTCAACCCTATTTACTTGATAACAATAGGGTGAAGTAACATGTAAAATAAGTGTGTAATAAGTAAAATAATAAACTTTACTTAATTATTTACTTTTTAATCAATTTAAAAAAATCTTAATCATCTTAATAATCTTTAAAAGTCGGCCCCATATATTTTTAGTTGTGAGAAACTTTTGTTTTGTGAGAATTTTTACTGAATGCTGCCCCAGAATAGTGCTGAAGTAACTCAAAAGTGTCTTTTGAGTGTTTTACAATATTTTATACTAACAACTTATGCTTAAGCCCAAATAGAATCATGCGTAGAAGTGCCAATAAACTTCAACGAAATTTGCACAACAAAAGCTTATAAGCAAAACCATTTCACACACAAAATCCCTTTGGTAATGAAACCAAACCTGTGGAAACTGGTCCCATTTGCAAATACTCGTCAACCCTTAATCTGCCACTGCATTTTACGAGACCTAAAGCAATATCTGTCAATGTCCTTATCAATAAATTGTGGACGTTTAGAGCAAACGACGTCGTTTGACGGTTTGAGGCGCACGGCTGTAATCCGCGGTCTATTGGACCCCATCTGCGTTGCAAGGGTTAAGTCGCGACAAATAGACCATTTGCAAATAATAAGACGCAGTGAAAGAATAAATTAAGGGCTTCGGGGGTTGTTGTAAGCGATTAAGTGTTGCAATCTGTGTGAAAATGTTTTTTTTTATTTAAGGATTACTTAAGGATCAAAGCATTTTCTCTTAAATTAGGATAATTTGGGTTATTTATTTATGTAAAAATAATGTAGGTATAGCGAGCGATGATGTAATAATACCTAAAACATATGTTAGGATATTTGTATCGTCACAAGTTATATGCAAGTTGCAAATGTATACAACTTGTATACAAGATGCAAATTTCAAAAATTAACCAAATCGGTCCAGTCTTTCTCGAGTTTTAGTGAGTCGAACGGCCGGTATAATAATATTTTTAATATTTTTGTAAAATATATTTCGTAAATTGTAGTGTCCTTTATAAACATTTAAATAAAAAAGATTGTAACAATAATAAATCTTGTTCAAAACATTAATACAATTAAATCCAAGAAATTAATTCTCTAGTCGTAAACAAAATTCATTAATATTATCAACAAGAAGTTACTGGACGTCCCGCGGTGAATGTCTCAAGACGCCATTTTGCCTTCAGAATGGCAATTAATAATTATTGCACCTAGTTCCGGCCGTTTCCGCTAGGGGCGTCTTCCTGTGTGTCAGGGGAGTGAGACTTATGTTTCTATAATAAAATATTGAGTATGACAGAAACAAATAGGATTTTTTTTAAATTGCGGGTCCCATTGTCGCGGCCGCTGTCACGTCCGTTGCCTGTTGCTGTGTCTCCGGCTCGCACGCAGCGGAGGTATTTCCAGTGGCGCCCGGCGGAAAACATTTAGGCAGAGTTAACTCTCTTTTTCAAAAGACTTCCAAAAAGGAGGAGGTTCTTAATTCGACTGTAAGTATGTGTTTTTATTGAGCGAAGCTTACGAAGCTCTTTCTTAGACGACTCGTGTATTTCGTTCGTGATCGAACTCCTCCTAAACGACTGGACCGATCTTTTTGAAATTTGGCACGGTCATAGTGACCATCACCGTGAGTGCATATATCTGAATTCATAAAGATTGGTCCAGTCGTTTAGGAGTTCGACCCATATCGACAAACTCAGCTCAATTATTGCAACAGCTGATGAATGTATTGCATACTTACTTTATGTTTGTTACCAGTTTTGGACTGAGTGAACCGATTTTGATTTTTTTTGATGAAATGAAAGCTACTACTTTCCAAGTTGTCCCATTTCAATTTGGTCCCATTGTTGTGTCAATATTCAGTAATAACAATAACTGATTACCGTTTGCTATAGTTTAAATTTGAGGCGATACAAAGTTCGCTGGGATAACTAGTACACTATATTAGTGAAAGGATTTTCATGACCGTGTCAGTCATTTTTGAGCCTATCCGAACCAAATGATAGACATTGTAATGCACCACCTTTGAAGAGATTCTTGATTGGGCTTTGGATAAGAGAAATAAAAAAAATTATAGGTAATGTTTGAAATATTATACCATTAAGCATCTGCTTATGCTATAAGAATTAAGTTACTCATAAAAATATATTAATTTACTATGAAATATGACTGTGTAGTGTGGGAGAGATCAACCTTTAACTTATAATCTACTTAAAAGAAACCATATTTTCATTAAAAGAAAACGGCCAACTTAATCTTATTCACAATTTTTATTTTTCTCGACAAATTCCCACTTAGTCAGTAAGTCTAATTGAAACTAAAACTATAGAATGATAGCTGCCTAGTCATATTTTCATAAAATTAAATTCTTAACATAATACAATACAATACAGTACATACTTCTCGTTTGTCAAATCACATGCATTTTATAACCCGGAATCCTCAAAACACAACCATTTATAACAGCGCACTATCCCAGTTTTAATTACGTAGATTGGCGGTACAGTACAATTTATGTCCAACAATAACTAGCAGGTTTATAACCCACGTTGACTATACTAATGCAAAATTTTGATCACCTCACTGTCGGGTGTCTGTGTTTCTCAAATATTTCCAAATATTTTCGAATATACCGAATACCTCAACCCGAAAACACAACTATTGTGATTTAGAGTTAATATATCTGAATAACGAACTTCTTTTCTTCGGTTTGAGGTGCAAAAATGGTAAAACAGTTACTTGTTCGTGGACTGAAGTAATAATTTAATACCATCTATTTGGTAGAAAAAATAGGATATTACTATCTATAAGTACTCAGCTAGATCTGAAATTCATCTACGTATCCACGGCAGACTATTTAAGATTATTACATATATTATTGTATACCTAATGCAAATGCCACAGAGCGGTAGTCGAATACGACAGAGCGCAGGTCCGAAAATTGGTTGTTTTGTGGCAAATGCCAACCATTTTTCATACCTTTCAAATACGTTCTGAGAAGTGAGTTAAATCCAAACAGTACGTACCTATATTTTATGATTGCATCATTAGATTGCTTTGACGTTCATAATTATGTAAATACTTCTTCTTCTTTTAAAAAAAAACGAGGCTCTATCTTTCATTGATGATTTCGCTAATAATGCTTGATTTTTCCCGCACACTAGTGACTCTGAAATTGTTCACGGTATGGGACAAGGAAACGTTGTTTGGTATTGTAATTGAGCAATTGGGCGAGGATTTTTGCCTAATAGTGCCAGAGGTAACCTAAAAGGCAACCAGCCACGCGCTCCGCACAAATCCAAGTCCATCTAAATAGTTCATCATTTAAATAATATTCTTTGATAATTTTTGATTTGAAACTTAGTTTCATGTTTAGGAACACTGCTGTGACGAGATGTAATCATAACGGAAAGAGATTTCGTTTGTACACTTCAAACTATTGACAGTTTGTGTATTTTAACATTTATTGGATAGAAATAGGCGTTACTTGGCGAAAATCCATGACAAAACAATGGTAAGTAAAATGTTTTAAGAAAAAACTTTTTAAAATTATATAATAGCATTAATTTTTCGCAGAATTAAAAAGACAACAAAACGTCGACAATTGTTTCGCCTCTAAACGAGGCATTGAATGAATGCTATTATATAATTTTAAAAAGTTTTTTCTTAAAACATTTTACTTACCATTGTTTTATTTTAACATTGTCTCACATGTGAACTTAATATATAAAGTTCATTTCCACCTCAAATTTTACCAAGTAAAAATTGCTGTACAGTGAACCTTTACTTTTTCACTTACTGTTTTCACCTCGGTAATAGGAAACGTGTGGAAAATATTAACGGGAAACTAAACCATAAAGGCAATAATAATAATAAAAACTAATATTATAAAGAGGTTTGATGTTCGTTTGGTTGTTTGTGTAAAATAAATGGTGTCCGAAACTACTGAAGCGATCTATTATATAGATCCGAAAATATCTGAACTATTATGTAGCTACATTATCCCCGAGTCACTATGGCTATTTATCCTGAAAATGTGTTCCCACGGAAATTAAAAACGGAAAAAATCTAAATCACGCGGTTTTTCCGATATTTCGATCACCTAAATAGAGGTCAAACAAATACTGCTGGCAATTAGTTTTTGTAACCTGACAATTAATCTAACAATCCGAAGTCACAGTGCTGAATTTACTGAGAAAATTGCACACCATCATACAAACAGAAGAGGTCCCCACATGTCGTAACACATCATTAATCTCTGATCTATGTGACATTTAATTACCTAAAACACCATATATTTGGCGTTCTTCCGTTCCTACCCTACAGAATCTCTTACAACTTTATTCACAACTTGTCCCTTAAAAATAAACCTTATAAGCTTTGAATAGGAACTGGAGAAATGAATGAATGGTGAGGATTGTTTGATAATTAATATTGCCTTTCTTATTGCTTCACGCCTAAGATTTTATTGCTTTGTTATATTGTTTAGTTTATTTCTATCACGTCTTCACTATTGATTAAGACGATGCTATAAATAAATGACTCTGTGTACAGACTTTCATTAATATTTTAATTGATAATATTTCGTTGTTTTAGATCTGAACAATCAACTGGTATCATATTTTGGGGATATAGTTGATTGTTTCGATTGTCGGCACTTGGTGAAACTTAATAAAGTGTAGTAAAATACTTGTTTAATAAATATGTAAAGTAAACAAAAACCTTTTATAATGCTATAAAGCAAAACCGGTCAGGTTATATCCTGTAAATTAAATAAAAGTGAAATGGTGTACAAAGTGTTTGGTTAGCATGTAATATATTTAAGGGACATTATTAACCGACTTCCAAAATAGAAGGAGGTTCTCAAATCGACTGTATTTATTTATACATATTTTTTATGTTTGTGACCACTCATATCTTTCGACTGGGTAAACCGAATTAGATTTTTTTTTGCAAGCTACTGTTTTCTGAGTGTTACCATTTTAATTTCATCCCTTTCCGGTAATTTAAAGTCCGTTTTTGTTTCAATATTTGCCGTTTTATGTATTCATGTCATGTTATGTCATGTAATTTTATAGCAAAAGTTAAGGCCTCAGAAGGAGTTCGATTTTTGCTGAGCGCGTTGCTGGTTTTTTTTTTTTTTTTTTTTAAAACCGCGGCCTGAGGCCGCGGCCGCTCTAACGTCCGTTGCCGGGCGTCTCTGGTTACTAGAAGAGGGTATGTCCAGTGGCGCCCGGCGGACTTTGACCACCTCTGTGGTCTCTTCGGGTGTTGGGTCGGGACGAGAATCCCGCGTCGTTGGGGGAAGGGTTTTATCCCGCGTCAGTGAGTGAATCTGGTTGCGTGCTATGGGGCAAAGGCCCTGCAGCACGCAACCCTTCTAGCCTGCTTCTGTAAGGACGGCGGATGGCGATCCCGCCGTCCTCAGGCCCCGATCATGGAGGTCGATAGTCTTGGGCGTAGTCGCGGAGTCTGGGGCGCCCTGGCCGCCGACTACGGAACTCGGCGGGGAGGGTACGCTCCCTCTGCCTCCCGGCCGCCTCCTTCGCGAGCATGACTTGCTCGCAGAAGGACACGGCCGCGTTCCACCTACTCCGGCTGGAGACCATGGCTTGAAGCATGGTCTCCAGCGAGAGGGTATCCACGCCCAGACCCACTACGAGGTCCCGGCGCTGGCTCGCCCACGCTGAGCACTCCACCAACGTGTGGAGTGCGGTGTCGTCCTCGGAAACCTCGCAGTGTTGACACCGGGGTGTGACCTCACGATGCATGCGAAACAGATAGCTACCGAAGCATCCATGCCCGGCAACGATCTGCGTCGCACGATACGTGAGGTCACCATGCTGCCTCTGCAGCCAATCGTCCATGATCGGTCTCACCGCCGCGATGATGGTGGTACCCCACTTGGGTTGCTCAAGTCGCACCCTCCATGACTCCATGAGATCCTGGCGAAGTTGGGACCGCTGGTCCTCGATTTCTCGAGACGCAGGCCTGTGGTCCCGCTCCAGCGCCTCCTTGCGCCATTGGAACAATGACGCAAGGGCTCTCGCTTCCAGGTCCCATGGAGGGGTCCCGGCTAGGAGACATGCAGCCTCTCCGGAGATCGTGCGGTACCCCCGTATGGTTCTGACGGCCAAGGTTCGAAGTGGTCTGTTTAACAGAGTCACGTTCCCCTTGACCGCCAACCTATCCGCCCATACGGGAGCCCCGTATAGGGCCATACTCCGCACGATCCCCAGGTACAGTCTCCTGCAGGGAGCGTTGGGTCCCTTTAGGTTGGGCATCAGTCGTGAAAGCGCGGCCGATGCCTGCGTCACCTTGGGGACCAAACTTCGGAAATGTGGTCCGAAGTTCCATCGGCTATCAAGTACGATCCCTAGGTACTTCATCGAGGGCTTGATGCCGATGCTAACGCCCCCCACATTTATGCTGGAACCTTCGGGTGGACCGTTCCGAGGTCTGTGAAAACACAGAACCTCGGACTTGTGCAAGGCCACCTCCAGTCCCAGCTGCCGTATCCGACCCACGACTCGAGCAACACCCGTCGTGACCTTGAGTGCTGCCTCCTGGTACGTTGCACCCCGCGCAGTGACGAGGGTATCGTCGGCGTAGCACGTTACGCCGACGCCCCTAGGCAACGCACCCCGCAGCACCCAGTCGTAGCCGATGTTCCACAGAAGCGGCCCCAGGACCGACCCCTGTGGAACACCGCACGACACATCTCGCCGAGCTGGCCCGAACCAGCTGGGGAAAGCTATGGCCCTCTCCGAGAGATAGGCCCCGACAATACGACGGAGGTAGAGAGGCGTTTCGTGATACACGAGCGCCTCCCTAACGCAGCTCCATGGCAAGGTGTTGAACGCGTTGGCGATGTCAAGAGACACCGCCACCACCACCTTGCCCTGCGAGACTGCTTCCTCCGTCAGGCTCTTCACGCGCATGATCGCGCTCACGGTGGAGCGTCCCCGACGGAAACCGAACTGGTTATCCGCCAGGTCTGGCCCCACACTCGTGAGATGCTCGACGAGGCGTTCCGCAATAATTCGCTCAAAGAGCTTACATACCTCGTCGAGCAACACGATCGGCCGGTATCCGGACGGTGCGTCCACCGGCCGCCCCGCCTTACGGATCAGGACCAGTTTCCCCGTCCTCCACACCTTGGGAAACTGGCCCCTTTCGAGGCATGCGCTAAAGAGCCCCATCAGTCGAGGCCCGAGTTCTTCGAGGGCCAGGACCCATGCACGGCCAGGAATGCCGTCGGGTCCGGGGGCAGTGATTTTCCGGCGTTTAAGCCGGAGTACTGCCGCACCTAGCTCCCCCACGCTGTCTTCGGGTACGTCGTCTTCGCTGGTGCTATCCGCGTCGGGCAGAGACGGAGCCATGCGCGGAGGGACGTGCTCCTCCGCGCTCGTCGGAAACAGGGAGCCCATGACCCGCTCCAGCTGCTGCGGCTGGAGACTCTGGGTCAGTGGGGGCGCCCTAGGTCGGAGTTTCTCCCTGACCTGTAGGTACGGGCGCCCCCATGGGTTCTGCTGCAGGGTCTCCAGGAGCTCCTCGCGGGCCGCCGTCTTGGCCCGCTTTATCGTCTCCTGGAGAATACCTTTGGCCTCCCTGTATGCCTGATAAAGCTCCGCCTCTCGGGCTGCCGCGTCGTCTGGGCGGCGATGCCTCCGGCGAAACCTGGTGTACCGGCGGCGGGCGGAGATGCATGCTGCGCGCAGCTCTGCAATCTCCGGCGACCACCAGTACACCTGCTTCCTTGCCGGTCTGGGTGTAACCCTAGGCATCGCCGCATCACAGATTTGCGACATGGCTCTCCTGAACCACTCCGCCTCGGCATCTACATCGGCAGGCCGGTCCGGTGCCGGAATCCAGGCCTGCACGATGGATGCCTCCAGGAGAGCTTCCCGATCAAGATGGTGAAGTGCCCAACGCGGATCCGGGGGATTTGCTACCGGCTGTGGGAGGTCAGGTGAGGGGACGACATCGAACCGGATGTACCGATGGTCCGAGTGCGTCTCCTCACCCTCCTCCACGCGCCAGCCTGTAATACGGCGGGCGAGGTCAGGGGATGCGAACGTTACGTCTACGATCGATTCCCCCCCTCGCCGCCAAAAGGTGACGACATTCCCCCGGTTGAGGACCTCCAGACCACGTGTTCTGGTCCAGTCCTCAAGAAGCCTTCCCTTGTCCCTGGTTTCCCGGGAGCCCCACGCCTCACTCCAGGCGTTGAAGTCTCCCAGGAGCAGGACAGGGCGAGGGCGGCACGCAGCGAAGACGACGTTGAGCTCAGTGAGCCATAGCTCAAACTGAGACTCGTCAATGTTCGGCGAGATGTAGGCCGATACCACCGCAAACCCTTCAAATTCCGCCGCAACACACCCCCGGCCGCTTGCAATCAATGCAAGGCGCGAGGTGTCCACGGCGGAACCCCCAAAAATGCAACAGGCCGAGCCGTCCTGGTCCACCGGACTTCCCGGGTGGACATAATACGGCTCGGCGACCACGGCCAAGTTAATGGACCACTGCGCGATGCTCTGGTACAGAAGATCCTGAGCAGCGCGGCAGTGGTTCAAGTTCACCTGCAGGATGCGGACATGGGCGCACATTAATGTACGTCCATGTCAGCATCCCGCTGCGAACCTGGCCGCGCAGAAGCGGCTCCCCCGCTGCCTACAGCGGACGGACGAGGTTTAGGCCTCGAGGCGGCGCAGGTACGGCTGCCGACCCGATGGTCCGCCGTTTTGCCCTCCGCCTCGCATCTATAACAGCGCGGCGGGGCCTCACAGCCATTGGCCTTATGACCGGGCCGGCTGCAGCGGAAGCACCGATCGCCCACGGTGTCTTCCGCTGTGCACTGCACTCCGACGTGCCCCACCACCATCCACCGGAAACACCTGGTTTCCCGGGCACGAAGGAGGTGCACCTGCGCCTTTAGGAAGCCCCCTACAAGGAGGCTTCGTCCGTCCGCCAATTTAAGTGCCGCCGCGACGGGGCACTGGACGACTGTCATCCCATGACCGGTGGAGCCGAAGGAGATATCTCCAGCTTTCACCTGGTCATGGGGGCAGCCGCCCGCCTCCACGACGGCGGAGATTACTTCCTCCGTCGTGGCCGCGTCATCCAGACCCGTGATGCGCAATGCGGCGCATTTGGTAGGTCTGGTGACGCGGACGGCTTCTGCGTCCAGCGCGACCCTAAGTTGAGCCGCTAGGGCGTCCGCTTTGGGACCGCTGGAGGCGCCGGAGACCTCGAGGAGGCGAGCACCGGTGCGGGTGTTTTTACACCGGAGCCCCCCCTGAATATCGAGGGCCGAGAGGTTCACTGAGGCTTTAACCTGCCTCAGGACATCGGCGTACCCCACACCCTTCTCCACACCTGCCGGCGTCACGGTCAGGACGACGGCGGTGGAGCGAGGAGGGCAGGGCCTCTTCGGCGCCTTCGCCGCGGCGGCTCTGGCCGCTTTCTTTTTGGCCCTCTTGCGCTGCTTTTTGGCACCCACTACTTCCCATCCCTCCCGTCTGGAGGGATGTAAGAAGGCAGCAGGAGCAGCAGCGGGAGTGGCCCTGAAGGCAGCGGGGGTGGCACTCCTCTTGCCCTTCCCCTTGCCCTTCCGCAAAATGGCCGCAGCTTCGGCTGGCGTCCGCCTCGCTGGGACAGCGGACGGGGGCAGGGTGGGGCGGCGGCTAGGAGGCCGGCCTCTCGGACGGGGCGCAACGCCGGCGCCAGCAACAGCCGCGTAGGACAACGCGGGCTGCGTCAGCGCAGGGCGGTACGCCCGGTCCTCAAGGACGCCAAGGCGCCTCTCGATCGCCGCCATGAGCTCTGTAAGAGTAGGCGGCACAGGCTGTGGCGGCGATACGGGCGCCGCATTGGGCGCGGTCCTGGGTGCCGTCCTTGATGGCCCAGCCTTCGGGGAAGGCGGCGTGGGTTGCTCCGTCTGGGTCCCGGTAGGCCCCAGCGCGTTGCTGGTGGCTTTTTAGGTTACCTCTGGCGCTCCGCAAAAATCTGGTTCCCAGACACTCACATTCCGACTTACGTTTCTTGTCGTGCACCTGGAGCTAGTTAGGGATAACTAGTTCTTCTGTGCGGGACTATCAACTAATCAAGCATTACCTTGACATTGGCGAAATCATCGATGAATATCGATGGAGCCACGTTTTTAAAAAAAGAGAGAAGACCTCAGAAGTCTTTTCCTGAACTGGTTTTTAATTAATCTCTACTATACATGTACACTAAACTTGAAAACTTTACGTACTTACTTCTTCGGCAATACATCAAAACAGCTCAATCGATCCTAATGAAATTCGGTATAAACATAGCCTGATAATTTTAGCAAATATTAGACTATATTTTGTATCCCAATAATTGTACCGAGAAAAGTATATCAAAAGTTTAATCCATGTAATTTAAAACACGCTCAAAGAAAGTTCTCAAATAAAATGTTTGTCCAAAAAAAGCAACCTCAGAGCCAGACAGTAAGAGTTTCCTGTCATCATCTCAAGATTACTTAATGCACATTCCCATTCCAACGTGAGAAGCGGTGACAAATACTGGAACATTTCACAGTCTACCGGCCCCACGATAAAAGCATATACTTACTTATGATACTAGGTAGTACTCTAGTATACTAGGTACGAGTGTGAATTTATTTCGGAATATTACAATGGTACCTAATGTGGAGTGTTTTGTTTGGGAGAATGGATGGCTTTAGTGTTGTATCTTTTCAGTATGTTAAGAAATACTGTTGTGTTTTATAGCATCTAGGTACTGTCAAACTTTCGTGTTATTATATCCCACAATAAATGTTACTACATACATGGGGCACACTAAAAGTTTTGCACTTCTAGATAATCGGAACTATTTGAATTTCGAATGTTATATTTTTTTAAACGTTGCAACCTTCTTAGTAATAAAAAAAATTATTGGCGGGAAATCATTTGTCAATTGTTTTTTATCACACAACAAAGTTCTACGTATGCAACGAAAATGGAATTAAGTCTAAAAGATTTTAGAGGGAGGATTTTTTATGATTTTAAAAGTTCACTCTCTCCGCAAGACTGTGCCGCTCGTCTTCAAAATGCTTTTGGGAGAGAAGCACCTTGTTTGAGCACCGTGAGGCGATGGTTTGCTGAATTTGAGAGAGGTCGAGTTTCTTTACATGACGAATTTCGTGAAGGGCGGCCTTCAACATGCCGTCAACGAAAATAATGTGGCTACTGTTAAGCGGTTAATTGAAGAAAACCCGCGGATTACCTATGAGACAATTCGAGGACTATTGGGGATTGGTATGAGTCAAATCCAGTAAATTTTACACGAAGAATTGAAAGTTCGGAATCTTTGTTGTCGTTGGGTCCCTCATGAACTGACAGCGGAGCAGAAGCGGGCTCGCGTGGAATGGTGCTCACAGATGCTACTGAAGTACGACCACGGACATTCTAATGCTGTTTATGACATTGTCACAGGAGACGAAACGTGGATTTATTGTTTTGAACTCGAAAAAATACAGCAATCTTCTGAATGGGTGTTTGAAAATGAGAACAAGCCAACAAAAGTGAGGCAGGCGAGAAACGTTGAGAAAAAAATGATCGCGTTTTTTTTCTCAGCTACGGGTCTCGTCTGTACAATTCCACTTGAAGATCAAAAGAGTGTTAATCCCGAGTGGTATTCTACCATTTGTTTACCCAGGGTGTTAGAAAAAGTTCGCGAAAGACAACCCAAAAGCCGCGTTCTCCTACATCATGACAACGCTTCTTCACACACGGCCAACAAAACAAAGTCAGTTTTAGCTTCCGAAAAATTACAACTCGTCACCTATCCTGCGCATAGCCCCGACCTAGCACCCTGTGATTTCTGTATTTTGCCCAAAATCAAAGATTTGATGAGAGGTTTCACTTTTACCAACTCCGGAGAGGCAGTGATAGCGTTCAATCAGCACGTAGAAAACATGCCTTCAGATCTGTGGTCCTCCTGTTTTTAAAAATGGATCGATCGCATGAAAAAATGTTTAAAAATGTAAAGGAGAGAGTATTTTGAAAAGCAATAAACATAATATTTTGGTTTTAACATGTTGTTTTTTTAAGTTACGCAAAACTTATAGTGTGACCTACGTATAAGGGTTTTAGATATTTAAGAGGTCCTCTTTAAGTGGTTTATCGAACCTGAGACGCCTGCCAATGGGCTATAAGGACTTAATACTCCACATTTTAATCTATATATAAATAAAATCCGTTCGTTTGTCATACGAAACCGGAAAACGCCGCTAATTCATGAAAAAAAGTAACATCCAAATAAGTACCGACACAGTTACAGTAATAGATCAGCTTCCTGATAACTCTAGTTTAAGTGTTTCCATATATACACAAGATGACCCGACAGAACCCTTTTCACCGTACAATTCCGTTGCCAATCGTAAATTTATCTCAGGGGCTATTAGTTCGATAAAATTCAACTAAAACGATAAATAAAACCGACTGTGACGGATAGCCCGTTTCCCCCGCAAAGAATGGCCTTGCAAATATATATTTGCAGTCTATAAAACTACCTCAATGTAGAATGAGCTGTATTCAGTAAAATATAAGTTTGGAAATAAAATTAAGTTTGTTAAAAGATCAATTTGCAAAAATTTTTGTATCTATGTCACATGGGAATGTTTTGTCCGAAAGTAAACTTATTTACCGTCGTAGACTGAATAAAACATTAGCAGAAGAATGATGTACACAAATCGAATTGGGACGGAATGATTCATTTTGTTTATGCTGATAATGATGAACTTATCCGATCAACGGTTTGGTAAATATTTATCAAATATTTCCTCTATAACTCTATTATAATATAAGGACTTCTGGAAGAAATGTCATATTGATATAAGCACGTCTTTGTGCATTTAATTAACAATAAACAGTAGACCTCGCAAAACATGAAAAACATTATTTGGTCTTTTCCCTCCATTCCTCCCAAAAGCAAAAATTAAAAAGTACACACATACGAAAGCAACATTGTACAATCTGGAAATGTATATGCTTCGCTCGCTACGATTGCTTGGTCTAATACCGAAATAAATGTGTATTTTATAATTATAATTATGATAATGTAATTTGTACAGTAAAAAAAATAAAAAAACCACATTTTGAAATGCATACGATTCATATTTACAATGCTGTTTTGTCTCTAGCTACAAAGTGTGCTTTAGAATATAACAAATTAACATGTGATGATCATAGATGTTTGAGGTTTCTAGGTGATACATCAAATCAAATCAAAATATTTTAATTCAAAATAGAAGCAGTTAATACAAACTTTTTGAATGTTAAGAAATCCGCCCATTCGATTACCACACACCTGAGAAGAAGGGCAAGAAACTCTGCGGGGTTAACATTTTTTTCATGTAATTTTACATAATACTTATATTATTAATTATTACAAACATATATATTTATAGGCAGCATGTGAAGAATATGACCTACTAGTGGTCGCCCTCGACTTCGTCCGCGTGGTAATTTTGATTTTTTCCCGTTCCCGTCGCGCCGCGTCATATTTTGAACAATTCCCACAATATCTTTATAAATTGTAGCCTATGTGTTATTCTGATGTATAAGCTATATTATTGTAAAGTTTAATTAAAATCCATTTAGTAGTTTTTACGTAAAAGAGTAACAAACATCCATCCATCCATAACATACATACTCACCAACTTTCACGTTTATAATATTAGTAGGATGTTTTCCAGGCATCTCTGTCATCAATATAATATTTAATTGAATAATACGCGTTATTCATTGTATATTTTTTATAGTAGTTTTAAACCTTCGGTAAGATGTAATATAGATTTAGGTATTTTATTGTAAAATCGGACACTATTACTTAGAAAAGAAAGATCACTGGACTTGGCTAGTCTTAGATGATGAACAAACACACTCGTACACTATTCCACAACTTTATTTGATTTATTTTCACCAACCGGTTTCGCTTTTCAGTATTATATTAAATAAATAATAATAATAAATATTTTTGGACTTTCTTACACAACGTCATCTAGCCCAAACTAAGCTATAAGCTTGTGTTATGGGCTCTAGACAACTGATAAACATACTTATATATTTCTAAATATATACATAGAAAACACCCAAATTCCGAAACAAACATTTGTGGAACTCACAAATATTTGTTTTGACCCGGGAATCGAACCCGAGACTCCGGAGTCGAAAGCCGATGGATCAAAAGGGTTCTTAAAATGCGCAGAAACTATTGTTATTAAGATTACATGGTTGGTGTACTGAATAATAATACCTGTTGGTATTATTATTGGTATTATTATTCAGTACACCAACCATGTAATCTTAATAACAATAGTTTCTGCGCAGGGAAATATATCGTGCCAAATGCATTAAATTCCAAGAAATTCCATAATGCTTTCAGAAAGTTCGAAATAAACACACGCGTAAAACAAACGTATCATAAACAATATTAAAACGAGCAAGTTCTGAACTCAGCGCTGAATAGTCCAAGTATATTAATGTCACAAGTTCGAGACGTACATTACGTATTCGACTTTTGCATTTCCTTTATTCACATTAAGCTACGAAAATTCTTAGATCCTAGTTGCATAGGGCAATAATTTGTATGTACACACCACATTTTGTATTTTGACAAGACGATTAGTCTTCCGTCCATGGCCGGGTGGAAGGATACATTTTCAACTGACTTCTAAAAAAGGAAGAGGTTCTCAATTCGACCGTATGTTATTTTTTTATGTTAGTTACCTCGTATCTCAGAACTGGGTGAACTGAAAGTGAGCTTTTAGATTGGAGGGTGATGGGGAGCAAACCCCAAAAACTGTTTTTAATGCTCCCGAGGCCTACTGTTCGATCATAGGGTGGCCACTAGTAATAAAATTGTTTGTTTCCATTAGCTATATACGAGTACATTATTAATTAATACAAACGAAACATTAGGTACCTAAATATTCACAGAGATTTGATTAAAAATGTCTAGTCTCAGATGCCAGAATGGATGCCAGCTTTACCACCTTGAATGTCAATTAGTATTGTTCTCTAGTTCTCTTTTATAATTATTATCTACAATCTTTCCAGAACAAAGAAGGACTTCCAAAATGACACACATAACTTCTCGTTCCAAGTTCCATTAACTGTTTAATTTGAATTTGACTCTCACATAAATCTTAGAGATGTGGTCTCTGCAAGTGGTTCACGTGCTGATGAATACAGATTTCCAACATAAACGACTGCCTCGGTGGCGCAGTGGTATGAGTATGCGACTGCCGTCCCTGCGGTCCCAGATTCGATTCCGGGTCGAATCAAATTATTTGTGTGATCCACAAATGTTTGTTTCGGAGTTTGGGTGTTTTCTATGTGTAGTATGTATGTATTTAGAAATATATAAGTATCTTTATCAGTCATTAAGCTAATATGAGCTTGTGTGTTGTATGAGTGTGAGAATGTCCAAAAACATTTATTAATTTATTTATAAAAGCTCCACCATCAAGAATAGAATTAAGACATATCCAAAAGTGTGTTTGTGATATTCTTAAATCCGTGCTGATATTGAGTTAAAATATGTCTTCAAAATCGAAGGTAAATTTCCGAGGAAGTCAAGACATGTATGCAAAATATATGATTTATGGCACCTTCTACTTGGTATCTTGCACTAAATGGATTTGACGTACTTTGTGAGTAGTTTCATATTTACAGTTAGTATTTGCAAGAAAGGTGAACTGTATTACAGTGGCAATGATAATCCATATTTAAAAAATACAAATATGTTACAGTTCGCGAAGGATACGCGGAGCTTTGCATTTGTGTGTGACCACGAAAAGTAGAGTAAAATTCTTTTTGTAGCTGTGTATACAACATCATGTGTGTGTAAAAGAGTTCATATATACGTTCACGTACACTGCACTCACACAAATGCAAAGCACCGCTTATCTCTCGCGAACTGTACTACAGAGCACCGTATAAAGACTTGAAAAACACTTAATTTGTTCTATGTTATGTCCAAACCCAGTACAAATTAGCTCGTTTCGCGGGAACAGATTTTGAGCGTCAGTTTATATAAAGGTTATAAAAATCATAGACTACTTTAAATTCTTTTGTATATGTAATATATTTTGTTAAGAACGAGTTTCAGTTAATTGGCTTAGAACTGAACCCGAATAAATGTGAGATTTTGATATCTGAAAACACAGATAAATTAACAACTACTTATCTCCAATTTCAACTGTTTGGCCCCCAACATAAAAGTTTTGGACAAAACTTTTCTACGCCTCCTGGGGTCTCCGATTTTAGAAGAGGGCTTTTCCACTTTTATCGACGAAAAAATTCAAAATTTTGATCAGGTTATTGATAGTCTATGTAACATCAGTATTCATTCAGCTTTCACTATTATTCGTTTTTGTCTTTTTGTACCCAAATTTACACATGCCCTCCGTTCAGGAAAATTTTGGAAAAATGTGTAATTTTGGGCAGACTAGACAACTTAATACAAAATTCTTTGTGTAAAATTTTAAATGTAAATATTAATGACCGAGCCTGGGTCCAAGCGTCTCTTCCAGTTCGCTTGGGCGGGCTAGGAGTAGATGTCAGTCTGCCAGCATTTCTGTCGTCGGTCCATAGCACCGAAGAATTAGTCAGGAAAATTTTGTCAAATACACTGATTGATTCCGAGGTTCGATGCAAGACCGATGCCATAAATGCTTGGAGGATGTCTTGCCCCGACACTGACCTGCCCTCACGCCTAGGCTCATAGCGACTGTGGGATTTGCCGCTCTGTAAATTGAGAATTAATACACTAATTGACACTTCTGTCAATATTTCAGAACGTGCACACCTACTAGCTGTTGGAAAATAGGAGTCAGGGTTATGGATCCAGGCGCTGCCATCGCCCAACATCGGTACAATGTTGGACGACACAACCTTCCGCATTGCCACTTGCCTTGCATTGCACCTGTGGAGTAGCCGTCGATAATCTGGGACACCATGGTCTTTCTTGTAGCAGAAGCGCAGGTCGTATACCTCGGCACGCTATTCTAAACGACATAATTCGTAGGGCTCTTTCCACCGCAGGTCTTCCGGCCGTACGTGAACCAAATGGTTTAGCATGAAGCGATGGAAAGAGACCGGACGGTATGTCGTTGCAACCGTGGAAGATGGGAAGGCCTTTGGTGTGGGACGCTACATGCATTGACACCTTAGCACCTTCACACCTTCCAAGCACATCCGGATGTGCCGGCGCTACTGCTGCATCGGCTGAAGGCCTTAAACGGCGTAAATATGCTAACCTAGCAGGTGATTACATATTTGAGCCGTTTGGGCTTGAGACACTCGGGTCATGGGGTCCGAGTGCTCGTCGCCTTTATAGAGACATTGCTAAACGCCTAATCGATGCTTCTCAGGACCAGAAGACTGGCTATTTTCTGGCCCAAAGAATAAGTATCGCCATCCAACGTGGCAACACAGCCAGCATTCTGGGAACCTTCCCAGTCGGCAATGATGCGGAGGATTTTTTAAAAGATATTTTGTAATGTAAATATTTTTAGTACGAGTATATAATTATGTATATTTTGTACATTTTAATTCTTATTGTAAATAAACCTATTCAAATTTTTGTTACCTATTAATATTTGAAGAAATAATATGCCTCTATCCCGTATTCCCACTTATTGGCAGTATCTTTGTGGCTAGTTCCTTAACTACTGGTAGATGGCTCCGAACCGAACGTCGTAAGTCGCACATTGATACGATTGCTTTCGAGGTTTTAGGCTAGTGGAGTCTTCGTCAGTTGGCAGAATGTTCCTCCTGGAAAGGGTGCAGTTGCTGGTACGAGTCCGGCCCTTCGTAAGCTTATCATCGCTGACTGGGACTTTCTATGTTTGCCAAAGCCGTCGTCCGTTGATAAGCAGGTTCCACAATGTTATTGGATTTCCCATACACACGGATATTATACGCTGTAGTATCTCCCTATGAAAACTGATTTTATTTATTTACTGAAATATTACATAGGTGCATAGTGAAATTATAATGTGATATTCTAAAAACATTCACGTGTAGCCGTTAAAATTTGAAACCGCAAACCGTAAACCGTTAACGGCAATAGCACGCTTCAGTTAGGTTATAGTTTTATGTGCTATAACTGTTTAACACGCTATGTACGGTTTTATAACTCGTTTAACTATGCCTGAATAAATTTAATTGGTTTTCTGATAACCGTTTTAGGTTCGATGACGAAGACTTTTTGGTCATGTGTTTGTACTAACAATTAGATTATCAAAACGCTTCCAACTGATATGCGAGCGAATTTTTGAGGAGATTTTAATAAATTGAGACGGGACTATGCATTTGCATATTTAAACCATTCTAAGATCTAGTTATGATGCTTATTATAGATACATCTTCTTCTTCTCTTATAAATATTTTATTCCTTATTTTGATCTTAATCGAATTGTAGAAGTTCAAGAAAAGGTCCTATGTCTTTTGCCGAGCGCTTCTGGTTAGCACTAAGAAGAATTTCCAATGGCGCCCGGCGGCTGACGGGGAGTTTACAATATTTTTCCGAGTGCAGTGTGCACTCACCCTGCGCTCTGAAATGCAATAAGTATGTGATAATGTCGCGAATGTATTTCAATGCTCTTTATGCTTGGAACAATACATGTATTATTATTATTTCCAGCGGGAGGCCGCGCTGCCGCCGGCAGCCAGACGGACGATCCACCGGCGATTTTTGCTGGTCATTTCGTCCATTTCCCCAGTTCCCCCTAGGTGAGAGTGTGATTGATCCAGCTCTCACGGCTAAAAACAATACATGTAACATTGTAGCCATGTTTCATAAATAGCAACCACATCATTGATCTTTACATTAAATAGTATCTCAAAGGGAATTTCAAATGATCATTCATTGATTCCCGTGTCCGTATGTCGAAACTATAAGGTTGAAAATTATGAGTTTCAGTGTTCATTCGATTGATAATTCATAACCAAATATCGTTTGGTACACATTCAAAACACACATGGGTATCAAAGTCAAACGGTTGATGAAATAGATACTGTATTACACATTGGTAATATCGTTACAGGAATTTGCTTTGCATTTATATCATAATATAACTAAGGGACGTAAACTGTTTTTGGTTTTAAATAAATAATTAGCATACGAGTATTTGATGCCTTTTATGCAAAGCTCACTATAGCTCAAAGAGCAATGGAAAGGGCAATGTTTGAAGTGTCACTTAGGCCTCTTGTTCGCACACTTTTTTTATGGCGTAAAAGTCTACGGTTAATCCGCCGTGTGTAGACACGGTTGTCAGTGTTAGAGCCGCACCTGTCTGTTGTCTCGACATTTTCTTAACAACACGCCATAGGAAGGTACGTTTCATAAATGTGCCATGAGCTTAATTCGTATTAATGAGATCCGAACGCGGATCTGCGACATACTCGTATGTTAAAGCGTCTGGCTTATAGCAGTGGTCGGGGCATATCGCTCACAGAACTGATTCCTGATAGCTAGGGCTTGAGTAGCGAACATGTACCGTATGACGCAGCGCGAGTAGGTCTGTCACAAGGTAGACTGATGACATTGTAAAGATCTCCAAAAGCCGAAGCGGGTAGCTCAGGATTGAACGTTGTGGCGATATTTGGGGGTGGTCTAAGCCCAGCAGTGGAGTCGACCGCCTGATATACCTGACAAGCATGTCAGAGAATAATATTATAATAAGGGTATTTAAGATTAACACGGAATAAGCATAATATAGCAAACTAAATAAGAATAATAATATTAGTCAGCAATCAACATAATTCGTAGGGCTCTTTCCACCGCAGGTCTTCCGGCCGTACGTGAACCAAAGGTTTAGAACGAAGCGATGGAAAGAGACCGGACGGTATGTCGTTGCTACCGTGGAAGATGGGAAGGCCTTTGGTGTGGGACGCTACATGCGTTGACACCTTAGCACCTTCACACCTTCCAAGCACATCCGGATGTGCCGGCGCTGCTGCTGCATCGGCTGAAGGCCTTAAACGGCGTAAATATGCTAACCTAGCAGGTGATTACATTTGAGCCGTTTGGGGTTGAGACACTGGGGTCATGGGGTCCGAGTGCTCGCCGCCTTTATAGAGACATTGCTAAACGCCTAATCGATGCTTCTCAGGACCAGAAGGCTGGCTATTTTCTGGCCCAAAGAATAAGTATCGCCATCCAACGTGGCAACACAGCCAGCATTCTGGGAACCTTCCTAGTCGGCAATGACGCGGAGGATTTTTTAAACGATATTTTCTAATGTAAATATTTTTAGTCTATAATTATGTATATTTTGTTTATTGTAATTCTTATTGTAAATAAATGTACCTACTACACAATCGTTTCATAACAAAGAAATTTAATGTCAATCTACCCATAATCAGAAGCATCTTCTATCATTAGTTATTAGATATAATAATAATACCAAGTAATCTGTCGGGTAATTGGCTATAAAATGGTGACACTAAAACTGGTTTGATAGTTACAGTTGTTAAAGGCTGAAATGATACATTATTAGATTTATGATTGTCTGGTTTACTATTGATAGTAATTATGTCTGTAATACTGGCATTTTGATTTAATGCTTTATTATATATTTTATTGTCTTTTGTAAGTATTGTAACTAATTGAGTCTTATGAGATACAATTTTGATCTACAACAATAATTAAATGCAATAAAATTCTTACCTATTTTGCGTTACGGCTATAGATAGAAGTACCTACAAATAGGACTGGATTTCTCGATTTCTGGGTGTTACTTTCTTAATTTCAGCACTAAGGACGTATTTTTATAGTATTTTCAGTCAATGTCCATAGTTTAACCCAAACAGACGGGACTATGCATAAGTAATTCGAATTGGTATCCAGCGATAGCTATACTATGATTTGATATTAAGTGTTCTGTTCAGTATTTTTATGATAAATTAGTAGGTATAATATAATAGAGATGTTTATATTAAATATATTTTAGTCAATCTTCACAGTTTAATTAAGGCAGACGAGAGATAACCGACTATTTTGTGCGTGTTTTACTATGCCCAGTAGTGGGCGTCAAATCAACTATAACTAATCTATAACTACAATGGCTATAATTAATTACTATTGAATACATTTTGAAATGGGTGATGTAAATAATGCCTATCCTATATGAATTCAAAAGTCTTTCTTATCACAATATAGTTTTATCAAGAGAGTGCAAGTATCAAGTATCAAGAGTGAGCAACTGGCTTCTATCGTTTGTTGATCGTCAAAGGGTGTAACAGCTATCCCGCATTTTACTGGTACACGTATTAGTTTTGACAGATATTGTTAAGTATCTCATAAAGTTCACGCTCAACCCTGCCTAAGTCGGATAACTACTGAATTATCCATTTCTGTTGTTAATTCAATTTGAAATCCCTAAATTTTGAAAGATTTGAAAATGTGGTATATTTGTAAATTAAATAATTTGGTGAATAAGACTTTAGACATGTAATAAAATGACATAAAAAAAATACTACGCCGAAAGTCGCCAGTGACCGCAATATTAAAGTTATTGGTATGTATGTACTATTCCCCTTTTCTGTGGTCTTGGGTTTGCGGTGAAATGAAATGAAATGAAATAAAATGAAATGAAATGATTTATTTATTTGTATAGGTCACTAAATGGCTCTTACAAACGTCAGTAAGTACTTAAAATCAAAAAAATGTCATTGCTTCTATATTTACATGTACTGCCAGATTCGCAAAGCAATAAGAAGAACCGAGAGAAAGAACTTGGCAATAAAACTCTCGGTCACTCTTTTTCAATAATTGACAAATTTACACATTTTCTTAAGACTAAATGTGGACGAACGGTGTCTTGGTCAGTTGTTAGAATGCTCACTTTAATTTATGTATTTCTGTATTCTTGGCCTTTTGTTTGTGTGTATGTATAAAAAATATAAATAAATAAATAAACGTTCCTCCAGAGAACAGTCGCTGATTGAAGGCCAGCCCAAGACTATAGTGTTAGCGTTTCATATTGTAAAATTATAAGTACGAATGAGTTAACAATCTACCTTTAGTTTACTTTGAACAGTTAGTCTCTGGGCTCAGATTACTACTAAACATTTTTAAGAAGGAGCAACTGGTGATTAACTGCGATGCATGAAATCTTATGATTGTGTCAATTTCGGTAATGATAGTAATCATGCAAATCTGTACAGTTAATGACATTGTCTTGAATTGCAAACGCTCGGATTGCAGAGATTCTGTTTAGTCGTACCTACATAAACTAGAAGCTGCGGTCGCTGCCGTGATACTGCGCTGCAGCATGCAATTGAGCGAAGCGACTATTGTCATATTTTTGGTCAATAACTTTTTTGAGAGTCCTAAATCAAAATTCGGTCACGAATAAAACCTGCTCCTGAAAATGCTTGATTTTTGAGTGAAAAAATCATGAAAATCGGTTGGGTAGTTGTCGAGAAACAATTTCACATCGAGTTGCATTTGAGTCACCTGATAAGGAGCTCCGCTCAATAACATCCATCTAGGCTGTTTGATGGATATGGATAGTACTGTACTGTATTGTACTATGGTGTCCGGTAACAACCCTGTAGTACGTCGGACCTAGGCAAAGTGTGGATGTGTAATGCACTTCTGCGTACCTCTTCGGGTGAATCCCTTCGTGTGATGATATTATTTTTTTTTTTTCAAATTCATTTATTTTGAGTAACATGGACTCATATACATTACATTAACAATATCATACATGTATAAAATTACAAACATCTTAATTTAACTTGCTGTAAATTTTATAACAATAGAAGATAAGTAAGATTCTAAAAAGAAAATAAAATAAAACTAAGGTTCAAGATTTCCTTTATGTTACCAACTTGAAAGTACTTTCAGTCCAGGTTGTAACATTTGCATTCTGAGTTCATAATCTCATGATATTTCACAACCAATGTTCTATTTGCACCTCCTGAGTTCGTGTGGTGATCGTTTGCGGGAATATTAGAAATCGTTTGAAATATTTACAGCTGCTTTCAACATAATAGGATCTGCTAGGATTCCGTCAACCTCTTTGGGGATCAAATCGACCTGCAAGATAATTCACGATGATCCTTATTATTTCTAAATAGAAAATCCTTCGTTACCCCCAAAGGGATAAAAAAGACGTACTAAATCATCATCATCAGAAGCCAATTGACGTCCATTGCTGGGCATAGGCAACGCCCAAAGGTCACCGACCGGTCAGTCCAACACGCAGCACATGCAGACAGCATTCGCACGTCAACTATTATTATGTGTGTCATTTACTTGTGTGCTATGCGACGACACTGACAATGGATCGCCAGCCGTACATGCAAATGAAACACACACACTCAATGACAGTTGACGTGCGGTTGCTCCAGCTGTCTGCTTGTACTACGTGCTGGACTGATTGGAAGACAGGGTGTCTTAAGCTGATCGCATCCAGTGGCTTACCTGATGTCGTCAGTCCAACGTACCAAAAGCTTACTCGTGATATTGTACGTAATTTTGTTTAGGAGCGACTTCATCAAGTAATTTCCTATAAGTAGTCAGCAGGTAAACCAACTTACAGTGAAAACTGTGAGTGTTTAGTTAATTGTTTGTTGCGTCATTAAGTTCTGACCAATAGGCTTTGTTTGATATTAGTCCAGTCATTATAGTAAGTTCACCTCGGAATTCGAGATACCCAGCTGTAAGTCTGTAAATATTGACACCCTAAAAGTTGTCTCAAAACCTACATATGGTAGGGTGTACGCAACTATTAAATTTCAAGGTCAAAGGTCACAAAAATCGGTTTTTTGCGCTTTTTTGTAAATATCTCATTCCTATGGGTTTTTTGCTATTTGTATTTATTATCAATCATCTTTGTTATATGCATTACGTCAAGTCTACAAAACTTAATAAACCTGTGCAGCTTTCAAATATTCCACCAACAAGTGCAGCTGCTCATCAACATTTCAAACGTGTATATTATCAAGTTCAAACTTGGTTGGGGAATGATTTGGAACCCCAGGTATGGGGTTGGGCAATGCGAAACGATTTTCTGGAGCCTATCATGACAATTTTACCACCTGCTCCGGAAGATTTGCTAAATACAATTTTCTGCAACTGCAAGAGTGGTTGTAGTTCGCGATGCGGATGCAGGACAGCGGGCTTGCAATGCTCTTAAATGACTGGACTATATCTAATTCACAGGTTACAGTTAATTACCCTTTTTTCCCAGGTTCCGGCAGGAACATGAAACATAAATAATATCACTCCCGTTCACCCCTTTTTCATTAAAATACTTATTATAAACTTTGTTTGGTAAGATAACGTTGTCCATAGGTAATTTCAACAACGTACTTCCAATTTCCAAGGCATCTATTGTGTTGAGTAGCAAAAACAGTGGGTGGTCATCTAATTCGATTGTGAAACATAGGAATACAACACTACACAAATAATACCCTAAATTTTATAGTCTAAAGATCAGTATCGCTTATCAAACGGTCCTGTATTTAAACTCGAAGAGAATTCTTGCTGAGTAGAGAATTCGAAACCGTATTACTAGGTTTTAGGGATTGTTCTTATATGTGTTTGATTTGAAGTAAAATACTTTTGAATGCAAAGAATTTGCGAACTAATCATGAGGGCACGTGGCGGTGCCCGCTGTGAATGTATCGTAAAAACTCATGATTCATTTGTGGTAAAGGTTTACTAATACTGTACCCAAGCGACCATGCATGAGAAAAGCTCGTTCTAATTGTAAATGTGTAATTTAAAGTAAACAGTTAAAACTTATGCCTGTCTTTTGCAGTTTTAAGGTGCATCAACATCTACAGAACCCAAGTCATCTTCAGCTGCAGTCTTTGTACTTGCTGCCTGACGGACGAGGCTCTAGCAAGTATATCCAAAGGCTCTGGCCCTCTACTACGCGGGACCAACAAAGAGCAGCGACTAACAAATATATTTCATGTGTTTATATTATGAAATTATCCTATAGCAATTCTCGTTTAGGTTCATAATATAGAAAACTGGGATATAAAGCATATTTCATGTAATGAGCAACTCAGATAGCTATATAATAAGCTTAGCATGTCAGTCACAAATACATGAACTGAATTTTGAATTGCGTTCTCTCATCATAATACACAATATTTATTACCATATATACCTAAGTAATACATAAATAATTTAACCCTCCAATGTCCACGTATTAATCATTAACCGTACTCTAGAGGTATTCCACATGAATATATGCTGAGTCAACATAAAGTCCCCCGCACAAATGCGATTCATTTCCGTAAAATAAACATGTGTATGAACATACAGAATTGTAAATCGACCTGTTAATCTAATAAAGAAGCCAAGCCCGTCGACACGGTTCATTTGCGAAAAAAAATGTCACGAATATTTTTTTTCTGTTCTTACTCTGTAGGGATGTGACGTTGACAAATATAAAAGCATTTCCGGTTGGCATCGGGTATATTTCTTTTATATTTGAACAGATAATGTAGATTGGGAGTTTTGAAATATTCAAATAAGTGGATGTGATGGCTTAAGAGCGTGAAATTGTTTGTTTCTATTTGTATTGTAAATTGTATACTTTCATACAAATGGAAAATAAAATGCTTATTAAATAGAAAGTGTAGGTATTTCAATAAATAAATATGTTAGAACAATTCACACAACACCATCTAGTATCAAACTGAGCAGAGCTTGTGATATGAGACTTCCAGACATCCAGAGAACATCCAGACTTCGGTACAAACGTATATGTTATCATACAAAGTTTGTCCCGACCGGGAATCAAACCCGAGACTCCGGCGTCGAAAGCAGGTGCACTACCGACTACGCCACCGAACCAGTCTTTCAAGCCCCGTGCAAGACCTTTAGCACCGACTCTATCATCTCAAACATCTTAACATACTATAAAACAATGTCGTTTGTCGTCTGTCTGCCCTATGTACCTATGGTTATATCTTTTAAACTATGCAACGGATTTTAGTAGATAGAGGTAGTTATCGAGAAAGGTTTTAGTAAATATAATTTGTCAAGCGGGTGAAGCTGCAGGTCTCCGCTAGTTTATTGAGCGGAGTTTACTAAGCTCTTTCTTAGGCAACTCGTGTATTTCGTTTGGGATCGAACTCCTCCTAAACGACTGGACCGATCTTTTTGAAATTTGGCACAGTCATAGTGACCATCACCGTGAGTGCATATATCTGAATTCATAAAGATAGGTCCAGTCGTTTAGGAGTTCGATCCGGATCGACAAACTCATCTTAATTATTGCAACAGCAATTCTGCTGTTGCAATAATTGCATACCTAGCCTACCTAGCCTACCTAGCCTACCTGGCATTGCATACCTAGTTATAAAATCATTTAGGTACTTGTTTCTTAAATTGCAGTAAAAACGCATCGTAATATTTTAAAATTTATTATTCAATACTGTAGCAAACCTATCAAATAGCAGACGTAATGGACAATATCACTTAGCTTTTAGTAATGTAAATTTCCCTTCTTGAAATCCATTAAAATAATATATACTTTTGAATCAAAATATATTCTTATTAATTCATACATATTATTGTAATCACGACTATAAAGAGGATAAAAAGAGGTGCATTAGATACAAACCCACAATTTGCCGTAGTTTTTAAACTAATAGTGTGTTTAAAAAACACAATAATACACGGATAAAATTTGTTGAAATGTAACAATTAAATATAGTTGATGGTTTCGATTGTCGGCACTTGGTGAAACGTATAGTAATACATGTTAACAAAAAACACTTGTACACCTACAACTAAATTTAGTTCAACAATGGCTTGAAGATATGTTAGACAGTGTAGTAAAATATCTGTTTAATAAATATGTAAAGTGAACAACAACCTTTGATAATGCTATAAAGCGAAACCGGTCAGGTTAAATCATGTATATTAAATAAAAGTGAAACGGTGTACAAGTGTTTTTTGTTAACATGTTATGTAACAATTAAAAACATTTTCTACAACCAAGAAACTAAATTAGAACACCCTTGCATCCGCAGTTAAAGGGTTAAACGACATGCCATTCAAATAAATTCCACTAAAGTTGAATGCAACAACGTGGTTAATCCAATTATTAATAATTTGGTTATTTCTTAACAACCAGAGTCATTGTCGGACTTACCCTTAACGCAGATGCTACCCCGGACTTTGTGATAATGAAATCTTGGCTATTAAAGTTTTAATTAAATTAATTGAGTATTCATCTGTATGGAAATAATGATATGCAAGATGAGTCCCATTTAGCGTTGTTATTCTAGATAATATGCTATTATAAGTCGCTGCATCTAAAGCGTTGTTGGGAGCAAAATGCAGACGTACCCAGAGGCTACTGTACGCTTTATAACTAAATACTTTTATAATTTAGTTGGATTTTTAATTACAATATACTCGACTGCCTCGGTGGCACAGTGGTATGAGTATGCGACTGCCGGCCTTGAGGTCCCAGGTTCGATTCCGGGTCGAATCAAATTATTTGTGTGATACACAAATGTTTGTTTCGGATAATATGTACATACATATTATCCGAAACAAACATAAATACATATTTAGAAATATATTAAATATGTTTATCAGTCGTCTAGATCCCATAACACAAGCTTATATTAGCTTAATTTGGGCTAGATTATGTTGTGAAAGTTGCCTGGAAGAGATCGCTTATTAGTGATAAGGCCGCCTATTACATTAGTTTTAAGACATGTATGTTATACTTTACTATTTATTGCTTGTGTACAATGTACAAGTATTTATCTTATCTTATCTTATTTTATCTAATCTTATCCTTTGTACCTTTACTGATTTTCTGTAGCTCAACATAGTGTCGTATTAATATATTTTTTTAATTTATAAAACATTTAAAATAACCCTCCACTGCGACCGAAGTCTAAAGTATCCCACAGACTCGCTACAGTCTCGACTTAACGCGGTTGATCGTCTCGTAATCCTACCGCACATTAAGGTCCGTCTGTGCGCGACAGCACAAAACGCGCTAAACCATACGTTAGAATATTGTTCTAAGGCAAGATACGCATTTGCGGTTGATGTCATAGATGTAACTTAAATGTCTTGTTTATGTTTAAAGCTGGTCCACTAGTTATTACAAATACTTATTGGACTTCTATATATATTTGTAATATTACACGTTATAGAGTTATTATAGCATGAGCTCTGCTTAGTTTGACGGTGATGTGTAGAAAAATGTTAATGAAAATGTCCTAACATTTATTTTATATACCAGAATATAATAATTGTTAAGTGCCTGACTTAGTACTTTCTGAAAGCAGGAGGGCGCAAAGAAGAAAAATGTTAGTATAATGATGTAAAGGAAAGAGTACTCACAAGTGTCAACAACACAAATTAGACACAGGATTTAATATTAAGTACAAACTTTACATGCATGTTCAAGCCTGGGTTAACTTTAGTATAAGTTGCCTAGCTCAGAAAATTGCAGTCATCTAACTAAATAGTGTTAATTTAGTTGAGCGTCTGGTGGCGAAAGCGGAATTCTGGTGACGAAAATTTAGGTGGCGATCGATGAATACCTATCTTAAATATTCGACGATATTATTGATCGACAAAGTTGACGCTGACATGCTCCTAGGGTCAGTAATATGAAAGTAATGAATTATACACTCCGTATAAATTAAAATCAATATATTATCGCGTAAATCACTCGAACGACACAAAAATATATTTGACGGGGACTATTTTGTGTCGACTGATATCATTTTAATTGGTATCGAGAACATCTGGCCTTAGGGGTATGTAATTTGTGCACCATTAGTGCGAGCTGATGGCTTTATTACTAGCTATTTTTATTTATAGCTTTCAAATAATTATTTGAATGACACTAAGTAATCAATTCATTATACAGACATATTTAATCATAGCCTGTTCCCTGAAGAAATAATTGACATTTATTTTCATATTGACAGGAACGAATATTTAAAAATATGACAGTTGAATGTATGTGTGTTTAGAGTGATATTAGTAGGTAGAAAATTTACTAAGTTAACCTGGCAGTAACCATAATGGATAGGATATCCTAGCAGTAGCTATAATGGTACTTTTTTAGTATAATGGGAACGGAATAGCTAAATAAGTGGGCGGAGTCACAACAATTCCAACATGTCCTAACCTATAATTAGTTCCCCTAAAATTGTAGAACATCTGTAGAAATCGCAAGTCTGTCTCAAAACTTAGCGTATTAAGTTACATCTAAGACGCTGGTTGTGTTGTAAGTTAATATTAAATTTAACTTAGACCCGAAACCATTAAGACCCGTCGAACGCATTCGCAGGGTTAGCGCTAACAATTATGGTTGTGGTCATTGTGTGCAAAATTCATTAGAACTAAGACCATAGCCATAGATTGGTGTGCGCTTTTATTGTATATCCCTTTGTGTTTACTCTATTAATTTATATTTAATACGACAATTTGTCCGTCCGTCGCGTTTTTCAATGTACATAATTTTTTTTTTTTATCTTTATATTTTATGGTATTTTTTTATTTTTTTATATTTCAGGCGATACAAAGTTCGCTGGGATAACTAGTAGTTTTTATTACTGAGCTGTCACAAATTCCCAATGATTGGTGTCGAAGTTATGGAGTTATTTATAGTTTTATAATGACTACTATACTTATAAAAGATTACGATTTGCAATGAGAGATCGATAAAAACGATATAAAGTAGCAGAGTTATTGTTTTCATATAGCTATATCTCTAGTTAGTAAGTTTGATTAGCACATGTTATAGGGTAGAGGGGCAATCCTATTTCCACTGGGAAGAAGGCGACGGACAAGACCTCTGCCTGCCCCTTCATAGCGACGGGCATGAATGTCTATGTAGGTACTACACACACACATAGTATTCAGTTTGCCAGTACTTTTAATCCCACGTAATTGGGGGCAAGCCTATTGCCATCACCGGGCACACATGTAATGGGTTATGTCCAAAATTAAAATAAATAAATTTAAATACTTAAATTTTATTAAAAATAAATTAAAAAAAAGTAGCAGAAATATTGTAATTTTGAAAAAAAAGTTTGCGATGAAACGTGCCAGCCGTTATGGCACAGCCAATTGAAGTCCTGGGCGTTTCGGATTATTAGGTGGATATGTAGGTACTACGGGACTGAAAACGTGGCAGGTGTGAATGCAATCATCCTAGATAAGCTCAGAGGTTAGAACGTAGGATATCTATCGCAATAGATATTTTTATACTCCGATCAGCATAAAAATAACACCATTTTACGTTTGCATAAAACTTGTACAGATATTTTATTATTCTGCCCGTATACTTCGTACATGACTCTGCACTCTACAGATGGAACTGAGGTAGCCAATAAAAACTGCTGAATCGATTGAGCCGTCAATACGTAATGTCACTGTTTATTGTTTTGAGAAACGGATGGAAAACGATCTTAAAATAGAGAGTCCGATTTTTGCCGAGTGGCTGGTGGCTTTTTAGGTTAGGTACCTCTGGCGCTCCACAAAAGTCGGGTTTCCAGCGATCACACACCGAACAACGTTTCTTGTCCTGAACTTAGAGCTAGTTACACTGTTAAAAAAATATGTAATTTCCCATTAAAAAAAATTATATAAACATGTAGAATGTACCGAAAATAGGTGTGAAAGTAAATGAAATTGTGGAAAATTACATAATTTTCGGAAAATTCACAGATTTTAATTAAAATTTCATAGTTTTACGTAATTTTCGCTTATTTTTATGTAATTGTTTATGTAATATATTTTTATGTAAAATAACACAAAAATTTATTTTTTACGCATGGGTTAGGGAGCAATACATACAAAATCGGTAAGTTTACTTTAGAAAACTGTAAAATTCCCGAAATAAAGGTGTTATTCCATAAATTAAGTAAAAGTACAAAGTACAGAATTTTAATTGAAAATTACTTGTAATTAAAGTAAAATATGTAATTTACATATTTTACAAGTAATTTTCAATTAAAATTCTGTAAAAAAACAACACAGTTTTCAGTAAAAATCCATATTTTTTAAATTTCATATTTTATATCTGTAATTTTCGATAATTTTAATGTATTTGTACCTAAAACGTGTAAAATAACAGAATGATTTGTATTTTTACACATGGATTAGGATTACTACAGGAGTAATAAATAAAAAATGTGTAAGTATCCTTTTAAAAAATGTGATTTGTCCGAAATAAAATCGTGGTTTTTTTTTTTTAATTATGCGGCCGAAGTCCGCGCCCGTTCTAACGTCCGTTGCCGGGCGTATCTGGTTACAAGCAGAACGTATTCCCAGTGGCGCCCGGCGGACTTTGACCACCACTGTGGTCTCTGCGGGGGTTAGGTTGTGATGAGAATCTCGCGTCGTTGGGGTAGGGTTTTATCCCGCGTCAGTGAGTGAATCTGGTTGCGTGCTATGGGGCAAATCGCCGCTATCGCTATCGCTACCGCTACCGCTAGTTTGTGTTAGTGGTATTATTGGTGTTGGTGTTGGTGTTGGCGTTGGCGTTGGCGTTGGCGTTAGCGTTGGCGTTGGCGTTGGCGTTGGCGTTGTCGTTGGCGTTGGCGTTGGCGTTGGCGTTGGCGTTGGCGTTGGCGTTGGCGTTGGCGTTGGCGTTGGCGTTGGCGTTGGCGTTGGCGTTGGCGTTGGCGTTGGCGTAAGTGTTAGCGTTAGTTGGTGTGCCGCTACCGCTGCCGCTGCCGCTGCCGCTACCGCTATCGTTACCACTACCACTACCGCTATCGCTACCGCTATCGCTACCACTATCGCAACCGCTATCGCTACCGCTATCGCTACCGCTATCGCTACCGCTATCGCAACCGCTATCGCTACCGCTATCGCTACCGCTATCGCTACCGCTATCGCTATCGCCACCGCTATCGCTACCGCTATCGCTACCGCTACCGCTAGTTTGTGTTAGTATTGGTGTTGGCGTTGGCGTTGGCGTTGGCGTTGGCGTTGGCGTTGGTATTGGCGTTGGTGTTACCGCTACCGCTGCCGCTACTGCTGCCGCTATCGCTACCGCTACCACTACCGCTAACGCTAACACCAACACTGACACAGCTGTGTTGGTGTTGGTGTTGGTGTTGGTTTTGGTGTTGGTGTTCGTGTTGGTGTTGGTGTTGGTGTTGGTGTTGGTGTTTGTAGGTAAAGTAAAAGTAGTGTAAACTCAATATGTCTCAATGTCATGTGTCATGTCAAACTGACGTTTGACATCTACTAGTCTGTGGTTAGTTTAACCATCGTTCTGTTGCTCCTTGAACTCTGAAGTGATCGCTGCTGTTTGTCAATATACCTCGTCTCAAAATAAATCTGTGTAAATCCTCTACAAAGTCGTTGTTATTCCACATAATCCTTCAGGTTATGTGCTCAGGTAATCGCGAAATTACAAAAATACGCGTATTTGCACGAAAAACGGGAAACCGGCAATCTTGTCATTCTAACCTATAATACGAACTTACAACCTGTTCCCGAAAATGGCGAGCTCTGCCACATCGGCTTTCTACTCAATAGAAAAACTTAAAGGAATAGAAAATTATAGTTCCTGGAAGTTTATGATGAAGATGTTGCTGATACAGGAAGATCTTGGTGAATATGTGGAAAAGGCTGACCACGATGCCGCCAAACAACAGAAAGCTTTGGCGCGGATAGCATTGACTGTTTTACCATCTATTATTCCACATATACGCAACGCCAAATAAGCATTCGAAGCATGGAATAATTTAAGAAGAGCTTACGAAGACAAAGGACTATGTCGTAGGCTAGGGCTTCTTAGAACATTATTTGCAACCAAGCTAAGTGAATGCAACAATATGGAGACCTATATTAACAAAATCACTGAGTTGTCGCAACAGCTAGCTGAGGTAGAATCATCATTGGAGGATGATTTTGTTGCGGTGATAATGTTGAGTGGATTAACATCGGATTATGATCCACTCATCATGGCCATGGAAAACTCAAATGTAAAACTTTCAAGTGAAATTGTTAAAGGAAAGTTGTTACAAGAGAACATCCGAAGAAATGATAAATGTGATGGTGCTAGTGCCTTAATTACTCGAAAACCTAAGAAATGTTATCGATGTAAACAGGAGGGTCACTATATAAAGGATTGCCCAAAGCATGTTGGACCGAAGAAAAAATTTGGGAAGACCTATAAATAATAATACAGACAATTCTGTATTATTATTTATAGGTCTTCCCAAACTTTTAATGCCATTAGAAGTGCCTTTGAATTGTCAAAGGCACTTCTTATGGCGCTATCATCAAATATCAAGCGTGGTCAGTGGTACATAGACAGTGGGGTTACTGAACACATGTGCGGAGACCGCAGTGTAATAGTTAGTGACTTTAGTAATGAAAAACCAATTGAAGTGAACATAGCTAATGGTGATAAGTTGTATACTGCAGGTAAAGGTTCAGTCAATGTTACTTTAAAGAATGGTTATGTTAAAACCATTAGTAATTTATATTATGTACCTAAGTTGACTATAAATCTATTGTCAGTTAGTGCAATGGTTAGGAACGGGTTTAAATGTGTGTTTAGTTCTAGCAAGTGTACCATTTATGATGAAAATGTTATGGTAGCGACAGCCATACTCACTGATGGTATTTAACGGTTAGAAACAGTGGAACCTATTGTAAATGGTAACTTAACCATGAAACGTGACTCTTCCCTTAGTGAAATACATTCAGGTTGTACTAAGAAGATGCAGGTTGTGTGTCCAAAGGCTGAGGCTAAGTATGTAGCTGGAGAGGAGAAAGGAATTGCTTCTCAGGAGGTATGGCACCGTCGGTTTGGTCACCTCAACCACCGCAGCATGGAGCTCTTGAGAAATGGTATGGTTACTGGTATTTCTTATAATAAAAGCATTTTTCAGAAGTGTGTGTCATGCATCGAGGGAAAGCAGACTCGTATATCTTTTCCGAAGAAATCTTTAAACAGAGCGACAGAGGTTTTAGGGTTGGTACACACTGATCTATGTGGTACAATGCCAAGTACATCATTTGGTGGTACGAAATATTTCATAACATTAATTGATGATTACTCGAGAAAAACTTTTGTTTATTTTTTAAAGAGGAAAGATGAAGTGTTTGATACATTTAAAGCTTGGAAAGAACTTGTGGAAAACCAGACTAATAAGAAATTAAAAATTATGCGTAGTGATAATGGAACTGAATATTGTAGTTTAAAATTTCAGAATGTTTTTAAGGAGTGCGGTATTATACACCAAACAACTGTGCCGCATTCACCACAGCAGAATGGAGTCTCAGAACGTGCCAATAGTTCGTTCAAACGTTCGTTCGAACGTTCCAGTGGATGTCCACTACTGACGAAAATGTAAAAAAAATACTCGACTTAATTATGGGAGACCGCAGATTAAAAATTAGAGAGATAGCCGAGATTATGAACGTACTCGAAACATAATAGGCAACGTGTTGGGTTTCCACAGGGTGTCTGCGAGGTGGGTTCCGCGACTGCTTTCAGTCGAGCAAAAAAGGATGCGATCGAGTATTGCACGCGACTGTTTGGAGTTATTTGAAGCTGATGACTGTGATTTTTTGAATTGTTTTGTTACTATGGATGAAACATGGGTTCATTACTGTACATCGGAAACAAAACAACAATCAAAACCGTGGAAAAGACCTGGTTCACCACACCCCAAAAAGGCTAAGTCGATTTTGTCGGCAAGTAAGGTGATGGTTTCAGTATTCTGGGACTCGAAGGGTGTGATTATGGTTGATTATCTTGAAAGGGGTCAGACTATAAACTCTGATTATTACTGCACCTTACTACGTCATTTACGAGAGGAAATAAAAGAAAAACGTCCAGAAATGATCAGAAGAAAAGTCCTGTTTCATCAAGATAACGCTCGTGTTCACACGTCTGTCCAATCAATGGCAGAAATTCACAACTGTGGCTTTGAACTGTTACCGCATCCACCTTATTCACCTGATCTGGCACCGTCAGACTTTTTGCTGTTCCCTAACCTAAAAAAGCACTTGGGAGGTCAAAGATTTTTGACAAATGACGAGGTCAAAGCAGCAGTAGACGCATATTTTGACTCTAAGGAAGAATCATTTTTTTTCAACGGGCTAAATGCTTGGAAGGGAAGATGGCAAAAGTGCATTGAACTTGATGGTGATTACGTTGAAAAATAAAAATATGTTTTATATATTATGTATTTATTTTCTTGGTTAGGCCGATTACTTTTCAATGGCTGGCAATGTAATTTCCGAAACAGACATGTAATTTTAAATAAAATAGGCCTGAAATACACACATCTTTATTTGTAATAATACATTTGTTTTCCTGAAAAACTCATGTACTTGCGGCAATTTTACTTAGTACTATCAGTAATTTTACATAATATTTGAAGCAATTTTATATAATGATTTTAGTAATTTTACATAATTATAGAAAGTGCACACAACCAACATGTAATTTCACATAAAATTAACTTGAAAAGTACACATTCTTCTCAGTAGTTTTACATAAACTTTCCTGAAATGAGCATTTTCCTTGCAGTAACTTCACAAAATTGTGTGTAGGTACTCACAATCGATATATTGTTATACATAAAATGTGCCTGAAAAATACTGAATGTTATCGGGAACATTACGTAAATTTTGTTGAATTTTACAAAATAAAATGTTGTAAACATTCTGTAAAATTACATCATATTTGTGTAAAATTTTCGTTATGTAATTTTACATATTCATGAATACATAGTTGTTATGTAAAATTACATTTCAAGTATTTTTACATAAATCGAATGTACTATACCTTATGTAAAATTACATCTTCATCGTGTAAAATTACATGTAAGTATGTAACGTAAATCCGATTTACTATACGCTATGTAAAATTACATCTCTCATGTGAAATTACAGAAACATTTAAAATTACGTAACTGTTCGGGCAACGAAAGTTGCCCAAACTTTTATGTAATTTACCCTGAAATGTTTTAACAGTGGGAATAACTTATTCTTCTGTGCGGGACTATCAAGTTATCAAGCATTACCTTGACATTGGCGAAATCATCGATGAACATCGATGGAGCCACGTTTTTATAAAAAGGAGAAGTAGAAGAAGACCTTAAAATAGCTTTGGTATAGTAAAGGATAGTCTACACTTAACACCTAACCATTTATAAGGATTCTTTTTAGACTAAGTATTTATAATTGATGGCACTTGGGAGTTTTGTTAAATATTTATAAGAATCCTAAACTCTGTTGCTTTGTTATACTTTTATTTCCAGTCTTTACACTCATAACATTGTCCTGGTCGTGATAGATCTTTTTTTTCTTCTTGTTATATAATTTTGAATTATATCCGAGGGTAAACATTTGAAAAAATAAAGCACAAAGAGAATGCTAAGTGAATTAATTCCAGCATCTAAGCGGAGAAATTAAAAAAATAAATACACCTTAATTATTCAAAACGGCTATGATCATCCCTTTATGCAAAATGTTAAAAGCGAAAACGAGAGACAATATTTATCTCTCACACGTGCCATTGAACACGAAAAGTCGCCTCAAAATGTATGCAAATACACATTTTTGCAAATATAAGCAATTTGCATAAACGCTCAATATTAGATACTTCATACGCATATTAATAAAGATTATGAACGCCGTTTTAAAAATGTCCGGGTTCAAAATGACCGGTCATTATTTGAAGGGTTGACAATTTTTCACGTTTCCGATATTTTGGGGATGTGGACTGCTTGGTCTGGTGCTTATTAAAATTATTTATGCACTAGTAACCCTTCTTTTACGTGTTGTGATGTGTTAATGAGCGTCATTCCTGTTTTTCAAATTACACACACACACACACAATCACGTCTATATCCCCGCAGGGGTAGGCAGAGGTGCCACAATTTGCCAGTATTTTTAGTCCCACGTAATAGGAGGCAAGCCTATTGCCGTCACCACGCACACTTATAATGGGTTATGTCCAAAATGACAATAATAAATATAAATGACATAATTTAGAAAAAAAAATTAAACCTGTTTGCCTTGCGATTTAATGTTGATAAAAGGAAACAAAATCTTACGTGCCAGCCGCTATGGTACAGCCCATTAAAATCCTGGGCGTCTCGGACTTTTCAAATTACACACACAATAATATAGTGTTGTATATCTTTGTACCATTGTCAATCTCATTCTCCTAATAACAATGCGCACCTACCAGAGCATTATTTCTGTATCACCTCAAGGTTGGCTGGCAGAAAAAACTAAGCCTAAAGGCATTAAGTCCGCCATTGTACGCGTTTGTGCATGTGACTTACTTCACTTAAGGTCCTAAGTTCCCTAAATGGGGCAGAGGGCGTCCACAATGCAATAAAGTGGTAATGGACCGGTCATATCTGTCGCAGAACCGACAACCGTTGGACCAAGCGGGTTCTGGAGTGGAGACCGCGAATCGGCCAGCGTAGCGTGGGACGCCCCGAGGCTCGGTGGAGCGACGACATTATTCTTATAGCGGGCGTTGGGTGGATGAAATTGACCCAAGATCGGAGGGTGTGGCGTGTCATTGAAGAGGCCTATGTCCAGCAGTGGACTGATGTGGGCTGATGATGATGATGATAATCACACAATATTATCACTTCTCTATCGCCATAGGTGTAGAACAAGGCGTTTGTATGCCCACATTTCGTCAGTTACTTTATTCGTCCTACGTTATAGGGAGTGAGCCTATTGCCGTTTCTGAGCATCTTGGAAATTTGGCAAAGCCAGGTTCGTCTGTCAGTAGGATTACTTCCTGGAGATATTGATAAATAATCTTTGTAATTCGTATTTAGGTATGTAGATATTTAACTTGCACATAATCTTTTCTATTGAAAATACAGTGCATACTAACCTCATCTGCAAGTGAGGTTATACTCATATAATGAGGCTATATAATGTATCTGCCTTTTTTTTTAATTCCGCGGCCCAGGTCTTCGATCGCTCCTACGTCGGTTGCCTGGCGTCTCTGGTACCAGAAGGCATTTCACTGGAAATAATAATGTTATGTAAAAATAGTAATGTTGCCTGACGATACAATTCCATTTTATACAAAGCTTGTTATTTTTAAAGTTATACTAATATGTAGTGCTCATACAAATATTTTCTTTCAACCTACAGATACGCTGCTTGCACAGTCAAAGTAATATTTCTAGCTATACCTATATTCAGTAATCAGATAAAGTCATCTAATCTCTCCGTGACACACAATATCTTAAACAATTAACCGGAGTGCAGCTACCAGCGTTATTGTTAAGCCTATTAGTGATACAGACATCTTTTGTCTTCTTAGTTGTGAGGTACTAAATATAAGAGACTTGCGACTAATTAAAAAAAAGTCGTAAAGATTACTTTAGGTATTTCTGTAGGCCGTGTCCTTCTGCGAGCAAGTCATGCTCGCGAAGGAGGTAGCCGAAAGGGAGAGGGAGCGTACCCTCCCCGCTGAGTTCCGCAGTCAGCGGTCAGGGCGCCGCAGATTAATTTACGCCCAGGACCATCGACCTCCATGATCGGGGCCTGACGACGGCAGGATAGCCACCCGTGGTCCCAACAGAAGCCTGCTAGGAGGGTCGGGGCCTCAGCCTCACAGCCCCCAACCAGATTGCGACCAAACCCCCGAAGAGGCCACACGGGTGGCCAAAGTCCGCCGGACTGCACTGGAAATGCCTTCTGGTGTGTGTCAGAGACGCCCGCAGCAACGGACAAGGGAGCGGCCGAGGTCTCGCGGAATAAAAACTAAAATTATTAGCTTAGTTAGTCAATACCCGACCGGTACACGGTGGTTAACCTCTTGTAGTTGCTAAATTTATTGACTGAGGGAGCGAAGCGACCGAAGTCTCCGTTTCAACTTGCAGACTGGGGAGAATTTCTTTCGTCTGTACCTCTACATGTCTACATCTCTACATCTACAGGTTCCGTCAGATCATGTTTGCGGCCGTATTTACTCACCGATTTTCATGAAACTTTACACATACACTCCTTGCTTACAATGAATAACATATGAATGATATTTTTTGGGTTGGATGAAAAATGAAAGAGTAATAAAGAAAATTGAAAAACAAATGTTCTAAACAAAGCTCCCGAAGTCGGTCTGTCAAGAATGCAATCCGTAACCATAGCAACCCATATAAATAAAATCAAAAGTCATGCAAATAAATACAATTTAAGAATAAACAAAGCCGCTCCCGAAATCTACGGTTCACAGAACCACTAGTTTTAATCTGCTCCCGCTAGTATCTACTAACTTGGGCCACACCCTATCTTCGTTACATTGACGACTATTTATCAACGTCTCGTCTGCCGCCGCCAACCATCCGATTACTCGCGACATCCTCATCTCGGCCCCTTGTTTCTTCAGATTTACTTATAATTCGCCTTTTGATTCTGTTCTTTATTCATTCTCGACATCATTCATTAACATCACTTCGGATTATCTATGAAGGCGTGTCCGGATAGTGATTTTATTTTCATTTAATTAATTTCTTTATAACTTTTAATTAAATTTTTTTGGGTCTGAACTGCAGAGATTGTATAATATCTAAAATAAGAATAACATTGGTCTGTTGGAATTATATTGTTAGGTTCAAATCTCATATCACAATTACAAATTATTTGGTAATCAAATAATGATTATTGATTTTTTGGGTCGAAGAATTTGTATCATCGTTCAACGTGACTACGCCGCGCGTGCAGCGAGTATTTCTTACCAGATAGCAATGACTGAAGAGGATGTTGTAAGTAAATTTCTCTAAATTTTTTAAATATTTGAGCCTGCTTCGGTGGCGTGGTCTATAGTGCATCCGCTTTCGATGCCGGAGTCTCGGGTTCGATTCCCGGTCGGGACAAACTTTGTGTGAAGACAGATACGTTTGTACCGAAGTCTGGATGTTTCCTATGTATAATACGAGTATGAATGTATTAAAAAAAATGTATAAGTCGTATTTATATCAGTTTAACTAGTACTCATATCACAAGCTCTGCTTAGTTTGAGACTAGATGGCGTTGTGTGAATTGTCCTAAATATTTAATATTTTATTTTCAATTAAGCGATTTTAATAAGTTCCAAGTAAGGTGGTAATATTACGATAGTTTGTAATGTAAATATTTTTAGTATATAATTATGTATATTGTAATTCTTATTGTAAATAAACTTGTTCATACTATATTACAATGTATAATACTATTTCAATGGTGCCCACAACTGATCAATGGTTACGAACTACGAGAACGAAGCCGACGTCCCGTCACAATTGTAAATGGTTTTTATCAATCTGTGTTTTTCAGTTGTCCGAGCAATCAGAGTTTCGTAGTTATAAATCCATCAAAATACAAAACTAATCAAATTAGATGCAGTTATTTTCAAGAGAGATATTTACATTTCGAGACCATTCTGGACAATTTTGCTTTCGTCTATCTGTATGTATAGTTGTGTAAAAGCTAAATCTCTGGCTGTCTCGAAAAATCTGAAAAAAAATCATAATGGAACTCTTTTCTTTAGTTTGCCGTATGTCATTACCTCCCAGAATAAGATCCTTAATAGCAACTCTCTCGTATGGTGTAGGGTGTGTTTTTTTTTTAATAAATGGGTTCGATTCCCAGCTAGGATTATTGGTTTTCCAAAAATCTAATGATGAGGTTTTAAGTTTCATCAAAATCGGGCTCGTGACTCATCTGAGCATTTTTCGCTATTCCTTATAGTTTCGGATTTGGCCATCCACGCCCTTTTCAAAAATTCACCTGTATAAATATGTTTATCAGTTGTCTAGATCCCATCGCACAAGCTTATAGCTTAGTTTGGGTTATCTACAGATGCATACAATTTCTGCTAACAAGGCGTTACATTTTTAACACTACCTGCTCTCTTAACCCTTCCTCACAACTTCACATTACGCTACTGACCTACAAAGGGCCTGGGGGACCCCAAACACTTCACAGTTCTTTTCAATTATTCAAAGTACTCTCGGATCATGTCTTGGGGTGAAAAGTAGGGGGAACTACAAACTAAGTAGAACATAAGAATAGAATGCCGGTACAAAATGTAAAAAATGTTGCATATTTTTACATAAGATTGTTTGAAGACAGTCCTTGGCTTTGTAAGTTTTTAAGTGGTGTTTTAATTAAATGTGGTTAAAGTGTAGCATCGGTACTTGGTACAGTCACGGGCAGTGACGGAAAAACTTTTCATAAAACCGACCAAGTAGCATCATGTATAAATATTTATATAGGTAACTATTGGATTCATAAGGCTTCGCCTGTGACAAATTATGTACTGAAAGCTTCCTCGAGAACCACTCTATCCATTAGTGAAAGCAGCATGAAAATTAGTGTAGTAGTTTTTGAGTTAATCGCGAAGAGACAGAGAGAGAGACGCTGCAGAGCTTTATTTTACAATGTAGTGATGGTACGAAACCCGTCGTGCGCGTCTCCGACTCGCACTTGGCAGGTTTTGTCTTATCAAACTTAAATGAATTATTAATTAAAGCTAGCTTAAAGAGAAACAATATTAAAATCTAATTACCAATCTAAAATCGTTTATAGAACAAGAATATACTTTGCAACTTTATCACGACTTTCATAATGTTTGTGTTCCAATTTTAAAAGGACATTGCTAAAGAAATCCAGAGTCGTTTAAAATAATTCATGTATAGTGAGATAGGCCAAATATAGTATGTTACAAATATATTATAATCCCCAAGTATCCCCTTTTAACTTAAATATCTGGCAAACAAATACTTAAATCAAAAAAATATCTTACGAACCTCTCAATGTTTTTAAAAGACCTATCTAATGATACCCCACACGTTGGGGTTGTAAAAAATCATCCCCACTCGTGTAGGGGATGTACCATTTTTTTTTTGGGATTGTTTACGGGAAATGAAACATGATATTTGTTGCTATATTTGGCCTATCTCAATGTGGATTAATTATTTTAATCGACTCTGGGTTTTGGTCTATACATTTTATGGCATTGTCTTTTGTACTTTTTTTATTATTTTCACTGGCTCCAAGGCTATTTACATATTCCTTTTATTACCTTTCCACATTGAATTTATTCCATTGTAGCTTAAAATAGAAGTACCCTCTACAGGCTTTTATTTGAGGGATTACATTTCATGGAAGAACGAATGGTAATCCCTTTTAAGTGTAAACTAGCTATTAACGGCGTATGTTATTATAACCGGATAGTCTTACTCGATAACTGAGTGCGACTCGGGCTAGTGTCCACAAAGGGTTCCGTACGAAATAAAAATCACGTTTGTTCTATGGGAGCCACGTTAATTATTGTTATAGAAGCCATAGCAATACACCATCTGTGAAAATTACAACTTTCTAACTATTGCGGTTCTTGAGATACAGCCGGTGACCGACTGACGGATGGACCATTTTACCCTTTGGGTACGGAACCCTAAAAATAGTCTTTGGATACGAAACAGAGGCCTGGTAACAGTACTTTAATTATCTTTATAAATATAATTCTACTGTACGTGTGCATGTCACTGAACTCCTCCTAAACGGCTGGACCGATGTTAATGAAATTTTTGTGTGTGTTCAAGGGGATTCGAGAATGGTTTAGATTCTTGGTTCTTTTTTTTTGTAGGACAACGTCTGTCGGGTCCGCTAGTACTTTTATAAAATTGATCATCACAAAGGAAAACTTAATATTCATAAAAATAGGTACAAAACATAAAACGTAAAAAAGTAGTCCGAGACGCCCAGGACTTTAATTGGCTGTGCCATAGCGGCTGGCACGAAGGAGTTTGTTGCCTTTCATCAACATTTCATCGCAAGGCAATAGTTTTCAATTTTTTTTTTAATTACAATATAGCTGCTACTTTTTATTAAACTCATTCGACCATTCGGACAAAACCCATTATATGTGTGCCCGGTGACGGCAATAGGCTTGCCCCCTATTACGTGGAACTAAAAATACTGGCAAATTGTGGGCGTGTAATGCAACTCTGCCTACCCCTTCGGGGATATGGGCGTGATATGTGTGTGTGTCTGTAAGTTTTCCAGTTTCGAAGTAAGCCGAACGACATTCGTTTTTGCGAATTACTTACATAAATATTAGGATAAGCAAAATTCATTGCGCATCAATGAATAATTGTTTCTTATTTCATAGCCTTTTAAGTTCTGCAAGTAATTAAAGAAAATACATTATCACACTGCAAATAAGTGTATCCTAGCTAACATCATTACCACACCTATGCTTTAAAGTGTCGACCACTAGGTATTGGAGAACTTCAGAAGCGTAATTGTGAAACTATCCTGTCGCGTTCCATTTCACATAAAACCCTATTGCAATGAATATGCGTCTTAGTTCTTTGTTTTCTCTGACCTTGCTTGAATGCCAAGGACAAGTATCAAGCTCTGTCCTCGTTCGGAATTTTTGTGACGTCAAACGTTTTGTTATTATGAAAATGTAGCTGTCGATTGAACACCTGACTATTCAATAGAACGCAGTAAGTAAATATAGTACTTTTAGTATCATCCCCATCATTATGAGTCTGAAACCTCTGATGATTTCCTATCTAAGTTTATTACTTAGTGTCTGTTTGGCTTCACGTAAAAGCGGTTGGTATGATTTTGAAAAAATTTGGTACAGAGATGTCTACCCGTAGATAGAGAGCAAAAATATTGCAAACAGCTAAAATACAGAGTGTGTTTTTTTTTTTTTAATTCCGCGGCCCAAGGCCGCTGCCGCTCTAACGTCCGTTGCCGGGCGTCTCTGGTTACGAGCAGAGGGTATGTCCAGTGGCGCCCGGTAGACTTTGACCACCTCTGTGGTCTCTGCGGGTGTTGGGTCGGGACGAGAATCCCGCGTCGTTGGGGTAGGGTTTTATCCCGCGTCAGTGAGTGAATCTGGTTACGTGCTATGGGGCAAGGGCCCCGCAGCACGCAACCCTTCTAGCCTGCTTCTGTAAGGACGGCGGGTGGCGATCCCGCCGTCCTCAGGCCCCGATCATGGAGGTCGATAGTCTTGGGCGTAGTCGCGGAGTCTGGGGCGGCCTGACCGCCGGCTAAGGAACTCGGCGGGGAGGGTACGCTCCCTCTCCCTCCCGGCAGCCTCCTTCGCGAGCATGACTTGCTCGCAGAAGGACACGGCCGCGTTCCACCTACTCCCGCTGGAGACCATGGCTTGAAGCATGGTCTCCAGCGAGAGGGTATCCACGCCCAGACCCACTACGAGGTCTCGGCGCTGACTCGCCCACGCTGAGCACTCCACCAACGTGTGGAGTGCGGTGTCGTCGTCGGAAACCTCGCAGTGTTGACACCAGGGTGTGACCTCACTATGCATGCGAAACAGATAGCTACCGAAGCATCCATGCCCAGCGACGATCTGCGTCGCACGGTACGTGAGGTCACCATGCTGCCTCTGCAGCCAATCGTCCATGATCGGTCTCACCGCCGCGATGATAGTGGTACCCCACTTGGATTGCTCAAGTCGCACCCTCCATGACTCCATGAGATCCTGGCGGAGTTGGGACCGCTGGTCCTCGATTTCTCGAGACGAAGGCCTGTGGTCCCGCTCCAGCGCCTCCTTGCGCCATTGGAACAATGACGCAAGGGCTCTCGCTTTCAGGTCCCATGGAGGGGTCCCGGCTAGGAGACATGCACCCTCTCCAGAGATCGTGCGGTACCCCCGTATGGTTCTGATGGCCAAGGTTCGAAGTGGTCTGTTTAACAGAGTCACGTTCCCCCTGACCGCCAACCTATTCGCCCATACGGGAGCCCCGTATAGGGCCATACTCCGCACGATCCCCAGGTACAGTCTCCTGCAGGAAGCGTTGGGTCCCTTTAGGTTGGGCATCAGTCGCGAAAGCGCGACCGATGCCTGCATCACCTTGGGGACCAAACTTCGGAAATGTGGTCCGAAGTTCCATCGGCTATCAAGTACGATCCCTTCGTACTTCATCGAGGGCTTGATGCCGATGCTAACGCCTCCCACATTTATGCTCGAACCTTTGGGTGGACCGTTCCGAGGTCTATGAAAACACAGAACCTCGGACTTGTGCAAGGCCACCTCCAGTCCCAGCTGCCGTATCCGACCCACGACTCGAGCAACACCCGTCGTGACCTTGAGTGCTGCCTCATCGTCTTGCACCAGAGCCCCCCCTGTATATCGAGGGCCGAGAGGTTGACTGAGGACTTCACAGTCCTCAGTACGTCGGCGTACCCCACACCTACCGTCGTCACCGTCAGGACGACGGCGGTGGAGCGAGGAGGGCGGGGCCTCTTCAGCGCCTTCGCCGCGGTGGCTTTAGCCGTTTTCTTGGCGGCCTTCGTCTTCCTCTTCTTGGTCCCCACTACTTCCCATCCCTCCCGTCTGGAGGGATGTGAAGAAGCAGCGGGAGCGATGTTAGAGGAAGAGGAGGCGGCAGGGGTGCCACTCTTTTTGCCGCGCCCCTTGGCCTTCCGCGCTTGGGCCGCGGTCTCGGCCGGAATCCGACTCGCTGAAGCGGATGGGGGCGGAGCGGGGCGGCAGACACCGGGTGTAGGTGTGCCGCTAGGACCGGGAGCGGAAGCACCGCCAACAGCCGCCGCGTATGAAAACGCGGGAAGAGCTAGCGGAGGGCAGTACGCCCGGTCCTCCAGGACCGCGAGGCGACTCTCGATCGCCGTCAGGACCTGCACCGTAGTCGGCACAGGCTGAAGCGGCGAGCCGTGCGCTGTGGTGGGCGCGGTCCTATGCGCCGTCTTCGGCGCCGGTCCAGCCGTCGGAGAAGGAGGCGGAATGGGACCTGGAGGTGCCTTGACCACATTGGTCAACTCAGCGACCTCCCGACGCAGGTCTTCCATCTCCTTTCGGGAGGCAGTGAGCTCCACCTCCAGGCTCGCAACCTGCTTGCGGAGCTTCGCCTCCTCCTTTGTGACGCTCCGCGCGAGGAGCTTGACAAGGGAGGATTGGGCTTCATCCACCAGTGAAGCCACAATCTTGTTCCTCCCCGACATATTTTTACTCCCCCGCATGGCCGCGTTCATGCGGGAGAGAATACTCATGATCTCCCGCGCGGGCGGCACACCGATATCCCTGCGCCTGCGCAGGGACGGTACAGATGATGGGGGTGGTGTTGGCGGGCGCATTCTGTAGGCGTCGAGACGCGTGCGCACCGTCTTCACCGGCACCTCCTCCTCCGAATCGCTGGAGAGGAGAGACCCCCACCCAGAGCAACTAGTGCTCCGGTCACGCGGCGGCCCCCCCTACTCGAGGGTCCTCTTCTTCGAAGAAGGGCCCTTACCCCTCACACTACTGGGAGCTGACCCATCGTCAGTCCCAGCAGCAACATTTCCTTGGGGCGTCGACGTCGCGCTGCAACTAGGCGGCGCGACGCGAGCCCCCAAATCAATAGGCATAATCAAATTCCGGGAATAATACAGTAAGTCGTCGGCTGAGACTGCCCGGGGAAGGACAGTGTCAGGACCGGGGGTCTCTTCAGGTTTATCCATGATAAATAAGTTCTCTGTGTTGGCCACTCAAGTTTCGATTATGAAGTTCGGTCACCCAACCTGCCACTGCGTTACTGGAAGCAAGGTTGGGGTCCAGGGCGGACGACGTGGACGTAGACTTAATCACTTGGGGCCCCGCCCCAATATGGTGTGTGTAGCAAATATTAATTAATTTATGATTAGTTAATTATTAAAGCAATGGTAAGTAAAATATTTAAAAAAAAATGTTTTAAACTTATTTTAAATTTTTTAATAGCACTATTTTTCGCAGGATTAAAAAAGACAACAAAACGTCGACAACTGTTTCGCCTCTAAACGAAGCATTATCAAGACTGTCTCAGAGAGAACAGCAAAATTTGTGGTTAGAACATATTTGCTTATAAGTAAACGTGTGCAAATTTCATTATCGCGATGTAGGATTTTTTCACAATAACTAACGTGGGTAGAAACCTCAGATCATGCTAACTAAGTACCCAAAAATAGGTATTCACCAATACAAGACTTTATCTTCTTAATTTTTAATAAATTGTGTAGAAATGCCATAACAACAAACCAACAACCAACTAATGTGTCTGTCTGTTTACAACCAGATTAAGTAAGGGAGACGTGTGAAAATCTATTTGTTCATTGAGTAAGGTGTCCGCATCTCTTCTAACTATTTCTAGCCTTTCCCAAACACTCAGCTTGAACCCTTTCTCACATAAACGTAAAACTTTAAAGGTGTTACTATTGTTCAAGGGGTGACCAGTGTCAAGGAGGTGCTTCGCGAAGAGGGACTTCTCGGGACAACCGTTGCGGAACGCCGCCATATGCTCCCTGTATCTGATCTCAAAGGACCTGCCCGTCTGCCCCACATACTTCATATCACATCCATCACAACTCAGCAAATAAACACCCGATCTGCGTGAAACCGACACCGAGTCCTTGCCATTACACAGCTCCCTCAAGGTGTTCTGTGTTCTAAAAGCCACGAATATCCTATTCTCCCTCATGATCTTAGCTATACTCAACGAAACGGGACCCACGAACGGCAAACAGGCAGTGTACTTCCTAGGTGGATCTTGAGTTGGATACAATAAATGAAAACTAGCATTTCTGCGTTTTTTATTTAGTAATGAGTGGACCATACCTACGTTGTAGCCATTACACTGTGTGCTATATAACAAATGATAGACAATCCCTCATTAAATGCCTTTGGGCTCAACGGTACCGTCAGTAACCTGCTCAGTAAGCTGTGGAAAGCTGCCATTTTATGTTGCCATGGGTGATTAGATGAGTAAGGGATAACAGTGTCTGTACATGTAGGTTTCCTATAGATACGAAACTCATGAATACCATTCCTCCTAGTGATTGAAAGGTCTAAGAAATTGAGAGTGGAATCCGACTCCACTTCCAGTGAAAAATCAATTCTAGGGTGTACTGAATTCAACTTGGAGACGAGGATACTGAGCTGACGCTTTGTTCCCGTCCAGCAGATGATAATGTCATCCACGTATCTAAAGTAGTACAAGACATGGACGTTCCCAACTATGTGGTTAGTCTCGAACGCATCCATAAATATTTCATTTCATTCTATTAGTGGGCTCAGTGGCGACCCCATCGATAAACCATTTTTTTGCAGAAAAAAATTGTTGTTAAACTGAAAATAATTCTGTGACATGCACAATCTTGTTAGGTTATAAATTTCTTCTATTTTATTAAAATTGATCCTTTTGATTGTTAATTTGTGTTTTAAAATATCTAAGACTTCATTGTAAGGTACGTTCGTGAATAAACTTTTCACGTCCAAAGACACAAGTTGAGCATTGGACGGTAACTTTATATTTTTGATTTTGTTTATGAGGTCAGTACTATTTTTTATAGAAAATTTTGGGTTAAAATCTATTGCTTCTTTAATGATTGTGTTCAAAAACTTCGACAAATTGTATGCTGGAGCCCCCCTATATGCGACAACAGGTCTAATCGGGCAACCTTCCTTATGTATTTTTGGAAGGCTGTAAAACAACGGACAAATAACTCAACATTCATCGTTTATCAAAGTCTTATGCAACGAAGAATTCTCAGGGAATAAGTAAGTCGTGGATTTTATAGCACCACATAGTTTCAACCACATAGTTGGGAACGTCCATGTCTTGTACTACTTTAGATACGTGGATGACATTATCATCTGCTGGACGGGAACAAAGCGTCAGCTCAGTATCCTCGTCTCCAAGTTGAATTCAGTACACCCTAGAATTGATTTTTCACTGGAAGTGGAGTCGGATTCCACTCTCAATTTCTTAGACCTTTCAATCACTAGGAGGAATGGTATTCATGAGTTTCGTATCTATAGGAAACCTACATGTACAGACACTGTTATCCCTTACTCATCTAATCACCCATGGCAACATAAAATGGCAGCTTTCCACAGCTTACTGAGCAGGTTACTGACGGTACCGTTGAGCCCACAGGCATTTAATGAGGAATTGTCTATCATTTGTTATATAGCACACAGTAATGGCTACAACGTAGGTATGGTCCACTCATTACTAAATAAAAAACGCAGAAATGCTAGTTTTCATTTATTGTATCCAACTCAAGATCCACCTAGGAAGTACACTGCCTGTTTGCCGTTCGTGGGTCCCGTTTCGTTGAGTATAGCTAAGATCATGAGGGAGAATAGGATATTCGTGGCTTTTAGAACACAGAACACCTTGAGGGAGCTGTGTAATGGCAAGGACTCGGTGTCGGTTTCACGCAGATCGGGTGTTTATTTACTGAGTTGTGATGGATGTGATATGAAGTATGTGGGGCAGACGGGCAGGTCCTTTGAGATCAGATACAGGGAGCATATGGCGGCGTTCCGCAACGGTTGTCCCGAGAAGTCCCTCTTCGCGAAGCACCTCCTTGACACTGGTCACCCCTTGAACAATAGTAACACCTTTAAAGTTTTACGTTTATGTGAGAAAGGGTTCAAGCTGAGTGTTTGGGAAAGGCTAGAAATAGTTAGAAGAGATGCGGACACCTTACTCAATGAACAAATAGATTTTCACACGTCTCCCTTACTTAATCTGGTTGTAAACAGACAGACACATTAGTTGGTTGTTGGTTTGTATGTGTCATTTGGCATTTCTACACAATTTATTAAAAATTAAGAAGATAAAGTCTTGTATTGGTGAATACCTATTTTGGGTACTTAGTTAGCATGATCTGAGGTTTCTACCCACGTTAGTTATTGTGAAAAAATCCTACATCGCGATAATGAAATTTGCACACATTTACTTATAAGCAAACATGTTCTAACCACAAATTTTGCTGTTCTCTCTGAGACAGTCTTGATAATGCTTCGTTTAGAGGCGAAACAATTGTTGACGTTTTGTTGTCTTTTTTAATCCTGCGAAAAATAGTGCTATTAAAAAATTTAAAATAAAACATTTTTTTTTTAATATTTTACTTACCATTGCTTTGTCATGGATTTTCGCCAAGTAACGCCTGGTTCCAATATTTTAGTTAATTATTGTTTTTGATGTTCCTCAATGACGAACTTTATCTGAAATATTTTCATTGACAATCACAACTGTTACCTCAAAGAGGTAGGCAGAGTTCTACATAGAATATACCCCCACGTTGCAGGTGATTTTGTTTCATCCCATGTTATAGGAGACGAGCCTTTTGCCGCTAATCGAGAACTATATTCTTCAGAGAGATTTGTATGTTTTAAAATATTTTTCCAAATCAAAAATGCTGCAGTAGGAACACGCCTTATTGAACGTGTATGCCAAGGTCTAGGTCGCGATCTACAAGATCCAGATATTCATACTCCAACATCCCAAGGTCCATCTTTGTTATAAAACTATTCAACAACGTAGTAAGAGAATATATTGCACATTTGTTATAATATAAATGTTGGAGCCAAGGTTGTTGGATACATTAGTTGGCTTAATGTTGGTTACGTGTGGTGGTTCTTTATGCGTCGTTACGGTACATTATTTTTGTTTATATTCAAACGATTTGATACTTATAAGAAGATATGGAGGACAAAGATTTTAAATTCAGTTGGATAGTTTTGATTTCGCATATGCCTACATTGTCGAATTGAGTTCTCAATCAGCAGGTTGGAATATATCTTAGTGTAATCCGCAAATGTTTGTTCCAGGTTTATGTATTAGAGTGAGGGTGTTTGCTAGGTAGCTATTATATGTACATGTAATTATGTACCTATTTATAGTGTATTAGTTATCCAGGTATAATAGCACAAAGTTTGTGATCTGAACACAACAATAGTTTAAGTAGGTAGGTACTCATTTTAAAATTACACAAAATGACCAAATTTCATTTGAACCTGTCTAAAGAGCATTATTTTTAGATATATTTTGAGTCATAATTTATAGGTAGATACTACTAAGACTGTCATATTAAAACATACATTTTGGTAAAATGATTCCCTTAATTTTCCAACGGAACCAATGCGAGTGCCATATCAAAAGACAAAATTAACACCAACATTCTAAAAACAACCTGGTCGTTTCAAAACTCCTGGTTTTGTCATGTGACACATTAGTTTACATTTTTGCACGACAACCCGTTGTGCATTTACGAAATTGCCGTAAGCCCTCCAACAAAATAATGGAATGCGTCCGGCCCACAACAGCGCAGACGGCCTAATGTCTGTCCATCAAGCCTCTAAATGGCACACGTCATTTACCAATTACATTCCAAACTCATCCTACTACATCGCGCTGTTCGAAATCCATTACTTATTTTGTATTGCGTTGACTTTTTTATTACGTGACAGCCAAGTAATGTAAGTAAACTTAGCGATGGAATCTAATTTTGATGACAAAATAGGTACGGGTTTGGTGTCCAGAAATTATGGTTCGAATCCATCTCAGGGCTCAATGACGTCATTCGGCATCGCAATGACAGGGTGGTGAAAGGCATGCAATAGCATTTGTCTATACAATGTGTGTACACGTGGTGGCGTTTTGGTGAAATTGCAGTCTGCATCAGCTGCCTAATGTTGAGTTATTTGACTATTGATTAGAGCACATCCTGTATTAAGCTGAGTTTAGGTACCAATATATGAAAGAGAATTGTACTGTAGGTATGTGCACACTTACATTGTTTGTATCTGAGCTCTCTGAAATATAAAAGATAACCTGTTTCACGCAGATCTGCCCGTGTCGTGAAGTTTTAACGTTCCTAAAAGACGTATGGCATCTAAATTTCTATCTTTACTTGGACAGCTAAAACGTACGCCTAATTTTTTTAATAGTTTTGTATATTTATTATTGAAGCAATCATTCAATATTATTTGCTTGCTAAGAATATACACATACGTACTTACGTATTATTATTTCTGTATCCTCGAAGTTTTATGCAGAGGCATATCGTTCATAATTTCCACCAATAACTTTCCCATATGACGAACCTATTTGGTGCTAACTGGGCGCTTTATATGTTTGCCCGAACCTCGTCCGGTTATCTTCAGGTATGCTATTTGTAAGTGAAGTTGGTTTCTAAGATCTTGGTAAGACCCTATGCACCCTTGCTATAAACATGTAATTCAACGAAGTCAACTTGTAACTCTTTCTTTTAATCTATTTATACTGTCGATTGATGTCAAACTTGCTACACATATTTGAACAAAAATACTTGTAAGTACCTTTCAACTAGTTGATTGCTCCGGTGGCGTGGTCGGCAGTGAATCGGCTTTCGACTCCGGAGTCTCGGGTCGAATCAATTTGTGTGACTCACTAATGTTTGTTTCGGAGTTTGTGTGTATTCTATGTAGGTATATTTTGCATGTATTTTTTAAATATATGTATGTTTATCAGTTGTCTAGATCCCATTGCACAAGTTTATAGCTTAGTTTGGGTTAGATGACGTTGTATGAGAATGTCCAAACATATTTATTTTATTTTAGTTTTACTTTTACGGTGACGGCCATAGGCTTGCCCCCTATTACGTGGGACCAAAAATACTGGCAAATTGTGGGTAGGTAATGCACCTCTGCCTAGCCCTTCGGGGATACCTGTATATATTAGTTTTACTTTTAAAAGTAAAACGGCATCGTTAACGATGCCGTGAGACGAGAGCGATGTTTATTTAATATGTTTTGGTTCTATCGGGTAAAAATATATTCTTTGAAGTACGAGTAATGCTCGTTATATTATGTACTCGTATTACCTGCATCTATCCCACAAACCCGCACACATCCGCAATGACCCAGTTATGCCCCCCATTTTTCTGTAATTACTCACAGCGCTTTGTCGTGTCCCCTATTGGGGGCTCAAGCTTACTACGACTACTGTTACTATGATGTTGAGCTTAACCTACGTAAAGAAAAAAAAACTGCTCATCCTGAACATAATCAGAACTTGTGGTATTAAAATTGAATTGAATTGAATTGAATAAACTTTAATGTACACCAATTAAAAAAATATAGGATACAAAAAATACAGGATGTACAAAGGGTGGCCTTATCGCTAAAAGCAATATCTTACAGGCAACCTTAGGATGGACAGGAATTTAGAGAGACAAACTTTAAGGTGGGTAAAATATTGGTGCCAAATATTACAAATTAATTTTAATAAATAAACTATAAAACTAAACAATAATTATAATAAATCTAGATACGTATTACAAATATATAATGCAGGTACGATATAAGTTACATAAGAATAGTTCAGTACATAATATTAAGTCTAGGCGCACACTAGGCGACACGCGACAGCGACAGCTCGGCGTCTAGACGCGGCGACAGGATGCGGCCGTCAATTTCATATATTTTGTTCAAAGCTTCGCACACTTGGCGACAGAGTCGCGGAGTCGCGACGACAAGCTAGGAGAGTCGCGCGCGCTCGCTACTTGTCGCCGCGTCTAGACGCGCCGTGCACGCGCACACACGACGACAGTCGCGCGAGAGCTCTGCGTCAGTCCGCAGTCGTCAGTCACGCTGTGAGCGCCTTAGCGCTCACAGCGTGACTGACACAAATGAACACGTGCACCTTCCTTAGAAGGTGCACGTGTTTATTTTCCTTTGCATTATAAGCACCAAGGCAAGTGCAACTAGAGGCTCCATATTAACTCACAAGATGAAGAACAACCGTCTCTCTCGAATACTTCACTACTAATGATCGCTTCCTGTATGACGTCTGTCGTAACGACTAGTCGCCGACGCTAGCGACAGCTCCGCGTCTAGTCGCGACGACAAGACGCCAAATGTAAACGACAACGCCGCAACAAGACGCTGCGAGTAGACGCGGCGACATGTCGTCTAGTGTGCGGTGGCTGTAAGTGGGTAATATTAACTAGGTAACGTATACAACAAACTTACATTTGCATTTACTCAGAGACTTCTTTCGATTTTTCAACTTTCCTATGTTGCCTTTCTACATGACATCGATCTGATCAAAGTACGTCCGTTTAAGCCGACCCATACCGGACTGGACCGGCTCCCGACCATTATTAGTTCTAACACGGCAATCCAACTCGTCACTCTAGCAACTATCTTATTAAAAAATGTAGGGCCTCGTCGAGTTTCTTGCCTTTCTTCTCGGATGTGTGGTAATCAACCGATTTAAGAGTGTATTAACCGCACCTATTTCGAATAAAAATATTCTGACTTTGACTATACTATTATGTACCTCCATAGTGATCACATCACTATAACAGTCAATATAGATATAGGTCAGTAACCGTAGTACGTTATAGAATATTACTTCAAATCCCCTCTTTCCATAAAAGTCCTAGTCTCATGTCCAAACTATCAGTGTTCTCGATATACAAAATAATACTTGAGTCTGTATGGATCATCATCGTCACCTTCACATAGTACCACGTATATCTAGTTCCCTACACTTCAAGATTATAATGGTAGGGGAGGCAGGCGGTATGAAAATCATCACCTTAAGCCGTAGTTTTTGATAGAGATGTGCTGAGAAATTAATTGATGTGGAAATAGGAAATGTGCATTTAGAATACGTGTGATAAAATTACACTTGGATTGCAGAGGTTGTAGTTATTTATTTTTTTTGGTTATTGCTGGTATTTGGTATTGGTACTGGTTCTGGCTGTTGGAATTAACTTGGACTTCAGAATGGTTATTGGTTTTCTATTGTAGCGGCATATATGGCGCCCAACGTGGGACAAATGCAACTACTGTTAAAATGAGTGAGTGTGTCGCTTTTCATCTGGCAACTCAGTTCAGTTCAATGTGTTCTCGAAGCCTTAGATAATTTCATCTTGTCGCAGAGAACGGATATTGTCTGTACCGATAATCCACTACAGTTGCGTTGATTTGACCAATTATGTCAGCCGGACTGGACACTGTATTAACTCCATCGGTATATTAATACAGTTGTGTGTCTTTATCAGTTACAGTATAGAACCTATATGTACTGAATTCTGTTCATTAAAACATAATTTTATTATGATCGATACCTAACTAAATATAGCTATTATTTGTATCGCAAAAAGTCATCAGTTGCTCGTAAAACTTCCGTTAGGTGTCTCAAAGTGGCCAGAAAAATACCTTGGTTAATATCCAGCCGAACTGTAGTGTTTACGATTTATATAGTAAAACAAATTCTTTTTTCCCTATTATTCCCGCTCCTCCTTTCAAAAAAATGCTCCTGAATGTTCTTAAATCTAAAAACATTTGTGCCAAGTTTCGTGAAGATCCGATGATAAAAATATTGCCGCTAGCCCGGAACACGAACAGACAGATGAACATAAAAGCAATACTGTTTAGCTATAAATATAAAGTTGCTAATTCGTTTGTAGGCAAATGTATAAAAATATTTAATAAAATTTGGATTGGATTTGGTTGACATGCCTCTTAATAAGTTTAAAATAGTAGTGAAAAAATGTTTGATGAAGAAAGGCAATAGCCTTTCTTCATCAAACATTTTTTCAATATAATAATAATGTAGACAAATATCTTAATGATAAAAATGCATGGTATCTTCTCAGGAGAACCAATTTACCGAACCAGCCAAATAATTATTTTCGAATGGTTCTTTATGTATTTAATTTAGTATTTTTAAAATATTGCTTGACATAAAATTGTAAAATTTTGATATTCTGTGCTCTTTATGTGCCTAAACTGAATAAACAAAATTGATTCTTTGATTCTTTGAGCATGTTATCAAAATGTAGACACTTCGGTAGCTCGGTGTATTATTGAACTATTTCAACTGCCAATTAAATCGCCCATTCAAGTATTCCATTTCAAAGCTGGCTGAAATGATAATCATACCATATCTATGGGCAGATTTATATCAAAGAACCCTTTAACCGTGGACTGAATGTATCTTTTTGTTCCCTTTATTGCCATAGGATATCAAAGCTACCAGTCTACCATCGACACGAAATAACAGGAAGCCTAACTCAATAAACACTCAATCATTCACACACACAGAATTACAGTATTACTGGAAGAGTCAGTGAAATGAACTGAAAGCGGGTTTCAGTTGTTTAAAAACCCGACCAAGTTCGAGTTGAACTGATGCACAAAGCGTGTGAACCATTATCTATAAAAACTTTGGAGTCCTCCAAGGAGGTGTCTTAGGGTCAAAAAACGGAAAATAATCATGTCTGTTGTTATAGCGACAATAGAAATACATAATCAGTAAAAATTTCAACTGTCTAACTATCACTGTTGTCCGTGCGTCTGTGTGTCTGTCGTTCATCAGACGGTATCGAAGAAAAAGTTGAAATTTCCATAGTTATAGGGTCCGGCTTTACCCTTTGGATACGGAAACTTAAATGTGTACCTACACTATTTGCTAGGATTGCAGATATATGTATAAACTATGTAGTTAGGGATAGTTAATACATTTGTTCTGGCTGTTAGAATATTGTTTTGAATTATAGTGTGGTTATAGATATTCTATATTAGGCATTTATTTTCTATTAATATTTATTTATTTTTTTACTCACTGAACTCTTTCACGATCCACTCTCTTCGTATATTTTATCAATTTATTATATTGTTAATACATTCCATTTCCATCTTTCCATCCTAAGGTTGCCTGGAAGAGATTGCTCTTTAGCAATAAGGCCGCCTACTGTACGTTATTCTTAAGGCATGTGTGACATATCTTTCTCTTTTTGTGTAATAAAGAGTATTTATCTTATCTTATCTTATCTTATCTTATATTATATTTCCCGGAAACTGCAATAGGCTTGTCCCTTATTACGTGAAACCAAGAAAATTACTCACAAAATGTGGGTGTGTACAACTCTGCCTCATCGGAGATATAATCGCGATTATAATTATGTAATTATAACTACTTTTATGCCACATCTAGATGTATTTTAAAACGGTATGAAAGTTGTCCAACCAAATGAATAAGCTATCAACCCTTTGATCTGACATGTGGTACATTGAAAGTACTCGGTTTGATCACAGACGCTTGATCGCGATAACTAGGTAATGGACCGTACACTAAACAGAATATCAAATGCTTTGATACCGCATTTTACATATTGATAGCCTTTTGAGAAAATCATCAAGCTTTTAACTTTTAATTGACGATCATAAAGTGCGTTTGTCTCCTATTACGTACAAAATTTAAAAATCTGAACTGTTTTTTTGCTTCGTTTTCAATCGCTTTACAGGTTAACTGTTACTGCTTTACAGGTTTGATTACAAAATTATTTCAGGAAATATAATATTACACTACAACCAAAAGGATTAAGAATACATATCAGTTACGAGTACCTATAATAATATGTCAATGTAACGTAATGTAGTCAATACTATAATCAGATTTTATTGCTCACTAAAGTAGCTGTTTAGGCGAACTTAGTACTTCCTCAAATTATAAAAATCCTAAAAGTATGTCAACACAATAAGGTTACAAAAGCTAGTAGGTATGTTCGTTAAGTTTTCTCAAATTTTCTAATGTTCCGTAGGTACCTATACCTATTTAAAATTAGAAATAGAAAATTTAAATTTAGAAATAAAATAGAGTTTTTTTTTTTTTTTTTTTTTTTTGTTGAGGCTTTTGTCCATAATGAACATGTCAGCCTCATCATACCCTAAACAGTTTACAGCAAAGAATAATTATTTACATATTAATACAGGAATCATTAAGGGTTAAATAATTGCCAAATAGAGTTGTAGGCAACTTTATTTAATTTTTCTTCCAAAAGATCTTTCTCCTGACAATAACAAATACAACAAAAAATAATTAGCGAAATCGGTCTCACCGTTTACAATTTATATAAGATTTACCGCTTAAATAAGATTCGTATTTGCAATATTTTCTAGTTCATGACAGTTGTTTTAAACCTTTTTGAAAACGATAAAAGGAACATAAGGTCAGGTTTAATGTATATAGAAATATAAGTCTATTGTATTTATCGTTAGGCACGACATGAACTAAAACACAGAATAGTCTAAGTTCAATTTCAAACAGTCGCAATTGTTTACAACTTGTTGTAAAAGGGTGAATCTGTTGGCCAGTGTGAAGCAATTTGTGGATTTGATAGACGCACGTTTTAGGTGTAAAGGGAATACAATGACGTTGAATTGCTATGTGGTAGTACTGTATGTAAATTTTTCATAATTGTAATTATTTACACTACTGCTGCTGCGACTGCGAATATTGTAATATTTTTATTCTATAGAAGAAGAAGACACATGAAAAAAGAATCAAATATCTTAAAATATTAAGAAATAAATTATAAATAGATCACAAAAACTGATGTCATCGGCAGGACTCGAACCCACGGCCTTTCCCTAACAGGGGGAATGCTCTGACCATTGAGCTGCCGATGACATTAGTTTTTGTGATCTATTTACAATTGCTTCCTTAATATTTTAAGAATAGTTTAAGCAAACTCGTTGCTTTTAAATACAAAAATATAATAAACTTAAACATAAAATAAAATTAATAACCTAAAAACTAAAGTAAATTATCCCCTAGGCAGAGTGCCCATAACACAGGCAGCATTCCCGCGCTGAATGGCTAAGGATAGCCTTTGTGCGAGAGCTATGAATTTAATGTCATCAAAGTTATTGATGCTTCTACATTAAATCTTAAACCGACGGCCACAGTTTTCTAATTGCCACAATCGATAAATATCCAATCAGAAGAATGAACTCTCTCGTTACCGTAATTACAAAAATTATTGATTAATAGTGTTATGCATGCTGACATGCCCATAATGGACAAAAACCTCAAAAAAAAAAAAAAGAGGGTTATGCACCTCTGCCTTCTTTTTCTAACATATAGCTGGCTATCGATAAAAAAACTTCACAGTATTCCATTGCAACAGTTCTCAGGAAATATTTAAAATTCGAACAGCATTCGTATTCCAAATCCGTTTCCCTTTATTTATTACCGAACACCACATTCGGTCTTAAATCATTGTCCTCAATGGTTAAGTCTATCACAGGCTATTGTAGGTTCAAACATAATGTAAAATGTGTAAAATCGTTTACACCGCACCTTTGTGATTTACACACTCGTCTGTATGGTAAACGGTTACAGATTGCATATCAGTTTTATCACTTGCCAATGTGCATTTTGATTTAATTGGTGGTCAATTTATTGAAAGTTTTCTTCTTATCTTTTTCTGGCAATGGTATTATGAAGGGAGAAACTATGGTGGTTTGACTTAATACCAACATAGTTCCTGTTTAAAAAATTGAATATGCCTCTAGCTACCTCTTTGGTTAAACAGGCGTATGTATCGATGTTACAAAACGTAAAGACGTTTTTAAGCACCTAAATAGACTGAAATAATGAATAAAGTCATTAAATGGTAACATGAAAATAACTGACAGTGGGGTATATAGAATGCCTCTACCCTATTGATGAAAATTAAATAGGTGTGTCATTGCTTTTGTGTGGTGAATAAATTCCTTATTCACCAATACATAAAGCAATTGGTGAATTCAGGCGCAACAGGCCTAGTTTAGGATTTGACAATTTGTCACTGTTCAGAGAAATAGACGTGATCATACGTATGTTAATTATGTGGGTATGTTATGTATGTACGAGTATAAAGACTAGTTAGTTGACTCTGCAACCAGTGAAAAGAAATAACAATTCTGACATAGCAATGGTAAGTAAAAAATATTTTTTTTTTAAATGTTTTAAACTTTGGAAACTTTGGAAAGGATTTGTAATAGCATTGTTTTCCGCAGAATTAAAAAAGACAACAAAACGTCGACAATTGTTTCGCCTCTAAACGAGGCATTATCAAGACTGTCTCAGAGAGAACAGCAAAATTTGTGGTTAGAACATATTTGCTTATAAGTAAACGTGTGCAAATTTCACTATCGCGATGTAGGATTTTTCACAATAACTAACGTGGGTAGAAACCTCAGATCATGCTAACTAAGTACCAAAAAATAGGTATTCACCAATACAAGACTTTATCTTCTTAATTTTTAATAAATTGTGTAGAAATGCCAAATGACACATACAAACCAAATTAAGAAGATAAGGTCAAGTATTGGTGAATACCTATTTTTTGGTACTTAGTTAGCATGATCTGAGGTTTCTACCCACGTTAGTTATTGTGAAAAATCCTACATCGCGATAGTGAAATTTGCACACGTTTACTCATAAGCAAATATGTTCTAACCACAAATTTTGCTGTTCTCTCTGAGACAGTCTTGATAATGCCTCGTTTAGAGGCGAAACAATTGTCGACGTTTTGTTGTCTTTTTTAATTCTGCGGAAAACAATGCTATTACAAATTTAAAAAGTTTAAAACATTTTTTTTTTTAATATTTTACTTACCATTGCTTTGTCATGGATTTTGGCCAAGTAACGCCTGGTTCCATCCAATATTTAATTCTGACATGCCAATGTCTCTACAACAACAACAACACACCTTCCCTACACTTCTACTCCACATGTCAAAACACTCATCATAAATCCATACGTAAATACTTCTAAGTACTAGATTATAATCATAATGAGAAAAACAAACTCTAGCCCTACAAGAAAAGGTTGAATTTCAATAAATGTTGAACAAAACTGTCAGCACTATTGCTAAGGACCACTTGACATACATTCAAAGGGATGGTCTGATTGTAAGATTGAAGATAGTATTCATATGCCCTTTGAAATGCTCATTTATTCATAGAATTTTGATGTAAACGGTTATTGTGGGTTTTTCTATTGAAATATTCTGAATATATAGCGAAGGCTTTTGAGTGTCATCTCTCTATAAAAACGATATAGGTTTGAAAAACCACTGTGCTAGATTTTAGAATGAAACTCGCCGAATCCCATTTCTCCAGTCACTTTGCAGGTCACGTCTGTAGGTCAGGGAGATGTCAAAAATTTGGGCCCTGGAGATGTTTATAGGGTTCCTTAGTACTCCAGGACTTGAAATGTTACCGGGATAAAAAGTACCCTGTGTGCCAATTCACATACATAATTATTAACTAATTAATTGGCAAGTAATTTTCATCCAAATCTATTTCTAGGATATCAGAATCTACAACTGAGCATCAATCGATTCTATGCCATCCCATAGAAACCAAACTAAATCAAGTCTATGACAGCTTCGTCGGCGCAGTGGCATGAGTATGCGACTGCCGTCCTTATGTTTATCAGTTGTCTAGATCCCATAGCACAAGCTAATATAGCTTAATTTGGGCTAGATGACGTCTTGTGAGAATGTCCAAAAATATTTATTTATTATAATCTGGTTCCAATACAAAAAATAAACCGGGCAAATGCGAGTTGGATTCGGGCACGAAATGTTCCGTTGTTAGAATTTGTTGTTATATATGTAATATAAATACATCATTTTCATCTGCCTGCCCTTATCCCAATTATTTGGGGTTGCAAAATGTTTTCATCTTCCATACATCCCTGTCACACGTCATCTCCTCAGTCACTTCTTTTCTGGTCATATCCTCTCTCACGCATTCCATCCATCTTTTCTTGGGCCTACCTCGAGTTCTCAAGCCCTTCTCATAACATGTCCATACCATGCTAGCCGTTCGCTTCTCACTTTTTCAGTTATTGGGGCAACTTTCAAACTTTCTTTAATATACTCGTTCCTTACTCTATCCATCCTTGTTCCACCACACATCCATCTTAACATTCACATTTCCGCTACATGCACTTTTCTTTCATCCGTCGCTTTTACAGCCAAACATGAAAGTTCATACAGGATGACAGGTCTGACGACAGTCTTGTAAATTTTCCCCTTAAATTTCGGAGGAATTTGAGGGTCGCATATAATGGCTTTGATCTGCCGCCATTTCATCCAACCTGCGTCAATTTTGTGCTTCATTGTACGATCGATTTCCCCATCGTCCTGGATAAGAGAGCCGAGGTACTGGAAGCCGGAGCAGACTGGCAATGGTACGCCGTCTAGCACTATGGGTGTTAACCTGGAGAGACCGCCGAAATCTGAGAACATGTACACCGTTTTGGTTCTGCTGATTTTCAGGCCTACACTCTCCAGTTTACACTGCCACTTCTCCAGTCTGCTCTGTACCTCAGGCCCGTCTTCACCGACAAGAACAATGTCACTACCTAAATCATCGAACCCGTCTCTTCCATCCCAATTTCGTCCTATATCCATACTTCCATTCCTATCCAAAGTCCTTGAGCATTTAGTTCATCGGCAGTTGACAAGTCACCTGACACGCAATAATCTCCTTAGCCCCTTTCAATCTGGGTTTAGGCCAGGTCACAGTACTGTGACGGCACTCCTTAAGGTGACCGATGACATACGTTGGGCTATGGAGAATAGGTCTCTCACGGTATTGGTGCTACTGGACTTCAGTAGTGCCTTTAACTCTGTAGATTTTGATGTTCTCCTAGGGATCCTTAAGTCGTTGAATTGTTCCTCGGAGGCTGTGGCCTGGTTTAAATCCTATCTTCAGGGCCGCTCGCAGTGTGTTCGCTATAATGACCAACAGTCTGAATGGCGTAATCTTGCTGCGGGTGTACCTCAGGGCGGTGTACTTTCTCCTCTTTTATTCTCCATCTTCATCAACTCTGCAGTTCGGGTTATTTCTTCCAAATTCCATCTGTACGCAGACGATCTACAGCTTTATAGGCATTTTACTCTGAACGAGTATCGGACTGCCATCGCTGCCATGAATAACGACCTGAGTGCTATCAGCTTATGGGCAAGGTCCTACGGCCTTCACATTAATCCATCCAAGTCTCAGGCTATTGTTATTGGCAGCCGGCAGATGTTGGCAGGGCTGGATACGGGATCTCTGCCAGCTATATTGCTGGACGACATTCCAATCAAGTACTCCGATGCCGCTAAGAATTTGGGAGTTTTCTTTGACGGCAATTTGTCTTGGCTTGGTCATATTAATGAGGTCAGCAAAAAGATTCACTTTACTTTTCACACGTTAAAATGTCTACAGAGTTTCTTGCCTCTGGACACCAAAATTACACTGGCCCAGACGCTTATTCTGCCCATCTTAGACTATGCGGATGCTTGCTGCTTGGATGCTACTGAGGAGCTCTTAAACAAACTTGAGCGGTTGCAAAATTTAGGTATTCGATTTATTTTTAACTTACGTAAGTATGATCATGTCTCAAAATTTCGCAAGGAACTCAAGTGGCTCCCAATCCGCCTTCGTAGGAATACTCGGTTATTATGTCTCCTCTTCAATGTCCTACACAATCCCTCATATCCTTCCTACCTACGGGAGCGGTTCACTCTGATGCGCGCATCAGATGAACCGTGCCGGCCTCACCTATCCTACCGCCTCAACTGTCCTTCCCATAAAACCGATTTCTTTTCCTACTCTTTTTCTGTTCATGCTGTTCGGCTGTGGAACGCTCTTCCGGACGATATAAGGAACTGCAAAACTGTGTTTGTCTTCAAGAAGAAAGTGAAGGAACACTATCTCGCTTCCCTTCCTTAACTATTTGTATGTTAATGTATGTATGTTTATGATAAGTTAATATGTATGTATTTGTGTATTTGTGTAGTTATAGTGTATGTAAGTTTATTAACCTTAAGTTTACAACCGTACCAACCTGCACACACACCACCAACTGATTGAACTCACTTCTCCTGTCCTAGGCCCATTGGAAGAGATCTCTTTAGAGATAAGTGGAGCCTTTGTATACATGTTTAAAATGTCTCTATTCACAATATTGTTTATACTGTGTGTACATAAATGAATAAATAAATAAATAAATAAATGTCATCGGCAAATAGCATACACCAGGGGGTCTCCTCCTGTATCTCCGATGTCAAGGCATCTATTATTAACAGGAAGAGATACGGGCTTAGCGCTGAGCCCTGATGTAGGCCTACCGCCACACTGAACTCGTCGGTGTTGCCAGCAGCACATCGTACGTAGGTTCTCGATCGACAATACATTGCACAAATTAGCGCTATATACTTCCCAGGCACACCTTTCTCTTTCAAAGCCCACCACAAAACCGTTCTGGGTATCCGGTCGTATGCCTTCTCGAGATCTATAAACACCATATGCAAGTTTTTGTGTGCACGCCTATATTTCACAGAGAGCTGGCGGAGTGCAAATATGGTCTATAGTCCCGCGACCAGGCATAAATCCGAACTAGTTTTGGGTAACCTCGCTTTCCTCTCGCACTCGTTTCTCTATCACTTTCTCCCAAACTTTCATACTCATGAGCTTTATTCCTCGATAGTTGCCGCAGTCTTGTATATCACCCTTATTTTTTAAAATGGGCACTAGGGAACTACTGCACCATTTATCGGGGATCGTCACCTCGTACAACAACTTATTGAAGAATAAAGTTAGCCACAGGCATCCATCTTCTCCCAATTTCTTCCACATTTCCACTGGAATGCCGTCGGGTCCTACGGCTTTCCCATTCTTCATATTTCGTACCGCCTTTCTTACTTCATCTTTGGCAATCTCCTTCACTAAACCTACATTTACTCGTCCCTCATTTAGATTTCCACTCCACGCATTCTCTTCATTCATAAGTTTTTCTAAATACACTTTCCATCGATTTCTTACTTATCTTCTTTCACTAAAACTGTACCCTTTTCATCTTTTATACATCTCACATGTTTTACATCTTTCGTTCTATCTTCTCTTTCTTTCACTAAGCGGTAAATTCCTTTTTGGCCTTTAGGTCCATCAAGGGGCTTAAATATTTGTTCTTGAGCCTGGGATCTAGCTAACGCCACCGCTTTTTTAGCCTTTTTACTCAATTCCTTATACCTTACCTTTTTTCTCTTTTTCACTTTCATTCCCTTTTTCTTTCTGCCATTCCTTAAAAGCATTAATAGAAATACATCATCTGTGTAAAACTGCCTAGATATTACGGTTACACAGACAGACAGAGAGCGGAGTCTTAGTAAAGGGTTTCGTATTATTTTGAGTACGGAACCCTAATTAACTCTTCGCGAATATGCTGTTGTATATGTCCAGCCAATAAAACGCCCATTTGTTTCAATGCAAACAAAAACAATGCTCAAAATCCATTAGCTGGTATACTGTGATGGCTTTGTAAATACGCAGCCAATAGTGATTGAAGTAACATTGTACCAGTAGGTACTTCATACAATAGCTTTTAACGAGTTTACGGGATTTATTTTTACGGGTGCATACAATGTTGATGATTAAAATGCGGTAAGTGATATTTTACGGTATTTATTTTTCGTTTCAGTTTTATGCTTTTATATATCCTATATTTCAACCTATCATTATTATTTACATACTTTCGAAAGAAATGTCTCAAACAATCCAAACAAAATTGGTAACTCAAAGAGATAAAGAAATCCACGAAGGCTCTAAGTTGCATTTAGATCTTAATCAGGCGCTAATTCAACGTCGCTTTCAAGTCGTTCACGGACATACTCCGAAAGGACCTAATCGCGAAAGGGCCAGACTGAGAAAGGGCATAATAGCGAAAAGAAACGTGCACAAACCGTCCTTAACTAAAACGCTCATCCTCTTGTTTGTTGAACTAACAAATTACAGGCGAAATGTGTGTTATATGCCTTTGTAGTTAGTTATATTCATGTTAGTGTAGTTATATACATGTATGTAGGTAAAACCTCATCATAATTATATCCATAAAACTAAATAAAAGGGCCAATAATACGTATAAAACACTTCACGTCATTCAGCAGCAGATCTCACAAAAAGGTATTTATCTCTGCTACAATGCGAGAGTGGATCAAAAATGTATCATCTTATAAAATAGAAGTTCATACAACTTGAAAGAATAATTAGCATGGCACGGAAGCACGTAATTGTATGAGATATTGTTTGAGAACTAAGTATTGTTCTCTTTGTTAGATGTTGATAAAGTTTGCTATTACGTGAGAGGAAATGACTGGGGTAAAAGGTTTTGAGTACTGGAATTACCTCAATATTAATAATAATAATAACCGCTGGTAGTTTGAGACCTAATCCGCTACTGGTTGGTCACTATTTTTTATATTTTTAAATGTATTTATATGTATGTGCATTACACATTCACACTTTGCCAGTAACTTTGTCGGTCCCACGTTAAAGGGGCCAAGCCCATTGCTGTTACCGGGTACTGTAGATACTATAGAGGTACTATGGGAGGAGACTCCTCTGATAATACGAGTATATCAATATTATTGTTTCTACATTTACTTTGCTTACCAGATTCGCTACGTAATAGATAAAACTAGTGAGAAAGGACACTTACAATAAAAACTCACAGCCATTCTTTCCTAATTGCAAGTATAAAAAAAAAATAGGCCGGCTATTTCAACCATTATACGGCAATATGACCCATGCATTGCCAAAATAAGTAAAAAGCCAAAACGACGTAGCCCAACGAGTAGAAATCTACTTTTTATTCACCTATGAAACTCAACACACGGATATTCTAATAATAATGCCTTCAGGTATTTGCCTAAAAATACTCGGTATTTCCCTTTGTTTTTAAAGAGAAACGAAAACAATTACGGCTTACGGCAAATATGGAGATGATATCGTGTTTTATTCATTTTAACGATTTTGGAAACAGATATACCAAACATGGATATTGTTCACAAGAAATATTATGTAGTATTAGAGGCAGTAACTTCTGGATAGGAAGGCAACATCTGGAATCTGTGACTACCAAACATATTCTGATGTCGTAACTATATACGTTACGAGTGCAATACGTACATACTCATAATCATATGAGACTTATTATGGTCCAAATAGTCGAAACATAGAAGTCGATAGCCTATTTATACCTACTGTCGATAGATGAATTCGGCAGAACTTGCTACACACACTAAACAAAAACACATATACCTATACTTTCAAAAAAGGAGGTTTTCAATTCGAATGTATGTTATTTTTCTCTAGTTTTACCTACCTTTTTTAATTGAAAATTGAATTTAGGCCGGATTCTACTAAACTCGAAGTTGTGGTGGTATTAAACTATCTTATCTTACACCGCCTAGATTCAATGGGATATTATTTTGTACTAACTCTATGTACTTGAAATGTCATAATAATTGAATTTTGATGGATAATACAGTGTCAATTGTCAATGTCAACATTTTATAAATTTCACTGTATTGTCCAACGAAATTAAATTTTAATGACATTTCAAGTAGAATAGTAGAAATAATAACCCACTCATTTCAGTTGATCTTCAAGTTTGGTCGAATCCCGCCTTAGCCTCACAACATTATCACAGGTTAAATTGGGTGTTTAATAAAGGTAAAACTCGTGGAACAGTATGTGTTTTTGTTCAATATGTAGGCCAATCAAAGCGGTATAGACTAGGGCTTAAGCCTTTGAAAATGGTATAAAGTGAAAAATAAATCATAGTAGGATGAAACCCATTACAAAAGGACGAGAATATAACAAAAATGAAGGGAAAAATAATTTACGGTCGATCTGAGGTCGGGAAGTGGAAAGGGGTGAGTTTTTAAGGGTAAAACCGACCTCAGATCGACCGTAAATTATTTTTCCCTTCATTTTTGTTATATTCTCGTCCTTTTGTAATGGGTTTCATCCTACTATGATTTTTTTTGGTTTTAGAAATTATCGACACTGGTCTAGTATGAGCGTTTGAGCCGATATTTTCTGTAGATTCTGAAACAAAAGATTTAAATTTTTGAAAAGGCGGTGCATGTTGGTAGCTCAATCTTTCAGAGCATTTCATTCCAATCAGAGATTCCAATCCAGCCTAAAACCTTTGTTGTTGCGATTTATATTATGAAATTGGTATGTCTTCAAGATTCTACAGTTGTATATTACACAATGTAATGCATACATTGCTGGTTATGTTGATAAATGTGTTTGGCGAGCTGTCAATACTCAGCTCACGTTAATATATGGCCGCTGTTATGATTTATGATCGTCACTTCATTAGCTGTGCTGGCTTTATCTCGTGAATGTATTTAGTTGTTTTGCTGTTTGCATAAACTAATTCGGATTTACTGTTTAATAAATGTATAGAGCTTTGTACGTCGTAAACAAGTAACATGAGATAAAATACACATTGCCGAAATATTTATTTCTGTTATATTTCAGGTTTTATGTTAACCACGGTTTTCAAAATAATCCAAACTATTACAGTATTTTCTAATTTAACTTTGTCTATTGATTGGTAGACACGTCTCTTGTACGTGGGGTGTGGTTATCTTGAATCTTAGAATAACCATAAACGTACTATATATGTAAATATAAAAATACTTGTACTTTCGACTTGTTTTTATTTTATTTATCAAAACATTTCACGTTTCACTGTAGTATATCACTAGATTCAAGATTCATTTATTTGCATAAACACGGGTTACATGGATGTTGTTACAATATAATTGTCGTTTTTTATAGTGCCGACATGTTTTGCCCACTATAGTGAAATGGTTTAATTAAGATCTCTGATGATGCCGTGAGGCAAAACCGGTTAGATAAATAAAATAAATACAAGTGAAAAGTACAAGTGTTTTTGTCCAATATTTATGAATAGTATATTTTTACTATAGGTAAAACTATAGGTCAGGTAACGCCAAAAGGCTTGCCCCCTAATACGTGGCAGGAACAAAATTACTAACAAGCGTGGGTGTGTAATATACCTCTGCCCACACTTTCGGGGTGTGGTCATACGTATGTATAGTAATAGTGAAACTCAGCGGAAACTCAATAAACTGCGGTTACTGTAAACTACTTGAGCAAGTTGGTACTAACGATATCATCCAAGTTCTGTCTCATTCGCCCAGTCACCCCAGTGCAGTGCAATTTGCACAAATTGAGAACATCTACGAGTTTCGTTATCGAGAACGAACTGAGACCTACTAATGCCTGGCTCAGCTCACAGCTCGAGCTGATATGGTAATTGTTTGAGTGTTAAGATGCTCCAAGAATATGGAAATGTGTTACTCAAATTATGTGAGAGTGAGATGTTGATCTGTTTTGCATTAATTTGAGTGTCTACATTTATTGTTACTTGAAGGTAAATAATTTGTTTTGAATAATTTCATAATGTGAGTACTAGTCGTAAGTTTATTGTTGTTTAGAATAGAATATAATTAACAATTAACATTAGTACACCAATATACTCAGCTCACGGACGACTTCGCTCACTGACGCGCTATAAACCCTGTCCCCAAAAATGTTAGATAAAATTATACAACCAGATCCCTACCGTTCGTAGTCCGTATGTGCCATGAGGAATACTCTCGAGGACACTCGGCAATGGACAATGGCAAAATTCATATCAGAACAATGCAGGTTTTAATAGATACAAATGGCCTTATCACTACTAATTGATTTCTTACAGGCAACCTTTGGATGGCAAGGCAGAAAGTTATTAAGAAAGTTTATATGAAGTGTACTGATATTATTCATGAGATCATCGCAGGTACTCTACTATAATAATTGACAATAAATTTACATGGTTATAACACTTTTCTTGTAATTTGACTTTGATGAAACAAAGTCCAAAGATGAAACTATGCAATACATTATTATTATAATTTCAAACTATCAATACATAATTAATTCAGCAAACAAATAGGTCACAGCTATAATGTGTATACTCTAATACTAATCCACCGGATCTTCATTAGCTCACGGGTTAATTAGTATATTGTTTACATTATCTAGATATCCTGGATAGTCTGTGGTACAAATATTAAGACAACCTGAGAGCTTAACACAGCTTGGACTGCAGAGGTTATATTTAGAGGTATTTAACATCTGTCGTGACAGTTGGAATTTTGGCTTTAATTGCATTGTGGTTATTACCTTACCTCCTTTATTTGGAACCATCGAAATTGCTGGTAAAGGGTGAGTGTGTAATACATCTCTGTCTACGGTTCGGGATATAAGCGTGATGATATGTATGTACAATATCACAACATATTATAAAAATACACGTCAAAAATTGACACAACAACCAGCCGGTTGTTGTGTCCTTGGTCCCATTTCGGTAATTTGAAGTCTCAAATTACCGAAATAGGACCAAATAATTGTCGGAATGGGACCAAATTGATATGGAATCACTTGGGAAGTAGCAGCTTTAAATTTTAAAAAAATCAAAATCTGTTTACCGAGTACAAAGATATGAAGTAAAAAAAATTAAAACAAAGCCATACAGCCGAATTTTTAGATGAATAGATAAATAGATGACATCAGTTTTTGTGATCTATTTATAATTTCTTTCTTAATATTTTAAGAATAGTTTAAGCAAACTCATTGCTTTGAAATACAAAAAAAAATATATGGATTTGGTAAAGATTCATCTAAAAATTCAGTGTCTAAATATCGTTGTAACACGATACACTGGTACCGTCAGTTCGGCAGAACTGCGGTAGGTGGATCCAACGCTAACCTTAATAGCGCGATGTAGAAATTATGAATATGATATGAAGCAAAAATTCGATGTTGTCGGTAGTGGTCATCATAGCTCAGTTGGCAGAGCAGTCCCCCTGTTAGGGAAAGGCTGTGGGTTCGAATCCCGCCGATGACATCAGTTTTTGTGATCTATTTGTAATTTCTTTCTTAATATTTTAAGAATAGTTTAAGCAAACTCATTGCTTTGAAATACAAAAACAAATATTATGCTAGAAAAACTGCCTCAGTGGCGCAGTGGTAAGACTATGCGACTGCCGTCCCTGAGGTCCCAGGTTCGATTCCGGGTCGAATCAAATTATTTATGTGATCCACAAATGTTTGTTTCGGAGTTTGGGTATTTTCTATGTATAATATGTAGGTATTTAGAAATATATAAGTATGTTTATCAGTTTACTGGATCCCGTAGCACAAGCTTATATTAGCTTAATTTTGGCTAGATGACGTTGTGTGAGAATGTCCAAAATATATATAAATACTAGCTGACCCGGCAAACGTTGTTTTGCTTTAGGGGTGGACTACCCTTAACATTTAGGGGGATGAAAAATAGATGTTGTCCGTTTCTCAGACCTACCCAATATGCATACAAAATTTCATGAGAATCGGTCAAGCCGTTTCGGAGGAGTTTAACTACAAACACCGCGACACGAGAATTTTATAAATTAGATTTAATCAGCAGTGCGAGCACGGCGCGTCGACATATTGTCGGCGGACCCGTTTGCACCAATGATATCACAGAAAATTATAAAAAATGTGTTAAGTAGCGATATGTTCTGCAATATCATTGGTGCAAATAGGCGGACCGACACGCTCGCACTGCTGTCGACATTGTTAATCTATAGATGGTTTGATCTGACACGCTCCAACGGAGGAATACTCTAGGAGCATAGCAGTTTTGACTAAAGACGATCGTCGCAAAGAATGTCAGTTAAATGACCTAATTAACCTTGTTTTAGGGGTTCGTACTTGAAGGGTAAATCAGAAACCCTATAAAACTTAAACTAAGACTTTGCTGTTCGTCCTTCCGTCCGTCCGTCTATCACCAGGCTCTCGTGAACTGTTATAGTTAGAAAGTTGAAATTTTCACAGATGATATATTTCTGTTGCCGCTATAACAATAGATAAAAAAACAGAGTATAATAAATATTTAAGGAGTCTCCCATACAACAAAAGTGATTTTGTTGCCGATTTGGTACGGAACCTTTTGTGCGAAAATCAAAATTAAATAAATCTAACTACTTTGCAATATTCCGCCACATGCAAATTACCCAACTCTCGTATTTATTCATGCACAAAACCGCCCTCCAAACCCACTTAGGCCGAAAGAATAGAGAAATAATTTTGAAAATAGAATAAATATGAGAGTTGTGTTATCGTGCAAAAAATAATAAAAAAAAAACCTCGACACGTGTTTCGCCCCCAACCAGGGGCATCATCAGGAGATGTTGATGGCTTGGCGCACGGCGACCGAATTCGGTCTTTAAATTTGCATGTGGCGGAATATTGCAAAGTAGTTAGATTTATTTAATTTAACTATGGACTTCCGAAAAGTAACGCCTGATAGTATTAACTTTACGAAAATCAAAAATCAAAATCAAAATATCTTTCTTCATGTAGGTCACAAAGTAACACTTATGAACGTCAAAAAAAGAAAATGCTTCTACATTTACATTTACCCCCAGATTCGCAAGGCAATAGGTAGAGCCTGTGAGGAAAGAACCTGGCAAGAAAAACTCACGGCCACTCTTTTTATTCGCCAGTAAATACAATGATTCTGTTACAACAATAAAAAGAGGGCAAGGGCAGTATGTGACCATGTATGGGGACCAAGTGAACTTACAAATTATGGATCTATGTTATTCACAATAAAGTCAAATACTAGTTAAAGGTGCCACATAATCTCAAATTACCCATACCTAACAATATCATAATAATAATAATTTAACAATAATAGGTGAGTTTCAGCAATAAAACAATATTTCAAACAGAGTATCAAACAGAAGTAGCACCTAAGTAGCTCGAGTGATGAGCAAGCAACTCATTGCCATTTCTCTGAATCGTTTAGATAATCCTTAATCCTACTAATATAATAAACGCGAAAATTTGTGAGTAGGTAAGTATATATATATGTATGTATGTATGGATGGATGGCTGTTTGTTACTCTTTCACGTAAAAACTACTGAATGGATTTTAATGAAACTTTACAATAATATAGCTTGTACATCATAATAACACATAGGCTACAATTTATAAAGATATTGTTTGAATTGTTCAAAATTTGACGCGGTGCGACGGGAACGGGAAAAAATCCAAATTACAACGCGGACGAAGTCGCGGGCGACCACTAGTAGTATAATATGCCTTTCTTAGGAGGTGTGTCTTAACAGCCACTTTGTATTTATTCAAAGGAAGGTTCATAATGTTTAGAGGAATTTTGTTATAAAAACGCACACCAAATCCGGCAAAGGCGATCCAATCCTGTGCGAGTCCGACTCACACTTGGGTTTTCTTTTAAGCAGAGTATGGTAGTTTGAATCCCGGTCAGTACATGATTGACGTTTACCTACTCTTCAAGACACAACTGAAATATCTAACTACGTTAGTTGAAACGATCTAGTTAGGTAGATAGTAGGTATAACTTTAAATACATTTTACGAGTATCATTACATAAACTGTCCTAATCTACATTCAAACTATTTTACATTTCATAACTTTATTTCTTCAGTTATTTTATACAAAAAAACTTAATTTCAAAATTTTGTTCGTACTAAGCTAGGATGACGTAATTAGTACTGGACGTGAACTCACCCGGTAAATGAACCCACGTCCCGCAGAGATGAGACTGTATTACCATATCATGAACAAAAGTTTTATTGTTCAGACACGAGTTGAATATTAACGAAGTTAGTTTATGATTTTTATCTTAGCATCTAGAGTTGTAGTACCGTAGATAATGCGTAGCATTACGTAGCTATGCTACGAGCGGTTACGAATTGTCTACGAAAAATGGACTGTGATCATAGTGTTATTTAAGTCCGAACAGGCGCGGCCGCTCTTACGGCCATTGCCGGGCGTCTCTGGTATGCACCAGAAGTTATTTTTAGTGGCACCCGGCGGACTTTGGCCACCTGTGTGGCCTCTTCGGTAAAGTTCAAGTGTAGTATTCGTCCATGTTTTCAGCTAACCTATGTACAATATTTCAACCAAATTCATTCAGTAATTAAAGCAACTCAATAAACATATTACATATACATATTAGTATTTTGTCAAATTACAATGTTTAGGGTTCCGTACCCAAAGGGTTAAACGGGAACCCTATTACTGAGACTTCACTGTCCGTCCGTCTGTCTTGAGTTGTATCTCATAAACCGTGATAATTATAAAGTTGAAATTTTTAGAGATGATGTATTTCTGTTGCCTCTATAACAGCAAATACTACACAGTACTTATATATGCTCCCATACAACAAACGTAATTTTTTTGCCAATTTGATACGGAATCCTTTGTGCGCGAGGCCGACTCACACTTGGCCTGTTTTTAGAGTCAAGTTATCAGTTCTCTTATTACCAACATAAAATTCACAAAATAGTTAATATTCTTCAAGTAACTGCAACGATCTAGATTCTAGACCCTCCCCTATGTACTAACACTTAATATAGTCATCCCCTTCTAAGGGGTAGGTTTCAAGGGAGTTTTTCACAAAGCGTGGCTATGAATAATTGGTGTGAGCCTCCCCCAGTTCAATGCACCTGCACTGCTCACCCCATGTTTGCTGGAACGCTTACACTATGTCAGTATGCCACTAACGTTTTACTGTTCGTATGTAACTATGATTCTCTTGTGGTAGGTACTTTACCTTTACTAATCCATACAGATAAGTAAAATTTAAGTGTCTGTGTGAAATAAAAAAATACAAAAAAAAATTCTCTGTCTGTTTGTGCCTGCCAATCTCTAAAACGGCCGGACCGATTTTGACGGGACACAGGCGGATAGCTGATGTAATAAGGTATTATATAGGCTACTTTATATCCCGTGAATGTGTTCCCGGGGGAATAAGGAACCATTTATAAACTATTTATATTATAGTCCGAGACGCCCAGGACTTTAATTGGCAGTGCCATAGCGGCTGGCACGTAAGATTTTGTTGCCTTCAATCAACATTTCATCGCAAGGCAACGGGTTGAAATTTTTTTCAAAATTACAATATAGCTGCTACTTTTTATTAAATTCATTCGGCCATTTTGGACATAAATGTGCCCGGTGACGGCAATAGGCTTGCCCCCTATTACGCGGGACTAAAATTCTGGCAAATTGTGGGTGTGTAATGCACTACCCCTACCCCTTCGGGGATATAGGCGTGATATGTGTGTGTGTGTGTATTATAAACTATTTTACACGTGCGAAGCCGTGGGCGTCTACTTGTCTTCACTAATATTATAAAGAGGAAAGATTTGATTGTTTGTATGTACTGAATAGACTCCATAACTCGATCGGAGACGGAAATTGGCTTATTTGTATATTACTGTAATTAATTAATAAATAACTCGCTCATATATCACGCCTATATCCCCGGAGGGGGCGTAATAGGGGGCAAGCCTATTGCCATCACCGGGCACTCTAGAAAGGTTATGTTCAAAATGGGCGAATGAATTTAATAAAATAAGCAGCCATATTATAATTTTGAGAACTAAATTTGTTACCCCTATTTATCGTCACATACGTAAAGCGATAGGTACAGTCGAAGTATCTACCAATTTTACTTTCATCTGTCTGTTAGTATGTGTGTGATTAGCGGCCAGATTTTTATCGGATCTTCACAAAACTTGACACAACTTATATAACGCAAGGCAACGGGTTTAAACTTTTTTTCCAAATTACAATATAGCTACTTTAGCCGGTGACGGCAATATGCTGGCCCCCTAATACAGGGGACTAAATACTGGCAAATTGTGGGTGTGTAATATGCCTCTTCCTGCCCCTTCGGGGATATAGGCGTGATATGTGTCTGTCTGTCTGTGTCTGTAGATAATCTATTTGTAATATTACGGAGACCAATAAGTCCCTACATTTCATGCAACCCAATCTCTTATGGCCGCCTGTGCCGAACTGTCACCTGGTCACATTAAGAATGAATAGAGGTGACAAAGAACTTTTTTTATTGTATATTTATGGATCTTTGTCACAGGAAGAAGTCCCGTTTGTTATAATTACATTACTTCTAGAGCTTGGCATAAAATTAATTAAATTACTCATTATGTGTTAAACAACAAATGAAAAAGTCCAACAAATGAAAAAGTCTGAAATAACGAAATAGCCATGAAAAGAAATACTTAATTTAAAGTAAAAAAAAACTACAAAAAAACTCGCACTCGTGGGGTTCAACGGTATACATGTATTCTTATTACTATTTCCTTATATTTGTACTTGAGTCTTCCAAAGTAAGCGCATTATACAAGTAAGGCCTCTATAACTTCTAAACTAACAAAGTGGTCAAAACCGATTATATTTTAATACTTTGTCGACGTGGTAAATACACATATCAAAGAAAAAAATCACCTTTTTAGCACTAACCGATTGGACAGTAATCCGAGGACAGACGGACATGATATAATATGACTGTTTTTTAAACAATGCCAAAAAAAAATGCATCTACTATTCTTAAATATTTAGATAGAAATTGTAACCTTAATAGCGTGATCTAGACATTATATTATAAATATGTGTTAGGACAATTCACACAACGCCATCTAGTCTCAAACTAAGCAGAGCTTGTGATATGAGTAATAGATTAACTGATCATTTATTTTTGTAAATACATACATATTATACATAGAAAACATCCAGACTTCGGAACAAGCGTATGTGTCATCACACAAAGTTTGTCCCGACCGGGAATCGAACCCGAGACTCCGGCGTCGAAAGCGGAAAGCACTACCTTCCACGCCACCGAAGCAGTCGAAAGCAATATATGAAGCAAAGGTTGGATGATGTCGGTATGGTTATCGTAGCTCAGCTCCTGCCGATAACATTTCAGTTTTTGTAATTTCCATAAAATATATTTTCTATCTAAATATTTAAATAATATTATTTTGTAATTAGATCACAGTAGTATCTATTTATTATCAAGTCTGTGGTACAGAATAGTCTTGTCTAGGGATATTATTCGCAATTGATTTATTTATTGGTTTGTTCGCTGGGTAGTTGGTAGTGCTATCCCGAGTTGACTAATATCGTATTAATGTAGGTCTGTCTCGACGTTCGCTAATGTATTGGAGAAAATTAGGTACACATTGTATTTATTTTACATGAAACTAGCGATATACTGGCGATTTTAATGATGATACAGATGTTTGGGAGTAGGTTTGATCTGGTTTCGACCCACAGGCCTCATTGACCTCAAAGAAGTTTTTTATTTTTTATTTTGTTGCTTCATCTTTAGACGCCTTATCCTTCCGATTATTTGAATGGTAATTTAAATTCGGTTTTTCAGTCAATGATTGATGTGTTTTTTGTTTAAAAAATTTACCAAAAATACAACAAAACAACACAAATTGACACAGCAACCGACTTCAAACTTTTTATTTTTTATTTTATTTATTTATTTAACACCACTTTTACAATATCTTTACACTCTCCCCAATGCGATATTGCAACTTATAAACTTAAGACACAGTACAATACAATAAAAAAAAACTACCGAAATGGGACCAAATAGTTGTCGGAATAGGACCACTTGGGAAGTAGTAGCTTTCAATTATAAAATAAATCAAAATCGGTATACCCAGTCCGAAGATATGAGGTAACAAACATTAAAAAAAATGTACAGTCGAATTGAGAAAGTCCTCCTATTTTGGAAGTCGGTTGAAATTGTCAAAACTGGACCAAATTGAAATGACACGAGTAGTAGGTACAACTTTTTAAATAAAAAAATAATTATCGTAATCCGTTCACTCACAGCCACGATCCAAAGACAAATTCCCAAGAAGAAGAACGGGCAGCAAATTTCTTTGGATACTCTTTTTGACCGACATCATAAAAGTCTTCATTATGGTAGAAACCTCAGAACTATCAACGGGTCTATTTTGATGATTATTTTTGTATTTAAAAACTGGCAGTATTCCTTGTCGTCCCGTTTCAATTTGGTCCAGTTCTAACAACAGCATTAATGGGAAAGCCATTGAAGTCGTTTTTTTTTTTATATAGTAGGTTTTTTTATTTATATACAACTATAAAAATGAAAAAAGAAACTAAATAAAACTGAACTTCACTGTCTTAAAACTAAAATAATTCTAATAAAATACAATATATAATAAATTCTAAACAATAATAATTTTAAAGCAACAATAATTTTAAAATACTGAAAAAACTGCCTTTTTTAAAAGTAATTTCACAAATAATACATACGGCGATGAGTTCTCAACAAAGATGCAATTAACCTTTTGTATCTTCGTAAAACGTACTTAAAATAAACCCTGTAACATTATAATATTCGAAAACCCGGTCCAATTGAGGCTAACAGATGAAACTTAGGTCATCAATCAAAGTCCCGCGTCCCCAGGGCCACGGACGTCAGACAAGTTAGATTGCTCTCTCACTTTGTCGCGAATTAATTTAATTTTCGAATATGGAACTTTACTTGGATTGTTTTTTTTTTGAGGATCTTTGGAACACATTGCCACTTTGTTACATAATAAGGTAGATGACTGATATCAGCTTCTTTTATTAAATGCCAAAACGATAAACCTCGTAGAAATTTGTATGAAAAACTCAACTATGACGTCACTATTAAGTGCCGTAAAATCACAAACTATTTGTGATTTAATTGATGATTAAAAATAAACCCAAGAAGGATAATAATATTGAATACAATATGCGTACATACTTTGGGATTCTTTATTTAATAAATACATTGAAACTATTTATTTTAGTTGTAGATTGTAGGCATCTACCCTATAATAAAGGATGAAATATATGTAACGGTGTATTTGTGCAAACCAATTTTGCATCAGGTTTGCGTGTATTTCATGCTTTATGGTTGTTGAAAATGATCGTTACTAAACAAAATAGATAAATTATTTATTTAAAAAAAATATAAAACAAAGGCAGATGCAGAAAGGGGTTACAATTAGCTCTTAGAATAATAAAAAAATGAGGGGCAGCAGAGATAATCCTTCTGAACACTTCTTAAGATTTTATGTCTCCTTTACTGTTGGAAATAAAGGAATCATCTCACTAAAAGCTATTAAAAGTAGCTGCTATTCACAGCATGAGAAATTGGCATGTTTCAAATGTAGTACGGCTACAATGTAACTTTATCAGTTCAAAGTAATTTTATATTAATAATATTTTTTTCATATTTAATTCAAGTAATCCTTGTAAAATGTTACTTACTGTAATGGTATTGACTTCGGTGTTAGTGGGAACCAAATTCTACTATTGAAAACATTTTTAATATTGAATTGTATACTTTGTACGTACTGTAATCTATATATTTAATACGACAATTTGTCTGTCTGTCTGTCTGTCCGTCGCGTTTTTAATTTACATACATTTGCATGAAATATTAAAATATTCTTTTCTTTTTTTTTTATATTTGAGGCGATACAAAGTTCGCTGGGATAACTAGTATAACATTATTCTAGTCAGCACATTCCCTCTGAAAGGAACTGACTCTGGTTATTACTTTGTCATATATTACATTATTACTAGGTTATTTAGTTATATTATAAAGTAAAAATTAACACAACATTCACTGTAAAAGAATCATTATTATTAGAGGTGTGTCTTATGTTACATGCCTATTATGTATTCACATGTTCAAATTATATTGAAATAATTTAATAATCTGTAGTATAGCACAGAATAGGGAATAGTAAGTATAGCTCTAAGATAAACACAACCCTAATTCAGCTCAATTTTAATATTGCCATAAAAAGAGGATTATATTCATAACAGATAAAATACTTTAACTGCCTTCTTGAGTTTTATTTGTGTTTACGTAATCCAATTTATTGTTCTAAGGGATTTTTATTGTCTATAGTAATGTCACGGGACGATTTAACTGAAAATTTTAATACAGCAATATGCAGTTAAGTTATTCTTCCTCTCTTTATACCTGTATAACGAGTATTGAAGGCATCTGTAGCCAAAGACAGGCCACCGTAATCTGGTGCGTGGTGGATAATTTTGGCGTAATTTTAACAAATTCACGGAAAGTCAAAGGTGTTAATTTGCCATTGTTTTTTAAAAAATTCTTAATATGTAAATATCTTATGAGATAAGATATTATTACGATTAAATCACATGTAAATAACATTTTCTTTCACCGTAGCGATATCTTAAAACATATAATCTTCCTCCAAAATTGGGTTGTCTATGATGATTGATGAATGATAAAAGAACAGTTCAAAGTGGAGAGATTCTAGGTACCTATGTAACATCGGTCCTGACTGTTTCGTGTTTCGGTTACACAATAGTAAGTAAGTAAGTAAGTAAGCATTTATTTGCATAAAACAGGTGTAGTACAGGTGTCCAAAACAGTTTTACAGTGCGCTGGTTTATAGCCTAGAAAGACATGCAAATTTTATTTATTTATGTACACACAGTATATACAATATTGTGAATAGAAACATTATATACATGTATATAGAGGCACCATTTATCTCTAAAAATATCTCTTCCAATGGTTTTAAATGTAATTTAGTTACAATGGCATATACAAATTGTCACATTGGCATAAACAAATGGTCACATTATCGTTATGTAACTTGGTACATAATACAAAATATAAAATGGATAGTGAGGTGAGGATTAGTGAGTACAAGTACCAATGTCAAAAATACAAGCAACAAAACTTAGATCAATAATACCTAGATTACCGATCAGTGCTTTAAAAACGGGCACCACTTCACCTCGCTCGTTACACACCTGCGCGCTTCAACCGCGCGCCGTACTAAGTTTGTTTTTGTACTGAATCTAATATCTATAGTATTTTTGATCTAAGCAACAAAACAATGAAAAACTGGAATTGGTCATCCGGGTTAAATTTTACAATATTATTAGATATAAATGTCAATGGTAGGTAATTGATTTTCTGCTGTATTAAAAGAGTTCAGCCGAACATTCACACAACTTATCAGCTTTGTAATATATTAGTATGCAAGGTCCCTTTTAAGACAGGAGCCAAATTTTAAAAATAAGATTTAGAGTTAAATAGGAAAAAAGTCTGTCTTAAAAGTAACCCTGTATATTGGTGAACCCTTGCACCCGTGAACCTTTGAAAAAAATAAAAGTAAAACAAATCTCCAATACAGTACTTCCCATTAAAAAAAGTCATTTAAATTTTTCCAACACCCCAACATTCCACATTGATGTCATGTCAGGCTTGTAATCTTACCATGATTGATGGAATCCTATTGTGTCAAACCAATGAGATTCTCTTAACTATTTTATAAAGAACTCTCGTTCAACTTACTTTAAACCAAAAGATAGCTCTTTTTAACCTGATCATTTATTACCTTGTACACCGTCTAGACGATTATGACCTGTGCTGTAAAACATTGTTAGTAAAGGCACGGGGTCTATTGATAGTGGTGCTGGATATTTCAGTTGGTTGTTTATGAATAATTCATACAATATCGTGTAGATATTCTAAGCTTGATGATGTGTCACATCATTCACAATTTATATGTAATACTTTAATATATCTTCGGCATAAAAAGTTACTTACATAAATGTAATTTAAAACTGTAGAAATGAAAGCTATCGAGATTGGAAATCTGGCAGGAATCTCTAGAGAAGGAAAACTCATCATAAAACCCTATACCGACCCGTCTGGCCAGCGTGGTATATGTAGGCTGTATTCCCCCCTCTTTGGGGAAGCCTATACCCAGCAGTGGGTATCAAATGGGGCTGAGATGATGAAATGAAATCTAGGTCTGTTAATGAGAGTGTTAGGAGTTGGGGAAAATCTTAACCCAACAATGAAACATGGTAATTTGTGTAAGTTGTTCACCAAATAAGTGAGTTTTAAGTTTGCTATTCTTTGTTTCAATAAGGTTTTAGTTATTATGTTTTCCAATAATAAAACCATACAAAAAGAAGTATGTACTTTCTGCGACGACAGCGTATACGACGACCGCGTTGGTGACTTTCTGTTACTACCAAACACCCTTCACTGTACCAGTCTGTCGCAACTACATAAAAAAAAAAACTATTATGAAACGGGGATAAATTTTGGCTCAATATTTGTCTCACTCAATTTCTCAATCTGTCCCGCTCGTTCCTTGATGAAATGTCATGTGTCACTTCACTGTCTGTCGGTGTGGATGTCTAATCGTTATTTTCAATTTCAATAATAATGTTTTTCTTTGAATGTATTCTTCTAATTCTTTGTTGTATAGCTGAATTTTATTAAAATTTTTGTAAGACCGTTCTCTAGAAAAGACTGTTTTATACGTTGTTTATTAAAATCGAATATGAAGTATGTATAGAAAGTGTGAAATATGTAGTTTAAAATCTGGAAGAAAGGACGGCACAAAACGGATTTTCATGGCCAGATTTCCTATGGATGAGAACAATAACACCGGAAGATAACAAAATATATAACTACATAGCATGAAAGAATGATGGAAAGACAAATTATCGCTCAAAACATTTGATAAATGTGTTTTTGTGTTCGAACGTGATGTAAAACCTTATCTTCATAACTAGGTAATCGCTGGAATGCGGGCGGTTACATCCAAATAATTAAGACGGAGAACCCTACCTAACCTCAAAAAAATATAATTCAATTTTCAACAATGACGCGAGCCAACGAAGCCGCGAATTGTTCAAGTGTAATTATAAAGATGCAAAGTTGACCTGATTCCTGTCGGTCTATAAGGTAAGTATATCAAATGAGTTCTGTTTAGTGTCTTAGCTGCATGTTATAGTTGGTAGAAGCTTGATGATAAAGTTGCGGGGTAGGTTGACTTGTAATTTAAAGCTATTGCTCTGATAATTTACTTGTCAGCACATTGCAATAACCTTTCTAGCTCATTCTCATGATATTGTACGGATGGATGGAAAGTAACCACCATCCAACCGTGAAAGTAAGTTTGACCCGTTAAAGTGATACTGAATTGAGTAACCTGTTGAGACTAATAGAATTGTAAAGAGACTAAAGAAAGAGAGTGTGAGTGACACACCAGACAGATGCCGGGACGTTGATATCCTTTGTATTGGTTTCATGTAAGTTACTTAATTGGGGATGGATTGAGACGTCCTATGTTCATCTAGGCGCCAAGTAAAGAGATGAGGGACGTCCTTAAAGAGTGTTGGGGATGTCCCTAAAGTAAAGTGAGCGGCTTCCTGTGACGGAGTGTATGTGACCCCCATCAGGACCGCCAGATCAGAGTGAGGAGACGTCCTCAAAGTAGAGTACGGACGGCTTCCTCTGATGTGATGTATTGAATCCACAGCAGGGCCGTCCGACCACTGAGTAGAGTGAAAGAGTTGTACAGTAAAGTGTAGACGGCCTCCGATGATCCACCAGGACCGTCTGACCATTGTGTATAATATAAATGAGTATAGTAACTTACTTGCCCTTAGATAAATCATTCCCTGGTTCATTCAATTGTATGCTAAAGAGAAAAGCCTAACCCTTCCTTTTACCTAAAGAAAAGATGAAACCAGGTTTACCATAGTTTAGAATGTAGGATACTTAGACAAGTGACAATGGTTGCTTGAGCTCTAATTTATACTTACAGAAAGGAGAACAAGAGGGACTGTTGGGTGCTATGGACTAAGGATGTATTGGAGGCTCAGATAACCGGATCATCATTACACAATAGAAGTGAAGCAGATTGTAGATTATATAAAACCTTCTAGCCTACTAAAGTGAGTTTTAAATAAAAAGGGTCATAATGTTACACAGTCACCAATACTACGAGCTGCAGAATATTGATTGAAGAAGAAATTACAAATATTTTTAATATACATGTACCTAATGTTTTTAAGTAAATATTTAATTTCATGAACTTATCATTTTAAAACCCAAACTGAGCCTATACTCCGTTTTTTAATTAAATGTACTGCCTCCGGGAAATTGAACGCTTATTCATTTTTAACATGTAACTTGTATGACGCAGTACTTTAGTTGAAAAATGGAGTATAGCGTCTGCGAAAATATAAAATTATTTAAAAAAAAGTACGTAAAAAGTACTGCGTTAATCGATATCGATAAATGCCACTGCAATTATCGATATCAATATATAAAATAATATTAAGTGGCACATCTCTATTTTTCCCTTATGTTGGCGACTCTGTATGTGTAACATTTGTTAGGTTGGCTACATAACGTTATCCCTGATTTGACATTTTGTAAGATTATTTTGCACTATGGGAGTCCCGTCTCTTCTTACGTAGTATTGTATTCTCTTTGCACTGTACCACTAGTGGTTCTGTAAACCGTAGACTTCAGGAGCGGCTTTGTTTATTCTTAAATTGTATTTATTTGCATGACTTTTGATTTGGGTTGGTATGGTTACGGATTGCATTCTTGACAGACCGTAGACTTCAGGAGCTTTGTTTAGAAAATTTATTTTTCAATTTTCTTTATTACTCTTTAATTTTTCATCCAATCCAATAAATATCATTCACACGTTATTCATTGCAAGCAAGGAGTGTGTGCGTAAAGTTTCAAGAAAATCGGTTGTTAAATACGGCCGCAAACATGATCTGACAGAACCCGTAGAGGTACAGACGAAAGAAATTCTACCCAGTCTGCAAGTTGAAACGGAGACTTCGGTCGCTTCGCTCCCTCAGTCAATAACACTCTACACACTCGTTACACTCTTGTTAAGTTTCTTGTTGTTTTTAATAATCAAGCAATAAATATGTATATGCGAAAACACGTAAATGGTATTTAGATATACTCGTATAAGTAGACACTAAATAGTTTATAAGAACTGTTTGTTAGCCAAGGAAACTAGGTCGCCACTCTGCTTCGCGGCAGCATATTAGAGCGCAGCAAGCATCACATATCTTTGTGTATAATTTTTTTTTTTTTTTTTTAATTTTGATGGCCAAAATTGAAAATTCGGGCTCCGTTAGAATGGTGTCAGTTAAATCTAGTTTAATTGACTGCCTCGGTGGCTCAGTGGTATGAGTATGCGACTGCCGCCCCTGAGGTCCAAGGATCGATTCCGGGTCGATTCAAATTATTTGTGTGATCCACAAATGTTTGTTTCGGAGTTTGGTTGTTTTCTATGTATAATATGTATGTATTTAGAAATATATAAGTATGTTTATCAGTCGTCTAGATCCCATAACACAAGCTTATATTAGCTTAATTTGGGCTAGATGACGTTGTGTGAGAATGTCCAAAAATATTTATTATTATTTTATTATTATTTGATATATAAATTTTAGAAATCGGTAAAGTATTGACAGAGATCTCGTATAAGAAAGGATTGAACTTTCTTGCAGCATGAGAGCTTCGCTCGCTACGCTCTAATAAAATAAAAATATAATAATAACAACCTGGTCTGTAATTTGTAGGGTTCGGTACCCAAAGGGTAAAACGGGAACCCTGTTACTGAGACTTCGCTGTCCGTCCGTCTGTTCTGCGCTGTATCTCGTGAACAGTGATAGTAAAAAAATTGAAATTTTCATACTCGTAGATGATGTATTTCTGTTGCCTCTATAACAACAAATACTAAAAAAAAACAGAATATAATAAGTAGGTATTTAAGGGGGCTCGGTAAAGAACCCTTTGTGCACGAGACCATCTCACACTTGGCCGGTTTTTTCAAGTTACCAAGAATCCGAAGAAGAATACTACATAAGGTAGAATAGAAGAGTTCTCTTATTAGATTAGCATTAGAAATTCTAAATTTGCTTTGAAAATATGGTTATACTTACGGTATGTACATCAAAGAATCAACAAGTCAAATCAGAACTAGGATAGTAAAATCTATGCTAAACTAGGAGCCAGTTTTACGACTCCTCGGTGCCTCCAGCTACGATTTTCATCAGTAGTGTAGAGGGATAACTTTAGATAGCTATGATGTAAAACGCGAATGTGCTAAGAATACGACGAGAAATTACAGAACAATCCTTGCTAGAGGTTTTTTTAAAGTGTCGGTGACGCATTTAGGCACTTTACCGTCCCTCTGTGGGGGGGAGTGGGACGGCTTAGTGTGGGACTCCCAGCCCTAGGATGGAAGGCAGGACTACCCACTAAAACCTATCCACGGTGATTCTCTTTCATCTTAGCCGGGCCCCTGTTAAACAACAGAGGCAATCCTTGCTAGAGTTAAGAAAAGCACATTTGACATTAACTTTTTTCTAATTTAACAATAGAGTTTACACGAAATACGGAGTAGATGTGCATAGGTAGGTACTTAACTTTTATTGCCTGACGTTTCGACCAGGTTCCACCAGCCGTGGTCATAGTCAGTCGGAACTACTAACATAATAAAAGAGAAAACCAACTATAAGAATTAGCCTAGGTCTCATTGATAGTTTAATCGTCTAACAAAGAAACCCGCTTCAAAAGTGGTCTATCCGTTTGGTAGCTATGATTTCCCAGATTGAATATACACAGATTGAACTTATAACACCCATATTTTTCTGTTCAGTGTTAAAAAGTATTACCTAATTTAATATCTTGAATATACGAACCGTTCTCAGTAGCTATTATTTCGTGAGCATCTTATCCACAATCCTTGAGTTTTATACTCAAAACCTTTTATCTCGATACATACTAAAAATAAAACTTCCCACACTGATCCTAAAGAGAATCTCAGTAACTGAGTTCTTACATCCTGGCTGATAGAAGCAATAAATTATGTATTCGAGTTATAAAACCATCCGTGCCAATGGTTGAGATTTCACTGATCCAGCTTGTTTTAATGGCGCACTACGTTGGCGAATATAAGCTTGTTTCAGAGGTGACACACGGGTAGGAACTATAACAAATTTTTGATATTACAATAAATAATTTTTGAATTATTTATTAGGCTTTGGTAATGTAAAAATAGGTTTTACATTACCAAAGCCTATATGTTCATCAATATTGCAAAAATACGTAGACAGACATTGATATATCTAACAATTTAAAGCTGACCTTATCACCTTACACCTTTTTACTGCTAATCGATTTCAATGCAGTTCAATGCAGCATTGCACTTTCAACTAGAGTCAATCGACACATTCGTCCAATAACATCGCACAAAATGTTGGTCACATGAAACGTTATCATTGGTTATCGACTGTAGTTTAGAAAAGCATCAGCAACTGTATATTTGGATAGTTTAAAGTAATTTATTTGCCAGTAAAACCGAAGAAAAGTGAAGTTAGGTCACTAGTCTGTACTATTATTATAACAAATAAAGATTTGATTGTGTGTTTGCATTAAATAGGCTTCGAAACTTCGATTTGAAAAATTCACTTTTATAAAACTTATTAGGGAGTGACATTTTTTTTTTTTTTAGTTCCGCGACCAAGGCCGCGGCTGCTCTAACGTCCGTTGCCGGGCGTCTCTGGTCTCTGGTTACAAGCAGAACGTATTTCCAGTGGCGCAGTCTCTGCGGGGGTTGGGTCGGGATGAGAATCCCGCGTCGTTGGGGTAGGGTTTTATCCCGCGTCAGTGAGTGAATCTGGTTGCGTGCCATGGGGCAAAGGCCCCGCAGCACGCAACCCTTCTAGCCTGCTTCTGTAAGTACGACGGGTGGCGATCCCGCCGTCCTCAGGCCCCGATCATGGAGGTCGATGGTCTTGGGCGTAGATGAGTCTGCGGTGCCCTCGCCGCTGACTACGGAACTCGGCGGGGAGGGCACGCTCCCTCTCCCTCTCGGCCGCCTCCTTCGCGAGCACGACTTTCTCGCAGAAGGACACGGCCGCGTTCCACCTACTCCCGCTGGAGACCATGGCTTGAAGCATGGTCGCCAGCGAGAGGGTATCCACGCCCAGACCCACTACGAGGTCCCGGCGCTGACTCGCCTACGCTGAGCACTCCACCAACGTGTGGAGTGCGGTGTCGTGGTCGGAAACCTCGCAGTGTTGACACCGGGGTGTGACCTCACGATGGATGCGAAACAGATAGCTACCGAAGCATCCATGCCCGGTAACGATCTGCGTCGCACGATACGTGAGGTCACCATGCTGCCTCTGCAGCCAATCGTCCATGATCGGTCTCACCGCCGCGATGATGGTGGCACCCCACTTGGGTTGCTTAAGTCGCACCCTCCATGACTCCATGAGATCCTGTCGGAGTTGGGACCGCCGGTCATCGATTTCTCGAGACGCAGGCCTGTGGTCCCGCTCCAGCGCCTCCTTGCGCCATTGGAACAATGACGCAAGGGCTCTCGTTTCCAGGTCCCATGGAGGGGTCCCGGCTAGGAGACATGCAGCCTCTCCGGAGATCGTGCGGTAGCCCCTTATTGTTTTGACGGCCAAGGTCCTCAACGGTCTGTTAAGGAGCGTTGAGTTGTTGGCCGTCAACCGCGCCGCCCATACGGGAGCCCCGTATAGGGCCATACTCCGCACGATCCCCAGGTACAGTCTCCTGCAGGAAGCGTTGGGTCCCTTTAGGTTGGGCATCAGTCGCGAAAGCGCGACCGATGCCTATGTCACCTTGGGGACCAAACTTCGGAAATGTGGTCCGAAGTTCCATCGGCTATCAAGTACGATCCCTAGATACTTCATCGAGGGCTTGATGCCGATGCTAACGCCTCCCACATTTATGCTGGAACCTTCAGGTGGACCGTTCCGCGTTCCGAGGTCTGTGAAAACACAGAACCTCGGACTTGTGCAAGGCCACCTCCAGTCCCAGCCGCCGTATCCAACCCACGACTTGAGCAACACCCGTCGTGACCTTGTGTGCTGCGTCCTGGTACGTTGCACCCCGCGCCGTGACGAGGGTATCGTCGGCGTAGCACGTTACGCCGACGCCCTCAGGCAACGCACCCCGCAGCACCCAGTCGTAGCCGATGTTCCACAGAAGCGGCCCCAGGACCGACCCCTGCGGAACACCGCACGACACATCCCGCCGAGCTGGCCCGAGCCAGCTGGGGAAAGCTATGGCCCTCTCCGAGAGATAGGCCCCGACAATACGACGGAGGTAGAGAGGCGTTTCGTGATACACGAGCGCCTCCCTAACGCAGCTTGTGGCAAGGTGTTGAACGCGTTGGCGATGTCAAGAGACACCGCCACCACCACCTTGCCTGCGAGACTGCTTCCTCCGTCAGGCTCTTGACGCGCATGATCGCGCTCACGGTGGAGCGTCCCCGACGGAAACCGTACTGGTTGTCTGCCAGGTCTGGCCCCACCGTCGAGAGATGCTCGACGAGGCGTTCCGCGATAATTCGCTCAAAGAGCTTACACACCTCGTCGAGCAACACGATCGGCCGGTATCCGGACGGTGAGTCCACCGGCCGCCCCGCCTTACGGATCAGGACCAGTTTCCCCGTCCTCCACACCTTGGGAAACTGGCCCCTTTCGAGGCATGCGCTAAAGAGCCCCATCTAGGGAGTGACATAGGCTAAATATAACATCACGGTCAATAGACGCGGAGCAGAAATTACATTTTTTTTAAGTCACATTACTAACCCACGCGTTCGAAGTAGCGACCGTCCGCTTGTCGTTTATAAAAGCAGTGTGTCCCAAGTGTCACTACTCATGCATTCTATGCAGAATAATTCATGAACACTCCAGTATTTCAAAAATTTGATTTCACTTTTGTAAATAAAATGGAAATTTTATTTCTAGCAATACCATCGATGACTATTACAAATTGGAAACCTATCCAATTCACTCGTGCGCACCGTAGCAACGAGCGGCGTGCTAGTCACCGTCTCCGCTGTCGCCGGCCAAAGCGATTCATTCGTTTTTGTAATTTTTATAATTCCTATTTAAGTAGCTGTCCCGGCGAAGGTCGTACCGCCTCAAAAAACCCTTTTAAAAAGGAGCCAAATCGGTCTAGCCGTTCCCGAGTTTTAGCGAGACAAACGAACAGCAATTCATTTTTTCTACTTACCATACATTTCATTTATTACATATTATATTACTTACATAATTATATTTCTTTCAACCGATTTCCAAAAAAAGGAGGAGGTTCTCAATTCGACTGTCAATACGCTCAAAATTAAAAACATTATTATTTCATGTTTTTAATTTTGAACGTATAAATTTCAAAAAACATGTTCTAGAATGTGCACTCTCTAGAACCTAAGTTTAAATTCAAAATATAATTCGGCAAAACCTTTTTCGAAATAAGAACGAATCCAATATAAAGCACAGAATAGGAAAGTCATAAGTACTTACATAGCTATAGTTAGCATAAATACAACTAAGTAGGTACTTACTACATAAAAGGATGTATCCAATTTAGGGAAAGCATGGCAACATTTTACTGTGTAGTGTATACTTACTATTCAAACAAGACAATGTTTACATAAGGTACCCCATTTGATTTCTATTGCAAATAATCAATTCAAAGCAGAAGACTATAAACATGTACTTATTTTTGTAATGGAATATGGAAAAGTTTTTGGTTTATTTTGATATTCCTGTAACGTAGTCTGTGTATTGATTGATGATTGATATTTTTATGATTATTCTATTGCCAGTGAACAAAAAACATCATTTTCACTGGCAATTGCAATATTTTTTTAAACGAATATAATGTGTTCTATTTTTAAACGACTCTAAAAGAGGTTTTAAATTTGATAGAATTTATTTTTTGTTTGATCACCGATTACTTTGCTTTTTATTAAATACTAGCTGACCCGGCAAACGTTGTTTTGTAATGTAGGTATATTATTTCTAGGAAACATTTTTTTAGTTCAATACAAATAACTATCTACTATAAGTGTGCGGGGATTTACTTATAATCGAAAGCGTTGTAGACAATGAAATCGCAATTAAAAAATAGGGGTTGATCGTAGAGGGTTGAAAATTCAGGGTTATATGTATTTTCTAATGCTGCAACATAAAAAAAAAAATTGTCTAAAAATTTAAAAAAAACTACTACCCTTAACATTTAGGGGCATGAAAAATAGATGTTGTCCGATTCTCAGACGTACCCAATGTGCACACAAAATTTCATGAGAATCGGTCAAGCCGTTTCGGAGGAGTTTAACTACAAACACCGCGACACGAGAATTTTATATATTAGGTTTTTATTTTTGAAAGTATATTTTACGACATATAAGGTAAGATTCTAAAGTTTGTTTTTTTTGTGGCACGTAGCAGTTGAACCGAATTTGATGCATGGTACGCATTTGTTTTTTTAAAAGATCCTTCTCCTGATAATAACCAACACAACAAAAAAAGAATTAGCGAAATTGGTACAGCAGTTCTCGAGACAATCTCTTAACAAATTAAATCTCTTAACAAACACGACTTTGTTTTATATAGATTAGGGTCCCATGCAGCAAACAAACGATACGTAGATGATTTTTTAAATTGACGAAATGTGAGAATAAAAACGACTCAGCCTAAGCCTTCGTGGTATTCTCTAGCCCCGGTACTGCAGTGCAGGTCCGAAATTCGACGCTTTGTGCTCTAGCTCTAAGTCTCTCTCTCAACTAAATTATGTAAAATTTCGTCCAAAGGCAACAAACAGACAATCAAATTTTCATATTTATAGTAGCTATAACAAAAGCTATATTATCAAGTCATCAAAGTCATAAATAAACACTCAGGAGAAGGATTTTGATGCGCTATCAAGTTGAAAAATCTAGATATCTGACGAATGCAACTTTGTTGTCGTTTAATAAAGTACCTGTGAGCCGTATTCTAAGTCATAGCACTGGATATAATAAAAGTAAAACGGCTTGTAAATGAAATTTAAAAATATGTAAATAAAGTTTATGCCACATGCTTCATTTAGAAACAGTAACTCCAGAAACGGTATCTATGCGATCACAGTACCAAGGTTTATTGAGCACTGGAGGGTTTCAGACCGCACTTTTTGGAAAAAGTGTTTTCGGAATGGCACCTGTGTTTTTAACAAAATACCTACCATCATCAAAGAACAGCCCTTAGTATCTTTTAAAAGGAAACACAAAAAGTTGCTGGAGGAGAAATTTTATTACTCAATAACTGTAATGATGTAATTCTGTATTGTTGACATTAAGTTAGTTTGATACTTACTTATATGTTCTAAATGTTGACTTATTCTTGGAGTTCGATTTTTGCTGAGCGCGTGGCTGGTGGCTTTTTAGGTTACCTCTGGCGCTCCGCAAAATTCGGGCTCCCAGATACTCACATACCGAACAACGTTTCTTGTCCTGCACCTGGAGCTAGTTAGGAATAACTAGTTCTTCTGTGCGGGACTATCAACTAATCAAGCATTACCTTGAATGGCAAAATGTATTTGGAAGCAAAAAATTGTATATACCATCTCATTCTAATTACATACATTCATTGCAAATAAATAAATATTATTATATTAAGTATATTAAATACTAGCTGATCGCCGCGGCTTCTCCCGCGTGATATAGTTTTCTCGTTCCCGGTTTCCGTGGGCACACATTACCGGGATAAAAGTAGCCTATGTTACTCAGGGAAATGTATCTACATAATACATAATTTGAGTATGTATCTACATGTCAATTAAAAAAAAATCATAATCGGATCAGTAGTTACGTAGCCTATTCGATTTAAACAAACAAACAATGAAAGCTTTCCTCTTTATAATATTAGTATAGACGACAGAATTTTTATTATAAAAAGTATTAAAAGACAATATAGTTGCAATATACGAGTAGTTGTATGAAGAGTGGCCATGATGTTTTATTGCCTGGTAGTTTTCTCAGGCAGAACAAAATTATATTATTGTAAATGATAATTAATATACAGTGGAATTATGTGGCCCAATGTTTGGGGCAGAAGACTTTTTTAAATTGTTAAAAATCCCCGAATTTCGGATCACTTATCTTCATAACGTGCGGTACAAAAATAGTAAAGATAAATATTTATTCAACGATACCAATAATTCTGGCTCTCCATTCCACGTACATTGGACTATTGGACGTCTGTGTCCTATATAATGTGGTACAAGTGATAAGATGATAGCGATTTGTGAAAATAAAGTTTTATAGCAAATTTCAATCACATTTTACTAGTACAAGCCTATGAAATGTGACAACTCAAAACCACTTCGTTATTTCTTAAGGTAGACGTAGCTGTTTACACGGCACCTCTTACTCTTACTCTGTGTACTTGTTTCAATATCATCAGCTTTTCGCAGTCCACTGCTCAACATAGACCTCTCGAATTAGTTTCCAGAGTAACCGGTCCATTGCCACCTGCATCCAACGAGACACAACGCTTTTCACATTTGCAAATATTTGTAGGTGAACTGACGACATCGTAGGTCGCGGGAAGCCACTGGAAGACCTAATGTTATGGTACGCCTATGCCCTACAGAGGGCGTGAATCGGCTGAAATGATGATTATGATGAATTATTCGTGTTTATTACATCATTATTATACTGGTATCAAAGCATATGAAAGTTACATTAAAGACGTAGGAGGTTAAAGACCTGGAGTTATCCTTATAAGGGAGTACCCGGGTCGTCCAGCAATAACTGACGTTTGAGCAGCGATTTAAAAAACCAGGACAACCCGCTTATCACATGGAATAATGAAATGTACAAGGAAATTATATCAAATCCCAATGTCAGAGCGAGCAATGCATTTATTTCGAGTATTCCCGTCAATTTCTCATCACTTGGACCATCGTAATCCCGTCCACATTTCGCCACTATACGCACTAACCGTACCTCACGTGCCCAACGTATCCAGTTGTTAATTTTGCAGAAACGCCTCTGTACTTGTGGTTTATTCGTATCGCAGTGGCTTTGGGCGTTATTTAAGCGAGGCTCCGTGACTGGACACAGTTGATAGCTCGTGGGAATTCTACTGGTCCGATGTGTTAGATGGTTATTAAAGGCATAAAGTTATAGAGATAAACAGATAATTGACTAAAATACTTCTTTGTACTGATATTAAACTGCCAAAGTAATTCCATTGATATTCTATCACTATTAGTACCTACATAAACAAAGTCCTCCGCTGCATCTGTCTGTTCGCGATAAACTCAAAAACTACTGCACTGATTTATATGTTGCTTACACTGACGGATAGATTGATTCTTAAGGTTTTAGTATATTTAAATAAAATTATCATTTTAAATAAATGTACCAAAATTGCTATTTATATGCTTTATAATAATAAAAAAGAAAGGTCCAACAAAACCGTAAAATTTAATAAAGTTATGTATTATTAATAAAAAACATACACCTAACCAATAAATAAATAAATGCAGCTAGCAAGGAAAATTCCTCCTCTCTCCAGACAAACATTGTGCTGTGCCTGACAGGGTCCATAATTGTAACTATAACTATTTTAAGATCTGTACCACATTATGGAAGCAATAAATGTATTGAATATATAATTTGTCACGGCTGTAGCCGTGGACGTCTGCTAGTTAGTACTATAAAAAATAATATTATAATATCAAAGTTTATAGGTAACGTCTTTTTTTTTTTTTTTTTTTAATTCCGCGGCCCAAGGCCGCGGCCGCTCTAATGTCCGTTGCCGGGCGTCCCTGGTTACTAGCAGAGGGTATGTCCAGTGGCGCCCGGCGGACTTTGACCACCCCTGTGGTCTCTGCGGGTGTTTGGTCGGGACGAGAATCCCGCGTCATTGGGGTCGGGTTTTATCCCGCGTCAGTGAGTGAATCTGGTTGCGTGCTATGGGGCAAAGGCCCCGCAGCACGCAACCCTTCTAGCCTGCTTCTGTAAGGACGGTGGGTGGCGATCCCGCCGTCCTCAGGCCCCGATCATGGAGGACGATAGTCTTGGGCGTAGTCGCGTAGTCTGGGGCGGCCTGGCCGCCGACTACGGAACTCGGCGGGGAGGGTACGCTCCCTCTCCCTCCCGGCCGCCTCCTTCGCGAGCATGACTTGCTCGCAGAAGGACACGGCCGCGTTCCACCTACTCCCGCTGGATACCATGGCTTGAAGCATGGTCCCCAGCGAGAGGGTACCCACGCCCAGACCCACTACGAGGTCCCGGCGCTGACTCGCCCACGCTGAGCATTCCACCAACGTGTGGAGTGCGGTGTCGTCGTCGGAAACCTCGCAGTGTTGACACCGGGGTGTGACCTCACGATGCATGCGAAACAGATAGCTACCGAAGCATCCATGCCCGGCAACCATCTGCGTCGCACGGTACGTGAGGTCACCGTGCTGCCTCTGCAGCCAATCGTCCATGATCGGTCTCACCGCCGCGATGAAGATGGCACCCCCCTTGGGTTGCTCAAGTCGCACCCTCCATGACTCCATGAGATCCTGGCGGAGTTGGGACCGCTGGTCCTCGATTTCTCGAGACGCAGGCCTGTGGTCCCGCTCCAGCGCCTCCTTGCGCCATTGGAACAATGACGCAAGGGCTCTCGCTTCCAGGTCCCATGGAGGGGTCCCGGCTAGGAGACATGCAGCCTCTCCGGAGATCGTGCGGTACCCCCGTACGGTTCTGACGGCCAAGGTTCTAAGTGGTCTGTTTAACAGAGTCACGTTCCCCTTGACCGCCAACCTATCCGCCCATACGGGAGCCCCGTATAGGGTCATACTCCGCACGATCCCCAGGTACAGTCTCCTGCAGGAGGCGTTGGGTCCCTTTAGGTTGGGCATCAGTCGCGAAAGCGCGACCGATGCCTGCGTCACCTTGGGGACCAAACTTCGGAAATGTGGTCCGAAGTTCCATCGGCTATCAAGTACGATCCCTAGGTACTTCATCGAGGGCTTGATGCCGATGCTAACGCCTCCCACATTTATGCTGGAACCTTCTGGTGGACCGTTCCGAGGTCTGTGAAAACACAGAACCTCGGACTTGTGCAAGGCCACCTCCAGTCCCAGCTGCCGTATCCGACCCACAACTCGAGCAACACCCGTCGTGACCTTGAGTGCTGCCTCCTGGTACGTTGCACCCCGCGCCGTGACGAGGGTATCGTCGGTGTAGCACGTTACGCCGACACCCCTAGGCAACGCATCCCGCAGCACCCAGTCGTAGCCGATGTTCCACAGAAGCGGCCCCAGGACCGACCCCTGCGGAACACCGCACGACACATCTCGCCGAGCTGGCCCGAGCCAGCTGGGGAAAGCTATGGCCCTCTCCGAGAGATAGGCCCCGACAATACGACGGAGGTAGAGAGGCGTTTCGTGATACACGAGCGCCTCCCTAACGCAGCTCCATGGCAAGGTGTTGAACGCGTTGGCGATGTCAAGAGACACCGCCACCACCACCTTGCCCTGCGAGACTGCTTCCTCCGTCAGGCTCTTCACGCGCATGATTGCGCTCACGGTGGAGCGTCCCCGACGGAAACCGAACTGGTTATCCGCCAGGTCTGGCCCCACACTCGTGAGATGCTCGACGAGGCGTTCCGCGATAATTCGCTCAAAGAGCTTACACACCTCGTCGAGCAACACGATCGGCCGGTATCCGGACGGTGAGTCCACCGGCCGCCCTGCCTTACGGATCAGGACCAGTTTCACCGTCCTCCACACCTTGGGAAACTGGCCCCTTTCGAGGCATGCGCTAAAGAGCCCCATCAGTCGAGGCCCGAGTTCTTTGAGGGCCAGGACCCATGCACGGCCAGGAATGCCGTCGGGTCCGGGGGCAGTGATTTTCCGGCGTTTAAGCCGGAGTACTGCCGCACCTAGCTCCCCCACCCTGACTTCGGGTACGTCGTCTTCGCTGGTGCTATCCGCGTCGGGCAGAGACGGAGCCATGCGCGGAGGGACGTGCTCCTCCGCGCTCGTCGGAAACAGGGAGCCCATGACCCGCTCCAGCTGCTGCGGCTGGAGACTCTGGGTCAGTGGGGGCGCCCTAGGTCGGAGTTTCTCCCTGACCTGTAGGTACGGGCGCCCCCATGGGTTCTGCTGCAGGGTCTCCAGGAGCTCCTCGCGGGCCGCCGTCTTGGCCCGCTTTATCGTCTCCTGGAGATTACCTTTAGCCTCCCTGTATGCCTGAAAAAGCTCCGCCTCTCGGGCTGCCGCGTCGTCTGGGCGGCGACGCCTCCGGCGAAACCTGGTGTACCGGCGGCGGGCGGAGATGCATGCTGCGCGCAACTCTGCAATCTCCGGCGACCACCAGTACACCTGCTTCCTGGCCGGTCTGGGTGTAACCCTAGGCATCGCCGCATCACAGATTTGCGACATGGCTCTCCTGAACCACTCCGCCTCGGCATCCACATCGGCAGGCCAGTCCGGCGCCGGAATCCAGGCCTGCACGATGGATGCCTCCAGGAGAGCCTCCCGATGCAGATGGTGAAGTGCCCAACGCGGATCCCTGGGATTTGCCACCGGCTGTGGGAGGTCAGGTGGGGGGACGACATCGAACCGGATGTACCGATGATCCGAGTGCGTCTCCTCACCCTCCTCCACGCGCCAGCCTGTAATACGGGCGGCGAGGTCAGGGGATGCGAACGTTACGTCCACGATCGATTCCCCCCCCCCGCCGCCAAAAGGTGGTGACAATCCCCCGGTTGAGGACCTCCAGACCACGTGTTCTGGTCCAGTCCTCAAGAAGCCTCCCCTTGTCCCTGGTTTCCCAGGAGCCCCACGCCTCACTCCAGGCGTTGAAGTCTCCCAGGAGCAGGACAGGGCGAGGACGGCACGCAGCGAAGACGACGTCGAGCTCAGTGAGCCATAGCTCAAACTGAGACTCGTCAATGTTCGGCGAGATGTAGGTGGCCACGACTGCCAACCCATCATAGTCCGCCGCAACACACCCGCGGCCCCTTGCAATGATCGCAAGGCGCGAGTTGTCTGCGGCGGACCCCCCAAAGATACAACAGGCCGAGCCGTCCTCGTCCACCGGGCTTCCCGGGTGGACGTAGTACGGCTCGGCGACCACGGCCAAGTTTATGGACCACTGCCGGATGCTCTGGTACAGAAGATCCTGAGCAGCACGGCAGTGGTTCAAATTCACTTGCAGGATACGGATACGGGCGTCAGACATTAATTGACGTCCATAACCGCATCCCGCCGCGAAACAACTGGCCGCGCAAGGGTGGCACCCCCACAGCTCTCAGCGGACGGACGAGGTTTTGGTCTCGAGGCGGCGCAGGTTGTGCTGCCGACCCGGTGATCCGCGGTCTTGCCCTCCGCCTCGCATCTAAAGCAGCGAGGCGGGGCGTCACAGGCACTTGCCTTGTGACCGGGCCGGCTGCAGCGGAAGCACCGATCGCCCACGGTGACTTCCGCTGTACACTGCACTCCGACGTGCCCCACCACCATGCACCGGAAACATCTGGTTTCCCGGGCACGAAGGAGGTGCACCTGCGCCTTTAGGAAGCCCCCTACGAGGAGGCTTCGTCCGTCCGCCACTTTCAGTGCCGCCGCGACGGGGCACTGGACGACTGTCATCCCGTGACCAGTGGAGCCGAAGGAGATATCTCCAGCCTTCACCTGGTCACGGGGGCAGCCGCCCGCCTCCACGACGGCGGAGACAACTTCCTCCGTCGTGGCCGCGTCATCCAGACCCGTGATGCGCAATGCGGCGCATTTGGTGGGTCTGGTGACGCGGACGGCTTCTTCGTCCAGCGCGACCCTAAGCTGAGCCGCTAGGGCGTCAGCTTTAGGGCCGCTGGAGGCGCCGGAGACCTCGAGGAGGCGAGCCCCGGTGCGTGTCGTCTTGCACCGGAGCCCCCCCTGTATATCGAGGGCCGAGAGGTTGACTGAGGACTTCACAGTCCTCAGTACGTCGGCGTACCCCACCCCCTTCTCCACACCTACCGTCGTCACCGTCAGGACGACGGCGGTGGAGCGAGGAGGGCGGGGCCTCTTCGGCGCCTTCGCCGCGGCGGCTTTGGCCGCTTTCTTTGCGGCCTTCGTCTTCCTCTTCTTGGCCCCCACTACTTCCCATCCCTCCCGTCTGGAGGGATGTAAGGAAGCAACGGGAGCGACGTTAGAGGAAGACGAGGCGGCAGGGGTGCCACTCTTCTTACCGCGCCCCTTGGCCTTCCGCGCCTGGGCCGCGGTCTCGGCCGGCATCCGGTTCGCTGAAGCGGACGGGGGCGGAGCGGGGCGGCGGACAGCGGGAGTGCCGCTTGGACCCGGAGCGGGAGCACCGCCAACAGCCGCCGCGTATGAAAACGCGGGACGCGCTAGCGGAGGGCGGTACGCCCGGTCCTCCAGGACCGCGAGGCGCCTCTCGATCGCCGTCAGGACCTGCACCGTAGTCGGTACAGGCTTCGGCGGCGAGCCGAGCGCCATGGTGGGCGCGGTCCTAGGCGCCGTCTTCGGCGCTGGTCCAGCCGTCAGAGGAGGAGGTGGCATGGGACCTGGAGGTGCCTTGACCGCTTTGGTCAACTCAGCGACCTCCCGACGGAGATCTTCCATCTCCTTTCGGGAGGCAGTGAGCTCCACCTCCAGGCTCGCAACCTGCTTGCGGAGCTTCGCCTCCTCCTCTGTGACGCTCCGCTCGAGGAGCTTGTCGAGGGAGGATTGGGCTTCATCCACCAGTGAAGCCACAATCTTCTTCCTCCCCGACATATTTTTACTCCCCCGCATGGCCGCGTTCATGCGGGAGAAGATACTCATTATCTCCCGCGCGGGCGGCACACCGATATCCCTGCGACTGCGCAGGGACGGGACAGATGACCGGGGTGGTGTTGGCGGGCGCACTCTGTAGGCGCCGAGACGCGTGCGCACCGTCTTTACCGGCACCTCCTCCTCCGAATCGCTGGAGAGGAGGGACCCCCATCCAGAGCAACTAGTGCTCCGGTCGCGTGGCGGTCCCTCCTTCTCGAGGGTCCTCTTCTGCGAAGCAGAACGGCCCTTACCCTTCACACTACTGGGAGCTGACCCACCGTCAGTCCCAGCAGCAACATTTCCTTGGGGCGTCGACGTCGCGCTGCAACTAGGCGGCGCGACGCGAGCCCCCAAATCAAGAGGCATCGAATTCCGTGTTTCATGCGGTAGGTCGTCGGCTGAGACTGCCCGGGAAAGGGCAGTGTCAGTACCGGGGGTCTCGTCAGGCATATCCATGATAGCACAATTCATCGCAATGTTGGCCACTCAAGTCTCGATATCGACGTTCGGTCACCCAACTTGCCACTGCGTTACCGTGGTCAAGTTGGGGTCCAGGGCGGACGGCGAGGACGTAGTCGAATCTCTTGGGGCCCCGCCCCATAGGTAACGTCTTGTCATTAAAACTACTCGCCGCTTCGCAGCCATCTCAGTGTGAATTGAGCCTTACGCTTTTCGAATTTCCTCTCATAACTGATATGAAAACCTAGCTTCCCGACGTTTCGTAAAAATTCTTAGAATCGAAGTTTTTTATAGTATAATCACGTTTGTTTCCACAAAGAGGTAAACAGCGGCAGACATAATTAAAGGCCCACTTTTCACCAATTACCTGTTTGATACTACGTTATTATAGACAACCCTATTACCACTTCCCGGGAAGTTTTATGCCAGAGCCTCGACAGAAGGATCGAGTCAAATATACTCTATCATCATCCACCGAGCCTTTTCCCAACGCAGTTGGGGTCGGCTTACCAGTCAAACTGCGATTCGGCTGAACTTCGATATTTTCCGTGAAGCGACTTCCATCTGACCTTCATAACCCATGGGCGATATCGAAGTTCTGTAGTGAGACCGGTCGGATTTTTGATTTATAGCTCCAACAACCCCTAACGACTATCATAGATGTTTGTATGACAACCGGGACCGACGGCTTAACCTGCTCTCAGAAGCACGGAGGGGTCTCAATTAAGAAATGGTCACCCATCGTAAAACCGGCCTGAGTCGATGTTGCTTAACCATTGCAATGTCTTAACATTGTCGGTTACCACTAGACCACGAGCCCCTCCCACAGTCAAATACACTCTATGAAGGTATTAATTAATTATATTATCAACTGCAAGGATGATGAAATTTCGTAATATAATGCTGAAATTAAATACAATATAATACCACAAGTATGTACTTTCTGTTTAATATTTTAATACATAGCCTTACATTAGCATTCGAAATTATCCCGTCACTGCACAGCTGTTACACTCTGCTTGTATGACCACTCTGTTGATTGGAATTGTTATATATTGTATGGTTTGTATATGACTGGACTAGTATAGGTATCATAGCAATGTATCTTACGTATACACATATGGAGTTAAGATCTTAAAAAAAAGTCAAACGTTGACACAAGATCGAAGTGAATTATGGGAGGCTGATACAGATTGCAAGTGATTATTTCAAGCAATAGTCCGAGATGTCCAGGACTTTAATTGGCTGTGCCATAGCGGCTGGCACACAAGATTTGGTTGCCTTTCATCAACATTTCATCGCAAGGCAACGGGTTTCAAATTTTTTTTTCCAAAATTACAATATAGCGGCTACTTTTTATTAAATTCATTCGGCCATTTTGGACATAATCCATTAAATGTGTGTGTATATAAAGTGTATGTATATGGGGTTAACTAGATCTTTAAAAAAAGACACAAAAATCGACTTCAAATTAACAAAATGGGACCAATCAATTGTCGGAATGTGACCATTCGGGAAGCTGTAGCTTAAAAGTTAAAAATCAGTACACCCAGTCCGAAGATATGAGGTAACAAATAGAAAAAAAACATACAGTCGAGTTGAGAGCCTTCTCTTTTTTGGAAGTCGGTTAAAAAGGCACCTGACCCTAATCAATTCGCCCGATTCGCTACCGCTAACCCGAGTGAAGTAGTCGTCGTAGGAGTAGGAGTAGGAGTCGGTTTCCAAAGACCGAGATCGACGGGTCTAGTGCGCGTTCTCGAAAATTAAACGTAAGCGACAAAATAAAAACTATGAATTAAAGACAAACTATAATGATTATGAAAAAAGTATGTTGAGCAAATGTAGGTTTTATCAATGCCTTTTTAGATATTAAAAAATTTTAAAGAAAATACAGCAAAATTAAAAGATCTAAGTTAAAATGTGATTAAAACGAGGTTTTTTGTAATAAAAAAACTATCGAGCATTTTTTCAGTAATCGTGTTTTCATCTTGAGCATTTAATCTTCATGAACTGAAGTTACTTGTATAAAAAATCAGTTTCCTAGACCTTATAGATTTTGAGATTTAGGTCAATAAAGGTAGTCAAGTTAGGGTCAGGTGGCTTCTTAAAATCTAAAGGGACACTTGCATGTGGTGCATCTACTAATAAACGGACAAGAAACAGGCAAGTAATAAAGCTGCCAATAAGCGGCAATTGCCCCGCCAAATATACCAGTCGTAATATTAATTATATCACATCACTGCCCTAGTAATAACAAATTGAACGTCAATTAAACGCTGAACATAAATCAAGTATTCAACAAATTATTCAGATGAATATTAACAGTTTTGGGCACCTCTGTGTGTGTGTCCACGGTCTAAGTATGATTAATGTTGCCAGTAGTGAATTATGGGAGGCTGATACGGATTGCAAGTTATTATTTTCGTCTGGCAACATGTATCTAATAATAATAATATAAGTATTATTTCAGGCATACGGCTGCAGACATTAAAATAACACTACAGTCGAATGATCTTAGCACTGCGCCACCGATGCAGTCAAGTCAATCAACACAAACTTTCTCGTTTAAAATATTACTGGAACTATTTGTAAATAAAATTATATCTAATAATAAAAAACTGCAACTATCTTAGATGTGTAGGAAAGGGTTGATAAATAGATAACTTAAATAAGACTAAATAAAACTATGCAATTAAACTTGACTCAAAGTCCAAAAAACATTCACACTTTATTTAACAATGGATGATCAATCATTATTTTATTAAACCTTTTTGAGATACATCGTTTTATCTATTTTGGCAACGAACTCCAATGATTAATGCTCTACCACTATCTTCACTAACAATCTTCTGACGACGGAACCCTTTTCATTTAGTATTGTTGCTAAGATTTTAAATTAATGAACTGTACGCAATCTATTGTTGACGATACAACGGAAAAACTTAATTAATTAAGCTTTTTTCTTAAGTCTATGTTGTTTGGTAGATTTCTGTCTTTTAGTTTTGGAAGTGCATTTATCTGTTCATGCTAAAAAGAGGAACAATGACAAATTGTTCAGCAACGGACTTGATACCTATCTATCTTCTATTTTTATATAGTTACTAGCCCCTCTGTATGTCTGTTTTCTTTTTCAGCTAATCTCTAAATGCTAGACCGATTTTAGCGGAACTTCAATCAGCTGATATTATTTGAAATAATTGCATGCCCGATGCCTTCTGGTGTAAATATATACCTGCACCTCGCGCGAAGCTACGATTCTAGAAAGCTGCGCTAGTAATCGGTTCTTATCTATACTACTTACTATTATAAAGAGGAAAGATTTGTATGTTTGTAATTAATAAACTCAAAAACTACTGTGCCGATTTCAAAAATTCTTTCATCATTGGAAAGCTACATTCACCCTGAGTAACCCTGAGTAATAAACAGTGCATTTACTATGAGATTTTAATAACTGATAATCATGTTTGAAAACACCCAAGGTTCGAAATATATTTTATTGCCTGCATTTGAAATAACAGTAGTCTTACTCTAACACATGGTTCGAAACTAATCGGTATGTATTGACACTAACCACAAGAGCTATCTGTATTTATAACTAGCTGATTTCCGTGGCTTCGCCCGCGTGATATAGTTTTCTCGTTCCCAATTCTACACATATTACTGATATTAAAAGTAACCTATAGCACTCAGGGATAATGTAGTTAAATATCAGTGAAAGAATTTTTCAAAATCGGTTCAGTAGTTGGAGGTTATTCAATAAATAATAAATAAATAAATATTGTTGGACATGCTCTCACAACGTTATCTAGCCCAAACTACGCTCTTAACTTGTGCTATGGGACTTAGACAACTAATAAACATACTTATATATTTCTAAATACATACATAACATACATAGAAAACACCGAAACTCCGAAACAAACATTTATGGATCACACTAACATTGGATTCGACCCGGGAATCGAACCCGAGACTCCGGAGTCGAAAGCCGATGCACTACCGACCACGCCACCGAAGCAGTAATTATATATTTATACAATATATACGTAAAATATAAGATATAATGAAATAAAATAACTATTATTAGCTAACTGTGTACTAATTTCATCGAAAAATATTTAAAAAAAAATTACAGATACTTACCCCCAAACTAACAAAACTAAAAAATTATCAAAACATAGAAGTCTCCAAATTCTGCAGTCGGTTAACTATATCAGAAGTAGATATACATCTTAGTAGCCAACATTACCGACCTCTCCACCCGATACAGCCACTTCAGGGCGTGGAAACTGTCACTTGATATGATTTATGCCGCTCTGCCGTTGTTCTGTGCTAATGCCCTTTAAGAGGAAAATAAATAATAAAAACAGGTTTCAGACGTAGAGTAGCAAGCCATTAATTAAGGATCTTAGTGCTTAAGACACGTTTAATTATAGTACTTTGATACTTGAGTCATGGAGGGTGCGACTTGAGCAACCCAAGGGGGGTGCCACCATCATCACGGCGGTGAGACCGATCATGGACGATTGGCTGCAGAGGCTGCATGGTGACCTCACGTACCGTGCGACGCAGATCGTTGCCGGGTATGGATGCTTCGGTAGCTATCTGTTTCGCATGCATCGTGAGGTCACACCCCGGTGTCAACACTGCGAGGTTTCCGACGACGACACCGCACTCCACACGTTGGTGGAGTGCTCAGCGTGGGCGAGTCAGCGCCGGGACCTCGTAGTGGGTCTGGGCGTGGATACCCTCTCGCTGGGGACCATGCTTCAAGCCATGGTATCCAGCGGGAGTAGGTGGAACGCAGCCGTGTCCTTCTGCGAGCAAGTCATGCTCGCGAAGGAGGCGGCCGGGAGGGAGAGGGAGCGTACCCTCCCCGCCGAATTCCGTAGTCGGCGGCCAGGCCGCCCCAGACTACGCGACTACGCCCAAGACTATCGTCCTCCATGATCGGGGCCTGAGGACGGCGGGATCGCCACCCACCGTCCTTACAGAAGCAGGCTAGAAGGGTTGCGTGCTGCGGGGCCTTTGCCCCATAGCACGCAACCAGATTCACTCACTGACGCGGGATAAAACCCGACCCCAATGACGCGGGATTCTCGTCCCGACCAAACACCCGCAGAGACCACAGAGGTGGTCAAAGTCCGCCGGGCGCCACTGGGCATACCCTCTGCTAGTAACCAGAGACGCCCGGCAACGGACGTTAGAGCGGCCGCGGCCTTGGGCCGCGGAATTAAAAAAAAAAAAAAAAAAGTACTTTGATACTTGTTTATTTTCGATATAATAATTAATAAATATTGGTCGCCCATATTTTATGGTAGAACAATGACCTCGCGAACATTGAAAGCATTAACTTGTCATTTTCCTCTCAAATCCTCCCAATGAAAAAGCTTACGATGAAGAAAAAATATTTAAGGAACAATTGTGCCAAGTTTCGTAGAGATCTGATAAAAAAAACACGTCAAAAATTTACACAACAACCGACCTCAAATTACATAAATGGGGCCAAATAATTGTTGGACCCATTCCAACAATTAAAATGGGACCACTTGGGAAGTAGTAGCTTCCATTTTTTTTCACCATTTTTTTTTCCACCATTTTTTCCACCATTTTTTTTTCACCCAGTTCAAAGATATGAGGTAACAAACATAAAAGAAAAAAACATACAGCCGAATTGAGACCTTCTCCTTTTTTAAAAGTCGTTTGAAAAATGTGGCTGCAATCCCGGACACAGATACAGACATACGAAGTCAAAATTGTCCAGTCCGAAATGTAGGAGCTTCGTACGCTTCGCTTGCTGGGTCAATTAAATTGTACACAATGCAATCTAGCCACAAAATAAACAGTGCATTTACTATGAGATTTTAATAACTGATAATCATGTTTGAGAACACCTTGGGTGTTCTCAAACATGATTATCAGTTCGAAATATATTTTATTGCCTGCATTTGAAGTAACAGTAGTCTCACTCTAACAAATGGTTCGAAACTAATCGGTATGTATTGACACTAACCACAAGAGCTATCTGTATTTATAACTAGCTGATTTCCGTGGCTTCGCCCGCGTGATATAGTTTTCTCGTTCCCAATTCTACACATATTACCGAGATTAAAAGTAGCCTTAGCACTCAGGGATAATGTAGTTAAATATCAGTGAAAGAATTTTTCAAAATTGGTTCAGTAGTTGGAGGTTATTCAATAAATAATAAATAAATAAATATTGTTGGACATGCTCCCACAACGTTATCTAGCCCAAACTACGCTCTAAGCTTGTGCTATGGGACTTAGACAACTAATAAACATACTTATATATTTCTAAATACAAGCATAACATACATAGAAAACACTCAAACTCCGAAACAAACATTTGTGGATCACACAAATATATTGGATTCGACCTGGGAATCGAACCCGAGACTCCGGAGCCGAAAGCCGAGACACTACCGACCACGCCACCGAAGCAGTCAAACGCTCCTCTTTATGATAATAGATAAATTACATATCAATAATAATTTTAAATATTATTTTTCATTGTGGGATTTATACGCGTATTTTACCTTGAATGTGGCCTGACGTTTCGACCGCGTTACATCGAGCCGTTGGGCGTTGGCACAGGCTTACTGTCAAAGTAAATACGTGTTTAAGTCCCACAATGATAAATAATATGATTAGTTCGGAACGCGGTAGGTACTGTAAAAACAATTAATATATTTCATATTAAATGTTATTCATGATTAATTATCATTTGAGTTGCTAATAGTTATCGATTCGTAGACACTAACGTTATAGTATTACATTGACAATAGAGGTAGACTACAGGACTTTTCTCACTGACTGCACAGTTAACTACGCTTCTACAATTATACCAATTGGCCTGAAGGCACATTGCCTATATCACACACACTTACGCCACTTAACCCGTAACCACCGCTCCATTACTTACCTAAACGCCACTAATACCCGCATCACTAAGGATTATTAACCCGAGTTTATTACCTGTGCACTCCTCAATACTGACTGAGCCGTAGACTAACTTTATTTCGGACTATTCGACCCTTCAAATCCCTCTTTAATGACCAGCCTTTAGATGGGTGCTCTTGTTAAGGTCTGAGTATTTCAATACCTACAAGCTTAATATTCTAATAAGTTTATGTTTACTTGATACTCGAACCAATAGACAACTTAAAACTATTTTAGAGCATGTAAAGTGGTTGTGGAGTGGTAACCAATGACGTATTATAATGTAGACGCGTGCACGAACGTCGGGCTCTGTAAAACGACGCGGATGTATATAAACCTTCTCAGAGAAAGAAAATGTACACCACCGGACATACCTGTGGATGTTTGCAAACACAATATCTGCATACCAGTTGTGCCATGATAGCTACATATATATATATAGACATTCAAATTTTAACTTATTTCAATTAAACTGACATTTAGTAATTAATTAATTAATCACTATATTGACAATTGAAAATAGTTTGGTATGTGCTCTTTAATCAGACATTCTAATTCGAGTGCATTAATATAATAAAAGAGAATATCCCTGCTAATTTTGCGTGCCAGTTGGCGGAAATATGGTCGAACTATTAATAACTATGTAATATTTTTGTACATACCTGTATTTCGCAAAAATAAATACATTGAAATTGAAAAATTGACAATAAAGCATATTTTCACCATATGTTATTAAGAAAGAATTTGTTTTTTCTTAACATAATTTATCTTACTTAAATTGGACTTTGATCTAATAGGTATTTATGTTTTATAACAAAACTTGGTGTGTAGTTTTTTTTTGTTTCCAATGGCCATTAGAACACGTTACTGGGACAAAAAGTACCCTTTGTGTTATTCTGAAACTGTATTACTGTTATTTCATTAAAAATTCATTCAGTTTTATTCGTGAAAGAATAATAAACATATACGCAGAGCCATCTATCCATACCAAATTTCGTGTTCGTAGTATTAGAAGAATAATAATTTATTTTAATTATGAAGTGAACCGTTCTGCCTTAACGAGAGCGTACCTTTCAATACTATCGTATAATTTTCACATACGTCTGTCTGCACAACACTATATTAACATAGGCCTTTTGTTTGATGCGCAATTAATACACGAACGGCCGTACACAGCCTGATATATCGTGCAGGATTTGTCAACGATATTAAGTTACTCGTTCAGTTTATGCTTTTGGGAAAATAATATGAATGTGGGGCTTATGGTATATTTGAATATATTCCAGTATATTAGATGGTACGTGAATGAAAAAACAGATTTTTTTTTTTAATATGGCCGCTAGCCCTGAAAACAGTAAAAACATTATTTGTGCTTTTTGCCCCCATTTCCCCCAATCAACATAACTACTATGAAAAAAAAAAGGAAAAAACACTCGTGCTAATTGTTCGTGAAGATTGAATAAAAAATATGGCGTCAAGCCCAGAACACACATACAGACAAACAGACAGGTAAAACCAAAATTGTGCAGTATGGTCTCAAATGTAGCTTTTCATGCTCGGTAGACTATAATTATCTGTGCATTATCCAATAACGTAACAAAGGGAGAATCCACACACATACACAGACATACATCAAATTAACCGCATGATTGACTTGTCCTTACCACTAATTGCCCTTAGCCAGCGGTTAATTGAAAAAAAAAACCTTTCCTCTCCTTTGAATGTAGCCAACAGAGTGGAAAATTGTCATAATGCTGCGGGCATGTGTGTACAGAGAAAAGAATTCTGTAAAAATATGACTGCTGACTCGTGGTTTAATCAGGTAGTCTCGTTGAGAATAGTTTATATCTACATGGAGTAGTGTAGATAATAAGTAATATTTTGCAAAAATAAAAACCGTTTTCTAAGAAATATACACTGAATTTGTCTGTTGGTGACTGACGTGTACCAAAAAGGCATGGACTCGAGCATGGACATGTGAAAATTATAACTTTCTAATTATCACGGTTTATGAGATACAGCCGAAGACAGACGGAAGGACGGACAGCGATAATAGGGTTCCCGTTTTACCCTTTAGGTAAGGAACCCTAAAAATTAAAGTAGTAAATATGAAAAAAAAATATAAATTTAAATCCGTTGCGTTTATATTTTCAACCGACTTCCAAAAAAGGAAGAGGTTCTCAATTCGACTCTACGTTTTTTTATGATTGTTACCTCATATCTTGGGACTGAGTAAACCGATTTTGAAATATTTTTATTGGAAGCTACTACTTCCCAAGTGCTCCCATTTTAATTTGGTCCCATTTCGACAACTATTTGGTCCCATTCCGACAACTATTTGGTCTCATTCCGACAACTATTTGGTCCCATTCCGACAACTATTTGGTCCCATTCCGACAACTATTTGGTCCCATTGCGACAACTACCAGTATTTGGTCACATTCCGACAACTATTTGGTCCCATTCCGACAACTATTTGGTCCCATTCCGACAACTATTTGGTCCCATTCCGACAACAATTTGGTCCCATTCCGACAACTATTTGGTCCCATTCCGACAACTATTTGGTCCCATTCCGACAACTATTTGGTCTCATTCCGACAAATATTTGGTTCCATTCCGACAACAATTTGGTCCCATTCCGACAACTATTTGGTCCCATTCCGACAACTATTTAGTCCCATTTCGGTAGTTTGAAGTCGGTTGCTGTGTCAATTTTTGACGTGTATTTTAATTGGTTAAATAACGGATCCGCTATCCTAGAACATCATAGGGTAGGTGTCGTCGTGTCCCCCCCCCCCCCCCCCCCCCCAAGTTTAAAACACTATTATTTTTTAAATATAAATTATTTCCTAACAAGATTTACATGAATACAACTAATAAAATTGTCCCTAGTCAGCACACGAACCCCACACATACCTTTATGGCACCATCGATCACCAATAACCCTTCGCCCACAATACCTTCTAGTTTACAAACCTATAAAATATGATATATTCATGGATTTTTATGACAGATATAATATATTACTTGTACGGTCATATAACTACGGTAATACATAGAATAGACGAACATTATAGTTTTACAGGTTGACATACTTATAATTTTTTTCTACAATATTTTTAGGATGTATTTTTATTTCTTTATCATCATATGATTTTATTCTTATATACATTAATTGTCGGGGCTCGTGGTCTAGTGGCAACCGACAATGTTGACACATTGCAAAGGTTAAGCAACATCTACTCAGGCCGGTCTTAGGATGGGTGACCATTTCTTAAGACATTGAGACCCCTCCGTGTCTCGGAGAGCACGTTAAGCCGTCGGTCCCGGTGGTCATACTAACATCTATGGCAGTCATTAGAGTAGTTGGAGCCCTAAATCAAAAATCCGACCGGTCTAACTACAGAACTTCCCCTTCATGGTCAACTGAGCCCACATCCCATTGAGCCCGCGGGCTCAGTTGACCACGTTCGTTTTTTTGGGAGTGACTCAGCCCACTAACCAGCCAACTTACCCTGCGGACTCAGTTAACCACTTGCTACGGCTTTGGGTCTACTCAGCCCGTGGGCTCAGTTAACCACTTGCTACGGCTATAGGTCTACTCCGCCCGTGGGCTCAGTTAACCACTTGCTACGGCTATGGGTCTACTCAGCCCGTGGGCTCAGTTAACCACTTGGTACGGCTAAGGGTTTACCCAGCCCACACCCAGTACGCGGACACAATATACAAATTGGCAGATTTTGGGAATTACTATAAGATGCTTTCAATAATTATTAATTAGTCATAATTATCTGTTCTGTGCAGGAAGTTTGCATAACATGAGGTCGTATTTTATTATTAATCATTAATTATTTTTATTATTAATATTATCAATTTACTTTGCTACGTGGACTTGTTACGGACAATTCAATCGCACGAATAATGTAATCGAAGGCTGGCACAGCAAAGTTAATAAGCTTCTTAACTCGAAACCGAATATTATACAAATCCTGGTAGTATTACAACGGTTAATAAAAAAGGATGTGAACAAAATAAGAAGCAATGATTTCACTAAAAGAAGAAATGAATACATCGAAGTAAATGATAAAATTATTGAAATACTAACGGACTTTATATTATTATTTATTATATTAATATTTGTCCGTGTGCTGGGTAAACCCATAGCCGTATAGCAAGTGGTTAACTGAGCCTACGGACTGAGTAGACCCATAGCCGTAGCAAGTGGTTAACTGGGCCCACGGGCTGAGTAGACCCATAGCCGTAGCAAGTGGTTAACTGAGCCCACGGGCTGAGTAGACCCAAAGCCGTAGCAAGTGGTTAACTGACCCCCGCAGGGTAAGTTGGCTGGTTAGTGGGCTGAGTCACTCCCAAAAAAACGAACGTGGTCAACTGAGCCCGCGGGCTCAATGGGATGTGGGCTCAGTTGACCATGAAGGGAGAACTTCGATATCACCCATGGGTTGTGGAGGTCAGATGGCAATCGCTTAGCGGAAAATACCGAAGTTTAGCCGAATCGTAGTTAGACTGGACAGCCCACCCCAAATGCGTTGGGAAAAGGCTCGGTGAATGATGATACATTAATTCTCAATTTAAAACTTCTGTTTTGTTCGCTTTCTAGTAGCCATAGAATACTAAGGTTATTCTATTACACATCATAGCTACTAAACAAGTGAAATTTTGTTAATTAATCCGCAGTCCAAACCGACAGTCCGTTTCATAGTAGAAGCCACCCTCAGGGCGTCATTACAGTTATACTGTCCTAAGTAAACCGACACTATGTATGTGTTATGAGCTCGTAGAAATAGATTATGTTGTTTGTAATGTTCAATAATTATTTAAACTGGCTGATAAAATGAATTTTCTTATTCACGATTCCTATAGGAACACATTGGGATAAAAATTAGGCTAGTTACTCCTTGTAGCATTAGTTATCTGCCAGTGAAAGTTCCAGTAACATTGGTTCAGCCGTTTCAGAGATGGCAGAAACAAAAAATATAAAAATTGATTTGTTGACGCACATCAGTTCATATGATGCAATTAGTGAAGAATACTTTTAAAAATTACAATTTGTCATTGCAAACAGACCTTCAATTTTATAGACTGAGGGAGCGAAGCGACCGATTTCTCCGTTTCAACTTGCAGACTGGGGAGAATTTCTTTCGTCTGTACCTCTACATCTACGGGTTTTGTCAGATCATGTTTGCGGCCGTATTTATCAACCGATTTTCATAAAACTTTACACACACACTCCTTGCTTACAATGAATAACATGTGAATGATATTTTTTGGATTGGATGAAAAATGAAAGAGTAATAAAGAAAATTTAAAAATAAATTTTCTAAGCAAAGCTCCCGAAGTCTACGGTTCACAGAACCACTAGTTTATTTGTATAGGTAGATGTATCCACTGTATACAATGTGGAATAAGCTTAATATTTATTCTTTCTTTCTATACATGATCAAAAATTATCAGAATAAATTGTATTCAGACAATGAATAAATATTGAATGGTAAATTAAAATGAAAGTAAGTATGATGGCGCAAAATGTTCCTAAACAAACAATTAATTTAAAATGTAGACAAGTTCATTCATTATTTAAATATCAAACATTATTTGACTTTAAATTCTGGAAGTTAACATGTTTGTAAAAAATCTCAGTTTGATTGCGAATTACAACCATCCTTTTAGCTGTGAAAGGGAAAGAACGATCACTCTGAGAAGAATTGCCAGAGCCTGACTGAGGATAAGTAAATCTTCACAAGATTGTCATAATTAAATGTCGCATCTATATATTAGAACGATAGCTAGTGAACATAACCAGAGAAGTAAATACGAAAATAATTTTCAAAGAAACAGGTCAGCGTTGTTATTTTTTTTAATAATATGTTCGTCATATAATAATATGACGAAGAAAGCAGCAAAATAAAACCATAGAGGTTTGTCCACAAAATAAAAGAAACATCATTATGTCATGTTAGTTAAGTTACTTGAACATATTAACAGACTGAATGTCTAGTTCGTTGAGGCGTGCATACACAATAAATTACAATCCTTGTGGGTGTGGCAAACAACCACAATGATACAGGTAAGTGTAAGAACCTACCTTCACAACTATGGCTATCAAAATTACTTATGCAACAAATACAAATTTAATTTCGTAAATAGCTAGGATTTTATTCTTAATAGGAAATAGCTAGCTGTTGTGTTAGGATATTATAGGACAACAATCTTACAAACTTTAAGATTGTCTCGAGGACCTTTTCTGATATGTTCGAAAGCTCTGGGTCTATATGTTCAATGGAGGCTAAAAAAATATTTCCTGATAGACGGACGAGGCTCTAGCAAGAATACCTACTTAACGTGCCCGGCCGTGGCAATAGGCTCGAGCACTAGAAAGACTGGCGAAATGAGTGTAAAATGAACGCCTCTATTGCTTTGTATGTTTTAAAACAAATACCAGCACATCTATTAGGCTGAATTTCAGGCTGAACAGCTTCCGAAGGCATAATGTATCCAGTACCACATGTCTCATGTTACTACGAAAGTAATGAATCACTGTTTTCCCAACTCGAATGAACGATAACTCACTTTAATATTTAACGTCTCCGAAGATAATAAGAAACGTTTTAACTTACATTAGAACCCCGAGGCGTGCAGTGAAATCGAGAAACACTAGAGTCCGATAAGTCAACTGTATTTCAGCTTCAGTAACAGAAGCGCTATCTTTGTTTTATATACACCTTTTACCCCTACCACCAGCTGGCTACCTCGACTCGATTTAATGTTTAAAATTAAACACTTCAGACCTGCTTCACTTCAAGATAGGTGTACAGAAATATACGAGTATCATACGCCATTGCAGATTCCGGGAACTTTAGATGTAAGTTACTGTCAATTTGAATTGTTTTTAGTTTATTGAGGATGTGGACAATGAAATACAAACTTAACCCTTCCCATCCCCACTTGTCTGCAGATTTTGATTATATTATTTATTTTATTATACTTGATATTACATGTTAACAAAATGTAAGATAAAATAATTTTCTCTTAAGAATTTTTCAACTACGAGTATATTGTTATTATCAAGCAATAAAGATAATGGTTTTTGAACATTCTTACACAACGTCGTCAAGCTAAACTAAGCTGTAAGCTTGTGCTATGGGATATAGACAACTGATAAACATACTTAATTGGTAATTACATTCATAATATTATACAACGAAAACACCCAAACTCTGAAACAAACATATGTGAATAACACAAATATTTGATTCGACCCGGGAATCAATCAAGAATCAAAGAATCAATTTCATTTATTCAGTTTAGGCACATAAAGAGCACATATGAATGTCAAAATTTTACAATTTTGTCAAGAAATATTATAAAAATACTAAATTAAGTAAGTACATAAATAACCATTAGAAAACGATTCTTTCGCTGGTTCGGTAAGTTGGTTCTCCTGAGAAGATACCAGCAAGAAACTCAGGTAGGTTATCCATTTTCTTTTTTAATATTGGTTTGTTTACATTGTTACAATTAGTTTATATTCTATTAAACGAGTGGCCAACAACAGAAGATTAGGGTGACCATGCATTTTTATCATTAAGATATTCGTCTACATTATAGTAGCCTTTTATCATCAAACATTTTTTAACTACTATTTTAAACTTATTAAGAGGCATGTCAACCAAATCCTGAGGAATTTTATTATAAATTTTTATACATTTGCCTACAAACGAATTACCAACTTTATGAAGTCTAATTTTTGTCATTGCCAGTTTATTTTTATTTCTTGTATTAAAATTATGGTAATCGGAATTTTTTTTGAAGAGATCTATGTTCTTCCGTACATATAAGATGTTGTCGTAAACATATTGAGAAGCAACTGTTAAAATATTAATTTCTTTAAATAGTTCTTTCAGCGAGTCACGGGGTCCGAGTCTATAGATTGCTCGTATAGCTCGTTTCTGTAATATGAATATTGTCTCAATATCGGCAGCTGAGCCCCACAGCAGCAGAACATATGACATAACGCTATGAAAGTAGCTAAAATAAACTAATCGTGCCGTTTTTTCGTCAGTCAGTGACCTTATCTTTCTAATCGCATAGGCAGCTGAGCTAAGTCTTCCTGCCAAGGCTGTGATATGAGGACCCCATTGTAGTTTACTATCTAGAGTTATCCCAAGAAAAACTGTGGTATTGACTATTTGAACTAATTCATTATTCATAGTAATATGAGTATCCACCTGTCTAACATTGGGCATAGTAAATTTTACACATTTTGTTTTCTTCGCATTGAGCAGCAAGTTGTTACTTGTGAACCAATGCAATATTTTCGAAAGGGTATTATTTACATCGTGAAGTGCTACTTTTTGTCTACCACTTTTAAAAATTAATGATGTGTCATCAGCAAATAATACTATCTCACAAAGATTTTTAAATTTTGAAATAAGGAAGATCGTTTACGTATACTAAGAATAAAAGGGGTCCTAATATCGATCCCTGGGGTACTCTCATGACTAATGAGGCGCCAGAAGAGTCGGTGCCATTAATGTTGACTTTTTGTACTCTACCAGTGAGGTAAGACTCGAGTAAGCCAAGTGAGCTGTTCGAAACACCATAATAACCTAATTTTAGTAGCAAAGTCTCATGATCAACACAATCAAAAGCTTTTGATAGATCACAAAATATACCAATGGCATCCTGCTTTTCCTCCCAAGCATCAAATATATGTTTCACAAGTGCAACTCCTGCATCCGTTGTGTTCCTGCCTTTAGTGAAACCAAACTGTTTGTTATGAAGTAACTTATTGTCTGTAAAATGTGAAAGCAATTGATTATATATTATTTTTTCAAAAATTTTACTGAGGGTTGGGAGTATGGAAATAGGTTGAAAATTTGAAGGATCACTTTTGTCTCCTGCTTTAAATAAAGGAATGATTTTACTGTACTTCATAAGAGTAGGAAACTAATTTTCATCTATACATTTATTGAATATGAATGCAAGGTGAGGCGCTATAGCGGGCACTATTGATTTTATTATATTAGTTGAAATGCCCCAAAGATCCTCGGTATTTTTTATATTTAGTTGTTTAAAAGTTTTAAGTATAGTGACAGAGTCAATATACTGAAAATCAAAGTTAATTCTACAGTTATCAACACTAGATTTAAGAAGAGAATTGGCTACGTTTTTTGACGAATTCAACTTATTTGTAGTGGTGATTGGAACATTTGTGAAAAAAGATTCAAATGCATTGGCCACTTCAGAATCAGTTTTAATATGTTTATCATCTATTTTTAACTCGAAGGATCGATCACGTGACTTTGCTTTACAAGTTACTTTGTTAATAACATTCCATATTGCCTTCGTTTTATTATCAGATTTTTAAATTTTAGCCCGTATATAATTAGATTTAGCTGTTGAACATACTTTTTTGAATAGTTTGGAGTACTTTTTAATGTGTTCAATTACTTGTGGCTCATTAGTAGATGCCTTTGTCTCGTATAATTCATATAATTTGCTTCTACTTTTATAGATTCCAGGCGTAGCCCAATCACTAAATTTAATTTTGAATTGATTTATATTTATTGTTTTTTTAGTGAAAATGTCGTACATTCGTATTTGATTACTCCGAACAAATCTCCGTAATGATCATTCGGGTTTTTATCATTATTCAACTCCAAAAGAGGTACTTTATTCTTAATGTTTTCTTTAAATTTTTCCAATCTATAAGTTGTGATTGTCTACAAACAATATTTTTTAATAATGGAACATGTTGGTACTTAAATCTAGCTAACTGGCCTGCATGATCTGAATTTATAAAATGTATTATAGATTTCTCATCTACATCGAACCCGGAGTCGGGAGACTCTGGCGTCGAAAACCGATGCACCTCCGACGAAGATAAATGGCTTAATAAAATTCGTTCTCGCGTCATATAACTCACTTAAGTAATTAAAACGAAACTTTGGTGACAATATAACAAATAGTAGTAGCATTACAAAGCCAGCTGCAGGCAAAACATGCATTATGTATAAGTTTTTATAAGACGCGTCAGAAAATGCAATTTGAAACAAAGTATCAAGTTTAATGCGATCCACAGATTAAAAATGGTGAGAAAACACTGAAGCGGAGCATATAAAATTATTTTGATGAATTGTGCGCTGTATTTTATGTATTTTTGAGGAAAATAATTTAATATTAAGAGTAGCTATGGTTTTAATGAGGTTCTAGTGGCATCTAAAACATGAAGTTAGCATGTTCAATTTGTCCATTTAACTAGAGATTATTTGTCATTTTATGCTAATTTAGGTTGTATCCAAGTCACCTTTATCTGTCGTCACGTCTCGGTTCTTTGATAATTGTTAAAATGAAACAAAAAAGATTTAAACTAAGTTTAAAAATTTAATTGTCTCCCTTGATTATTTTTATCATCAAATTTTTAATTGCCTCCCATTACGAAAGTAGATTTCACGAAATAATATTTAAAAAAAAAGTATAAAGCAAAACGCACCTCTCTAATTAGAACTTAATCCTATCCATTTTCTTAATTGCCTCCATTAGATATTAACTGTAATAACAATAATTACCGACTTCAGAGGAAAAATGCTTTATTATCCTGAATTAAAATATTAAAATCTGCAGTGTAATCCGTCAGACGTTTGAATACAAAATGGTGGGATGAAATTCAAGATGGCGGACCCAGGTGCAACGGTTTACGCGGGATTTTAAATTTTTACGTTTTGGATTATTTTGCAGTTAGCCTTTTTGTTTCAAGTTGCAACGAACTTGAATGGTATTAAACTGGTAAATCTCTCCTAATTGTTTCAGCGGTATGCCCAGTTATTTAGACAGCTTGTTGGTCTGGAATTTCGAAGTTTAAATCGGTATGATTATTTTGGTAGAAGCACCTGCCAGATCGTCGTCAGAACCTTCAGCAGGTGCATCAGGTGAAATGGTTCAAGAATTGAACCATTTCTGAAAAGTGCATTACTTTAGAAAAACGATAAAAATAACTTACCCATTCTTAGCAAAATAAACCTATATATCGTAAAGTGAGAAAATTTCCTCAAATAACATTCAGAACTTATTCATGGCGTTTTATAGCGATCCATTGATCCGTAAAACTGTCAATAGGTGCTTAGATAACAAAAGAAAATGGCATGGAAAATCAGTCGGTTATTGCCCTATGATGTTCATTCTTTACACGACTTTAACGTATATCATGTAGTGAATACCTTGGTTTGTGCCTGACTGTACTGATGTACGGTGAGCAAAATAATTAATTATACAGGGAACACTACCAAAAAAAATTACAATAAAAGTCGGGTCTTACAATATGGTGATTAGTACCTTATATAAGGGTACTTAGTTATCTAGTTTCTATTCAAATAATGATCCATCATCCACCGGGGAACACGCAAATACTCCGAAAATTTTTATTCCTAATTTCGATGTTCCGATTTTTAAAAGCCCGAATTTCATAATACCATATACCATAAGAATTGTAATGTCTAATTATTAAAAATCACGAAACTTATTTTACCGAAAGTCATTAATGCGATTTGTTAGTTTTCCGATTTTCATACGTTCGAAGAGTCAAATGCTCGAAGGGTTTTCGTTCCGAAACACGACATTCCGATTTTCAATACTTCGAATAAACTAAAAGTCAACATGTTTGTTCTACAGAATTTAGTGACAGAAAGAAATCGCTGCAGAACCAACTTCACGCAGTCAAGTCTGGGTATATGGAATGAGTAGAAGTGGGTTAGGTTAGGTTAGAATTGTGACCACAACAGAGCGCGAGCCGGGCGAGCAAAGCGAGCGTGCCGCGGCAGCGGCCGGCGAAGCGCCGGAATTGATCTGTATTATATAAAAAAATTGGGAAACATACTTGTGCATACGAATTCGGATTGTTGATGTTTCGAAATATCATTAAGCCGGAATTTTTGTTATTCGATATATTGAAGCTCGGTATTTTGAGAGTAGTAATTATAAACGTTAGGAATATTGAAATTTAGGATTTATAAAAGTAGGAATAATGATCAATCGGAGTTGTTACGAGTATATTCGGAATTTTGAACCAGTCGGAATTATGAAAATCGGTATTTTGAAATTCGTATTTGTGACTGACGGAATAAAGTTATTCGTATTTATGTAGTGTACCCATCCACCGAGCCTATACCCCTAACCTCCACAACCCGTGGGTGTAATCGAAGTTCTGTAGTTAGACCAGTTGGATTTTGTTTCAAATACCGGTAACGACTGGCATAGATGTTCGTATGACAACCGGGACCGATGGCTTAACATGCTCTCCAAGGCACAAATCTCAATGTCTTAAAAATGGACACCAATCATAATACCGGCCTGGCTAGATGTTGCTTAATCTTTGTAATGTGTTAATAGTCGGTAACCACTAGGCCACGAGCCCCTCTAATAGTTTCTCTTCAAATGTCCCTGATAAATTAGAACTCTCTACATTATAACCACATTTAACCTAATCAGTAATTCAATACAAAATTAAACCAGTCGTTACACATACCACATATGAGGTTTGTTTGTACGATGCCAAAGTAATTCAATCCACTGAAGGTTTTGCTGCAGGCGAATCATCAAATTACCTAATGGAAAACCGCTTTTAATTATTTATTAGTAATATACTCGTGTAGGTTAAGATAATGTTTACGGTATAATATGTTAAAGTTAAATGCGCCTTTGATAAAATTCACGTGGGATCCCGTTAGAAACAGGAAACCTGTCTAAATTACGAAGAAAAATATTCTGTAAATTTCTGTAAATTTAAACCTAACTAGGTATTGTGATTCTACTTGTAAATTCGTTTTCATTGTGCTTTCGGACGTGAATAGATACTTGTGTTTAGTTTTGTAAGCGATGAGTTTTGGTTACACTTTCTATCTACTTATGTTCATCCAAAGGTTGCCTGTAAGAGCTATTTGTATTAAGTGCCTGTTTCTTTTGTATTTTTGTATTGGTGTACAATAAAGTATATTCTATTAGTATATACCTAGTGAAATGAAATGAAATGAAATGAAATGAAATGATTTGAAATGAAATGATTTATTTATTTGTATAGGTCACTAAATGGCTCTTACAAACGTCAGTAAGTACTTAAAATAAAAAATGTCATTGCTTCTATATTTACATGTACTGCCAGATTCGCAAAGCAATAAGTAGAACCGAGAGAAAGAACCTGGCAATAAAACTCTCGGTCACTCTTGTCAAATATTATTAGGTTATTGACATTATCGGTTGAAATATCCAACTTTGTCGTGAAAACTAGTTAAAAATAAAATATATAAGGCAAAGAAATGGATGTCTTTATCCGTAGCTTAGTGGTAAAACATTCAGTAGATATTTGAAGGAAAAACTTCTTGTTCAAATTCAGCCAGAAGACATTCGTTTGTATGAAATATAAGTAGGTATAGGATATTAGGCTGCATTCTATCCCAAAAGCAATTTTCTGGTAACCACGAGGTACATAAATATCTTATTAGTTTAAAAAAAAAACCTATAACAATTACCTACCATTATCATGCACAGAATAGGAGGAGTGACTGAGGAGATGACGTGTGACAAAACATGTTGACCAACCGATAGGGGGGCTCCCATACAACAAACGTAATTAGTTTTGCCGCTCGCGACTTCACTCGCTTGACATATTTGCCTAGCAACAGCTAGATCAGCGTTGGGTCATTAATCAAAAAGTCTACATCAATTCTTAGGGTTCCGTACCCAAAGGGTAAAACAAGAACCCTATTACTGAGACGAGACTTCACTGTCCGTCCGTCTGTCCCTCTCTCTCCACGCTGTATCTCATGAACCGTGATAGTTAGAAAATTGAACTTTTCACATGTACTTTTCAATGAAGTATTTATGTTGACGCCATAACAACAAATACTATAAAACAGAATAAAATCGATATTTAGGGGGGCTCCCATACAACAAACGTAATTAGTTTTGCCACTTTTATACGTAACTAGCGGACGCTCGCGGCTTCGCCCGCTTGACCAATTATATGCACAAAAACCTTCCTCGAGAACCACTATCCATACGGAACGGGCGACTTTGTTTTATAATATGTAGTGACGATACGGAACCTTTAGTGCGCGAGTCCGAGTCGCACTAGGCCGGTATTTTTTATCAATTCTCTTGGACAGATAACCCCAGGGCAGTCTACATCCATTAGCAAAGCCATACGATAGACCTTCGTCATACCAAATAACCCACCTCTCCACCCATCATTAATACGTAAACTATCTTCAAAGTGTACCAAATCGAGCGATATACAACCTCAGGGCACAATTTGTCTAATGTTGTCCTACAAACTGCTCAATCCGGTTACTTAGTATAACTATATATTATCTAACCGTTACCTGTTTGGTTAGGTAACTGTAATGGCAAATCCATTTTGGTAATTTGATAATTACGTTAGATTTTCAATTAGTTGAAACTGTTATAGCGTGCCTTAAATTAATTGAGTACCTATGTATAAGCTTTACCGCAATTATACCGCTATATAATCACATGAATAATTATTATTAAAGATAATTTTTATGAGCGTTTGTGTGTTTTTAAAAGATTAAAGGTATGGCAAACAGGTAGACTTCATTGCTAACTTTTCAGCCAACATCCAAAAAAGTAGAAGGTTCTCAATTTGACTTCATGATTTTTTTTTATGTTTGTTACCTCATATCTTCGGACTGGGTGATCTGATTTTGAAAATTTTTAATTGGAATTGGAAGCTACTACTTCCCAAGTGGTCCTATTTCAATTTGGTCCCATTCCGACAACTATTTGGACCCATTTCTACCGAAATGGTTGAAGTCTACTTTGACGTGTATTTTTCTTTAATAATTTTACAATATGAATTGCAAAAAATATATTCAAGCCGGCCTCGATGGCAAAACGTTCCTCCTGGATAGGAACAATCATTTGGTTCATGTTGTAAAATTATTTGAGATAGACTGATATTAATAAAGTCTCGTGGATACTTTAATGTTAACACGATTTAGTCCCGTACAGATATCAGTTATGATGTATGATTTTATTTATTAGATAATACTTTATTTATATACAATAAGAATTATACAATATACATAATAAAACAATAAAATTCAAACTAACTAAATAATATGTACATTACCTATACTAATGATACCTACTAAAATTACATCTAAATCCTAACATGCGTCAAAGAACTCCTCCGCCTCGTCGCCGACTGGCAATGTTCCGAGAAGAAAATTTGTTTATTTAAAAGTTCTTCACAGTTTACAGTAATGTTCTTATAAATAACATAAATTAAAACGTTATCTACGCTAAAAATTAAGTACACATTTAAAAGAGAGCAAACGACTGTCATACTGAACTTCGAAGTTTGAAATACCGATGTACTGTATTCATAAAGTTCATGAGTACGATTAACGTTAGTATGAAAGTATCGGCAACGGACGTTAGAGCGGCCGCGGCCTTGGTCGCGGAACTAAAAAAAAAAAAAAATAAAAAAAAAAAAAATAAAAAAAAAAAAAAAAAAAAAGTATGAAAGTATGCTATGACGAACAACCTTATTAAGAATGTTTACTATCGCGATGCACGGAACTTCGAAAATTTGCTTTGACGAATAACGTTAATGAGAATGATTACTAATACGATTCACGGAACTTCGAAAATTTGCTTTGACGGATAACGTTAAGGGCCCAGATCGTGAAAATCACCGAAAAGAGTGTTACGATTTTTCATATTTAACCTATTTACATATGATTAATAACAACGATAATTTGTATATATTAAAATGAAAGACCAAAAATGATGTTAGTGCTAATTTTAACTCTTAAAACCCTGTAGTTGTTATATAATAAACGTCAACAAACGCACAAAATTGAGAAAAAATTTGAAAACCTGCCTTCGTATTTTTCAGATTTAACCCAATAAATCAACACAAATTGATAAAAAGAAACACTTTTTGAACACTGAAAAAGCCAATAAATATAACCATGTACTTTTTTTTGTACCTTTACAAACAAAGACTTCCCCTTTTAAAGCCCTAAAATCTAGATATGTTTTACGTAAATTCTCCATAGAAAAATGTATGCAAATTCAAACGCGTCCCGATAGAACGATCGTCGCAACTAATCGCCAGTGCGCCATAGAATTTCAAAGTGACTCCACGCGTGTCGGATGCTACAGCAAAATTACGTGTTGTGAATTTGTGTTTTTTGTGAAAAACTGTAAGTACAATATTTTTATAACTAATTTACTTTCAGTAAATAGAAAGTACCGATATAATGAAAGTCTGAAAGAAAACCATGATGGAACTAGATATAAATCGTAAGAAATACAAAATTATTTACTTTGTTGCGTAGGTCATTTTGTGAACCTTGTAAAGTATGTATCAATTCAGGCTTGAAACAATCAAAGCCCTGCCCACCTTATTTTCTCGAGATATGAACTGGCGGGGTATATAGTTCTCTGCACGACATACATAGATTTTTCAACATGATAAAGGCAATAGGTATCATAAACGTAATTGGTAATCGAGGGTCTCTTTTCGCAGGATAATTTGCTGAGTGCCATGCCAGCGAAAAGAAAATTTAGTACGCATTATAAAAACGTGAAAGCCAAAAGATCTCGGAATAAAATGTAAGTTCCTCCCTACTTATTTATTTACCTGCCTACTTGACTACGTCTTGTCCTAAATACCTAGAAAAAATTTACTAGATTTGTGTTAGTGTCAAGTAAAAATCCTAGTTTTATTACTTTTATTTGTGTGTATGCTTATCATGTCTTAGTAGTAATAATAATATAATCTATTTGCATTTTGAACAGGGTAGGTACATTACAAAGCAAATAGGTACAATGATTTAGATCGCCTGATTCAGACATATACCTACAACAGCATGTAAATATTGATTTGACATGTAATTAGATAGGTACACAATTAGGTATGTCAGTCTAAGAAGAAAAATTACAATGTCCAGTAGGTAATAATTACGTAATTTCAATATCTATATAAGTAATAAAGTCAATTTCTATAGGAACAATTTTCATAATAATAAATTTTATTACATAATATAGTATTAGTTTTCATATATTTATGTATTTCAAAGCAATGAGTTTGCTTACACTATTATTAGTTACAGTATTATTAGTTTCATGTTCATCATGTCTAAATATGTGGAAGTGGAAGTAGGTATGTTTCCTATCAGAAATTGCACGGGCGCGCGCGCGCCGTGACTGGCGAAGGGTTGTACAAAAATTACAAAATAAATAAAAAGTGGATATTGATGAATAATATTTCCAGTACTGAAAATGAAGAAAACCTTCAGGCCGAGACTCCGAGCAACACTGCTACGCGCTGTATAGAGGTAAGTTGTTATACGTAATTCTTGTAGACTTGTTACATAAATAAACAAACTAGCTAGTGATGGGCGAAGACAAAATCTCAGTACCTACAGTTTTTTTTTGCAATATTTATTATTTTCATTGTGAGACAAACACATACTTCTCAATTACTTTCTCAAAAGAAAATTCACGTTCAAATCTCGTATTTTACCAAAATCAAGAATTTTTTTTGTAAAATATTATCTTTTACGCGACTGGTGTACGTATGTATGTATGTATACTAAGTAATATATCTTTGTGGCACGATAAGTTCAAAATTATTGAACCGATTTTAATGTTTTTAGTATCATTAGAATTGTCTTCTAAGCCCGAGTGACATAGAATAAGTGACGCCATAAAAAACCAATACGTATAGCGTAAAGGAAATTTATAATTTCTGTTCATCACGAACATAATATTGTATGAATTCTTTTGCACTTTTATATTTGTCTTCGTCAGTTATGAATATAAATAAATAAACAATAAAAATGTTAAAACCCGACAGATTAAAAAATGAAAATGTGTAATAAAAATAAATAACAACACCATTGTAATATAGCGTATTTAGCAGTCGGGGCCTATTTCTAAAGAAATATTTAGCTAGTCAGGAATATCTTCGAGCCTGTGAGGATTTCAATGGGTCTCAACTGTTGAATTCGATTTATTACAATAGTGTTCTTATTTATTTTAATGTAACATAATTCAAGACCGTAGACTTGTTTTCTTTTTACCTTTTGAGTTTTTATGCATATAGTCGGATTTATTAAATTTATGACGTGATAACGTCTTATAAATCGATGAACACCGGCAACACGCACAAAAAAGTGTCACATTATGTCACGCTAGGGTCAAGCGAGAGCGCAGTACAAGCGATGGAGAATAATATTATGACATTATCCGGTAAAATTATCGTCCTAAACCGACTTTACAAGCAACCAGTTTTTTATTGTTTATTTATTCATTTTCATAATTGACGAAGACTGATAAAAACGTTTAAGATTTTGATCTAGTGTTATGTGTTTCAAAGATGTATTCTAAGGGAGTTCTTAGCTATGTTTGAAGAAATTTGGCCCCTACCTTTTGAATTATTTTTTATAAAAAAAATCAAGCCATTATCTTTCTTTACAGGAACTAGTTATTGACAACCGTCAAGAGGGAAAGGTGGATGAAGTGGAAGTTGGGCGTAGAGTAGTGGATATTTCTTTTTTTTTTAAAGCTCTTCAGGCCATAGGGGACCACGGTCCAATGGATTGTAAGTTAAGTTACCTCAGTATAATAGGTGAAGTAAAAGTTGGTCTGGACTCAAAACTCATCATAAAATGTAGTATGTGTAATATGAAATTTACTGTGTGTTTGGTTGAAAAGAAAGAATATAGCATGGAAGTGAATCATCAAATTGTGTCTGGTATCATATCATCTGGTGGGAGCTACTCTCAGTTAAAAACATTAAGTGCCGCAGTAGCCCTACCAATCATGTCACCTTCATTGTACAATGAAATTAATAATACGGTTTGCGATTGGTGGGAAAAGACAGCAGCACATTCCATGGCAGAAGCTGTCAAGGAAGAAGCGGAGTACGTAGTGTCTATAGGTAGTGTTGATAAAAATGGTACACCATTAATATCTGTTGCTGTTGACGGTTGTTGGAGCAAGAGATCTTATGGTAAGAATTTTTCCGCCTTATCCGGCGCAGCTGCGATAATTGGCATTAAAACTAATAAAGTATTGTTTTTTGGAGTTAAAAATAAATACTGCGTAGTCTGTGCACGAGCCGCAAAGAACAACAGTCAGCCCCCGGAACACCATTGTTTCAAGAATTATTCAGGATCATCTACCGGGATGGAATCGACCATAATAGTTGAGGGGTTTAAACGTTCCTTTGTTGATCACGGTGTAATTTATAATAAATTTGTAGCAGACGGCGATTCCAGTACTTATAAAAAAATATTAGATTCGCGTCCGTACGATAATTTAATAGTAGAGAAAATTGAATGCAAAAATCATCTTTTACGAAACTACTGCAATAGCTTGGAGAAATTGTCGAAAGACACTAAGTATCCTTGCGAGTTGCGGAAATTCCTAAAAGAAAGGTATTTGCGTTTAAGAACGGGTGTAAAATGCGCGATTAAATATTGGGGGGATCAAAATCAGTCACTCGAAGGAAAAATAAAAAATCTTAGTGAAGATATTCTAAATGGTCCACAACACGTATTTGGTAATCACCAACATTGCAAGGAGTATTTTTGTAGACCTGACACTCGTCGAATAGAACCTGTTGGGTTACTTCCAGCAATTGTTGGATGCGGATTAATGGACGCGGTAGAAATTTTAAGTAAAAGACTGTCATATCATTCTAGAAGTTTAATTCATAATTGCACAAGTAATATAGTTGAAAGTTTTAACGGAGTAATTGCCAAATTAGTTGGGGGTAAGCGTGTAAATTATTCTTCCCGTGGTTCTTATGCGGGCCGATGCGCAGCTGCTGTTGTGTCTTTTAATACGGGATCGATTCATAGTAAAACTCATGAAGTCATATTTAAATCTAGTCCTAATCCTTTGATCGCGAAAGTGGAAAATAGTAATCGTAGAAACCGTTTAATTGCTAAACCTAAATTAAGATTGAAAAAAAGCCACAGCGCTGTATCGAAAGACGCTCACTATGGACCAAACTGCGAAAAACCTGATCTGAGTCCAGAATTATATGAGAAAGCCAAGTCATCTTTTTTAGTTGATTTAAAGTTGTCTTGTGCTGAAAGAGAGGAGCTTGAAAGGTCGACCCATTTGCAAAGAAGTAGTGCTGAGTGGATGAGTACAAGGAGAAAATTACTAACCTCATCATCGTTCGGGGAAGTTTGTCGTTTATGGTAGTAATATCTCCAGTTGGCCTGCTGTACGGTACGGTATCGAAAACGAAGAAACTGCAATTAGACAGTTAGAAATTCAAGAGAATATTAGTATACAAGGTTGCGGTTTGTTCGTCGACGATCAATATGAATTTCTTGGTACTACACCAGATGGCATTTATGCAAACGGTTTAATTGAAATTAAGTGCCCACATTCTTTAGCTGGCATGACTCTTGATGAAGCAATGGCCAAACATACCTTTTGGGTTAAGGACAAGGCTTCCAAGGGTTATGTCATAAATAAAAATCATTACTGGTATTTCCAAATTCAGGGACAGCTACATATAACTAAAAGAAACGTTTGCATGCTTGGCATCTGGTTTGGTGCTACTGTACCTATGAAAGTTTATATTATAGAAAAGGACGACAAATTTTGGAAGGAGAAAATGGAGATGAAATTAGTTAGATTTTATTACGATTGCCTCCTTCCAGAATTAGTTGATCCTCGGCAGTCACGAAGCATGCCTATTCGTGACCCGCCCAATGTCATAGAGGCTATGAAAGGGAGGAAAGAAAGAGCTTTACGTGTTTTGAAAGAGAAGAACGTCTAATGATTTTGAAAGAGACTGAGGTAACTTAACTACCCAGCCGGTCGATTCACGTAAACACGCCAGTTCAAAAGTCGTTTTAACTTAGAAACTTAGAAATCGCCTTTTGGTTTTCTGTTTTTAACGCACTTACTTATCTAGTCTTGGATTGTCATAAATCTTCCAATAGCTCAATTTCTATACAATTCCTATACGATTTTGAAGAGTTACCTGGTGTAAACCCAAGGTCCGATCCTAATGAAATTAAAATGTGACCACATGGGATCACCAGCTTTCAAATAAAAAAAAAATCATCAAAATCGGTTCAAAAAATACAGCGAATTGAGAATCTTCTTCTTTTTTTAAGTCGGTTAAAAAGTGTGCGAAGTGACATTTTTAAGTCACTACGCTACGGTTTTTATTACGTGAATCGGGCAGCTGGTAACATTTTCATTCTGATAGGTTTTGCAATAGCAATTGATTTTATCATCAAATTAGTAGAAATCAGAATTTGATCAGTAATCATTAAAATGAAAAAAACATTAGAAACTCTTAAACTCATATTTTGTTATTGTTTACTTTCGTTTAATTAAGTATATGAATAATTTATAAATTTCATGTTTGTTTATAACTAATTTTTGTACAACCCTAGCACGCTTTTTAGGTGGCGACTCATATTTTGTTTACTTTTAATTATATGAACCATTTTTATACTTGTGTTTCATTTATTGACAATTTTTTGTACAACCCTAGAAGATTTTTTAGATTGCGAGGTGATCGTAAGCAAAAAGTATTTGAGTTTACGCAATAGGCACATTTCCTTGCGTAGATATAAACACTAGCGAGGAAAGGCGTGATGTTATTTCGACCGTACTTCCTACTGAATTTGCAATTATTTTATTGAATGAAAATTTTACGAAATAAGAATAAACTTTGGTAGTAAAATTACAAATAAATACATAGGTACTCGTAGTTGGAATTTTAGGTAAGTAGAATACAAAAAGGTCAGTCCGGACCTGCTCTTGATTGTTTATTATAAATAGAAAATCATAAAAATTGTGTCTCAAACTACTCTTATTTATTTATCTAGTAATTAGGATCATTTTATAACGAAAACTACTCTTGGAATATTTTACAAATAGGCAGTCGTTTATTTCCAATAATTCAACATTTTTGTTATGCTGTAAATATTCAACTTCAATAACAATAACTCAACGTGGAACGTTTGTCGCAAAACATTTTCAAAATCGCGCTCTCTGGGTCATTCACCCGCCCGTCGGATGATTCGGGCAACAATAGCGCTGCTGTCGCTCAAAATCGACTTTATCCGTGCGCGGTCTGGGCCCTTAATGAGAATGATTACTAATACGACGTATAATGGCTCACCATCATACGTTGATTTATATTGCGCCTGATACATTGTGATTAGCAATTTTGCATTACAACAACATTTTGTCACAAAATACGTAGGTACAGTACCTTTAATTAGACACTTGTTACAATTTATATATACTATCTATTATATAATACAATTAGATGTTTTTCTTGTTAGTCATTGCTATTACGGAAATAATTTTTACTTGTGTATCTGCCTCGGTGCCTCAGTGGTATGAGTATGCGACTGCCGCCCCTGAGGTCCCAGGTTCGATTCCGGGACGATTCAAATTATTTGTGTGATCCACAAATGTTTGTTTCGGAGTTTGGGTATTTTCTATGTATAATATGTATGTATTTAGAAATATATAAGTATGTTTATCAGTCGTCTGGATCCCATAACACAAGCTTATATTAGCTTAATTTGGGCTAGATGACGTTGTGAGAATGTCCAAAAAAAAAAAAATCTAAATCTAAATATTTGGTATCGAGATAACTGAAACCCTTAATTAACCCATATAATACCTCTTATAGTCCGAGACGCCCAGGACTTTAATTACGAGTAGCTGTGCCATAGCAGCTGGCACGTAAGATTTTGTTGCCTTTCATAAACATATCATCGCAATTTTTTTTTCTAAATTACAATATAGCTGCTACTTTTTAGTAAATTCACTCGGCCATTTGGACATAACCCATTGTAAATGTGTCCGGTGACGGCAATAGGATTGCCCCGTATTACGTGGGACTAAAGATACTGACAAATTGTGGGTGTGTAATGTACCTCTACCTACTCCTTCGGGGATATTAGCGTGATGTGTGTGTGTGTGATACCTCTACACTATAAAGTAGATATCTACCTACTCGTATATTTAGTTTCAAACTTAGTTCTGTAATTCAGAAGCTCAACAAATGCTCACAATATCAATTCGCGTGGAAGCCAAATAACTCAATTTGAATGTAAGTAGATATGAGAATGGGATGATATGCACCAATTCTGTTAGGTCCCCGTCCATGGTCCTCGTCATTTGTACGAGACAGAGACGAAACAAATGGCCGCGATCAATCCCCTTCCACACGGTTGGAAAATGAAAGCCTAATGTGCGTCATCACATTTGCACATAGCGCTCAATTCCATCAATACAACGAGTTACGAATTACAATGGATGTTATTTTATACGGAGTAAAGCTTTAATTATATTAAAGTAATATCCATCAGTCACGAGAATTTTAACCTACCTAAAAAAGAAGGAGCTTCTCAATTACTACATCAATTTTATTAAAAAAATGTGTTTGTTTTTCAAAGTACTCATAATATTTTCAGTTGATTCTGTTATCAAAACTGAGTCCGAAATATTTTTTTTAAACGATGGCATTTTCACGGTTCAAATTACTGGAATCGGACCAAATAATTGTTGGAATGGGGCCAAATTTAAATACGGCTACTCAGGAAGCACTAAGCTTTCAATAAAAAAAAATCTACCCGTTTCACGTTTAAGAACGTGATTTCATACCCACGCATTTTTGAGTTTCATAACTCCATGTACATATTTATACGAAACAAATAACTTTCATACATCATACGTGTATCTCTCGAATTATTTACTATCATCAATATTACGTGTAGTTCTTGTTTGTGCCATTTTATCGTATTTTATATGACTATCATAAACTAAATTGAAATAAAACATTTTTCAAAAGAAAATTGTATTTATCATCATTTATATTTCACGATTGTTATTCAATTTCAGTTTCTAAACACATTGTAAACGTATAATAACCCACACCAATACCCATCCACAGAATTCGTAAAAAGAAACAAATCTGAGTGAGAGTTTTTAAAAGTTAAGTACATTTTGTAAATTTTTAATGCATTTTAAATAAAACAATTTTAAATTACCTGGTGCAAAGATTGTCCATTGCCATTCAGCGGGGCAATTCTCATAGGCACCTTTGCACCAGAAACGATGCAGGACGTATATAGTGATTTATGACTTTTTTTTATTTCAATTATATCTGACCCTGAAAACTAAGGAAGTAATAGGTCCTATAAAATATCTCAAATTCTCATTTCTAAGAAAGTAATAAAATCTGCTAAGATAGCACAAAATGTCAGAGTTCTCGACCCTCACATTGTGTAGTTCAATAGATCAATATAATGCCTATTTTTATTGCCATTTCTATTAAAATAATAGTTCTACGAGTCAAGATTCAACCTCAATAGCTTTTTGGTAAGGTAATATTGATAAAATATTGTGATTTGAAACTGAGATACAATAAGAAAGAAATCATTATTGTAGACATGAGCAGAATTGGGTGGCCTCGGTATGATAATATACTTACGTAATAATTCTGGTAGTATTATTATTTTGGGTTATGAAATTTTCATGTCTCAGCTTTTGTTGCTGGTATGGAACCTATCACGGGCTTACGCCAAGTGGGTCGGTTCGTTTGCGATTGTGCCGGGTGTTTGAGTCGTAGATGTGAGAAATCGCCGCACTATAGAGCAGGTATCTATAATGACCGATCGCTGAAGAGAGATGTAAGTGTGTTTATGAAGGCCTAGTTGCTCTAGTGACATGTGTAATGATTTTGGGATGAGACCTGTAGATGAAATGATGATCGGAATGATTTTAACTGTATTTTGGTGCCACATCTGTCTTATTTCGTCTGCAAGTGGTATGTATTTTTGTATTTTTTCGGTATATTTTTTCTGTATGTTGTCCGAATTTGGAATAGATATATCTATCAAGTATGTTATTTTTTCTGCTTTCAGTGTAAGTGTTATATCCGGTCTATTGTTTGTTGTTGTTTTATCTGTAATAATATCTCGATCCCAGTAGAGTCTTACGGTTTCGTTGTTTAGGACTTTCTTCGGCTTATATTTATAATATGGTTCTCGTTTATCTAACAGGTTATATTTTTGGGCTATTAGTGAATGTATTTGTTTAGCAACATTATTATGACGGTCTGTATACTGTTTGTTGGCTAGGAAAGGGCAACCTCCTGTGATGTGATCTATTGTCTCTTGGTTTGTGTTGCACAATCTACATCTGTCGGAAACTACAGATGGGTCCTTAATTATATATGTTTGATAATTTTTGGTTTTGATTATTTTATCTTGTATTGCTACCATAAATCCCTCGGTTTCTTTATATATGTTCCCCTTTTGGAGCCATGCATTTGAAGCTTCCTTATCTATGTGTTCGTTATCTAGGAGATTAGGGTATTTTCCATGTAAATTTTTTTGCTTCCAGTTTGTAATTTTTTCTTCGACAGTGGCGTAATTATGTAGAGGAGTGTTATTACTATCATTTAATTTTAATGGTGTGCCTGTTGTGTTGATAAGTGTTAATGCTCTGTGGATTTGGCTATTGACTGCTTTATTATGCATGTACGTACGTATGTTCTGTATCTGTCTGTTATGTAGGCTCCTAATATCAATAAGTCCTCTACCACCTAAATTTCTTTTGAGATTGAACCTTTCTGTAGCTGAGTGAATGTGGTGAATGCAGTGTTTATTACATATGGTTCGAGTAAGTCTATAGTCTAAGATTTAGATAAACTAATATCTAAATCTGTAACTGTCCAATTGATAATCCCAAAAGAATATGTTAGCACAGGAACTGCGTATGCATTTATGGCTTTGATAGTATTTCTAGCTGAAAGTTGTGTCTTTAATATTTTATTTAACCTGCCTGAGTAGTTTTTAGTAAGGTCCTCTTTTATTTTACCGTGATCTAAACCTATACCCTGTGAATATCCTAAATATTTGTACGTATCTATTTGTTCCATTCTGTCTATTAATGAATTTTGTTGTGTTTGTAATATGTATGGATCTGTTGTGTTATGTTTACCTTTTACTATACTATTTATTTTACATTTATCTAAGCCAAACCTCATTTTAATATCTGTACTAAAATTTTCAGTGACTTTTAGAAGGCCATTCATGTGTGTCCTGGTGCTTGTGTAGAGTTTAATGTCATCCATGTATAATAGATGTGTTATTCTAGTAATTGGTTCTTTGTGTAATATGTAACCGTGGCAGCTGTTATTTAAAATTCGGGATAACGGACTTAACGCCATGCAGAACCACAGGGGGCTAAGGGAATCTCCTTGAAATATTCCCCTAGCAATTTGAATCGGATTCGATTTGATAGAGCCTGATTCTGTATTGATATTGAGTACTGTCTTCCATTTTTTCATTGTTTGTTGTAAAAATTGTACTAGTTTTATATCTACTTTATAAATTTTAAGAATTTGTACTAACCACGAGTGAGGGACACTATCATAGGCTTTTTGATAATCTATGTAAGTAAAATAGAGATTTCTATGTGACCGTTTGACTTGATGGTGAATTTCCGCGTCTATTACTAATTGTTCCTTACATCCTCTTGAACCTTTTCGACAACCTTTTTGTTCTTCAGCTATTATATTATTTTGTGTAAGATGAAAATTTACTTTGTGTGCTAAAATTGATGTCAGAAGTTTATATATTGTTGATAAACATGTTATCGGCCGATACTTCGCGGGATTTTCTGTATCAGTATCCTTTGGTTTAAGGTAGGTATTACCTTGGGAGAGGAATGTGGGCATAGAGTGTGGTTCTTGAATTATGGTATTGAATGCATTCGCCAAGTATTTATGTGTTGATCTAAAATATTTTAACCAGTAGTTTTGTATCTTTTCAGGTCCAGGCGTTTTCCAATTGAGCGTTTTCTTTACTGCTATTTCTATGTCTATTTTTTCTACTTTAACTTCGTTCATAGGTTCTAAATTTTGATATTCATCTATTTCTTCTTTTATCCATTCGGCTTCATTATTATGTTCTACTGGATTGGACCACATATTTTTCCAGAATTCTTGCACTGTTTCAATGTTTGGTAGACTTTTGATGCTGGTTTCCCTGTTAAAATTTCTATAAAATATTTTTTGGTTGGCATTAAATAATCTATTGTCGTGATGTCTTTGCTGTGATTTTTTATATCTCCGTAATCTCTTGGATAAGGCCTGTAGTTTTTGTGTTTTCTGATCTAAGTCTTCTATTGCTTCTTCTTTATTTTTGTAAATATGGCTAAATTTCTTCTGCTTTTTACCTGATAAATTGTCTTTTGTGAATTGATTCAGTCTTCCAATTTCTTTTCTTAGCGTCGCAATATTATTTTCTAGGCGTGTTTCCCATGCTGGTTTATTTTCTTTTGTTTTGCTTTTTTGTACTTTATTTTTGTTTTTATTATTACTATGGATTTCTGTTGTTGTTAGGGCTGCACAGTATATTAGATCATATATTTCAATGAGTGTTGGTTCGTTAATAAGTGATAAGTGAGTACCTATTAAATCATTTAATGTGTTTACTGTTTTTTTAGAGTATCGTGTTATATTTAATTTTGGTAAATGTGGACGAGACGATGGTTCTGTTTCTTTATATTTGGCTAGGTTTTCGTTCAGTAGATCTTTAATTTGTTCCGATGAAATATTATTTTCAACAGAATCTGGGTTCAATGTGTCTGATTGTATATCTTGTGTTGGAGTGGATGATAATCTATGTGTTGATATGACTGAATTGTTTGTTAGTTGCGACACAGTCGTTTGTGTTGGTATGATTTCTTCACTTGTGGTGGATGTGTTGAGATATGGTGGGTATGTGTCCTCGAAAGGTCGGTTTGTATTGCTCATAATTGTCACGGTCTGTGTGTTATGTGCTAACATGTGCCTTGTTTCTTCTTTTATCTTTTCCCTGTCTTGGATCGATATTCTATTGTTTCGGTGTATGACTCTAATTTGATCAGCTAATCTTTGTTCTGAGATAAAATGAAGGTCTGGGTATATTTCTATGAATTTGGTATAAAGTGTTTGGCGATATCCTGTGAGATCTGTTTCACAATTTGTGACGGTGTAGTAGCAACGAAGTAGCTGTTGATTTATTTCATTTGTCCACTTCATTCGTTGCCTATCTCTGCCAGCTAGGGTGGTTGTAGGTAACATGACCTGCAAAACACTTCTAGCTGCTTCCTGTTGAGTGTTTGTTGTTAGTGCATCCATTGTATTGATTGCAGTAGATTGGATGGATGTTGTGATTTGATGTACTCTGCGACCTCTGGTGGTCCAAGTCCAGATTTCGATGAGACTTGGCTATCAGGATGCGTTCCTATGCGTGTGTGTATTGACGGAACAGCTGAAAATGGTGAGCATTTTGATGATGATGATGATGACGATGAATTGAATGAACGATGAAAAATTGGAGAGGATGTAGGTGATGGGATGTCAGCGAATGGTGAGTGTTCTATAGATAATGTATGTGATGGTGATGCTGTTGGTGATTCTTCTTCGGCTGTGGCATATTTCTCGAGGGGAACCCGCCTGCTCAGTCCCCCGTCGCCAACGGTTCGCATGCTGTGACATCCAGCGTCGGCTCCAGATGCACCCCGGCGGCCCCCGGGTAGCGGCCGTAGACTATACCTTTTTATTGAACCTTCCATGTTTTTCTCCATAAAAATGGGATCCCAGAGCCATGTTAGCCGCGCCCGTAACTTGAATATCGCGTGTCCGCCCCCCACGTGAGTCAGGTGTTCGACTCGGACGGTTAGATAGAGTACGGTTGGATTATGGGGGGCTTATTATTATTAATATTTTAATTATTATTATTTATTATTAAAATAATGTAGTAGTATGAAAATAAGAATTACACACCATAAATCATAAACATAACTCATTCGCCGAGCGTTTTCCCAACTCAGTTGGGGTCGGCTTTCCAGTCTAACTGTGATTCGGCTAAACGGCTGATATTTTCAGTGAAGTTACTGCCATCTGACCTCCACAACTCATGGGTGATATCGAAGTTCTGTAGTTAGACCGGGTGGATTTTTGATTTAAGGCTCCAACTACCCCCTAACAACTGCCATAATCTTCGTATGACAACCGGGACCACGGCTTAACGTGCTCTCCGAGGCACGGTGCTATCCAAGGCACGGACCTATCATATCATATCACAATCATAACTAACATAATAAAAACAAAGTCACTTTAGTTCCGTTTGTATGCTTAGATTAACTCGTCCATCCAGCGTGATATATGTAGGCCGCATTCCCCCCTCTATGGGGAAAGTCTATTCCCAGCAGTAGGCGTCAAACTGGCTGAGATGATGGTGATGATGATAGCCTCCTATTAAACCGCCGGGCGCCACTGAAATTACCTTCTGGGGTTACGGGAGACGCCCGGCAATGGACGTTACAGCAGCCGTGGCCATGGCCGTGGAATTAAAAGTAAAAAAATAACTCCTAATAAAATATGTATATACACGCAAAGTAATATAAGTTCATAAATAATGTATAACTTGATGACATTCAGATGATATATTTGTCGTTCGCTTTGTACGCAGCGTGATCTTTGATACGTGAAATATTGAACTACAGGGTGTTAAAAAATAAATATTTAGTGTGCGAAAATCAATGACCTACATTTTTAAATGGTAGACGCTTTTAAAAATTAAGGAATAATTTATCGCATTTATTGGTGTGTCTATGGTTGCATGTTGATTTTAATACAAACATGCTGTCCCGGCGAACTTCGTACCGCCCCTGTAATACTTTTAATTTATTTATATTTATGAGAAGAAGATATAGTCTTAACTGACTATGAAATGTGAGGTATCATCATAATAGCAAACGAACAGATGTTAATTGACTGTGAATATTAATAATAATGTTATGAAATATGAACTGCAATAATGAATCAAATGATTCTGTCATACTCCCTACGACCTACGAAAGAAAGTGAAAGTGATACGAAATTTTGTAGACCTTGTAGACTAATCGTAGTCCTATTGAATCGCCGGGCGCCACTGGAAATACCTTCTGGTCCATACCAGAGAATGGACGAGGGGAAGTCTGCAGCAAAACCTTAGGTAATGTTAATGAGACAATATTTTATGTTATGTAATGGATGCCCGGCACTGGACGTAAGAGCTAGCGCGGACTTAAAAAATAAAAAAGTCCTATAGAATTAAGTGTAGCAATTCTAAGTTTCTCCAAGTACAATAATTGACAGTACAAACTAGGTATGCAATGCATGCTGCTGTTGCAAAAAACTGAGCGAAGTGTTAAATTTTCGAACAACAACGAAAAATATTTTTATGTTCAAACTTTTTTTTTACTACAAAACGTATGAAAATCAATTTTTCGGTGATTATTCCTCGATGGTATGTCCGATTTTAAATTTTTTTGTTCTAAACCACCCTCACGCCACACGTAATCACTGTGGTAAGTTTGAAGGAGATCGGTGCAGGCGTTTAGGAGGAGTATGGGGACAAACGAAATACGTGAGTCGCCTAAGATTGAGCTTCGCTCACTTCACTCAAAAAGGATTATAAATAAGTGTAATCGTACATAGTAGCTCACTTCACTCAATAAGGACTATAAATAAGCGTAATCGTACATAGTAGTAACTATTAAATAGAACCAATTGTGCCATCGTTGTTTTGCCTTGTATGGCCTATTGTCGTTTTCGGGTACTTTTAGTATTATACCCACAACCTTGTCGGTTTTAAGCGAATAATTTAGAGCCTCTAATTTTTCATTTCTAGTATGAGTACATCATTCACCGAGCCTTTTCCCAACTCAGTTATGGGTCCGCTTTCCAGTCTAACTGCATGCGATTCGGCTGAACTTCGATATTTTCCGTGAAGCGACTGCCATCTGACCTCCACAACCCATGGGCGATATCGAAGTTCTGTAGTTAGACCGGTTGGATTTTTTATTTAGGGCTCCAACTACCCCTAACGACTGCCATAGATGGTCGTATGACAACCGGGACCGACGGCTTAACGTGCTCTCAGAGGCACGGAGGGGTCTCGGTGTCTTAAGAAATGGTCACCCATCCTAAGACCGGCCTGACTATATGTTGCTTAACCTTTGCAATGTGTTAACATTGTCGGTTACCACTAGACCACGAGCCCCTCTAGTATGAGTACCTAGATATAATATTAACTAGGTACAAAAGACATAAACTGGGTACGACATTAACCGGCGCTATATCCAAAATCACAAAAAGAATGCTATTGTCTCTCAACCCTGGGGTAACCCCCGTATTCATAATGAATTTTCAGAGGTTTCAAATACCGTTAAAATGTGTCTTATTCATAATGAGTTATCAGAGGTTTTAAATAGGTACCCACTGTCATAAAATAAAGGGACACAATCTGTTCTCTTCTACACCTGACAGACACAGAGAAGATGCTCTTTCTCTTGAGCTCTTCTGTATCTAAACATATAGGTATTTTGTAATAAATATTTTTTAATAATTTAACAAATATTTAGTTTCATTATGAACAAGGAGGTTATTATAGTTTATACTGAGAGAATATAAATATAAAAGAATGTAGAGACAACACCTTGTAGAATATAAAGAGAAACGCTGACAAAAGGCGCGGTATACAGCCGGATCTGTCGCCTCGGGCGCCGCCTAATATGCTAATACTTGCACGAATAATAGTAAACAGAACGTAACTTGATACGTCTCAAATAGATGTCAATATATTTTTTTTTTTTTTTAAAATATGGAAACAATAGATTTCTATTTTTCAACCGACTTCCAAAAAAAGAGGAGGTTCTCAATTCGACTGTATGTTTTTATGTTTGTTACCTCATATCTGTGGACTGGGTTTTTAAATGAAAGCTAAGAATAGAGTATTTCCCAGCCACTCGTCTAATAAGCCTAGGTATTTTAAAAGGTGCACAGGGTACAGTTGAGATTAGGTATCTTAAATACCAAAACTTCTTAGTAAACCCATAGTTTTTAAAACGTCTATAAAACCGTAGACTACTTTTTTGTCGTAAAGGAGGTCTTTGAAATTCGTTATTTTGCCCATTCTACAAAATATAGCTGAATCCAGACAAGTTACATCCTACTATCCATAGCAATCCGAATAACAAACCTTCCATGCATTATACGCTGGCAAATAAAAAATAATCCTACCGACTCACATCGTCATAAGGTACTTATGGCCGCCTGGGACGCGACGCCTATTTTATTTGATAGCTTATATTGTACTTACTCCTTTTTCCATTGTCCTAACTAAGTAGAATACATAGGTTTCCATTCAATTTCGATTTCCTGTAAAGAGATTCTATTTACTGGGATGTAACGTCTATCTTGGCTGCGGGAATTTTAGTTTGATTTACAGAGTGGCTTAGAATATTTTGTAGTACCCGATACCGACATTACTGGAAGTGTGGGAGTGTAATATACCTCTGCGTCTGTCCGGGATATAGACGTGATCTATGTATGTCTGTCTTTATTAGGAACTAGCTGATCGCCGCAGCTCCGCCCGTGTGATTTAGTTTACTCGTTCCCGGTCCGCGGGAACACATTACCGGGATAAAAAGTAATATTACTCAGGGTGAATGTAGCTTTCCAATGGTGAAAAAATTTTTTAAATCGGTACAGTAGTTTTTGAGTTTATTCTTTATAAACATACACACAAAAATACAAATCTTTCCTCTTTATAATAGTAGTATAGAGGATGATCATTGAATGCAACCGTAACTTCAACCGTAAAGTAAAAAGTTGGGATATGTAAAGTTCTCTTCAATACAAATTATTCAAACCCAAACACAATGTAACTGCTGTAAATCGTTGATGAGTACCCTCGACTGGCTTTCGGCTCCCTCATCAGGTCGACTCGAAACCTTCATTAAATAGTAGTCCTTTATCATACCTAATGAAAAAATTAACAACCGCACTAGTCATCCTTACAATTTTAGAAAGTTCCCCCTTGATTCCTCAGTGATCTGATCATCAGATCCTGATTTTCTTATAATGAGACCACTATGGAAATATCTCCGTTGCAACAAAAAATACTATTAAAATCGGTTCATAAACGACGAAGTTATCGGCGAACAAACATAAAAAGTATACATGTACGGTCGAATTGATAATCCTCTTTTTTGAAGTCGGTAAAAAAGAATAAAAATAGTTTAGGTGAACTCGTCAAACAATATAATGACGTCACATCAATAAAAATAAACAAAAGCATCGATACTTTTATACCCCACACGGGGGAACCATAAACTCCAATAGAACAGAAACGTATTCACTCGGAATTTTTAAATTTAACGACTTCAAATACTTTAATCGAGTTTTTACGACCGCTTTAGTACCCAACCAGTTAAAACGCTTTTAAATATTGAATAGATATCTGATTAATTGTCTGAAAACGTTTAAATCTAGAAAAATACTATTTATTTCTTTAGACAATCGCAGTTGATAATACATAGGTACATAGGTAACTTATTACTTTTACTTTTATGGTTCTTAAGTCCGCGGTCTAAGGCTGCGGCCGCTCCTACGTCTATTGCCGAGCGCCTCTGGGGAGCACCTTACAGCACATACATACTTTTACTTACCGTAACTTTTATTTTGTTAGAAAACCTAATTATTTATTACCTACTTATTTATCTAATAGGTACCTACTTACAATAGCATTTTTTTTAGAATGAGTTTGAGTGAAAAGTGTCTAGCTTCAAGAAGAGAGTGAAGGAACACTATCCCTTAATTACTGTACGTCTATGTATGTTTATATAACTTATTATGTGTGTATTTGTGTATTTATGTAGTTATAGTTTATGTACGTTTATAGACCTGCACACACATCGGCACCTGTTTGCAATCATGATCTCCTCTCTTAGGCCCATTGGAAGAGATCTCTTTAGAGATAAGTGGCGCCTTTGTATACATGTTTAGTTTGTATCCTTATATATTTAGGTACTGTGTGTGTACAACAATAAATAAATAAAGATAATAAATAAAAAGTCCTATCTGCATACTTACTTCGTTTGTCCACAGCCCAAACTAGAACAGAGTTCAAACCGTAATAAAACCTGAAGGAGCCACAGATCTGAAAACAGCTATGTTCTACCTACTTAACCAGAGAACGTAAGTAAAGCAATCCTTAAACGTCTTATTTTAACAGATAAAAATTACACCTTTTCTTAGTTTCCACACAATAAGACCTAGCATTAATATTAAAATTAGTTTCCATTTAGACTAGGTTTAAGTCTGACGCGGGTGTTAGGTTTAGACACTGAAATATTACCTTTTCGCCTTTGCGCAGGGAATTTTCAATTTGCATTATTACTAGACGGAGTTATGAAAGTTCGTTGAAAGCCCGTCATATTTAGTTGTGAAATTGTATGTAGGTAGGTACATACATAATTATAACCACGCCTGTTTCCTCAAAATGGTGGGCAGAGGCTTATTATAGGTACCTATACCTTTCCGCAGGGACTTTGTTACTCGAGTGCGACAGCCATTTTATATGGCTTTTCACAATGATCCTTACACCGGTGTGATGGGGAAATAGCAAAAGAGTAGGTAGGTACATACAGTGATCAACCATATGAGCATAGCAGTGTCAACTAAAGTCGATCGACTTATTCAACAAGTAATATCTCGGAAAATGTCGGTCTCGTGACCCGATTAACACTTTTTTGAAATTTTCTGCGATACGAGTATTATTGGTTATCGACTGAAGTCGACCCTGGCTGTGCTAGCTTTGCAGAGAGCCAGTAATAATTCTCGTAGTTTCCGATTTATACGTGCTTGCTAGCCTGCCAAAAGGAGACCTTCCAGACCTGTTATAACTTTTGAAGACCATCTGTTCACTTCCTAGGTGATGAAGGGATCCCACTATCGAATCGAGGCTTTTTTATTTTTAAATTAGCGTACGTATTCCTTTTGAAGAAAAATCCTATGAATAGTTAGACGCCTATTATCTATAATAGAATAGGACGTCTAGGTATTAGTATTCATGAGCCCATAGTTCTCTCCATAGAAATAGGATTGGCGAGTGGCTTGCTAGGTCTGTGGTAAGGAGAGACCGTATGCTTACCCAATTTCTTACAAGATCCAACTCCAGGGTTCAATAGGTGATTAATAAAATAAAAGAGAAAGAAAATTATTTTAAATTCATATTTTATTAGCCTACACACCAGTTTAGCATGTATCTAACAAATAACAAAATTGATCTACTTAGAAAATATATGCGATTGAATTCATTCAGTTTTTATAAACATAAAAGTACAGTTAGGACCTTTGTACACAAAACTCGAATCTTTAAAGGTAAAGACGAACTGTTCCTACGTATGCCATGCGACGTGGGAGACAGCGACACACTGCTCCTACGTATACGACGTCTGACGTATACAGCTTAGTTGCTTTACACAGTATAAGTTGGCGTTTACTAATTTAATTGTATATAAGTAGTTATTGTTCTGAAATCTTGTTGGAACGAAGTTCTCTAACGCGGCTTACGGGTAGTGTGATTTAGTAGAAACCGTCACGTTACGGTTATCAGTGGTTCCCAACCGGTGATCCGCAGAAGCCAAAACATGGTCCGCTTGTTTGATTTATTTTTTATTTAGCATCGGCGTCGTTAGTAAAACGAAAAGTAATCCAAACCCAGATTGGGTTGCGGTGCAGTTGCGCTTCCTTATTGGAGCGTCAACTATTATACTTGACAACCTGTACGTTATTGACATCAAACACTTATGTGATAGCGTCGTATCGTACGCGTGGCATAGTATGGAAACACGCGAATCTGACGAAAAACGCGTAAGACAACGTTGCGTATGACAAGTGTGTTTGTTATCATACAAGTTGCATAGTCCAAATCATGTTCAGATGTCATACGCGTGGCGTACGTCGCATATGAAGGCTTAGTGTGTCTTTATAGGTACCTACTTACAATAGCATTTTTTTTAGAATGAGTTTGAGTGAAAAGTGTCTAGCTTCAAGAAGAGAGTGAAGGAACACTATCCCTTAATTACTGTACGTCTATGTATGTTTATATAACTTATTATGTGTGTATTTGTGTATTTATGTAGTTATAGTTTATGTACGTTTATAGACCTGCACACACATCGGCACCTGTTTGCAATCATGATCTCCTCTCTTAGGCCCATTGGAAGAGATCTCTTTAGAGATAAGTGGCGCCTTTGTATACATGTTTAGTTTGTATCCTTATATATTTAGGTACTGTGTGTGTACAACAATAAATAAATAAAGATAATAAATAAAAAGTCCTATCTGCATACTTACTTCGTTTGTCCACAGCCCAAACTAGAACAGAGTTCAAACCGTAATAAAACCTGAAGGAGCCACAGATCTGAAAACAGCTATGTTCTACCTACTTAACCAGAGAACGTAAGTAAAGCAATCCTTAAACGTCTTATTTTAACAGATAAAAATTACACCTTTTCTTAGTTTCCACACAATAAGACCTAGCATTAATATTAAAATTAGTTTCCATTTAGACTAGGTTTAAGTCTGACGCGGGTGTTAGGTTTAGACACTGAAATATTACCTTTTCGCCTTTGCGCAGGGAATTTTCAATTTGCATTATTACTAGACGGAGTTATGAAAGTTCGTTGAAAGCCCGTCATATTTAGTTGTGAAATTGTATGTAGGTAGGTACATACATAATTATAACCACGCCTGTTTCCTCAAAATGGTGGGCAGAGGCTTATTATAGGTACCTATACCTTTCCGCAGGGACTTTGTTACTCGAGTGCGACAGCCATTTTATATGGCTTTTCACAATGATCCTTACACCGGTGTGATGGGGAAATAGCAAAAGAGTAGGTAGGTACATACAGTGATCAACCATATGAGCATAGCAGTGTCAACTAAAGTCGATCGACTTATTCAACAAGTAATATCTCGGAAAATGTCGGTCTCGTGACCCGATTAACACTTTTTTGAAATTTTCTGCGATACGAGTATTATTGGTTATCGACTGAAGTCGACCCTGGCTGTGCTAGCTTTGCAGAGAGCCAGTAATAATTCTCGTAGTTTCCGATTTATACGTGCTTGCTAGCCTGCCAAAAGGAGACCTTCCAGACCTGTTATAACTTTTGAAGACCATCTGTTCACTTCCTAGGTGATGAAGGGATCCCACTATCGAATCGAGGCTTTTTTATTTTTAAATTAGCGTACGTATTCCTTTTGAAGAAAAATCCTATGAATAGTTAGACGCCTATTATCTATAATAGAATAGGACGTCTAGGTATTAGTATTCATGAGCCCATAGTTCTCTCCATAGAAATAGGATTGGCGAGTGGCTTGCTAGGTCTGTGGTAAGGAGAGACCGTATGCTTACCCAATTTCTTACAAGATCCAACTCCAGGGTTCAATAGGTGATTAATAAAATAAAAGAGAAAGAAAATTATTTTAAATTCATATTTTATTAGCCTACACACCAGTTTAGCATGTATCTAACAAATAACAAAATTGATCTACTTAGAAAATATATGCGATTGAATTCATTCAGTTTTTATAAACATAAAAGTACAGTTAGGACCTTTGTACACAAAACTCGAATCTTTAAAGGTAAAGACGAACTGTTCCTACGTATGCCATGCGACGTGGGAGACAGCGACACACTGCTCCTACGTATACGACGTCTGACGTATACAGCTTAGTTGCTTTACACAGTATAAGTTGGCGTTTACTAATTTAATTGTATATAAGTAGTTATTGTTCTGAAATCTTGTTGGAACGAAGTTCTCTAACGCGGCTTACGGGTAGTGTGATTTAGTAGAAACCGTCACGTTACGGTTATCAGTGGTTCCCAACCGGTGATCCGCAGAAGCCAAAACATGGTCCGCTTGTTTGATTTATTTTTTATTTAGCATCGGCGTCGTTAGTAAAACGAAAAGTAATCCAAACCCAGATTGGGTTGCGGTGCAGTTGCGCTTCCTTATTGGAGCGTCAACTATTATACTTGACAACCTGTACGTTATTGACATCAAACACTTATGTGATAGCGTCGTATCGTACGCGTGGCATAGTATGGAAACACGCGAATCTGACGAAAAACGCGTAAGACAACGTTGCGTATGACAAGTGTGTTTGTTATCATACAAGTTGCATAGTCCAAATCATGTTCAGATGTCATACGCGTGGCGTACGTCGCATATGAAGGCTTAGTGTGTCTTTATCTTAATGTTAGTAGTAGTAAACTTATCTGGAAAGTAAAGTTATAGACAAACATATTATGAAGTTTTTCTGGAGTTGAAATTAGACAAATGTTTTATGAGATCTAGTGTCGAATTGTTTTGAGTGTAGTTTTATACTAAGGACCTTAGTTTGTAAATATAACCAGCGCCATTTAATATAAAAGTTAAGATATAAACTACATTATCTTATTGAATACAATTCACATATATAATAAAAAAATAATATTTACAATTAAATTTATCTTTACATTTTAACATAATTATCATTTTACAAGGATATCTGTGATTTAAAATTATTAATTAAATGTTATGTATGTTAAGGTCTGCGTAGACGAGGGACTTTCGTCCGTCGATCTGTTATACCTAATTTGTATTGAGTAACATACACGAACGAAACCAACCGGCCAATAGTAAGTCGGATTCGCGCACATATTATGATTCCGTACCAAAACGGCAAAAAATATCACGTTTGTTGTGCGGGAGTCCCCTTAAATATTTATTCTATTTTGTTTTTTTAGTACATATATGTTTTTATAGCAGCAACAGAAAGACATACATTCATCTGTGAAAATTTCAACTTTCTGACTATCACGGTTCATGAGATACAGTTCGCGAGGCGTAAGCTGAGCTTTGCATTTGTGTGAGTGCACGTACGTGAACGTATATGTGAGACTGTTTTACACACACGTGTTGTACACACAGCTACACATAGAATTATTACTCTACTTTTCGTGATCACTCATACAAATACAAAGCTCAGCATAGGCCTAGCGAACTATACCAGACTGGTATAGTTCGCTAGGCCTAGTGACAGACTAATAGTGACAGACGGACGGACGGACAGCGGAGTCTTCGTAATAGGGTCCCATTTTACCCCTTTGGGTACGGAGCCCTAAAAAGTACCTACACCGTAATTTATATAGAGATTTATATCGACGGTCAAGTCTCTCGGACATTACAGTCCCTCGTCTGTGCAGGCCTTTATTGTATTATTTATTATACTATATGTGTAGTGGCAATCATTCAAAATGTACCTATTAAGCGCTGTTCATATTCATCGGGACTGTAGACTTGCGAACGCTCATGGGTCTCAATGTCTTAAGAAATGGTCACCCGTCCTAAGACCGGCCTGAGTCGATGTTGCTTAACCTTTGCAATGTGTTAACAGTGTCGGTTAACACTAGACCCTCGAGCCCCTCTCGAGTATCGTAACTGATATCACATCCTAATATGAAATGTACAGTCCATTCCCAATACTATAGTTATAACTTGAAATTTAGTTTCGAGTTAGGTCCTTCAGTTTACATGAGAAATTATTGTAGCATTGACCCATAATTAGGTTGATAATTTCAACTACATAACCGTTATAGACTAAATAAAGTTAGCGTTGCCATACTTTTAGGGCCGTGGTGGTAATTTACACTAACGTTAGTCTGCGAGTCCCTTTATAACATACCATTGAACCTGTTTATCGCAAGTACGGGTTCACCCACTTGACAAATTATATACACAAAAACCTTCCTAGAGAACCACTCTATCCACCGATCTATGCATGAACGGGCGACTATGTTTCATACTAATGTTATGATTATGTACAAATATTTGATTAATTTATTCAAATGGCAGTTATCAGTTTCATTTTATCGCATTATGTTATTATAATTCTTATTTTAATTCACAAAAATACTTCGTGTCAAATTTAATGTGAATTCAATTCTAACAGTCATGTCTATTATACATTGGTGTAGGCAGATACTATGAAATACTAGGAATACCACGAGACTACCTAGTACGATCTTGAGGTACTAGTTTCGTTTAAAGCGTTGAATACGATTTAAAACGTGGTTGTAAACCGAGCGCATTGCTGGCGACACGGCTTCAAACTAAGTGTTCAATAGAATGTTGTACGGATAGGAGGTTATTTGGTTTAAAACGACTCCACCGAACCTTTTACCAACGCAGTTGGGGTCGGCTTTCTAGTCTAACTGCGGTGCGGCTAAACTTCAATATTTTCTGTAGAGTGACTGCCATCTGACCTCCACAAACCATAGGCGATATCAAAGTTCTGTAGTTACGAGTATACCAGTCGAATTTTTGTTTTAGAGCTCGCAACCACCCGTAAGACTGCCATAGATGTTCGTATGACAACCGGGACTGACGGCTTAACGTGCTCTCCGAGGCATAGAAACAAAACTCCGAAACAGACATTTGTAGATCACACAAATATTTGATTCGACCCAGGAATCGAACCCGGAACCTCAGGACGGCAGTCGCATACTCCGACCACTGGCCACCGAGCCAGTCTTGGTTGTCGACACGATTTTAAAGCTGTTGCAAACAGGCGTTTTAAATACTTCAATGCTTAATAAATTTAACTAGTTATCCCAGCGAACTTTGTATCGCCTCAAATATAAAAAAAAAGAATATTTTAATATTTCATGCAAATGTATGTATTATTAATTATAATTGAAAAACGCGAAGGACGGACAGACAAATTGTCGTATTAAATATATAGATAGGGTTTTTAAAATGCTTTATTTATGTATTATTATTATCGGGTGCAATTGAGATGGTAAAAAAGTAGTTTTAAATTATTGTAATTAACAAAATAAACATAAATATTTACAATATCATACAATGACATGGTGATTATGATAATGAAAGTTATAAGATACGCTACAAATAACTATTATTAAAACCCACATTATAAACTATGCAGTACAAATTGGCACCAAAATCACTTTTATATCGCTTTTTAATAGAAAAAAAATATTTACAACAGAATTAATTGAATTCCGCACATATTGAAATTATTTAAAATTAATAAGAATAACTGTAAATGTATATGATACCGTAAGAACCCGATTTTAGGTTCAGTACCCGGCGATAAATAAAATAGTGATGTGCCTCTGTGTCTCAGTGACGCTCCGCTTGAAGTACCCAGGGTTGTAAGTAGGAGGAAATACGTGCGCCAGTAGGGCGTTCCAGGCCTCGATAGTTCTACAGAACAACGATATCTCGAAACGCTCAGTTGTAACGCGTTCTTCCTAGTTACAACTCTTCTTACTCGTTACCACGCGTTGTAACTAATCACGGGTTCTTACGGTAGCATATTAATACAATGACATAATTAAGAAAAAGTATAATAGTTATTATATCGACAGATACAAATAAATACGGGTGCGTAGGCACCGTCATTCGATTTATCTAAAGCAGCCCACACTGACAAATCGCTTGCAGGCTCAAATCTTTCAGACAGCCTTTTTATTTGATTTTCACCTTCCAACCTTCGGAGACCTTGTCAATTTTATGAATGGTTTTTGACAGTTCGGTTTGAAATTGAAATGATCTTTGAATCAATATGATACTGACTGCTTCGGTGGCGTGGTCGGTAGTGCATCGGCTTTCGACGCCGGAGTCTCGGGTTCGATTCCCGGTCGGGACAAACTTTGTGTGATGACATATGCGTTTGTACCGAAGTCTGGATGTTTCCTATGTATAATATGTATGTATTTACAAAAAAAAATGTATATAAGTATTTATATCAGTTTATCTAGTACTCATATCACAAGCTCTGCTTAGTTTGAGACTAGATGGCGTGGTGTGCATTGTCCTAATATATTTATTTTTTATTTTTTTATTTATTAATATGCAAAGGTACAATAACCGACATTCAAAAAAGGACTCTCAATTCGAATGTTTGTACCTCATATTTGAACTGGGTGAACCGATTTTGTTTTTTTTTTTATTGAAACCTACTACTTCCATAGTGGTCCCATTTCAATTTGGTCCCATTCCGACAATTATTTGTTCTCATTTCGGTCATTTGAAGTCGGTTGTTGTGTCAATTTTTGACGTGTATTTTAATATTATTGGACCTTTGCCTATTGTATTAAAGATCATTATTTAATTGACTGAGCGAGCGAAGCGACTGAAGTCTCCGTTTCAACTTGCAGACTGGGAAGAATTTCTTTCATCTGTACCTCTACATCTACGGGTTCCGTCAGATCATGTTTGAGGCCGTATTTATCAACCGATTTGCATGAAACTTTACACACACACTCTTTGCTTACAATGAATAACATTTGAATGATATTTTTTTTGATTGGATGACAAATGAAAGAGTAATAAAGAAAATTGAAGAAAAAAATTTCTAAACAAAGCCGCTCCCGAAGTCTACGGTTCACAGAACCTCTAGTCTTAAACCAAACTGTCAAGAAACCAGCAATTAAAACCAACACGATGCAATTAGGTCGAAAACTTTCAATTTAATAAAGTGGTTAAAGTGTCAAAATAATACTATTGAATGTCTCTTCCAATATAAAATATACTCTAACTAGACTCTCATTATTACACTTCGATAAAGTATCAACTCAAAATGTGTTCAGTTTGCTATAAGGTACAGAACCCGGCGATAAATATTGCACATCGACCTTTGGAAAGAGACAATCGGCTAATTTCGGCTTCGTAGAGCGTTATCTCTGTCGCACGAAATACAAACAGTCCGGTATCTAAGAGTATTAGGAGTTCAAATATTGGATAGAAACAGGCGTTACTTGGCGAAAATCCATGACAAAACAATGGTAAGTAAAATTTTTTAAGAAAAAACTGTCTCAGAGAGAACAACCAGCTGTTCTCTCTGAGACAGTCTTGATAATGCCTCGTTTAGAGGCGAAACAATTGTCGACGTTTTGTTGTCCTTTTGATTCTGCGAAAAATTAATGCTATTATATAATTTTAAAAAGTTTTTTCTTAAAAAAATTTACTTACCATTGTTTTATTAGGAGTTGTTAAAACAATATTATGATTTGCTTCTTTTAATAATTATTTTTATTCTTTGTATAAATACACCAATTTTTCTATAATGTTGGCTTTAGGTTCGGGTAAAATAAAAAAAACATGTTCTGAAACGACTGACAAAACGTCCCATAGGTAGTGTGCGACAGAGATAACGCTCTACGAAGCCGAAATTAGCCGATTGTCTCTTTGCAAAGGTCGATGTGCAATATTTATCGCCGGGTTCTGTATCCTAACTTATTCGTAGTTCTTGACTGTAATGAATTCATCAGTTTCAATTCTAGCGCAAGTACGTTTATATTTATATAATAATATTGTCCATGTAAAATCTGAGCAACGACCACGGGATTCTTATTATTTAATTTTCAAATAGTTACATAAATTCTTACTTATACCTATCGATTTTACTTTCGAAAATATTAACGTTGGAATATGTACACTTCAGTCAAAATTGACGCAACTCAAAATAAGTTTAATTTGGAACGAAAGATTGTAGGTCTCCTGTTATATACGTCAAACATAATATCACATTGAAAATGTTATATATTATGAATTATGCCACTTTAGATCCCGATTTAAATGAAAGCAATATAATATTACTTTAGAAAAAAAATGTATACTCGCTTATTGTTCGGCTTCCGGCTCATCCACATCCCTTCCCGGTCTTGGAGTGTTAACAACAGCTTCTGAATTAACCGTATGTACTGGCGCTGGGTTCATAATTCTATTGCCATTAACCCTAGATAAATGTAACACAGGTAATCGTAGTACATAGTCATTATCCCAACCCCTAGCCCGGTCGGACCACGGCATAACTCGAAAATCTGCCGAATTTGAGTTCGACGTGGTCGGTACAGGATTAGCATTCAATCTAGGTATTCTTTGGGCTAGAGCTCTTAGTCTAGGATTTTCTGTTCTTTCCTGTCTGGATTCTGGCACTAGGTTTGGCGCGTCGGGTCTACGGGGTGTTTCCTGCCTTTGGGTCTGGTTGGCAGAAAACATGTGTTGGTATCTGGATATTTCGCACGGTAAAAGAAGTCTGGCATCTCGTCCTGTATACGAAAGAGAATAACAATAGACTTGCAATCATTATATCTGTACAACTGTTTTACGGATGCCCATGTGACAAATTATATACTAAAACCTTCCTCGAGAAGAGCTCTAGCTATCAGTGAAAGCAGTATGAAAATTGGTGAGAGCTAGAGCTAGAGCTAGAGCTAGAGCTAGAGCTAGAGCTAGAGCTAGAGCTAGCTAGAGCTCTTCTCGAGAAAGGATTTAGTATTAGTCACGGGCGAAGCTGAGAGTGTTCGGTAATGTATACTATGGCAAACATTACCTATCCTCTGTACGGTGAATGACCTTTGATTTGGTTGGTCGACCGTAGAGACCGGTGGTGATGTATTTTGCTGAACACCATTGGTTGAAGCGAAGTCCATGGCAAAGAAACTTGGTATGGGTACACAGAAGACACCCATTTCTTCCTATAAAAAAGTTATATTAAAGATATTAGTGTCATTTATTTGACAGATTTAGTTATTTAGTTGACAGATTTGGTTGTTTAAAAAATATTTATTATTTCGGTTTTTTAAATTTTTATTTGTTTTGTAATTTTTTTAAATGATATTATGTATTTATAAACGAAACTTGACACTATTATAATAATCTAGAATAATTAATAGAAGATAAAATTTTCCCATTTTTTGGGGTAAATTTATAATACATGTTTATAATTTTAAAATGTATAGTGGGTACTCAGTACAATGTCATAACATTAGCGAAATGTGTTTTAAAGTAAAAATAAATAATATTAGTAGAAAATGTGTTACAAAAGTGAATTATGTGTGTAGATTGAGTATGAGTGAAATAAATAAAATAAAATAACGTTTATTATCCTTGAATTTTTTTGAAAATTATTTAGTTTTGTCAAAAGTTGGTGTGACTCTACCGAGGGTTCCAAAATGCAACGAGACTGAGAAGAGCCCTCAAGAAACTCAGTTCGGCTTTTTTCAAAATATTTCATCTTAATCTCTATCATCTCTATCATCTAATACTGAGTTATTTAGAAAGGAACAATTCGTGTTACAACCAGGCAGCCTTGTCATCTAAGAAATCATTAATACTATAATAAGCTTTATGGCACAATTTACTTTTTATTAGTTTTTTAAATTTATTGACAGATAAATTTGCTATTTCGGTTGGCAATGTATTGTACATTCGAATAAAGTTCCCCGCAAAAGAATTACTCACTTTATGAAGCCTAAATTTAGGAACAGCCAGTTTATCCTTATTTCTTGAGTTAAGATTATGATTATCACTATTTTTCACAAATTTACTTTTGTTCTTGTGTGTATACCATAGTAGTAGTGAGTGAACACCTCTGATGATGCCATAAGGCGAAACCGGTCAGGGTTTATAGAAAATAAAATTTTGTGGAATGGTGTACAAGTGAGTTTTTTTCAAAAATGTATTAGTAACCACATAACCAAAATGAAAATAAAAGTGTGTGTGTCAGCTCCGACGCACGACTGGAGTTTACTCCTTAAGTACGAGTATCTAACCATAACAAATTAGAAAGTTGCGCACTAGAGGTGCGCACCAAAAACGTGACACGATTTTCGTTACTTGTTAGTAGGTTTTACCCCTCGGATTTTTCTCATACCGGGCGCCTTATATATGAAAATCGATTCTTAAGGAGTAAACTCCAATAAAAAAAATTTTGAACGTCATCTACCCCAAACTAAGGTATAAGCTTGTGCTATGGGATCTAAACAACTGAAAAAACTGTTGCATTAAGATAGTTATTAGAACATGAGTTGGTTTTAAATAAACGAGGCTTGACGAGCTTATTTATAGTATCCGAGTGTTCTAGAACCTGATAATGAACAGTTTTATTCACTACTTATCTAATTTCATACGTTTAAGCTATTTTGAGGAATACACATGGAATCAAACTCAAAGATTAGGTTGAAGATTAGGGTAACAGATTGTTTCTCTAACAAACACCATTATTTTTGGATTTATCCCCATCAAGCAAATCTACCATTCAATCGCATTGCTACTTCAAACGTATTTGATCAAAAACCTCAATTATCTTTTAAGTTTATGATAAAATCAAGTAAACATTTTGTCATCCTCCAAAACTCCATTTTGATTGATTTTACCATAAACCTGCAACATAAATATATATATACTAGCTGTACCCTGCCACGCTTCGCTGTGGCACATTGTGATTTTTTTAATTTTTTTTTATTAGATACAAATAATCCTTGATGCGGATTATATATCATGCTAAAATTTCAGCTCGATCGGTGCAGAACTTTTTGAGTTTTTGAAGCGTACACAAACCAACATAACGTTTTTATATATATAGATAGATATATATACAGGTTTGTTCAACTTGTATACAGAATGTCCCAAAACTCAACGATAATCTGGGACCAGATGAAAGGCCAAGTTACACCAGTTCTGGGAAAAATGAAAAAAAATTTATCACTCAGTTCAGCGATAATAGACATTTTTTCAAAAAAGTTGAAATTGGTTGCATTTTTAAGTCCTGTGATCACCAATGTCACAATTTCGCTGTGATTTTTTTAATTTCGTAATCTTCATTAACGATGCTATTAATCACAACTACAAATTAATGCAAAAAACATTGTTAATTTAATAAAATAAGCTAAGTTTTAGTGAGTCATGGTTCACAAAAATATTGTTACTTAACTTTGACGCTTCATTTTGAAAAAAAAATGTACTACACTACCCTTGGCAAGTTATTTCAGAAGATGGCGCATTTAATCAAGATTTCACTAGCCACTTTTCTAGCTATTAAAAAATTTATTTTTTATTTTTTGCAAATTGAGCTCATTTCAAAAATAATAATTGATATATTATGTATACTATATATATGGATTTATTTTTTTATTTTTTCCAGAACTGGTGTAACTTGGCCTTTCATCTGGTCCCAGATTATCGTTGAGTTTTGGGACACCCTGTATAGTTGAACAAAACTGTTGTTCAACTCGTATACAGTTTTGTTCAACATGTGTATACAAGTTGCAAATATGCAAGACTTGCCTAATGGCGTATTTATACTTACAGTATTTGTTGCAGGCCTATCTAATGATTGTGCGTCCGTTAAATCCATTATAACTTTACTATCAACTTCACAGGGCGACTTGTTGTTATTCGTTGTATCTTTTTCTTCCTCGTCTAATGGAATATCCGGCACTACTTGTAAATCTTCGGGCGGATTCGGGATGATAACATAGCTAGCTATTATTGATGACAGTTGATCTTGCACCTAGAATATTTAAAAAAAAACACGTCAAATATTGACACAAAACCGACTTCAAATTAACGAGAATGGGACCAACTTCAATGGGCTTCATAAGTGGTGTAACGCATTTGTTGTGTTAGCATGGATGTACCATAATATTTATAAGTTTTAAATGTTCGTATTGTGATTGTAATTAGTTTTTTTTTTCTCTTTTGTTTTCTTTCTCTTTGTTTACATGTGTTCACGTGACGTTTCATTTCGATATATATTTATGTAAACTACTATCCGGCCGTCCCTGAAAACTAGCGCTGTCTGACTTGCACCACCACGTAGACAGCATTACGCTGAGGGACGGCCGTTTATTCAACATTAGTATATTTATAAGTAAACATTGGTCCAATTTTTTTTTTTTAGTTTTTGTATTTTCTTGCTTTGTAACCTATGTAAGTTTTTGTTTTGTGGAATAACTAGGTCGCCGCAGTCGCGAAACGTACCGTTACGCTGCAGCATATATTTGAGCGAAGCGAGTTTTGATTCAAAGCGATATAACTCTGTCAAAGTATTTTTTGTCATTAGGCTATGGGAATTTTTACCATCAATTAAATTATTTTTATTTGATCGAAATTCAAAATTCTGGCTTCGTAAGAACCTGGGTAATTCTGTAACCTTTTGATGAGTGCAAGAAAATCCGATATCGGCCGAGTATTCGCCGAGAAACAATTTAACACAATTTAACATAAATCGTAATTAGAGTCACCCGTTGAGAGCTCCGCTCGCCTTCGGCTCGCTTCGCTCAATAAATGGTTGTTCACCCAGTCGAAAGATATGAGGTAGGTAACAAACATAAAAAGAACATACATAATTGAGAACCTCCTCCTTTTTTGAATTCGGTTAATAATTGAGACATGTTTCTACTAGGGAAGGATTTTTAAGAAAAAAAAATTATAATTTTTTTTCACTATATGCCATATGCATTTAGTGAAAAAACTGTTGGAATTACGGAATTAGAATACGACTAAACCCCTGAAAGAGTAGGCATAGGTGCATGTCACACACCCACACTTTGCCAGTAATGTTATTGTCCCATATAATAGATACATATACATATACATATGCATACAAATAGTTAAAAAATACTCATTACATAATTAATGTAAACCTCACCTCGTCAGCAACAAGCCTATGTTTAGGATCTTTAACAAGTAACCTTTGTATTAGGAACACAGTGTTGTCTGAAACTTGCACGGTATTGCCATCTCTGAAAATTAAATTTTATTTTAATATAATATCCTACTAATATTATAAACGCGAAAGTTTGTGAGTATGTAGGTATGTAAGTATGTATGGATGGATGTTTGTTACTCTTTCACGTAAAACTACTGAATGGATTTTAATGAAACTTTACAATAATATACTTCTTCTTTTTTTAAATGTGTGGCTCCATCGTTCACCGATGATTTTGCCTATGTCAAGGTAATGTTTGATAGTTCCAGTTGTGGGACACGTTATGAAACCACTGCTCGGTATTGCATGTGAGTGTCTAGTTTGATTCTCCGGAGATTCTGCCAACGACAAGGTGGAGAGTAAATGCAGCTTTGATTAAATTGGTAAACTAAGTAGCTCGTTGAACTTGCTTACTGAAAATGGTTAGGAGTTAGTAAACATAGAACATATAAAACAATCACAACACAAGAGTGATACAAGTTACGGGATGATAGGGTAAGGGAAAATGGATGGCTAGATACCTACCAGCATACAATTTTATATTGTTCTGAGAAATAAATTTGTATAAGATTTTAACATGAGGGGTGAAAACTAAAGTTAGTAGATAATTAAGATTAATGGGACGTGGGATCTTTTTTGGGAGAAGGTCATACAATTGTGTAACTAGTAATGGACAAGAAAAGAAAATATGCTCTAAGGTTCCCTCATCCAGACCGCATTCACATAGGGAGTGGTCACGAACACGGATCTTTGCCAAAAATACTGGTGTGCAGACGAAACCTAGACGGAGGCGAATTATCACAGAAGTAGCCAATTTATTAACTTTCTTTTGTTTAAAAAACCAAGGTTTGGTTGGGAGTGTGGGTTGTAGAGAACCATAAAATTTGCCTTTGATTATCTTAGTTGATTGCCATAGATTATTCCATGATTCGCTCAGTGAAGAGCTAGCCAAGGAACGAAGGTCCCTGGAGAACAAGAAGTTATAAGAGGAGGTACCAGATTGTGCGGCCATTTTTGCACAAGAATCTGCTGTTTCGTTACCAGCTATACCGGAGTGGGCTGGGATCCAGGCCAAAGCCACTTCGATGCCGGATAAATGACACCTGTGTAGTATTTGCTTAATCTCAAGAGTGATTGGAAAATTGTATCTGGACTTAAACGGATTCTTGAGGAGATCCAGCAAGCAACTTAGAGAGTCTGAAAAAATTAAAGAGCGGTTTAGTTTATGGGACTCGACATATTTAACGGCTTCCAACAGAGCAATTGCTTCACCGGTGAAGTTCGAATTAAATGCTGGGCTTTTAACACCAAGAATAACTCTAAATTTCGGAATCCAAACTGCAGAGCCCACAGGAGCATCTGGAGCCAATTTCGAAGCATCTGTATAAAGCGTGACCCATTCCGTCCAATACTCATTTACAATATTAAGGAAGATTTGGTTCGCATTGGAGCACTTCTTGCTTATACCCAGGTCCAGTATGATTCTTGGCTTGAAAATTAGGGATTGGTAGTCGCTATTAAAGAGTACATTAGTGGAAGATTGAAAGGGAGAGTTATCGAGGGAGTCCAGTTTAGCAAGGGAATTTAAGAGAAGAGGGGGAGACTTATGCTCCCAATATTTTGCCGAAGTTAATAGGAGAGATAGTTCCCGTAGAATAGGCAGCAGGGGGTGAGAGCTAAGTTGAACTGCACTATAAAGGTATCTGTCAGCGAGATATTGTCTTCGGAGATGAAGGGGCGGCTCTAAGCATTCCACTTGAAGTGCATTTAATGGGGAGCATTTCATCGCGCCAGTTATAATTCGGAGGCAGTTTGACTGGATCTTCTCCAGCCTATGCATAGCTAGTTTGTTACATGGCTCAAGTAAGAATGTACCGTAATCAAAGTGACTACGAACTATAGCGTTGTATAGGAGTTTTAAGCAGAAGGGGTGAGAACCCCAACGAACACCGGACAGCGCTCGCAGTACGTTTACACCCCTTTCACTTTTATTTACAACTTGGTCTAAGTGGGGAATACCCGTCAACTTAGAGTCCAAAACGAGACCAAGGAATCTAACTTGATCCTTGATAGGAATTGGTTTGTTAGCAACAAGTATGTTCATGTCGGGCAGGTTGCGTTTGCGGGTAAAGACAATAGCGTTACATTTCGGGACAGAAAGGGACAAGGAGTGGTTATCCATCCAATCGTTCAGGTAACTCAGGGCAGAGTTTAGGTTAGAGTAAGCAGAAGTGAATGAAGGAGAGGAAGAATAAAGAGCAACATCGTCTGCATACTGTAAGACTTTGCAGAATGAGTTGACCGTAGTATCCAGGTCAGATGTGTAGATGTTGTACAGGATTGGGCTTAGGACTGATCCTTGAGGGAGACCCTTCCACACCGTTTGAGGTGGGAGATGGATACCCTGGTATCGGACAGCAATGGAGCGGCACATAAATAAGTTGCATATGACTTGAACCAACCTCACGGGAACACTCAGCTGTAGCATTTTTTGCCTGAGGAGCGGAAGATGGACATTGTCATAAGCCGCTGATATATCTAGGAAGACCGCTACAACATGCTCACTCCGGGAGAAAGCTGTGCGAATCTCTGATGTCAGGATACTTAAGCTATCCAGCGTACCCCTGCCTTTCCTGAAGCCAAACTGGCTATCAGCTAACACTTGCCTATTTTCCAGTATCCATTCCAATCTGTTTTTTATAAGGATTTCCATAATTTTAGACAGGACCGAGGAAAGCGCGATGGGACGGTACGAAGATGCGACTTTGGGATCTTTACCAGCTTTAAGGATAGGTATAATTATTTGGGTTTTCCAGGAATCTGGGATGATTCCAGAATATAAGATGGAATTGAGGATATTGAGTAAAATACTTTTAGTCTGGTTTGACGATTTACAGATAAAGGAATAGGGTATGCCGTCTATGCCCGGTGAGGAGTCATGAAGATTGGCCAGTGCACAAGATAGTTCGCCGAAGGAGAACAGATTGTTCATAGCATCTTGTGACGGATCGGGACCTGAGGGTTGATTGGGATTAGGCAAACAGGAGTATTCGGGTACAAAAGGAGGTGCTAAACAGGATAGAAATTCATGAAGAAAGGATTGAGGGAGATTGCTGGTAATATTTGTATTTTCCATACCTCGTCTAAAAGCTTTAAATCTTTTCCAAACAAGCGAGAGTGGAGTGCGGGGGGACAGAGATTCACAGAATTTCTGCCAACCCATGGTTTTCTTTTTGGATAGGAGTCTGGAGGTTTGAGCAGCTGTTTTTTTATAATCAAGGTAGTCAGTCATAGAAAAGGAAGCTGCAAATACATTTTCTGCTTCTTTGCGTTTCCTGACAGTTTCAGAGCATTCAGAATCCCACCAAGGAGGAGATGGAGTTACTAGATGTGAACGATTTTTTAGGGGAAAGGAGGAATCCGCAGCCGCCTTAATAGCTGAGGTAAAATTATCATATGAAGAACCAAGGTTAGAGGAGTTCACTTGCGGAAAATTAGACAATTCCAGATCTAATTGGTTAGTGTACTGCTCCCAATTTGCCTCTATCAGACGATATTTGAGGAGGGGATCAAAGGGAGGGGGAGAGGGAAGTAGTGTCGAAGAACGGAAGTAAGACGTAAGAATTGGGAAATGGTCACTGCCGAGTGAGTTTGGGAGAGGAGTCCATGAGAGAAGGGAGGCTAGTTCAGAAGACGCGAGCGTAAGATCAGGGACACTAATGTTTTGGGTAGGAGCGACTCGGCGAGTGGGAGAGCCGTCGTTTAGGACGCACAAGTCCTGGTCATCTAAAATGTCTACAAAATAAGAAGAGATAAAGTCGGTATAGTGACTACCGAATAGGGTGTGGTGTAAGTTAAAATCGCCTAGAATAATCATCGGAGATGGTATTGTGGGTAGGATTGAGTGAAGTTGGGATACAATAGTTTGGTTTGGATGAGGAATATAGATGGAAACATATGATACCTCCAGGGCCCTGACAGCAACGATATGCAGACCTGGGTCATGGAAAGGTAACTGGATTTGTGAAAATGGAGTGTGTCTATTCACCAGCAAGGCGCAACCCGCCCAGCCATCGCTTCTGTCATCCCGCAAGCACGAGAAGCCAGAGATCCTAAAAACGGATCCCGACCTCAGCAATGTTTCCGAAATGGCAAAGACAATGGGATTGTACTGATTGATTAGGTTAATGATATCACTCTTATGACGACGTATACTTCTACTGTTCCATTGGAGAATTTGGAGAGCCATAGTTGGTATTATTTTTGGTGAGAACTGAAAGTAACTGTTCTACAAGAACGGAAACATCGTGCGGTAGGGCATCTGACATTTTAGTGAGGATGTTAATAAGGGAGCATAGGAGGAGTTCTACAAGGTTGTCGTTAGGGGTTAGTAGAGGGGTGCTTTCTGATGGGTTGATGCAACAACCATTGGGTTGTGATGAGGGAGGGGACTGGGTTAAGAGGTTATGGCTATAGGAATCAAAGGATTTACCCAAACTAGGTTTGGGTCGGACGGGTGAATAAATGGTTTTTCTGTAAGATGAGGGAGAGAGAGGAGATTTAGAAGGGGAAGGGGGGAGAGGCAGGAAAGGGATGGCTGAAGTTGTTTGTGTCAAATACACTTGGGAGTGAGGTATTTGATCTTGCTGAGATCTGACAGTCACGGATGCATATGAATTTTTAACTTGAGGAATGCGTGCTGAGGCTGCTGAATATGCAATATTCTCTTCAGCCATTAAGGTTTTAATAGCTTTTTGTCTTGAATGCTCAGGGCATTTAGGATCAGTTGCCATATGGGTACCTTGGCAGAACAAACAACAAATATTTGGTGAAGAGCAAGTAACCGCTTCATGGGGTTGGGCACATTTGAAGCAATTTATCTTTGACCTGCATTGAGATGCTACATGTCCAAAAAAACAGCATTTCCTACATTGTATCGTTGGCAATTTATAAAGGGAGACCGGCAAAGAGGCATTAAAACAAAAGGCTCTATCTGGGAGATTTTGACCAAGGAATGTCAGGACGACACTCCTTGATGGGACCCACGTGGTAATATTGTCAGTTCTTGACTTCACATTAAGACGCCTAGCTCGCACCACTTCTCCACAGTTATGCGGAGTAGAAATGTTTTCAACAAGTTCCTCCAGGGACCAATCAGTGGGGATATCGCGTACCACACCCATACGGAACACAAGAAAGTTGGGGATTTTGGCTGTATAGTTATTAGTTTTAAGGACATCTGAGTTTACAAAGTTATTCGCCGCCTCAGCAGACTTAAATAATATATTTATTTTATTACGACCTATTTTAGTAATTCCGCCTTCTGTAATATCTAGAATGTTATTTTTATGTAGAAATTGAGCAAATTTAAGGGTTTTAATGGGAGGAGCAATAGACTGTTCAGTTTCCACCTGCGAAACATACACAGAAAAAGGACCCTTGTCAGTCCTCGTGTAGTAATTATTGCTTTCAGCGTCAAACCCGGGTTTTGCATACACTGATTGAATAGATTCAGCTGGGGAGCGGACCTTTTTCCCTTCCGCATCGATGGATGGACAAGGGTCTCCATGTCTCTTTATGCCTTTCCCGATCCCGACGGATATGTCGGGAGGCAATCCACCACCCCCATCAGGGGGCATATCCACGCTCATTTCCATAGAAATTAGCAAACCAAACTAACCTTCTGTATTAGTCCACCACCAAAACAACACAAACACTTATTTTCAGAGTGCAAGTAAAGAGAAACTTTAAGAAAACACCATAGGTAACCTAAAAAGCTCTCAACCAAGCGCTCGGTAAAAACGGAGTCCTACAATAATATAGCTTATACATCAGAATAACACATAGGGTACAATTTTTTTTTTTTTTTTTTTTTTTTTTTTTTTTTTTTTTTTTTTTTTTTTAGTTCCGCGACCAAGGCCGCGGCCGCTTTAAAACCACGCGGGCGACCACTAGTATTGTATAATATATATATTGTATAATATATTATGCTTCAACCTTAATACTCACGGTGGTATGTTATAATTGGCAGCCTGAATCCTTGTGAACAGCTGTGCAAGGCTGGTATCACAGAATGGGAACTGTCCATACAACATTGTATATAACACCACTCCTAGCGCCCACATATCCGATGGCTTCCCTAAATATGGTTTGCACATTAGAACGTCCGGGGATATGTAAGCTGGTGAACCTGTAAAGGAACATTATACAATTTAGTGCATAAAGCCTTCTCAACTACTAGAAAACTTTAATAATTACAGACAGACAGACATACATACATCACGCCTGTATCCCCTAAGAGGTAGTCAGAGTTGCCAGTAATTTTTTGGTCCCGCTTAATAGGGTCAAGCCTATTGCAGTTATACTCTTGAAAGATCATAACAAGATGTTAGATGCCACTGAATAGTATTACTACATCCGAATGTTACAGAATCTCATTTTAGAATTAAAGAATTGTTTAATTGTTATGTTTGAACATGTCTTTCTTTTACTGTTTTTAGAGTTTTCGAAACGAAAATCTCTTTATAACAGTAATGTCCGTCCGTACGTCCGTAAACAACTTTCAACTCGAGAACGGTAATAGTTAGAGACTCAAGACCAGCTGCAATCAGCTCAGCATGGTCGAAGACCTCTAAAATGAACTTGACCTTTGACCTCTGATCTCAAGGTCAAAACGAGGTCAAATCGAGAACGGTAATAGTTAGAGACTCAAGACCAGCTGCAATCAACTCAGCATGGTCAAAGACCTCTAAAGTGATGTTGAACTTTTTTTTTGTTATGTTGAACTTCATGTCATGTGACATTTTTTTAGATTTTATGAAAAAACTTTCGAAAACTCTAAAATATATGGCAAATTTTTGCCATATTTTTAACTTGTTTATAGCTATAATTCGATTCGCGTAACAAGAACGCTGGGCGGGTGTGGAGGGGTGTGTTTTCGCATCGGCACTCTCGCTCTTACTCGCTGTTGCCGCCATATAGATCGATAAATCGTCTACTGCGCAGTTTGAAGGTCAGCGTTCTTCTTATAAGAATCGGCGTATACGGTATTTGCTCTTTAACAATGTTGTAATTATTTATTGGCGATTGGAAAAGAGTGGTCTTGATTGCCCTATGCTTATTAACAAGATCTACCTGTTGCGAATTTGGCAATAAATGTAAAAATAAAATCATTTATAATGTTATTTAAATAAATTTAAAAAAAGTATTTGAATTCAGTCAGTCAATCATTAATTACTATAAGACATCTTACCTTAGGTATGTCTATTTATTGTTTCTGTACAATGTACAATAAAGATATTATTAATATTATAGTGGTAGACTTATTTATTTCAGAATATTTACAAGAACTATATACTATATTACTTTAATATATATAAGCAACAGGAAAATTAAATTATAAAAAAAAAACCTAAACAAACTACAAACTATACTATCTAAAACTAAAACACTAGAATAAATAAGTAAGGCAGGGAGACTTAGGCAGAGTGCCCATAACACAGGCAGCATTCCCTCGCTGAATTGCCAATGAGTCTTTCCGCGAGAAAGCTGCCTACGCGGAGATCCCCAGATTATTTATCTTATCTTACCTCTTTGGTCCTTCAATAAGTCTCTATCGCTGCCAAGATGTGTCCCAAGACATAGATTGGTGATGATTACCCGTTTGGTCTTTTGGTTTAGTACTATATTACCTAACTTCAAGTCTCTATGAACTATATTCCTCTGAAAGAGAGACATTTAGAGTGATTTACTACAGCTATTATACTTTCATTAACTTTCAGTTGTTTACTAAATTTGTAATACTTATTTCAAATATGTATAAATACTTATTTCAAATATGTATAAGTACTATTTTCGAACTGTACACATGAGCCGTGTGATGTTTTATAAATTTAGAATATCCTAGTTAAGTGTATCAATAGATACTAAAAATTATTATATTAGGTATTAATTGTAAAAATAGGTAAGGAGTGAGCTTGCCAAGAAACTGCTACCGGAGTTTGGCGAGATATTATATAAGTTAAAAATGTCGGGAAATAAACAAATAAAAAAAAACAGTTTTCCAATTTCCACGGCAACACATTACCAGCTTTAGACTATCTCGGTAGTAGCAAAATTAATTTCAATCGGTTCAGTAGTTTAGGCATTAAAGCGTAACAGAAAAACAGAATTACTTTCGCATTTATATTATTATATTAGTAAAGTCCAAATATTTTTATTTAAAACAGTTGCAGTTTACACACCTATTGAAGGGCGAGAATAAAAACGGTGCAGTTTACACACTTATTCAAGGGCAAGAATAAAACAGGTGCAGTTTACACACTTATTCAAGGGCAAGAATAAAACAGGTGCAGTTTGCACATTTATTCAAGGGCAAGAATAAAACAGGTGCAGTTTACACACTTATTCAAGGGCAAGAATAAAACAGGTTACCGGGTGTAGGGGCCGGTAAAATAAAATAATAGAAAAGAGAAAGAAATCCTCCCAATCAATTATCACACACCCGAGAAGAAGGACAAGAAACTCGAATACTTGGAAACTCGGTAATGATTTAATGTACGAGTACGATTTTTCAAAAAACAAAAAATAACTCACCTTATGTAAATTTGCCACAACTCTAACAATATCATAAAATATAACTATCGCCTCTTTTTCTGGTACCTTCTTTACCCTAGTTACATAATGTTGGAGGTTTATCAGCTCGTAGCCAACGTCACTAAACTGGTGTGCAACTACACAATCTAACACAAGGAACAAACGTTGGCGGACTCGGCCCGTGTAGATGAAACTTGTATGACTGGCATTAGGGGTTTCTTCTAGGCCGTATTCCTGAAATTAGAAATGAATTTGTTTATAGTGTTTTGCGATTTATTAAAATATTTAGGAAAACACTTGCATACTCAATGCTTTGAAAACAAAGGACAATGGGCAAATTGTCCCCAACATCAACAAATATGAAATGTACTGCCAATGATAGATTTTGGCCAAATGATTATTTTTTTCTATAGGGATAATGTCACACAGAAGGTTCAGGGTACCTACACATAGTATCTTAAGGTTTCATACGAATACTAGCTGTCTCGGCGAAGTTCATACTGGCCCAGCAGCGCCACCTACCGGGTCCAATTGTAAATCTAACCATTCTCAACTCAACCAGAACACACACTTTCATTAAAATCCGTTCAGCCGCTTAGGAAGAATTCAATGACACACACCGAAGAAAAATCATGCACTTGACTGGTGTTTTTTTAATGTTTATAATCCCAATGATTTATGTAACAAAAACCATTATAATCAAATTGTGGATACTGTAGAAGCATATTGGCATCGGTTATATTTGTGTTGACGGTGGGGACAGAGCTCATACATTTTTGCCCAAAGTCATTTATGACAAATAAAATAAAAATATTTGAAAATTTATAGATATTTTAGAAAATTACCTTATAAAGTCCATGATGATGTATCACCCCCTCCTGATCTCTCAACAGTGACAATAAAGAATACTCTGTATGTAAGAGCATTTTGCCTTGTCTGTCATCTTGAGTTTCTTGTGAACCTTCATGTTTGAGTGTTAAAATTTTCAGCTGCAATTCAAATAAAATACATGTCAAAAATTGACACAACAAACGATTTAAATCACTGCAATGGGACCAAATAATTGTCAGAATAGGACCAAATTGAAAACTGGTAAGTAGCAGCTTTAATTTAAAAAAAATTCAAATTCGGTTCACCCACTCCAACGATATGAGGTAGCAATCATTAAAAAAAAGACATTCGAATTGAGAACCAAATTCCCAGCATCTGCTTCAATGAACATATTCATTTATTCAACCAATAATATTGCAGAAAATTATACTCACATGACCAGTTTTCTGTGTTCAAGTGTTTAAGTGGCGTGGTCGGTTGTACATTGGCTTTCGACTCTAGAGTCTCAGGTTCAATTCCTGGATCGAATCAAATATTTGTGTGATCCACAAATGTTTGTTTTTGGAGTTTGGGTGTTTTCTATGTATAACATGTATGTATTTAGAAATATATAAGTATGTTGATCAGTTGTCTAGATCCCATAGCACAAGCATATAGTTTAATTTGGACTAGATGACGTTGAGTGAGAACATCCACAAATATATTTTAAAAAATCTAAGACATCATTGAAATTTTCTGGAATGTCATTGGTTAAATATGTTGATCAACTGAAGTCTTACTAGGTTTACAGGTAAAACAAAGCTAAGTGTATATAATAAACTTACTACTTATTATACTACGGACCCCACAGCTTCACCTGCTTGACAAATTATATACTAAAACCTTCCTTGAGAACCACTCTAAACATTGGTGAAAACTGCACCAAAATCTGGTGCATAGTTTTATAAAACTAAGTCATACATAGGGACGGACAGACATCGGAAGCGACTTTGTTTCATACTATGTTACAAATCTTATATTAAGTTTTGTCTATCATGTAGTTTATGTTTGTGTAAATGACATTGACAATGTGAGTTAACAATGGACTTTTATTTCAGTGTTAATTTCTTGTACAGGTATAAATGCATCATTTGATGTTGTAAGATAGTATAACCATGCTATCATACATAGAAAATCAAAGCCTAACTATAATATCGCTTGGATGTAGAATATTAGATACCATGAATCATTTTAATAATCAAGATTATTCACACTTATTATACAAATAAATTGCAATATAATTTCACAATATTGCAATAAAAATAAATCACTGACTTTAATATATTGCAACATAATTAAAGTGTTATTGAAGTGCAAGTGAATTAATATGCTCAAAGTACAGGTAGGTATTTATTGAAAAGTTATTGTAATTCAAAATACGAGATTATTTAACACAAAAAGAAGAATGCTTGTTAATAAGGATTACCGAAACTGTGAAATACTAAGCAAACACCCTAATCTAGCTATACTAATGCCTAGATTCTACCCTTAATTTCTAAATATGTAAATTACCCAATTTATAAAGTACAAAGTAGTAAAAATATTAGTATAAGTACTTACTCTAAGTCTGTAGAAAAAAAAGAGTTTACCTGATAGTACTCATCAGTCCCCTCTCTCCTTGCCAAGCATTGTATAATACTTTTAACGGGACTGGGAGCCATTATTGGTCCCAGTAAGAAAGGACCAGCCTTACGCACCACTTTATCAGGTACTGGTGTCCCAGGAAGAGGAACATCACTTTTATTATACGTTGTTTTAGTCTTTGTTGGCGAATTTGAACTAAGCTTTCTGGAATTTTTAAGTACTGAACTGGAAGTTGAATTGGCGTAGGCAGACAGTCTAGCAATTTTCGGACTTGGGTGCAACAACAAAGGTCGTGTCCTCTTTCCATGGTTTGAAGTGCTTTGTGGTTCTTCAGAGTCCATAGTGTTTCAACTAGAATATTGCAAGAATACTAGGCCAAGTAATTACTTTAATATGAATATATCACAGGTTGTTTGCAATTGCTTATGTCACTGTCTCTTATTATAATGTCTAGGAAATAAATAATGTGCAAACTGCTTTTATTTACCTAAAAATATGAAAATGTCTGACTGACAGATTACTGTTCGTTCAGAAGTGACAGACAGATCTCACTGAAGTAAAAAACTACCTACGTTTAGAAACAGAGAGGTAAAGTAGTGTATTATTGGTCGATTCCGGAATCTGCCTGCACTGCCTGCAGCCGATTCTTACTCATTGACTGGACTATGTCGTAACTTAACTAGTCGAAAGTAGTATAAAAGTTGGAAGAGCAACCTAGCAAGCGTGTACAATTTAATAAACTTACTAACCTACTGTGGACTCGGGCGCGGGCGTACTGTACGTACTGTACGGAAGCGTGGGAGGACTGTAGCTTCGAACGGAAAGTGCGGTTATGGTGTATTAACAATAAATTTAATTACCTATAGTGTATTTTGACATAAATAGCAGTGAGTTGACAAAAATGACAACTGATATGATGGCAGACGTAATTTTGACAGATTTTATAACCATGTTTCTGAGACGATAGAGTTCGATAATATTTTGTGATACCATTTTCGATCAAATTGTGCAATATTATTAAACATATTAATTCTTGTACATAGCTTCATAATACTATCAAAAGGCGAAATGTGGAAAAGTTTGAGATTAACACAATCACAATTGTTAAAGTTGAAACATTTCAATGGCTACAAACTACACCCAGTCGGTGTTCCTGCTCTGGACTCAGTGCTAAATCAGTGGTATGAGTTTTGCAAAAAGCCACCTAAGGGTTTTGAAAAATACTTCCAGCCTGGAACTAGTCAGAAACAATCAAAAATATCAGATAAAGAAGGTTCAACTGTCCCTTCAAAGACTTCGGCATCGCCTTCTAAGCCAAGTTCTTCTTCAGACAAATGGAATATGAATATGTTCTCCGGATCAGGTGGCGGCAGCGGTAGTGGAGGTGGTGGTGGTCGTGCCCCATACGAAGGCTCAGACCGAGAAAAATGGATGATGTTTGGAGCCATGGGCATTGTTACTTTACTCGCCTCGATTGCTTATTTTGAACTTCGCTACAGAGAGATAAGTTGGAGGGACTTTGTCAACCTATATTTATCTAAAGGTGTAGTAGAAAAACTGGAAGTAATCAATAAAAAGTGGGTAAGAGTTAAGTTAAATCCAGGTTCTGCTGTGGAAGGAAAAGTCATCTGGTTTGCTATTGGCAGTGTAGACTCTTTTGAGAGAAACCTAGAGAATGCACAGTTAGAACGACATGTTGATCCACCAAATTTTCTTCCTGTAATTTATAAGACTGAAGTTGAAGCTTCCAGTTTAACGGGTTTGCTGCCTACTCTACTAATAATTGGCTTTTTAATTTATATGATGAGAAGATCAGCTGATATGATGGGCCGTGGAGGAAGGAAAGGAGGTGGTCTTTTTGGTGGTGTTATGGAATCTACGGCAAAACTTATTAATCCTACTGATATAGGTGTCAAGTTCCAGGATGTGGCTGGTTGTCAGGAAGCTAAAATTGAAATCATGGAGTTTGTTAATTTTCTAAAAAATCCACAACAATATATTGACCTAGGAGCTAAAATCCCTAAAGGAGCCTTGCTTACTGGCCCCCCTGGGACTGGTAAAACATTATTAGCAAAAGCAACAGCTGGAGAAGCCAATGTGCCATTTATTACAGTCTCTGGCTCTGAGTTCTTAGAAATGTTTGTTGGTGTTGGACCGTCAAGAGTGAGAGACATGTTCTCCATGGCCCGTAAACATGCACCATGCATCCTTTTCATTGATGAAATAGATGCTGTTGGTAGGAAGAGAGGTGGACGTAGTTTTGGTGGCCATTCAGAGCAGGAGAATACTCTTAATCAGTTGCTTGTTGAAATGGATGGATTCAATACGACTACAAATGTTGTAGTATTAGCTGCAACAAACAGAGTTGATATACTTGATAAGGCTCTTCTTAGACCCGGCAGATTTGACAGACAAATATTTGTGCCAGCACCAGATATTAAAGGAAGAGCTTCTATTTTCAAAGTCCACTTGGGTGGTCTGAAAACCACTTTGGACAAAAACAATTTGGCTAGGAAAATGGCTGCACTCACACCAGGTATTATTTACTTATAAAATGTTTCTGTTTTCAGGTACAGTATTATTGATAATAAATAATAAATAAATACAAATAAATAAATTAGGACAATGCACACAACGCCATCTAGTCTCAAACTAAGCAGAGCTTGTGATATGAGTACTAGATAAATTGATATAAATACTTATGTATTTTTTTTTTGTAAATACATACATATTATACATAGGAAACATCCAGACTTCGGTACAAACATATATGTCATCACACAAAGTTTGTCCCGACCGGGACCCGAGACCCGAGAGTCGAAAGCCGATGCACTACCGACCACGCCATCGAAGCAGTTAAAGAAACAAATAGAATGTGAACTTCATCATGAATACCGCATGACCGCAAAGCACGCAGTGTTGCGTTGCAATTAAGATTGAGTTCCGGACGCAAATCATGGTATTGTAAACATGTTAGAAATTAAAATGGTTTACCAACAAAGAAGTAGCTCGTCATCTCTTAAGTAGTCCTTGAATACGCAGCTTGCAATAGTTTTGAAATATATATTTTTTTATTACCCTGTATTGACTCATTGCTGGGCGATAGCCTCCCCAGATACTTTAGAAGTACTCTGTCTTGTACCACCTCAAGCTAGTCGTGGTACATATCCAAGTGTTTAAGCCATCTCTGTCTGGGGCGACCTGGTCGGTGTTTTCCATTCTATGGTGTACACAGCACACAGTTTTGATTTTTAGTTAGTGCCTAAGTTTGAGTGCGGTACGTCAGGACAGGCAAGATGCACCATGAATTCTCTGTGGCGTTGGTTGCGATCTTCTGGTTCTAGCCACGTGCCCAGAATCCTGCCTGATCAAAGAAGCGTATCGCTTTTTTGATCAGGAACGATTCTCTAGGAAGGAACTTTTAAAAATCACTTGGGCGCTTTTACTACAGTGCAAGAGAAACGAAGATCCTTATTGCTCTAATATCCCCCTGCCCTAACGCCGTGGTGCTGATGGCTAGCGCATTCAGTTGTATCTTAGAGCTCTCGGAATCAGCCTAAATGGCGCCAAGAATATTTCTATGTTTAGAGTCCACATTAAATCCGGGTTTTTTAAACCACATAGTTTTACCTAATGTTCAGTGTGCAACTGACTTACATAACGATTTGCCATAGAGAAATGGATTTAAAACAAGTCAGTTATAGAAGTCAAGTCAAAGTGTGTGTCAGTGAACATAGTATTACTATTTTATTACACATGTCAATGTGATTCAAGTTCACAATTCTAAGTTATGTTTTTTGTCATTCCAGGTTTCACTGGTGCAGACATCGCGAACGTCTGTAACGAAGCCGCTTTAATCGCAGCCCGAGAATTAGCCAATGACATCAACATGAAGAACTTCGAACAGGCAATAGAGCGAGTAGTTGCTGGTATGGAAAAAAAGTCCAACGTACTCCAACCTGACGAACGCAAAATAGTTGCTTATCACGAAGCTGGACATGCTGTAGCTGGTTGGTTCCTTCAACATGCGGATCCTCTATTAAAAGTGTCTATCATACCGAGAGGGAAAGGTCTTGGTTACGCTCAATATTTACCCAAAGAGCAATACCTCTACAGCAAAGAACAACTTTTTGACAGAATGTGCATGACTCTCGGAGGCAGAGTCAGTGAGGAAATATTCTTTGGTAGAATTACAACTGGCGCCCAAGATGACTTAAAGAAAATCACTCAAAGCGCATACGCACAAATAGTCCACTACGGAATGAACTCCAAAGTTGGCAACATATCTTTTGATATGCCGCAACCGGGAGAGATGGTTATCGATAAACCATATTCTGAAAAAACGGCGGAATTAATAGACACAGAAGTTAGATATTTGATAAATCAGGCGCATACTTTCACTACAGAGCTTCTGGTTAAACATAAGGATAATATAACTAAAGTAGCTGAAAGGCTACTCAAACAAGAGATCCTCAGCAGAGAAGATATGATTGAACTCTTGGGTCGTAGGCCATTCCCCGAGAAGAACACATACGAAGATTTTGTTGAAGGCACTGGCTCCTTAGAAGAAGATACTACATTACCCGAAGGTCTTAAAGATTGGAATCAAGAGAAAACACCAGCAACAACTGCAGAAGACAGTATACCTTCAAGTAAAAAATAAGCTTTTAGTCACAGATTGACTTAGAAAGTGTTATGTGAAAGATATATTTTAATTACCTTTAAGATATAAAGGGTTTTATGTTAATATGTCTTGATGTGTGTAACATGACTTAGATTTGTTATTAGTATTTGAGTGAAAATATCTGGAAAGTGAAGAAAGCGTGGTCGGTCAGTAGCGTAGAATGTTCTCCCGAATTATTCTTTGTGGTACACAAGCTGGCAAATATACGTATTACAGTTAGAGCAATCAGGATTGATAATGTTTGAACATATTTTTTTGTAAAATATTAGTTGCTTCATTAATGCTTGTTTTGTAAAATACATAAATTTTAGTATTACACATTTTTTTTTATATTAAGCTGATATTACAACTTTTCCTTTTATAAATGCGGCAGCAGTCTGCAACTACGATTACGAGTTAGATGCATTAACCATGACAAGTTTGGGCGAGATCTTAGTACCACATATAACCATATTCAAAAACCTGACATCGGATTATATGCACTATCAAAATAATATAGAACCCATGTCATCGGTCAAGGGATAGCTCCCGCCGTCCTTCCAGAAGCAGGCTAGAAGGGTCCCGTGCTACGGGGCCTCAGGTTCAGATTTACTCACCGACGCGGGATAAAACCCGACCAAACCCCAGACAGAGGCCAAAGTCCGCAGGGCGCCACTGTAAATTCTCTGTGTGCTCACCAGCAATGGATGTAGGAGCGGCAATCATCCATACATCCATTGCTGACATCTATGACCGAAGCATTTAAAAAAAAGCAAGTCCCAGCTAAATGTAGGTAAGCTTATGCTATAGAGCAACGAATATATTGGTCGTCTAAGGCTTGTGCTATGGCCCAGGGCAACTGATAACATCCTACTTATACCTACCTACTGACCTATGTATATTTCGAAATGCATACTTACATAGAAAACACCCTAAACTCCGAAACAAAAATTTGTGCATCACAAATGTTTCACCGGTAACCGGGATTCGAACCCAAGACTCAGGGGTCGAAAGCGGATGCACTATCGACCACGCCACCGAAGCAGTCAATCTGATTGATTGTTTGCATTTAGGGTCCGATACTACTGGGCCGATTTGAAAAATATTTCACGAGGGCAGGCAGAGTCGTGAGTATCAGCTGGTTCCTAGGCTATATCACGCTATGTTCAATAGGAGCTGACTACATAGCGATGAAAAGTGTTGCTGTTGCAAAAACTACATTACCAGGCAAAGTAAAAAGTGCATGAGCGTCCGCTAGTAGCTACTTACCCACTCTATAAATCTGATGGTAAGCGGTCACCATGAGAGCGTCGCGTCGCGTCATCTAACAGCAGTTATACTAACTATGGTACGCTGTGTAACTTTACAGTTACGTTTAAGAACAACTAGAGGGCTCTGTTGCCTATCAATGAATTGGTATTTTTTTTCAAGCAAAGGAAATTTGTTAACTTTTTCTTATGTTTCCTGGAAACTGCAATAGGCTCGCTCAAGAATGACGTCACGGCAAAGGGATTTTATTTTGATCTAGTTGTTTTTATCCTTATTACATATACTTAAAGGTATACTAATTCATATTAGGCACTTTATTTTCATAAATTATATTATATTATGAAAATAAGTTGAAAAATTTAATCCATGCCGGGACGTCACTCTGAGCCGGCCTTTAGGGACCAATAGTTATTACTTATTAGAGAAAAGTAACACTCGTTCGGGGGTAGGTATAGGTAAAAAGGTGTCAGCTGAGCTTTGCATTTGTGTGAGTGCACATATGTGCACGTATAATGTGACCTGTTTTACACACAAAGCTTTTTTACTTTGCGTGATTGATCACTCACACAAATGCAAAGCTCACTTTACGCCTATACAGGTGTGATTATGTCTGTAAGATTGAAAGTACATTTCGAGTACCAATATATTTAATTGGCCACTGGCTGAAATTAAAAATTTACATTGCTTCCCTTCCATGTAATCGACTTCAATTGGATAAGGCAAGCACATCCGAGCGGTAGTGTGGAAGTATGAGCGCATTACTGCAAAAATGTTATAAATGAATCAATGAAAATAATATTATAATAATCGTCACCGGGCGACTATGCTTGCCTTATACAACCATCGAAGGAACAACTTCAACAAAAAAAACAGGGTTATATTAAAATTATAATATGAAAATATTCAAATATCAGCTGAAAACACTTCCAGCCTTATTTCTGTTTATTTAAATATTCACTACATTTACTTTATACATCACCAATTTCTTAAGTAAATTCAGTTTTTTGTACAATATAAAAAGAATCTTATATTATTATTAACTATGTTTACACGCGAGAACACACTCGCCGACTCATTACAGCTTGATCTAACCGAGCGAACGGAAAATAAGAGAAATCGTAACAAAATATTTTAAAATTATGGTAATTATTAGAAGTAACTACACTATTTTTATGTTCAACATTATATGTCAATATTCATTATTATCTATACTTAGAAAGCCTATGATATAACATTATAAATGATGAAAAAAAACATTATTTTTTCATGATATTCAACAATTATTCCATATAACAAGTTCATCATCCATTACGTGTGTCTATCGAACGGAAAATTATCACTAATCTCAATAACAATGAAAGGTTTATATCAATGACAGTCTCTGATCTTTTCCCCTTTAGGTTTACGGCCCCTTTTTTTCCCCACGGATGGGACTCCAGCGAGTGCCATGGCCTCACGTTTAGCTAGACAAGATTTACAGAACCAGTCTTCTGTTGCACCTGGCTCCTCAGTAATACCTACACATACCCAATGGTACCAACCATCACACCCGTCACATCCGATCATTGGCGACCCGTTATCAGGTCGGCCGCACGCAGGACATACCCATATCTTATTTCCATGTTCATCAACATAATAAGGTGTGGGTAAAGGTCCTAGCGGCTTATCCGAAGACGCGGGCAGTTGCACTGGCGGCGTCGGCGCCGGTTCTTCAGATATTGATGCTACATCGTCGTCTAAGTTTTCAACAGGTCCTTTTTTGGACATTTGTTTAATCAATATCCTTTTATATTTTGAGGATGATGAGGGAGTATTCTTCCTTGGTGGTGAACTGCCAGGAGGAGGAGGAGGTGAAGATGATAGCCCTTCGCCGTCAACCAAGTGATTATGCTTCGAATGTTTGGTTTTCGGCGGCCTCGTCACTAACGCAGCTATTTGCGCCAATATTGGGGATCGACTATGTTCGCGTGACACAGACCTCTCCTTAACTGGAGATTCATCACCCTCATCATCTTTTTTCACAACCGGTTTGATATTCAATTTCACTACATCTGGTGAGCTTGGTGGCAACGGCGAATTCGAGTTAGACGAGTTAAGTTTCAGAGTTAGTTTTGGCACAAGGCCATCTACGGTCTGTGACTTTTCTTTTTTCTTCTCTTTTTTTTCCTTTTTAATTTTTTCTTTTAGCTCTAGCTTTTCTTCTTTCTCGCGTTTCTTTTCAGATTTGTCCTTGTTCTTGTCCTTTTTGTCCTTCTTCTTTTTAATTTTTATTCCATCCTTATCTTTCTTTTCCTTTTTATGTGACTTATCTTTCTTCTTGTCAGAGTTCTCTAAATCTCTGTCCAGGGCCGGCTCAGGAGAGGGTTGTATTACAGGTGGTGGTCTAGGCTCAGGATCTGGTTGGACAATAGGTTCTGGAGTTGGTACGCGCGGCGGAGGTATTGGCGACACTCTACGATGTTCTTGCCTAGGAGGTTCTAACTTAGGAGGATTTAATTCAATAGTAATATCAGGCTGAACTGGTGGCATTTTGTACAAATTAGATTTATGATCTTTATGGGACTTGGTTTTATGTTTCTGTAATATATTTGGAATGGTTTGAGATTTGTGCTTATCATGTCTATCCTTTTGAGAACCCATCATTAGAGACTTATGAAATCCTCTGTCATCATCATGATCTACAGGTATGACTTCTAAACTAGGACGACGTAACATAGGAGGTATTTTCATAGATCTAGATGTGTGCGGCATAGGGCCCATAGGCATTCGCATACCAGGATTTAGACTACCACCCAAAAAGCTGGGCCCAGGAATCAATCCTGGCCCACCAGCTCCTAGAGCAAATGGATTACTCAGCAAATTGGAAGGGGAAAGACCTCTAAGTGCTGGATTATTTGCTAAGCCAGCGAGAAATTCACTGCTAGGTATTAAACCAGGGGTGGGGATTAACCCTGGACCAGGCATTAAACCTCTCCCAGGTGCCATTGCTGAGAAGAATGGGAAGCCAGGTGGCATTTGGGGCAACTTGGATTCATTCTTTGGCCTACTTGATTTGGGTGGTTTGATACCACTCAATTTCAAACACTGTTTCTCAGCTTGTGCTATTTCATATGCTAATTGTTGTTTCTTTAACATTTTTGCTTCATATTTAGCAGCTTTATCTTTTTTGTCCTTATGCTTTTTCTCTTTTTTAATTTTTGGACTCACACTAGCTACATCTTTGGGATAAGGTAATTGCAGGGATTTATTAATAGATAACCTAGGACGATGTGGTGGAACTTTAGGAGGCATGGTATATATATCAAGGTCATCATCAATGCTTATCACTTCATCAGTTCTCAAATTCATCACTTTTGATAAATCCACAGCACTATTATCATTATTGTTCACAACGGGGTCTTTTAATCTAACATTATCACGGGACCTGCTTTCAAATGAATTTTCTGGTGCAATATTCTGTAACCTTGAGATCATTGGATCAGAGTGTAATCTGTCATGGACCACCTCTGAAGTAGTTTTATCTTCTTTAGATTTGTTCGTTATTCTTTTAAATATATTAATCTTTGATCTATCGGGTTGTGAGGCCAATTTTTCGCCTTCCTCATATACTTCCTTTTTAATTTCTAATTCTGTTATTAGAGAATTAGACTGAGATTTATGTACAGGAATAGGATTTGGAACAAGTGGAGATTTAGATATTGGTATCCTCCTAGGGACAGGTATAGTGTCTTCCTTAAGAGGAAGGTGCTTAGAGACTGCAAGTTGTAGATCTAGTGGCTCCTGCTTAATTGCAGGTACAGGTTTAATGGGTTCAGGAATAGGTGATGGTGGTGGAGGCATTTCAGCCTTGACGGGAGGTAGCGGCTTTGGCGCTGGCATAGTCACATGATTATGATGTGTTGGATGTATATTTCTGCGTTTTAATGGATGACCTGGTGGATACTTATGTATTTTACTACTTTCCTTTGATTTACTACTTTCACCTTTGTGACTTTTATCTTTTCGTTTACTCTTCATTACTTTACCATTTAATAACTTCTTTTTAGACTTTTTATCACTTTTCTCTAATAAAGGTGCCTTAACAGCATTTGAATGATGTGAATTTGCTTTATGTTTCTCATAGTGCTTTTCTGACACTATGGTTGGTGCCCTTGCCTCAGGCAGCTTACCTTCCCGAGCTGGAGATAAGAAACCGGACATAGTCATCATTACACTACTAATTTCTCTAGTCCTTTCCTCCTCTTCTAAACGTAACCTTGGTCTTTTACTGTTTGGTAAAGAAACTGGATCTATTGGTCTCTTAAATATTTCCTTATTCTTATCTGGACTATCAATGACAGAAATTTCTGGGCTTGTACATGTAACACTAGTATTTTCACCGCCATCAATACCATTTTGATGAATCTCAACAGTTCCGGCCACTGCAGGAGTGTCCCTTTCTTTTTCAGGGTACATGGGCGGCAAGTGCTCATGAACATGCATAGGTCTTGTGACAACTTCATGACTTCCAGGTTTTAAGAAGTTCAAACTAGACTCTTTAGGTTTAGGGAATCTTTCAGGGTTTACTGGTAGTGGTACAGGGGGGACACTTCTAGTATAGTCTGTCAGTTCAGGTAGATGTATGTGAAGGTCGCGAAATACTAATCCTAAGTCATGTAAATTTGGTTCAGTCCTATTAAATTGTTCGGCGTATCTATTAGTTTGTGTGCCAAGTGAGCGTATGTACTTCTCGAGTACGTGCACCAATATTTCCAGTGGAGTTGAGTTTATACCATTCCATCCAATAGTTTGGCATATTTGCGCAACATTCCTCCGTAGTATCTCACGGGCGTACGCCTCTGACATTATGACACCAACAAAGTTATCTGGAACAAGCGAATATACCACATGTATTGCAATAGTTCAGTACGATTTATATATAACATAACATTTGACGTAAACACCATGTTTGCAACGCTATGAGATCATGTTACGGACCTATAGACTCTTGAAACAGTCAATATCATGATCCTTATACCTGCAAGTGTCTGGAGGTACAGAGTGGTGATTCCAAATAGCTGGATATTTCACTATTGGAACATACATGTATGCTTCCCTATAATATCGAACACTCAAAGATAATTTATAAAAACACATAAATCTTTTACAATGCAAAATAATGAAGTGTTTACGTAAAAACTTCTCAGCATTCTAAAAACACAGTGCTCTGTGCGCCATGATTGCATTTTGGGTTGTCAATGTTGGTGTTGCTGTGTGGAAAAAAACTAAAAGGCGGTCTAAAAAAAGAATGCGTTCACAAATTTTAATAAAATTAAATACATTATTTAAAATCCGTTTGGTTTCTATAACTACTTATAAAGAAATTAAAACGAATACTGCCATTGTAAATGTTCAAATATATTACTTAACTAGGTCGCCGCAGTCGTGAAACGTACCGTTACGCTGCAGCATATTTTTGAGCGAAGCGAGTTTAAATTGAAAATTCTGGCTTCGTAAGAACCTGGGTAATTCTGTAAGCTTTCGATGAGTGCAAGAAAATCCGAAATCGGCCGAGTATTCGTCGAGAAACAATTTAACATAAATCGTAACAAAAATAATTTCAGAGTCACCCGTTGAAAGCTCCGCTCGCCTACGGCTCGCTTCGCTCAACTAGGTATTCGCCGGAACACGGGCGATAACGTCGAAATAAATAAGACTGAGAACGTAATTAATAACTGATAACTATAAAAGCTACACATATACCAAAAACTATACAGCAAAGCACTTAATGTGTTCTATCTGCATGCCAAATTTCAAGTAGATGGGTTTAAAATTGCGACCGGTATCGTTTTACATACATTTTCGATTGGGCCCATCTTAGAGAAGACTCCGCTACGCTCCGCTACATCTTAAAAATGATAAAGGACAATGGAACATACATAACCAACGATATTACATTTATGCTCTATTTTCATGATTTCAGAGATATGCACTCCCGGGTATGATGTCGACCAGCATGCCAAATTTGGTCAAAATCGGTCGAGCCATTTCGGAGGAGTTGGCACACAAACGATTTACACTTGTCGTCTAAGATAGAGCTTCGCTTCGCTCCGCTCAATTACAAATACATACACTAAAAATATACTAAAAATATTTACATTACAAAGTATCGTTCAAAAAATCCTCCGCGTCATTGCCGACTGGGAAGGTTCCCAAAATGCTGGCTGTGTTGCAACGTTGGATGGCGATACTTATTCTTTGGGCCAGAAAATAGCCAGCCATGAGGTCCGGAGAAGCATCAATGTCCTTCTTACTTCCTTTAAGAATACCTGTATTTACGAGAAATAAGACAGAAGGAATAATTGTTGCATTAAGTTAGTACATTCAAATCCGACTATCGACATTCAAATATGTTGCTGATAGAATTGCGGAGCTATGATTTTTGTTGCGGAGTAACTTAAGACAGAATGTGAATCAGAGAGATTCCAGAATCTGCTAGAGATTCTCGCAACATACCGACTCTCATTGGCAGATTCCGGGATCTGCCAATAAGACTCACGTGACTTGCGTGCTTACGTACTTTTTTGATGTTATGAACACTCCTCATACAAAGCAAGCACATCAAGCAACAATGACTGACAGATTGTATGTTGTCTGTCAAATTTGGTATTGCTTTGCTTTGCTTGCTTGATAATGGTCGACGGTGTACTGTGATAGAAAAGCTTTTTTAGATAGAATTTCATAATAGTTCTTCGTTTTGATACTTTAATTAAGCGATAATATTTAAAAGAATAAAGTAATCTCATAGAATTAATGAAGAAACTCGTATGATACCAAGTCAAGAGATAATTATACCAAGTTTCACAAACCTATTGCTAAGACCTAATGGAAGTATTAGCCCTAGTTTAACAGTTTGTAACTTTTTTTGTGGTAAAACTGACGATTATGTGATAGAATATTGGACAATGACTACTTCTTCAGAAGATGTTTTACTAAGCGTGGGCCATGTGAGATACAAGAAGGGTGATGGAACACTTTATGTGATGAACCAAAGGTTAGCATGGATGTTGCAAAACAGAGATACTGTGGCCGTTTCTCACAAATATGCTGATATTAAAAGTAAGTATTACTACATCTTTACTCTTCTGTAAAGAATAAAAGGTGTGTAAATGTGTAGGGTGCCTATCTACCTCCTACAAGATAGAAAAACTCTAGGTTGTGTTCTGCATTTTTATTATAGGCATACATCACACTTATATCCCTGAAGGGTTAGGCAGAGGTGCATTATACACACCCACACTTTGCCAGTAATTCTGTTGTTCCCAGGTAAGAGGGAGCAAACCTATTGCCCTAACGCGGCACTATAGAAAATCCATAACTACTCTGAACCAAAATTCCAACAGCCATGGTAGATGTAACCTACCACTTAATAAAATCTCTACAGTCTGAGTTATAGGTTAATAATAAATATGTATTTTTGGACATTCTCATACAATGTTGTCTAGCCCAAACTAAGTTATAAGCTTGTGCTATGGGATCTAGACAACTGAAAAACATACTTATATATTTCTAAATACATAATATAAAATACATAGAATACACCCAAGCTCCAAAACAAACATTTGTCACACCAATATCAGATTCGACCCGGTAATCAATCCCAATACACCGGAGACAAAACCCGATGCAGTACCGACCACAACACCAAAGCAGGTTACTAGTTAAAGATACTGTAAATATGATTTAGAAATTATTTTAGGATTCTATTATGGCTTTTACAACCAATAAATTCAGTGTAGTGGTAAATAGCACTAGGTATAAAAGATAGTGTAATAAAGAGGAATCATACCATGAGTCTGTCATGACTGGCTGGACTAGTCAAAGCCTCTAAATTAGATTAAAAAAAAAGTTATGTACTTATTTAGTACTACTAAAGAGAGCTTGTTATGCCATCTGACTGGTTTAACTACAGAACTTCAAATCGCCCATGGGTTTTGAGGTCAAATGACAGTCACTTCATGGAAAATATTGAAGTTCAGCCGCATCGCAGTTAGAGGATCGTCCCCAACTAGGTTGGGATAAGGGTCACTTGGTGATGACTGATGGGGTGGCCGATGCCCTGTAGTGGACATTATTTGGCTAAATATGAATGCCTGAGTAAAAAGTGTCCTATGTATCTAATTAGGAAAATTTCTATTTATGTACCAGTAGTTTGACAACGTATGTGTAGTGTAGAAAGCTAACTACTGAACTAGGAGCTTGACGGTTGGAATCCCATCTAGGACCAAACTGTGTGATGAGCTCAATGGTTTGCTTTTTCAACCAACTTCCAAAAAAGCAGGAGTTTTTTTAGTTGGTTACCTCATACATTTAAACTGGGTGAAGAGATCTTGAAATATTTTTTTTTTCATTTAAAGCTACTACTTCCCAAGTAGACTGTCTCAGAGAGAATAGGCTGTTCTCTCTGAGACAGTCTTGAGAATGCCTCACAACCAACATTGTTGAAATTGATAGGGGTTGCGCACAACCCCTATCAATTTCAACAATTTTCTTTCCATCCTGAGGGTGTCTGGAAGAAATCTGGGGGCACGGCCGTGCCCCCGCCAAGTCGAGCGCGAAGCAAACACTGCCGTACCATCCTTTACTGGAACCATTTCGCCGCATTTTCAGGCCCCTATTTGAGAACCTCTGGATAAGACCAGAACGCAGAAATTTTCGTCATCCAGTAAGCTATAATCACATACTTAAAATCCAAAATTTCAAGTCTTTAGGTCATTTAATTCCGAAGTTAAGCGAAAGCAAAGTTTCGCATTTATGACACTCACTCACTCATGATCATCAGAATAGAACTAGTACTTCCCATAAACTCAGAGAGCTGAAATTTGGTACAGAGTTAGGGTTTAATAGCCACATAAAGGGAAAACTATAAAAACTAGGATAATCGAAGATCTGTAGTACCTGGTGACCCTGATTAGAAAACACAAGAGCCCGACCAAACTATTAGAGATCGACATACCGCCTTTACAAAAAATATTCAACTTGGTGGGCCGCTTCATTTGATGTCAAAAATCGAAGGTCTGAAGTATCTGATGAAGAACCCTCAGCTGGTCTCAGCTGTAATTAGAGATATGGTAATGCAAAAATCCAGCGTAGTTGGGACACATCTTCTAATTTAATCTAGCCTATAGCGTCCCACTGCTGGACAAAGGCCTCCTCTTCTGCTTTTAATACGCATATAAATAAAATTAAAGGAAAACTCTGGCTTTTATACTTATACTTACAAGTTTACGAGAAGAAATAGTCGAACTTTATTCTACTCGAACATTACTGCTCAAGTCGTGGGTCGGATACGGCGGCTGGGACTGGAGGTGGCCCTGCACAAGTCCGAGGTTCTCTGTTTTCACGGACCTCTGAACGGTCCACCTGAACGTTCCAGCATAACTGTAGGAGGCGTTAACATCGGCATCAAGCCCTCGATGAAGTACCTAGGGATCGTACTTGATAGCCGAGGGAACTTCGGACCACATTTCCGAAGTTTGGTCCCCAAAGTGACGGGGCATCAGTCGCGCTTTCGCGACTCATGCCCAACCTAAAGGGTCCCAACGCTTCTTGCAGGAGACTGTACCTGGGGATCGTGCGGAGTATGGCCTTACACGGGGCTCCCGTATGGGCGGATAGATTGGCGGTCAGGGTGAACGCGACTCTGTTGAACAGACCACTGTGAACCTTGGCCGTCAAAACAATACGGGGGTACCGCACGATCTCCGGAGAGGCTGCATGTCTCTTAGCCGGGACCCCTCCATTGGACCCGGAAGCGAGAGGCCTTCCGTCATTGTTTGAATGGCACAAGGAGGCGCTGGAGAGGGACCACAGGCCTGCGTCTCGAGAAATCGAGGACCAGCGGTCCAAACTCCGCCAGGATCTCATGGAGACTTGGAGGGTGCGACTTGAGCTACCAAAGTGGGGAACTACCGTCATCGCGGCGGTGAGACCTATCATGGACGAGTGGCTGCAGAGGCGGCATGGTGACCTCACGTATCGTGCGACGCAGATCGTTACCGGGCATGGATGTTTCGGTAGCTATCTGTTTCGCATCCATCGTGAGGTCACACCCCGCTGTCAACACTGCGAGGTTTCCGACGACGACACCGCACTGCACACGTTGGTGGAGTGCTCAGCGTGGGCGAGTCAGCGCCGGGATCTCGTAGTGAGTCTGGGCGTGGATATCCTCTCGCTGGAAACCATGCTCCAAGCAATGGTCTCCAGTGCGAATAGGTGGAACGCAGCCGTGTCCTTCTGCGAGCAAGTCATGCTCGCCAAGGAGGCGGCCGAGAGGGAGAGGGAGCGTACCCTCCCCGCTGAGTTTCGCAGTCAGCGGCCAGTGCGCCGCAGACTCATCTTCGCCCAGGACCATCGACCTCCATGATCGGGGCCTGAGGACGGCGGGATAGCCACCCGCGCCGATCTTTCAGAAATTAAACCGTCTAAAAGAATAATTAATGAACGCGAATGGGCAATACGAAAAACTTGCTACTGTATAAGAATCAGAACCGGAAAAAAAAAGAAAGATGATAAAAAACTACTATTAAACACCGATCTAACATAAAATAGACGTCCAGACGGACTTCTATCAATGATTACAAGTCCGTCTGTACTGGAAATATTTTTTTATACTGTTTGTTTCTGGCTCGCCTATACATAAGTATTATTGAAATACGCAGCTTTATCAAGCCTACAATTGACTGGTTATTGAATCAACGTTTTCCAAGTGGCAATTTTCCATCGTCAATGGGTAGTGGTTTTGGCGACAGATTGGTGCAATGGTGTCATGGAGCACCTGGTTTTGTACCTTTGTGTACCCTACAACGGCCAAGTCACACAACATTAACTATAATAATAAAGAAATCGCAGTAAGGAACCTTAGATTTGGCACGACTTTGTCTAGATTTCATTACTTTTTAGAGATAAACAAGTAGCTCCATCGAGACTTGGCTAGTTTTTTACAGAAAGTTTTTGGTGGGATTGCTCTTTAGTAATAATGCCGCCTGTTGTACATTCTTTTTAAAAATATGTGTAAATATTTGTTTATGTTTTTGTGTACAATAACGAGTATTTGACTTTGACTTTGGCAAGCCTATTGCCGTTACTGGGCACTATTGAAAGTTCAAAACCACTCTCTAATCAAACCGAATTTCCAACAGCTAGGGCCGCTGTTACATATAGCATACCACATAATGTCACTAAATAGAATCTCTGCAATCTGAGCCTAAATCGCTATCACTACATTTTATATCACTACTCACTACATATTATAAAACAAAGTCGCTCCAACTGTACTGTACTGACGCCACATAGGTATGCTTCGATCATAAAAATTATGCAATGTATTTTGATGCGGTTTTCACCAATGGATAGAGTGGTTCTCGAAGAAGGTTTTTAGTATATAATTAGTCAAGTGGGCGAAGTCACGGGCATCCGTTAGAAATATAAAAAATATAGTCTAAATATTTAATTGTTTGGCTGGCTATTTTCTGGCCCAAAGAATAAGTATCGCCATCCAACGTGGCAACACAGCAAAGAGCGGTCTGACATAGTTAGACTTTCTGTTGAGCGATGTGCTGAGGTGGCCTGTGCCGAGCTTGACCAGTATATAGTAGTTTGCGTATACAGTCCACCTAACAGTGATTTTAGTGTATTTACCAAGGTCATGGACCAGGTTCTAGGGGTTGCGTCAAATAATAGGAAGAAGTTAATTGTGTGCGGAGACTTCAATGTAAACATCCTAAAACAGTGTAAGAAAAGTACTCAATTTTTAAATTTATTTGGTAGTTACAATATGGAAAATATTTTCTGTGAGCCGACTAGAGTCACAGAACCAGCAGCCAATTGCCTGGATAATTTTTTTACGGATTGTGAGTGCTTAAGCAAGTCTGTAATTAGTAAATTGCCATCAGATCACTGTGGTCAAATAGTATCCTTTCCCAAGAGTAATAATAGTCAGTATAATGAGAAAATTATGTGTAGGCCCATAACCTCTAATAGAATTGAAGAATTCAAAAACTTGTTCGAGAAAAAGCTTAATTCTATAGTTTATATAGGTAATAATCCTGAGGTGCATTATAATAGTTTATTTGGTACATTATCTGATGCTTTTTCAGACACATTCAAACAAAAATGCCGAAATCGTAGTGTTAAAACGAAATTTTGTGAATGGGCAACAGTAGGCATATATAAAAGTAGACGAACGCTGTTTGATCTATATGCAGAAAAACGATACAGATTTGATAAAAGTTTCATTGAATATGTTAGGAATTACTCCAAAGTATTCAAAAAAGTATGTAGACAGGCTAAATCCATTCACATCAAAAGGAAAATAATTGAGGCTCCTAACAAAATAAAAGAAACATGGAAAGTTATAAACAAAGAGTCAGGTAAATGTAAAGCGAGGGATACTGTTACTAAAATTAAATTAGAAAACAAGAATATAACCTCTCCGAAAGGTATTGTAAATGCATTTGAAGATTATTTTACCAACATTCCATTTAAAGTAACTTCTTCTGTTAATTCATGTGCCCACAGTGCTGTGGCCCTTCTCGAAAGTAATATTGGTTCTTCATCTAAATTTAACTTCAAACATATAGACCCCAGTGACATCTTGAAAGCATTTAAAAATCTCAAAATTAAAAAGTCTGAAGATCACTGGGGCATATCAGTTAGCTTAATAAGTAATGTAATTGATATCATTGCACCTGACTTGGCACTAATTTTTAATGAATGTGTAGATGAAGGTATATATTCTCTAACCTAATGAAAAATAGTAGACTAATACCATTATTTAAGAAGGGATCTAAGTCAGAACTTGGTAACTACCGCCCCATTTCTATTTTGCCAGCTCTGAGTAAGGTGTTTGAGAGAGTGATGCTAAATCAAATGCAAGTCCACTTCACGACCAACAATCTTTTCCACAGCCAGCAATTTGGCTTTACTCGCGGAAAATCTACCACCGATGCGGGAGTAACCCTTGTTAGCTTGATTTACGACGCATGGGAGGGATCGCAGGATGCCATTGGGGTATTCTGCGATCTGTCTAAAGCATTTGATTGTGTTGACCATCAGACACTTTTGCTAAAGTTACGTCGGTATGGTTTTGACAAAAAATCCTTAGAACTATTAGGATCTTACCTGACAGATAGGCTGCAGACTGTTCATGTGAACAACGTTAAGTCAAACGGAACTAACGTCAAAATAGGCGTACCTCAGGGATCAATTCTAGGGTCTTTTCTCTTCTTGGTTTATGTTAATGACTTGCCTTGCATGATCGAGGCACAAGCTGGCATAGTAATGTTCGCGGATGATACATCACTGATATTCAACGTAAATCGGCATAGTACAGATGCGAATAATGTTAATAATATTTTAAATGATATTTCAAATTGGTTTTCTACAAACAACCTATTGTTGAATGCAGAAAAGACTAAATGCGTTAAATTTACAATGCCCAATGTCAGACAAGCAAACGTCCATGTCGTGCTGGGTAGCCAAAGGTTAGAATTTGTAAATAACACTACCTTTTTAGGAATAACAATAGATTCTAAATTACAATGGGGTGACCATATCACCATTTTAGCTAATAAGCTTAGCTCTGCTGCATATGCTGTGAGACGGATTAGGCAGTTGACAGATGTAGCTACTGCTAGGCTAGTTTACTTTGGTTACTTCCATAGCTTGATGTCCTATGGAATACTACTTTGGGGAAATGCAGCAGATATAGAAACAATTTTTATATTACAAAAGAGGGCAGTCCGTGCGTAAAAGCGTATACCTTCCCCCTTGAAAGAATGACTAACCTTGCTAAGCCGATAACACGGAGGGAGTACGTAATAAAAATAAACTACTCCCTCCGTGTTATCGGCTTAGCAAGGTTAGTCATTCTTTCAAGGGGGAAGGTATACGCTTTTATAATAAATTGCCTGAATCGGTCCTTTGTATGCCCGACAATAAATATAAAAACTTTATAAAGACCACTTTATGTCAAAAAGCATATTATAAGACAGTTACCTTAATGATAAAAGTGTCTGGCTTGAGCATGGTGCAGGTGCCTTCTAAAATGCCGTAATTGTAGCATATTTTGTACTTAGGCGACTATAATATTTTTTTTGTTGTATTATACACTCTTTTTGATTTTGACACGAGACCGATGTACATTCGTCCACATTTAGTCTTAAGAAAATGTGTAAATGAGTCAATTATTTGAAAAGAGTGACCGAGAGTTTTATTGCCAGGTTCTTTCTCTCGCTTCTACTTATTGCTTTGCGAATCTGGCAGTACATGTAAATATAGAAGCAATGACATTTTTTATTTTAAGTACTTACTGACGTTTGTAAGAGCCATTTAGTGACCTATACAAATAAATAAATCATTTTATTTCATTTCAGCCAGTATTCTGGGAACCTTCCCAGTTGGCAATTACGCGGAGGATTTTTTAAACGATTTTTTAGTAATGTAAATATTTTTAGTATATAATGATCTATATTGTAATTCTTTAATTATTAATATTTTTCATAGCCTCAGCTGTCGTGGTTGTCTTATGTCCTACTGAAAATCTAGAAAGATTGTTGAAAATTATGTTTTTTTTGCAGCTCAAAAAATATCACCAGTCGGTAAACCAAAGGTTCAACTTCAAGTAGTGTTACACGATGGCACATGTTCTACATTTCACTTTGTCAACTCTGGAGGAGCGGACGCACAGGCTAATGACCGAGACCAGGTGAAGATGCTACTGCAGAACTTACTGCCCAAGTTCAAAAGGCAAATTGATGGAGAGCTGGAAATGAAATCTAAGTAAGTTTTTGTTGCTTTGTATAGCAAAATATATTTTTGACGAAAGAGACATAAGAAAAAAATTATTGAAGATTGATTGGATGTAATTTTGAAATTTAGGTTGTGATTACAAAATAGTTATAGATATTCTATTTCATAGATGGTGCCTGGTAATGGCCTGCATTTTACTAAATTTTATTTGGGACTAGCGGACGCCCGCGAACCCCCCCCCCAACAAACAATAAAACATTATAACTTTTTTTTTACCTCAAATTCCCCCAATTCAAAAAACTCACGCCGATATGCTTATTTATTAAATCTAGGAACACTAGTGCCAAGTTTTGTAAAGATCGGATAAAAACTGTGGCTGCTAGCCTGGAACACACATACAGATAGAAAGACAGACGAAAGCTCGCTCGGTCAAATATTGAAATGTAGTAAATATTGTAAAGCCTTTTTTGCGTTGTTCGTCGTAACGGCTATTGCCGGGCGTCCCAGGTACAAATGTAGGCGTATAATAAATCCTCCGTGTATCCCCACAAAGAAAGGTGTAATTGTGATAATGATATCAATGCCTGTATTAACTACCAGTGAAACGAAAATTGTTTCACTGAGCGAAGCGTAATTTGTGATTGAAATTAAAGTAGGTAAGTAATCGTTATTCAGAATATTCAGTTCACCTTAGCACATTCGAATTTTATTTATAGATCTGGAATGAAAAGAGTTCAAGTAACCTTAACCTGACATTGTAAGAAAAATATACATATTTTTGCGTTGCGGTTGTCTAGTTGCGAAAAGATAAATTGTGTGCTCGTTGAAAAGAAACAGTTCATTGCACTAATGCCAATATAAATGCACACGAAACAAGCATTTATGGACATTGAACTGCTAAGGTATTCGCGGTCTGACGACGTCAATTATACCTACATGTACGTTATAAATACCACGCTAGTTTTTTTACTAGACGTGAAATGGGCTCCTCGGAATAGAGACCTTTTAATTTCTGGGCACTTTCGTTATATTTGCTAGAGCCAAATGCAGGTAAAAACGACTAAGGACTTCATAGAACAAGAGATAGCGAACATATCAGAGAAGGTCCTTGAGGCAATCTGAAAGTTTGTTAGATTTTTGTCTTATAATATCCTAACACAAAAACGCATACCTGGCTAGAGAGTAGTGGTTCTTTTGCAACCGTTATCATCATCATCTACCTGTCCTGTCTTTCTCCTCCACATATCCCTGTCAGACGTCTTCTCTTCAGTCACTCCTCTCCTTGTCATATCCTCTTTCACACATTCCATCCATCTTTTCTTTGGCCTATCTCTACTTCTTAAACCCTCTACAGTCATACTTTGAACCTTTTGCAACCTTTTGCAATATAGGGGATATTGCCTCAAATACCTACTTGAGATTTTTTCCGTGCTTGAAAGCACCTGGCAAGGGTAAAGACCCTCAGAAATTGCCTGGCATATATTTTTTCTTTTAGATATCTAACTTAATTTTAAAAAGAATTCCAAGTTGCACCAAGTAGGTACTTACCTATTTTAGTTTTTTTTTGTGTTTGAAATTATAGGGGTAGGGTTGGGAAATATAAGGATATTATAGGACAACAATCTAATAAACTTTCAGATTGCCTCAAGGACCTTCTCTGATTTGTTCATTAGCTCTCCGTCTATCTATAAGGACCTCATTTTCCTCTCACTCTCACACGTTTGTCAGAGGTTGATAGAGTGGTTGACTGTGTCGTAAATAGTATGGTTATTTTTCCTTTTCTTATTTCCAGGTTATTATCGTTACACCCAATTTTGAAACATTTGTATGAAGATTTGGTGATATCAAAAGTGATAAACAGTGAGGAATACTGGAATACACCAACATTAAAGACTTATACAGATTCCAATAATATTAAACAAGAGGCTGGTATGTGATTTATTGATCTATATAAATATATAGAAATGGGGAATGTCCCCCTTAGCTCTCGAGAACTGCTTATGCTCCAATGATGGTTGACCCCTCTATGGATAGCCCTCGATCTGGAGGCAAGCCAAAAAATCGAAAATTTGACCTAGCCCTAAGGGGTCAAAAGTTATAGGCCAAAACCTATGGAGTGGTGCGGCGCGAAGCACCGCGCAAGACACCGTACTAGTATTTTTTTAAATGATCTAGCTAGATCTATATTTGATCTAGATTAGCATATTATTAAAGACTACCATTAGCATATTATATAAGACGAATAGGGTTGATGACTGTCTAGACAAATCACCTTCTTTTTATTAAATGTAAAAATGGTACGTCTCATAGGAAATTGTATGAAATAGAAGCCTATGACGTCACTTTTGTTTACTGTCAAATCAGTATCTATTAGTAAAGTGTAGTTGGCTTTCCTGTCTAACTGCGATTCGGCTGAACTTCGATATTTTCCACAACCCATTCGCGATATCGAAGTTCTGTAGTTAAGACCGGTCTAACGACTGTTAGGGGTAGTTGAGAGCCCTAAATCAAAAATCCATAGATTAAAAGAAAATAAAAAGCCATAGATAAAAAATATTACTAAATATTTTTGGACATTCTCACACAACGTCATCTAGCCCAAACTAAGCTATAAGCTTGTGCTATGGGATCTAGACAACTGAAAAACATACTTATATATTTCTAAATACATGCAAAACACCAATACTCTGAAACAAATATTTGTGGGTCACACACACGGCTTAACGTACTCTCCGGGGCACGGAGGGGTCTCAGTGTCTTAAGAAATGGTCACCCATCCTAAGACCAGCCTGACTAGATGTTGCTTAACCTTTGCAATGTGTTAACATTGTCGTTTACCACAAGACCACGACCCCCTCCTAGTACTTTTATAATATTATCTTTTATTAACAGGTGTATCGGGTGCCTTCTTAGCTGATATTCAACCACAGACAGATGGATGCAACGGCCTAAAGTACAACCTAACACAAGATATAATAGACGCCATATTTAAAACATATCCCGCTGTGAGAAAGAAACATATAGACTATGTACCCAACAAAATGACAGAGGCCGAGTTTTGGACTAAATTCTTTCAGTCGCATTATTTTCATAGGTGAGTTAGTTTATATATTACATACGTAACGGAATAATAATAATAAAAAATAATATTAATAAGTAATGTACAACGGCATCAAGTCCGATTAAGCTAATAAGCTTGTGCTGTGGGATTTATATGTACGGGTGTTGAAAGTCTCTCACTATTAAGTCCCGTTTTTATATCAGTTATAAATATGATTTTGTTCTAGGGACCGTATAGCCTCCTCGTCAAGCAAAGATCTGTTTGGCGAATGTGCCAAAATGGACGATCAAGCGATAGCCTCAGCAATGAAACACACCACATTAGATCTCACTGTGAGTCTCACATTTCATATTAGCAATACATGTTAGTCCACAAAATTGCGTTTTTTTTTTGCAATTTCTTCCTACTCTCGCCTGCAATTTTTTTCTAACTCCCACCTTAGAGAGATCATGGTATTATAAGTTATTAGCGTTTGCCATAACTTTTGTTCTATACCGGGTGTTACGTAAGGGTTATAGCAACCCGAAGCCAGCACCGTCAGCTGGTCGACCAGAACCCGTTTCGATATGTAGCGACCGCAACAGAAGCAAAAAAAAGTTCATACAAAAAAAACGTTATTACTGAATAAAATATACACTTGTTTAACAACAGTAGAACTAAAATCAGCTGCTTCGGTCATCGACATCAAAATAGGTACGAATAATAGGTACAAATAATGCGTGCCTGTGAAAAGCCTTCCGTCTCACTCCTGGTAGGAACATTTTGTCTCTGTTTCGCATTAAGCGATGCCGCACGAAGCGCTATTCGGCGTCGGTCGGCGTTTGGAGTTTCCTAGAATTTTATTTAAAATCATTTAGCAAGGTCACAGGTCAGTTCAGTTGCATTCTTTGCTTTGTGCAGTGAGGTAGCTAAATAGTTGTTTAGTGTGTTAATTTGTGAGTTGTGTCACGTTGTGTGTGATAGTGATTGTGTTGTGTAGTAATGGCTCTGAGTAACGAAGAGTATTACGAGATGATGCTTTGTGTAGGAGCATCAGAAGGCAATTTGAGCGCTGCCTGGGAGTTGTACCTACCGTGAGTTTTGATACCTAAAAATACTGTGTACGCAGTCGAGTCGAAACCGCATTTAGCACTGTTACACAAGAAATTAACCTTTCCTGTAAACAGGTACGATTTTTCTAAAATTGGGGACAGAGATTTTACTATCACTTGCATGTGGTGCACCTGTCGAACCACGGACGAGGATCTGGGGAAACATAACTATGTGTTGGTCAAAATTTTATTTACATAAACAAAAATAATCCTTTAAGGACGCCCACACCGCCGCGACGCCCACGCCACAGCCAAGGGCATTGTACATACGTACCACGCGCTCATTGTCTAGTTGTAGCTACGTCAAGCCGTAGCGTTGGGACACGTTTGTTTTGATTTGAAATATCTTTTTAAACTTTTTGATGAACTTTTTTTTCTTCTTTGGCGGTCGCCATATATCGAAACGGGTTATGGTCGACCAGCTGACGACGCTGGCTTCGGGTTGATATAACCTTTTCGTAACATCCTGTATAGGTAACCTATCGTTTTCAATCTATTTCCGTACCAAATTTCATCCAGTTTGGGGTAGACTAACTATATACATATATTTAATTATTTATGTATCTGTAATGTATAATCATGATCTTAACCTATGATATTTAAATAGGTGAAGTTTAAACGCACTAATCTCATTAAGTACCTACTAAGCCAATTATTTACAAAAAGAATTACAATATACAGGGTGAATTTTTGAAAAGGGCTTGGATGGCCGAATCCGAAATTATAAGGATAGCGAAAAATGCTCAAAGGAGCCACGAGTCCAATTTTGATGAAACTTAAAACCTCATCATTAGATTTTTGAAAAACCAATAATCCTAGCTGGGAATCGAACCCATTTATTTAAAAAAAAACACCCTATATTATTACACCATACGAGAGTGTTGCTATTAAGGATCTTATTCTGGGAGGTAATGACATACGGCAAACTAAAGGAAAGAGCTCATCTTTAACTAAATACAGTTTATTTTTCTTACGTTAACTGATTAATTGTTCAAAATGTTGACCATTGTTTTCAATACATAGCTGGATTCGAGACCTCAAGGATCGTACTGCATTCAATATTACAATGTTATTGATTCCGTTTAGAATATTCTCCAAAGAACGTTTCAAGTCACCAACTGTATCATACGTGTCTTTGTAAATTTCGTTTTTAACATTCCCCCAGAGAAAGTAATCTAAGGGGGTAAGATCCGGGATCTCGCTGGCCAAGGCACAGGACCATGCGTTGCAATAAAATTTAAACGGAAACGGAACGGAAATTAGAACGAAATTAAAAGCAAGATTATGTTCTACTTTAAAATTTTACCAGCCTACCAGAATCATTCAGAACATAATTTAAAACACGGAATAGTTACGATCTTTTCTGGGATTTCGAACGAAACAAATTATGATACAAAATTTAGGTACATGAAATATGAATTTTATTAAAATTTTAAATTTTCCTTAAATTTGCCGTTTATCATTACTTCGCAGAATTTGATCCTTAAAAGCGACACTATCGTATGGTGTAATAATAAAGGGTGTGTTTTTTTTTTCATAATCAACTGGTTCGATTCCCAGCTAGGATTATTGGATTTCCAAAAATCTAATGAGGTTTTAAGTTTCATCAAAATCGGGCTCGTGACTCCTTTGAGCATTTTTCGCTATCTCTATATATAAAAATGAATCCCTATTTCCCTTGGTCACGACATCACGCCTTAAGGGCTGGATCGATTTCGCTAATTCTTTTTTTTTTGTGTTCGTAATTACCAGGAGAAGGATCTTATGGAAGAAAAAAAAGGTTGTGCGGAACATTTGAAAAATTTATGCGGTACGAAGTTCGCCGGGACAGCTTGTTCCTTATAGATTCGGATTTGGCCATCCAAGCCCTTTTCAAAAGTTCACCTGTATACAAGGAACAGGAAAATTAAATTAAAAAAAAAGCTTAAAAAAACTACAAACTATACTATCTAAAACTAAAATAAATATGTATAGCAGGGAGACATAGGCAGAGTGCCCATAACACAGTCAGCATTCCCGCGCTGAATTGCCAATCTTTGCGCGAGAAAGCTGCCTGCGCGGGGATCACCAGTCTCTTAGCCAATTAAATATTTCGTTAAGTTATCTGTTTAATGAGATAGGTTATATATTATACAGTAATGATTAAATTGAGGTGACAGTTTTACTCTTTGAAAGTTTATTTTATTCAGTTGTGCTAGGACATATAAGCCGCGCACGATGTGAGTGGGATAGAATTTTGTCACAATAACCGCTCCGTGACGTCATCAATCGCGGAGAAGTACAGATAACAAAACAGTATTGTAGGTTAATCTACGTCACTGTGACGTCACCAACATGGCCGCCAATCCCATTGTCATCTTGCGCGGCTTATACTGCTAGTTACCTAATTAATATAATGATTGTGCCTACAGGTGGATCTCCCACAATTCAAAGAGCCTATACCACTATTGCCCAACGATGATGATGTGCCACATGAAAAGGAAAAGGGAGACAACGCTTCTATACATAGGAATATGATTAAGCGTTTCAACCAACACTCTATAATGGTTAGTATACTTTTGACTGCCTCGGTGGCTCAGTGGTATGAGTATGCGACTGCCGCCCCTGAGGTCCCAGGTTCGATTCCGGGTCGATTCAAATTATTTGTGTGATCCACAAATGTTTGTTTCGGAGTTTGGGTATTTTCTATGTATAATATGTATGTATGTATTTAGATTAGAAATATATAAGTATGTTTATCAGTCGTCTAGATCCCATAGCACAAGCTTATATTAGCTTAATTTGGGCTAGATGACGTTGTGTGAGAATGTCAAAAAAAAAAAAATTACTTCAGATGGCATGGAATTTGATATAAATAATTAATATTTTTGGACACTTTTACACTACATCATAGAGGCCTCATAACATTTTTGTGATCCAAAAATGTTTGTATTTACAAATAAATACAAACATTTTTGGATCACAAAAATGTTTGAGTCGACTCGGAATCGAACCTGGGTCCTCAGAGACGACCAGTCGCATACAGATACATATAAATACTTCCTATTTTTTGAAGGGACAGGATTCGCTATGCTCCGTTTCTTTAGAAAGTTAACTAAAGGTAAAAAATTAAAATGGCGGGGGAAGTGCTTTTGACACTTGTCGTGCTACTAAATTAAAAAAAACTACTACATTTTTAGCGAGTAACATTAGCGAGTAATATATACTATCATGACAGAGTTAATAGAAGCGGACCAGAATTACGTGTAAACTATAGCTTGTCGGACGTTAATAACCGCAATATCTCAGAAATGGTAATTCCTAGGAAAAAAGTTTTGAGGACTTATTTGTAGGTTATTTTATTGTCTACAATTTTGTACAAAACCAATTTTTGATATAATTCACTGTTTACGAGAAAAATCCAAAAAAGCGAAAATTTTCAACTTTTTAACTTTTCAACCTTGAATAACTTTTGTAGCTCAAGTCGGATCGATGGGAACTTTTGATATTTGATTTATAATGATGTACTTAATACCTGCACCACTTTGCAGCTCTATACAAATTAATGCAACCTAAAAGCTGCTACACACAATACAAGCCGCCGGCAATACAAGCCGCCGGCTTAGGCCGCGCATAGCCGCCAAGCATCATTAAGGTTGTACAGTCATGTATGTATGAAATGACGCCGGCACCCCGCGCAACCCGCCGGCACAGCCCGGCGGCCATGCCGGCGGCTTCTTTGTGCGGCAAGCCGGCGGCTTTGTAAGCTGCCGGGTTAGCGGCGGCATGGCCCTGTGCATGGCACTGTGTGTAGCAGCCGTTACAATTTTGTTCTGAATATTTTAACTGGATAACTTTGTTAGCTACCTGATTTGAGATTTTTTTTGAGATATATGTGGGAGACTCGGTAAGATAAAGCTACTTACGAAAATGAGCTTGCTGTTAATCAATATTTTTCAATGTTCTACGGCCCGTTTACACGTGTATAGAACTTATATTAAGTTTATTTACTTACAAAGCCTTGTATTCTGTTACTGGGTCTATATTAATTAACATAATTACTTTCAGGTGCTCAAAGCTAGTCATAAAACAAATTCTAGTAATAATAGCAATAGTAACAGTAGTAGTAAAACGACAAATAACAATAAAGTTGTCGAAAATGGGGTCAAAGATACAAATGGGGTCTCAGAGAAGAGAACAGCGGAGGTGCCAAGTAGTTCTGAACCGTCTGTGAAAAAGAAACGAATATTAGAAAGGCTACACTATGAAGATTTAGAAGAACAAGCGACCAATGAGGACACACAGGAGTTGAAATTGTCAAAAGTAAGTTTTATACACTTAAAATAATATTATAATATGAATTCACATTACCGTAGGAAAAAAATATTACTGTTATGGGAGCACTCGAGCAGTAGCATTCAATAAAAAAAAAACATTGGTTCACTCACGTTAAAAGATATGAGGTACTAAACAGACATAAAAAAATTACAGTCAAATTGAGAATCTCCTTTTCTTTTGAAGTTATGCATAGGCTGGACTTGAACCACTGGCTATTCCCTTTCCAGGATGTTTGTGCTAATGCCAACAGACTAAGACACCACAATAACTACCGTTTGCATTTATATTATAGGAACTGATAATGGTTCTATAAAATGTTCCCCGTAATATGGTAACGTCAAAAGCCCAAACCCGTGTTCGGGGAGCATTTTTTGAAGGCATGTAACGTTACGTATTCAAACCCGTCGTTGACGTTATACTTCAAACCTAGTCTAGCCCACTGCAGCTAGACAAGTACACACGATAGTAGCACGACTGCGCTCCCCGAACATAGGGTAAACGTCACCGTACCCATGCTGTCTGAAATACGGTACCGCTGAATTCCATGACTACTACGACTGTATAGGTATATTCGTTTTCTCGTTTCTAATTCTTAAGGGTGTTACCGGGATAAAAAGGTATGTGTTGATGCAAAAAGTTGGCTGTGTCAATTTTCATCCAAATTCTGTTAGGTAGTAGGAATGCTTCATTTTTTTTCTTTTTTATTATTACCCTAATTATATAAAAATACAAACTCCAAAATGGTTCTATTACGGTTTGGACTTAAAAAGGATTTTAAGGTTATGTGTAAATTTATATTTACAGATAGAACGGTATCTATTAGGGCCATCGACACAATCCCACCAAACGAACACACAAACTAGCAATCCTCCGCCATTGTCGGCGCTCGCGTCGATATGTCAGGTAAACCATTTATTTATTTTTTATTTAGGGGTACGAACGAGATTTATCTACTAATATTAATTGCATATTGTTTCTTACAAAAAAAAAACTATATTTCGAGACCGGAAAATTTTGCTTTAGTTTGTTTCTGTCTAGGTTTCGAGCTAGCGGCCACATTTTTTTATCATATCTTCACAACTTGGCACCAGTGCTCCTTAATTAGCCATTTTCCTCTACATAAGTTTTAAATTCTAAGACCATAATTAGCCAAATCGGTCGTAAATTACTGAACTCCTGTACGAGTGGACCGACTTTCATGAAATTATAATGTGTGTTCGAGTGGATGGTGAGTGGCGCTGGTGTTGCGGTACGAAGTTTGCAAGGACAGCAGCGTCACTTATCGGGTGTGAGAATGTCCAAAAATATTGATTAATGTATATGTTTGTGTGTCCCAGGCGTGGTCAAGCGGGCAGCAGTGCCAGCGGCCCGCGCGCGTGAGTGCGGGCGCGGCGGTGGGTGCGCTCGGGGAGCTCAGTCCGGGGGGAGCGCTCATGCGACATCACCACGCCGCTTCCATGGCACGTAAGTACTGGCATACAGGGATAGTACGGGAGATTTCACTGAGATACAATATTATAGCGGACTTAATTCAGTGTTAAGTATAGGAAAATCCCTAGGAAAACCCTATTCACTAAAGCACGCGTAGAGTTCCCTTGCGCAGTGTCGGACACAAGCGTTACGAATTTTGAACCTTATAGCCCAATGTGACACTAAGTGTAGCTGTAACTAGTGTCGCAACTAGTTTCGCAATTAGTTTCACTCGCGTCGAACACAACACAGTCCTAAGCATAGAAATGATTGCTACTCTAAAATAAGTATCATTTGACGAAACGATTATGTACACTGTAATAGAGATCTCATCAGTGTGATTAATCACACGACATAAGATATGACGAGCGGAGAACATTTTTTGAAAGGGCGTGTTTTCGATGACGTCATATTTCAAGCTGTTAACCGCTCCCCGAACGTCTATAACTATGTTTACTAGTAGTTAACGTTTACTACGACTTACTAGATACAGAAAAGAAAAGAGCTAAGTGTGTCTGATAGAATTAAGGGAAAAAAGGGGTGAGGACAGTGTTTGTATTTAGGAAGCTTGCCGGCTTGGTTTTAATTATTAGGGTTCCGTACCCAAAAGGTTAAACGGCAACCCTATTACTGAGACTTCACTGTCCGTCCGTCTGTCTTGGGCCGTATCTTATGAACCGTGATAGTTGCAAAGTTGAAATTTTCACAGACCATGTATTTCTGTTGCCTCTATAACGACAAATACTAAAAAAATAATATAATACATATTTAACGGAGCTCCCATACAACAACATTGTGAAAATATTTTGTTCAGAATTGATACCTACCGACGTGAAAGCAGAATTACATCGCATATACCTCTCCGGCGGGGAATTATTGCGGGAATTGTGGAGATGTTTCCCGCAGCCCGGGGCTAGTGCAGAACCCGAAGACACTGTAGCAAGAGCAGAAAAGTTCTATGAAGCTCTGCTCAGGTTTAGAAACGTGAAATTGAGGCCTTTTGAGGTATGTGCGATATGCTATTAATATTTTGGGAGCCAAGAGGCCTTATCAACATGTCCAATGCTTAAGTTACTTTCTTTGGATCTAGACAACTGATAAACATACTTATAATATTTCTTAATACATACATAATATACATAGAAAACACCCAAACTCTGAAACAAACATTTGTTGGTCACACAACACAATATTTGATTTGACCCGGGAATCGAACCCGAAACTCCGGAGTCGAAAGGCAATACAATACCAACCACCGAAGCAGTCATGTTTGAATTGAGTATGCTCCATAACTACTGACCTAATTTTGAAAATTCATTCACTAATATGTAGCTAAATTATCCCTGAGTAACATAGGATAATTTTTATCCCTTTAATGTGTTCCCACGGGAATCGGGAACTAGAAAGCTGTATCATGCGGGTGGATCCACGGTCCACGATAGTCAGAGACGCCCAGGACTTTAATTGGCTGTGCCATAGCGGCTGGCACGTAAGATTTTGTTGCCTTTCATCAGCATTTCATCGCAAGGCAACGGGTTTCAATTTTTTTTTCAAAATTACAATATAGCTGCTACTTTTTATTAAATTCATTCGGCCATTTTGGACATAACCCATTATAAATGTGCCCGGTGACGACAATAGGCTTGCCCCGTATTACGTGGGACTAAAAATACTGGCAAGTTGTCCCTTCGGGGATATAGGCGTGATATGTTTGTGTGTGTGTGGATCCACGGTGATCAGCTCGTAAGAAAACATATTCATTAATATAAATTATTTTCCATTCTACAGGAAAAAATGCTTCGTGATCTAACGCCACTGGCGACATCTCTTACGCGACACATGAACCAAATGATCGACACAGCTTGCTCAAAATACGCAATATGGCAACAGAGACAAGCCAATCTCCGGTAATAGTAAGTTTATATTGTGTCGTCAGCAGAACATTTAATGTAGGTAATACACGTTTTTGTTTAAAAAAAAAATATTGTAAATACCAGGTGAATTTTGTGAAAAGAAAATGAGTAGACATACATCCTCATCATACATCATTTTATTTTATTTTATTTTATGATTAAGAAAAAGTCTTTTTGTAGCAGTCATGGTTCTCCTTCACAAGTACACTGCGATATACCACATGTTATGTTCACATACATTAGTGTTAAAGTCAATAAACAGCAAGTGGATATTAACAAAATGTTTTTAGTATTAAGAGAAGAACTGTTATTTTACTATTTATTATTGTTGCAAACATTCTCACTTCATGTGTAAATCATCTGTATGGTTTAACATGTTTGGACATGTTATGTGTTGAAGTCATGGTGCGAACAGTCAATTATTTGTCAAGACAAAAACATGGGGTTGTGTGAATAAGTAATAACGTATGCAATAAAGTCCCATGTTGGGCGCCACTTAGTCTTAGTTGGCGCCCAACGTGGTTTTTACTTACATATTCACCTGAATCAATAAACTTTATTTTAATTCTGCCAATTATTGTATAATTTGATGGAACTGCTATTTTATTTATCTATAATACAGACAACAAAAACATTTCAAATTAAACCCACATTTATCACAAAAATATTTTTCTGTTTTTGTATTTTTTTCTGTATGTTGTCAATTTTTATATTAATAATAAAAGAAGTGCCAAATTGTGGTCTGAATATCCTAGTTTTATTTCATTGCATGGTGTTTACCTCATCTCGACACACTTTAATACGCGTCTTTAGTTAATAATCTGTGGTTTAAAGATTTTTTATATTTGAAGTCTAACTTGCTTGTACTATTTCTTTCCACGTATTGTCAAGTATATCCACGTATATTCAAGACATAAACGAAGGAAGTTGTAGTACTATGGTTTTTTTTTCACAATTAAAACATGCTTTAATAATATTATATAAATTGATTTAATAATTAATAAAAATAGAAGAATCAGAACGCTTACATAATAGACTTGTGTCCCAAATTTCAAAAATTGATTATCTCTGTGGTTTTGAATCATAGATTCAAAACTAGAGAGATAATCAATTTTTGTGACTATATAGATAGTCACAAAAATTTATTATTTTGATTTAAAACAATCATTTACATAGTTTATTTTGCGGTCTAAAAAATGTATTTAAATTGGTAACGAAAACGCTCCAATCTGTCATGGCGCCTTGGGTGATGTCACACGTTGCGAAACATATCAAAATGTGTTTGATGAAGCTATCCTGAACAAAAAACGAACGAAGTTCGCTGCAGCGATTAAGCCATAAATTAGTCGTCTAATCGTAATATAAATATTCAAGCGCAAGATCGCTTATTATTTATAGTTTTTTCACGACCAAAAGGTAAAAAGCGCCGTGAATATCATGGCGCTTACGCGTTTCCTTCAACGTATTCCAAGAACATGTCACTTGTAAGGATTATACACTATAGACTGGACACGCATAGCTTTTTACCTACGACAGAACGGAGATGGTATATGGGTTTGGGGTGAGAGGATATTTGTGCAAATACAAGTTGCCATTTTTCTCCAAAACTACTGATCGGATTTTGATGCAGTTTTTAGTTATGGGTTCAGGTTTGATTGGTGCATGTTCTTAGATAAATGTTACGATGACAACTCACCAGGGGGAGCTGCAGCGAACATTATTTGTGAAAAGCAATGTTGCCAATTTTCTCAAAAAGTTGTAGTCCGATTTTGATCCAGTTTTCAGTTATGGGTTTGAGTTAGATTGGTACAGGTTTCTAGATAGATGTTACGGTGACAACTCATCAGGGGGCGCTACAGCTAACATTATTCGTGATGAAAATCAATTTTGATGCGGCTTTTTTTAGGAATGGATTTGTAGTCGATTAGTGAGGGTTCTTAAATAGGCGTAACGACAGCAACTTACTAGAAGGCGCTACATATCTATGCTCTTTAAGAAGTTTTAAATAAAACTCAATTAAAAATTTAGAAAAAACCCACGACGATTAAAAAGCTATTGAAAAAAAGATAAAAAATTTAAAAACCTCCAAAAAGTTAAAAATAAATAGTGTTGGTTAGCCCTTTAACTTTGATATACAAAAAAATGTAGGAATGAAATGTACATCGAAATAATGCGCCAAAACTGCGTTTTGTTCAATATACTTTTGTTAGATTTATAATAATTTAACTTTAAAATTAACAAAAATTCGTAAATTAATAAAAACGTACGAACAATTAAATTACACAAAATCACAGACACAACTTGAACAAGAAGTCAGCTAGCTATTCATACATACTTACTCTATGGTGTGAGAGTGCAACCAGTGCCGTCATATTTTCTGATTGGTGTTTGATGTCACGTGACTGAATGCCTAATTTTTTCCAAACTTATTTTCTAAAAATAATAGTAATCTTTATTCTGTCTACTAATTTATATTACTTTTTGTTGTCTTTTCATTGGAAATAGTCATAAGAAACATACACCAATCCGATTTATTCTTAGTGGACACAAGCCTATTCATTTAAGTGCAATAGTTAATTAATAAACAAATTAATTATTTACGGTTGCATTTTTTTAAATAATAAGTAATAATATTACTCTCTCAGTCGCTAATTAACCGCTGGGTGCCACTGGAAATACCTTCTGCGTGTGAACCAGAGACGCTCGACAGCGGACGTACGAGCGGCCGCGGCATTAGGCAGCGAAATTAAAAAAAAAAGGTCGCTAATTAAACTCTATGTTTATTGTTTCTGCTGGCGGTACGTTATGTATAAAGATACAATGTTATAATTAATGTTGTAAATGTGATGAGGAAATAAAATGTCAAGGTTGTTTCTCACTCACTGTGTCGAACCGACTGACCTTTTTTAAAAACGGCTCCATCGATGCTCATCGATGATTTCGCCAATGTCAAGATAATGCTTGATTAGTAGCACAGAAGAACTAGTTATTCCTAACTAGCTCCAGGTGCAGGACAAGAAACGTTGTTCGATATGTGAGTGTCTGGGAACCCGATTTTTGCGGAGCGCCAGAGGTAACCTAAAGTCACCAGGCACGCGTTCAGCAAAAATCGAACTCCGACTGACCTTTAATGCTATTTCACTTTTTTGTTAGACTACTTACTTTTTATAAACAATAGTACTCGACCTGAAAGTCGCCATATAAAGGCTTTAAATCTTTAAAAGCTTTCGATTTTATAATACTCAGATCACTTGGAAGAAAAACTACACAATCATAATATAAAGCTTCAATGTATTCACTCTAGCGTTTCATGACATTATATTTAACCTTAACCATAACACTTTCATGAAGTTGTGAATGATTTATGAATACAGTTGAATAAAGTTGTTATTGGTGTTTAATTGGATTATTATATAGTTTTTGAAACAAGATATATATTTATATTACTTAAACCCACCAAGAACGTATGGCATGTAGATGGAATATTGGCTTTGTGGTAACGAATGAGTTCTTCTAGTAAGTATAAATTAATTCATTTGTATGTATTTTATAATGTGACAGTATTGCGTAGTGGTTTTAGAGTTTTCGAAAAAAATTCAACAGTAATGTCCATCCGTGAACAACTTTCAACTCGAGAACGGTAAGAGCTAGAGACTCAAGTGTAAACGCCAATCGACTTAGGATAGTCGAAAACCCCCCAAAATGAACTTAGCCTTTAACCTCTGATCTCAAGGTCAAGGTCGAAACGAGGTCAAATCGAAAACGGTAATAGACTCAAGACCAGCTGCATTCAACTCGGCATGGTCAAAGACCTCTAAAATGATGTTGAACTTCATGTCATGTGACATTTTTTAGATTTTATGAAAAAACTTTCGAACTCTAAAATTATGGAAAATTTTTGCCATATTTTTAACTTAAGCGTAAAACACCTGGTCCTTCGTATACGACGTATGCCATGCGACATGGGAGACAGCGACACTGGTACGACGTCTCACGTATACGTTATTGGAACGTGATGTCTGCGAGTATCTTACGCACTAAGACACTAACATGTGTAATAGCATCGTACGCGTGGGATAGTATGAATGGGAACACGCGAATCTGGCGCGGTGACGCGTAAGACAGCGTTGCGAATGACAAGTGTGTTTGTTAACATACAAATTGTATCGGTCAGCAGATGTCAGAATGTGTGGTATATATACTTCGCATACAAAGGATGAATTTGCTCGACGCTTCATCGGGCTCGAAAGACCAACAAAAAACTAGCAACCATTCTTGAAATTAGAGCAATACTGCCACAATATTGTGCACTGCGCAATGAATTTAACAAAAAGACAAAAATGGTGTTGTTTAATAAATAATGTATGTACATATGTACTGTTGCGTATTTTATTATACCGACAGTCGACATCGAATTACCAGGACATAGCCAAGGTGTTCACACTCATGCAAGTGTGACGTCACATGTACAACTTGTCAGCGGCGGCCTTACCCATTGCGAGGTTCCGGGCGGCAGGTCTTTGCGAGGCCCCTTTTTTGAAACCGCGACCCAATACCTCGGCCGCCCCTACGTCTATTGCTGGGCGCCCCAGGTACGCACTCGGAAGTATTCCCTGTGGCGCCGGCGGACTTTGGCCAACTATGTGGCCTCTATCTGGGGTTGGGTGGGGTTTTATCTCGCATCATTGGGGTCGGGTTTTATCCGGCGTAGGTGAGTAAATGTGCATTATGCGGGGCTTCAGCACTGCAGCTGACCACAGATGAGTCTGCGGCGCCCTGGCCACCGACTTCAGAACTCAGCAGGGAGAGTACGCTCCCTCTCCCTCTGGCCCGCCACCTTCACGAGCATGACGTGCTCGAAGAGTCACACGGCACGTTCCAGCTATTCCCGCTGGAGACCAAGGCTCAAGGCATGGTTTCCACTGAGAGGGGTATTCACGTCTAGACGCACAACGAGTTCCCAGCGCTGACTCACCCACGCTGAGCGGTCGATGTCATCTGTGCAGCCACTCGTCCATGATCGGTCTTACCGCTGCGATGGTGGTGGTTCCCCACCGTAGTTGATAAAGTCGCACCTTCCATGTCTCCCGCTTACGAACGCCGCTTGAGCCATTGAAGCAAAGGAGGGGTTTCAGCTAAGAGATGCAACCTCTAAGGAGATCGTGCGTTACCCTATTAATACGAGTATATTGCCAGACCGCTGAAGACCTTTCCACGGTCTGTTTTAAAACAGCCACGTTATTAGCCGTCAATCTAGCCACCGATACTTCGATCAAGGCCATAATCCGACTCCGTACCCCGGGACATACGGCGAGGCCCTTTCTCTTTCTTGAAAATTAAGAGCTGCGAAAATAGGTAGGTCTGGTTGTTGTACGGTACACGGTATTTCCGACGACGACATCGCACTCCACACGTTGGTGGAGTGCTCAGCATGGGCGAGTCAGCGCCGGGCCCTCGTAACTGGTCTGGGCGTGGATATACCTACTCTCGCTGGAGACCATGCTTCAAGCCATGGTCTCCAGCGGGAGTGGGTGGAACGCGGCCCTGTCCTGCGAGCAGGTCATGCTCGCGAAGGAGGTAGCCGAGAGGGACAAGGAGCGTACCCTCCCCGCCGAGTTCTGAAGTCAGCGGCGAGGGCGACGAAGACTCATCTACACCCAATACCATCGACCTCCATGATCCCCCGAAGAAGGCCAAAGTCCGCCGAGCGCCACTGGAAATACCTTCTGCGTGCGTACCAGAGACGCCTGGCAATGCACGTAGGACTAGTCGCGGCGTTGGGCCGCGGAATTAAAAAAAAAGGTACAAAATAAATAAATTCATTTAGGTATGTTTTGAATAAATGAAGTAGTTTACTAACTTTAGTTTAATTTACCGTTATGTTATAATCTTAATAAATAATTAAGTATAAGATCAAAAATTAAAAGAAACTATATTAAAAAAAAAACATTTTTATTTGTCTGGGTCGTTGCGCGAGGCCACGGGCGATTGCCCTGTTCCCCCATGACATTTGACATTGATATCAACACGCATTGCGGGCGAGATGCTTACCTATTGAGTTATAAATATATGACAATCTTTTAAGGTTATAAAATTTATTATAAGTAATTACATGTTATAGGTACATTTATTATGGAATACATAATATTTTATTTTATTTTTATATTTATTCATTTATTATCAGGCTACGATAGAAAAGTTACAGATCTTATATTAACTTATTCTACGGCCCATAGATACATACCTTAAAACTAAAAATACATATAATTATATCTTATAATAGAACACTAAACTGTCTGTTTATTACACGGGTGTCGTGTTACACTTCGCGTAAGGTAACGTGCCGCGAAACCGTCTATACACGACACCTTTCGGCGAAACCGTCTATACACGACACCTTTCGGCGAAACCGTCTATACACGACACCTTTCGGCGAAACCGTCTATACACGACACCTTTCGGCGAAACCGTCTATACACGACACCTTTCGGCGAAACCGTCTATACACGACACCTTTCGGCGAAACCGTCTATACACGACACCTTTCGGCGAAACCGTCTATACACGACACCTTTCGGTGAAACCGTCTATACACGACACCTTTCGGTCAAAACTCTTCCTTAAGGAACACGTCGAGATGATGAGTCGGCACCTCAATCACGAACGACTTAAAGTTCGAGTTGTGGCGCGAATCCAACCTCTCGACTCTCAAGGCCCAGTTGGTCTTCGTCCTGATGTACTCCACGATCTCGATGTCCTCCGCATATATTACTATTCATTAATATACTATGCATATATTAAAAGCATTGATCTTAATCGTAACTAAACCAATTTAACTATCAGCTACTTAACAAAACAATTATTATTTCAAATTCAAACCAAAATTCTTTCATTCATCATTGCTTTTAACAATTGCCTTATTATAGATAGATATTATCCTTTTAAAATATCATATTTATAGAAAAAAATCAATTAAATATAGTTTTTATATAAATGTCTAAACTGATATCATAATAATAGTCGATATACAAATTACTATATAATAATAATATGTAATACAATCACGAATATGAGCAATCAATGGTTGAATTTTATTCGAACAATTTCATGCGAATATCTTGAAAGATACAATACAAAGTTGCTATGAATGTCACTATGGGAAAAGGTGAACATAGCTTAATTTTCCATTTACAGCTAACTAACATATTAGTGGCGCCATCTGCTGAATAGGCACCTTACCATAGCGCTCGGAAGTTTGTCAATAATCAATGATATTTTCCATGATATCATTGGTTCTCGACAAACACTTCCGATGTGACGCTCATGGGGCTGGAGAAACGAGATTAAACTAAATTCCCAGACTAAAATAAGGGACTATTAATTCAAGTAGCAACACTGTCTGCGTAATTTTTTGCAAACTTCGTACATAAATGTGGCCATGATTAAAATTAAAATACTTATTTGAAATAAATGATATCAGTACACAGAATAACTAAAACAATATGGTTTGTTTATAAGACGGATAAATCTATTATAATTCCTAAATACAAAATAATTATAATTATGAATTAACACAACTTATTATTATATAAATTATTAATGACATTACCTAAATTATAAATTACCTATAACATACATAAACTAGTAAGGTGTCTTGTGCGGTGCTTCGCGCCTTTTTCTTTTCGATTTTTTTGGCTTGCCTCCAGATCGAGGGCTATCCATAGAGGGGTCAACCATTAATGAAGCATAAGCAGTTCTCGAGAGCTAAGGGGGGACAAAAATTACATTCCCTATTTCTATATATAGACGAACCATATTTAACTTCAATGGGACCAAATTTAGATGCTAATTCTCACTAAGAATTAAGGGCCTAAGAGCCACCTTCTCATTCTCACCTGCACGCGTCTGCTAAAACTTGCTAAATTGGCAATAAGTTCGTGGCTCGTTGATAGCGCGATCTAGAAATTATAGTATGAAGCAAAGATTGGATGTCGTCGGTATTGGTCATCGTAGCTCAGTGGTCAGAGCGTTCTTCCTGTACGAGAAAGGCCGAGTAAGAATACATTATGAAATAACTCACTTGTACAGGTATTCCACAAATTCTTTATTTGTATTGACCTGATCGGTATATAAAGTATGCAAGTCTGTGTTAGCCTCACAATGAATTTAATGGATAAATATCCTACTAATATTATAAACGCGAAAGTTTGTAAGTATGTAAGTATGTATGGATGGATGGATGTTTGTTACTCTTTCACGTAAAAACGACTGAATGGATTTTAATTAAACTTTACAATAATATAGCTTATACATCAGAATAACACATAGGCTACAATTTATAAAGATATTGTGTGAATTGTTCAAAATATAACGCGGTGCGACGGGAACGGGAAAAAATCCAAATTACCACGCGGACGAAGTCGCGGGCGACCACTAGTTATATTATAAATTATTTAATATTAAATTATACCGAATAAGAATAGTTTAAGCAAACTCATTGCTTTGAAATACAAAAATATATTAAGTTCGTGACTATTACGGGATATTTGCCTCTATGTACTCTATGTACTGTATGTACTCTATTATATTCAAAATAAACCACATACTTTTAGCTATTTGGAGAATGTTAGTTTAAAAGCGTGAAAGAGTAACAAACGAACTTTCTCAATAATATATTTATCACAATATGAGAAATATGTAAGGAAAAATGAAGTAGGTTTATGTTAAATATTGCAATACAATTATATTCAGTACAAGACTATAAAGTATTTGTCCTAGAATTAATAATAAACAGCTGGGCACTGACGATGAAACCATTTGGTTATCATAAATGATAGGTGCACCGTGCTACCGTTTAGAACACAATGCCATAGATAATACACATTGTGCATAGCTTCACCATAAAGTAAAAAAGATAGTTCCCCGAAAATTCTACCGTAATTCGTGCTACATCCATGGTATAGTGCATGTTTTTCACATTAACCGTCGACGAATAGACGCATGGATCTCAATTACAAAGTTATCTGAGGATCTCAACATATGTCTCATGAACTTATTCTCTACGTTCGTGATATATCTCAACTAAATAGTTTATAGTTATCTGTGGATATCAATCTATTTGGGAATCCAAAAAGTTTCGACAACCATCAAAAATGGGAGATTGGTCTGTCAATTTTGACAAATGATGGTTGCGAAACCCAAATGGTTTCATCATGAATGTGGACCTTAAGGTCAATATATTTTTTTTTGGTATAACAATATGCTGGTAGCATATCCTTTTGCCTACCCGTTGGGGGAACCAAGTATCATTATTATGTAAGATATTGCTTTTTAGAGATAAGGCCGTTCTTTGTACATATTTAATATTCCAAAGTGTGTTAACATTACCAAGATGATAATTTCCCAGGCGTTCCGGCTAAATGTGAAACAGTCTGGACCACGAGATTATATTTTTTGCTACATGGTCACGGCAAGACAAATAATTTCGGTCACACCAATACTGAGATAGTCTACCCGTGACCATAGTCAATGATGCCCGGTTCAATTTCGTCACTGGTTACAATATATATTATACTACTATACCTTATTATGACAATAAAAATAATCTATGACATACTCAAAATTCAACCTATCGATAATTTTTAAACATCATACATTTTTTATATTATATGAAAACAAAGAATAGTTTTTACATTTATTTATAGAAAAATCACTATAATATCACACATGATTTATATTATACCTACGTTCTACATTCATAAATTACTTATATTATGTTAAGAATATTACTTTAAGTTTTTTTAATATTTTTAAGCCACATGAATGAATTAGATTATAATTAAACGGGATTATCATTTGATTGGTCGTAGTGTTGTGGTTGAAACATCAGATATACGTTCAAGAGGTGTAGGTTTGAACCCTGCCTATTTTCCGTCAAATTGAAGATATAACACCTTAATAAAAAGTAACAGACTACGAATTAAATTTTTCTTAAAGTTGTTATTCCTCATGTTTTAAAAACCCTCTCATTATTACGTTAAGTCCTGCTTGGTTGAAACCTGCAACCTCTTAATTGCAAGCATTAAGTGCAATAAATAATAATAATAAGCAATATGCACCAGATCTATTCATTAAATAATCAAATCACACAAATACACTTCATGATATAAATTTTATATAAATTATAACCACGTGACCTGAATTCAATTAATTTTAACATGTAGTGTTGGTTTATATTTGCCACCGATATGCTATAACATACAATAGACGGAGCGAGTGCCTGTATTTCTATGAGACTAAGCCACTTTGGACTCACATTAAATAAGAAAATTACTTACTGATGAAAGGAGTAATGTCCAATTGTATCGTCCACTTTTTAAACGACTTCAAAAAAAGATTGAGGTTCTCAATTTAACTGTGTATTTTTTTATGTTAAATACCTCGAAAATATTTTGCGACTGAATTTTGAATCGTTTTGAATTGAAAACTACTGCTTTGTTTTTTTTTATTTTGCGGCCGAAGAGCGCGCCCACTCTCCGTTGCCGGGCGTCTCTGGTTCACACGCAGAAGGTATTTCCAGTGGCGCCCGGCAGAAACTACTGCTTCCCGAGTAGTCTCATATCAATTTGGTCCCATTCCGACAGTTATTTGGTTTTTGTGTAAATATTTGACGTGTTTTATTATTTTGTAAAATTATTACAGCGCAAAACGCATAGTTAGGCATTTTGATTTCGGCAGACTAATTTACACCGCATCTAAAGAGGAGCATTGCTCTCCTTTTTGGTACGCGAAGAATATAGGTACACTTCAGTATCTATAGCATATCTGTGGTTTTGGCATTGGATGCGACCGGGAACAATTCTACAATTTAAGTTATTTAGGTCTGAGTTAAAGAACTGATGAAGACGCAAGACATTCTCAAGATTACAGTGTAAATTTAAGTTGTGCTATATAATAGTTGTAAAAAATACTAGAGGAATTAAAGCGGTAATATTTTGATTATTTCAATGAAACTAAATGTTATAAAAATAAGCAATTTTAAACTTCCAATTGGTTAGATCCGCGAAGATAAAATAGTACTACATAGGTCACACTATAAGTTTTGCGTAACTTAAAAAAACAACAGTTAAAACCAAAATATTATGTTTATTGCTTTTCAAAAGACTGTCCATTTTAAACATTTTTTCATGCGATCAAACCTTTTTTATAACAGGAGGACCACAGATCTGAAGGCATGTTTTCTACGTGTTGATTGAACGCTATCACTGCCTCTTCGGAGTTGGTAAAAGTGAAACCTCTCATCAAATCTTTGATTTTGGGGAAAATACAGAAATCACAGGGTGCTAGGCCGGGGCTATGCGCAGGATGGGTGACGAGTTGTACTTTTTCGGAAGCTAAAAATGACTTTGTTTTGTTGGCCGTGTGTGAAGAAGCGTTGTCATGATGTAGGAGAACGCGGCTTTTGGGTCGTCTTTCGCGAACTTTTTCTAACACTCTGGGTAAACAAATGGTAGAATACCACTCGGCATTAACACTCTTTTGATCTTCAAGTGGAATTGTACAGATGGGACCCGTAGCTGAGAAAAAAAACGCGATAATTTTTTTACCAACGTTTCTCGCCTGCCTCACTTTTGTTGGCCTGTTCTCATTTTCAAACACCCATTCACAAAATTGCTGTTTTTTTTTCGGGTTGAAAACAATAAATCCATGTTTCGTGTTCTGTGACAATGTCATAAACAGCATTAGAATGTCCGTGGTCGTACTTCAGTAGCATCTGTGAGCACCATTCCACGCGAGCCCGCTTCTGCTCCGCTGTGAGTTCATGAGGGATCCAACGACAACAAAGTTTCCGAACTTACAATTCTTTGTGTAAAATTTTCTGGATTTGACTCATACCAATCCCCAATAGTCCTCGAATTGTCTCATAGGTAATCTGCGGGTTTTCTTCAATTAACCGCTTAACAGTAGCCACATTATTTTCGTTGACGGCAGTTAAAGGCCGCCCTTCTTCATGTAAAGAAACTCGACCTCTCTCAAATTCAGCAAACCATTGCCTCACGGTGCTCAAACAAAGTGCTTCTCTCCCAAAAGCATTTTGAAGACGAGCGGCAAAGTCTTGCGGAGAGAGAGAACTTTTAAAATCATAAAAAATCATCGCTCTAAAATCTTTTAGACTTAATTCCATTTTCGTTGCATACGTAGAACTTTGATGTGTGATAGTAGTTCTTCTTAGTAATAAAAAAAACAATTGACAAATGATTTCCCGCCAATTGTTTTTTTTATTACTAAGAAGGTTGCAACGTTTAAAAAAATATAACATTCGAAATTCAAATAGTTCCGATTAGCTAGAAGTGCAAAACTTTTAGTGTGCCCCATGTATAAGTATCTTAAAATTAATGTTTCAACACATTATACAGCATTGCCCATTATATCAGTGCTAACTTGTGGTATTATAGAATGTCTAAGTGAAAAATAAAAATGTACCCCATTAAGGTTTTGATTTCAAGTAAACTTAAATAAAGGTGTAAAAGTATGATAAAAGAGCATATTAAAACAAAATTAACCAGTTGTAATCTTGATTTGCAGCCATCACAGTCAAGTTTTAGAGCCATTAAAGCCCTATTATGGTCACGAGTAGACTAAGTCTAAGACATAGTCTAATCGCGACCAAATTTACTAAATAAAATTCTTTACCTAATACAAATAAATCATAGTTAATACCATTTCAATATGCTCTAATTATAATCTCTAAAATCCTAAGAATGAGGTACAATTTTATGTCACCCAAAATTTTCTTACCACAAATTAGCTGTTAAATACTAATAATTATACTATATAGCTATAAACTATTGTAACAATATGTCGTATAGGTTTATCTGAAGGCTTTTACTATCCAAACTATAAATATTATAGCTAATATGACCGCTATAAGTATAAGTATGAACATTTTTCTACGATATCTCCTCTGGTATTCAGCGGCTTTAGCTAACTCGTCCACACCTAATTCTACATTCGCAGTGGCTGCTTCTATATGACTTTCAACTGAGTCTGAAAAAAAAACATCTTGTTGTCATATCATAACCTACTAAAAAATAAAGTCGCATCTGCTGTCTACTTGTCCCTATATATGATTAGATCTTTAAAACTACGCAACAGATTTTGATGCGGTTTTCATCAATGGATGGAGTGGTTCTCGAGGAAGGTTTTAGTACATAATTTGTCAAGCGAGCGAAGCCGCGGGCATCCGTTAAGCTTATACTAAAATACATATTATAAAACAAAGTCCTTCGCTGCGTCTGTCTGTTCGCGATAAACTCGATAATTACTGCACTGATCTACATGCCGTTTTCATCAATGGATAGAGTGGTTATCGAGGAAGGTTTTAGGCTACTTTTTACCCCGGGGATGTGTTCCCGCGGGATTTGGGAATCATAATACTCTACACGCGGACAAAGCTGCGACCGTCTGCTCCGCTACTCTTTCTATACAACTAGTACGGTGTCTTGCGGGGTGCTTCGCGCCTCACCACGTCATAGGTTTTGGCCTATAACTTTTGACCCCTTAGGGCTAGGTCAAATTTTCGATTTTTTGGCTTGCCTCCAGATCGAGGGCTGTCCATAGAGGGGTCAACCATCATTGGAGCATAAGCAGTTCTCGAGAGCTATGGGGGACATTCCCCATTTCTATATACGCATAGATAATATAAAGAGGAAAGACTGACTGGCAAACTGTGGGTTTGTTAAACTTGTCTGTCTCATCATTCACCGGCTTTCCAGTCTAACTGCTATTCGGCTGAACTTCGATATTTTCCGTGAAGCGACTGCCATCTGACCTTCACAACCCATGGGCGATATCGAGTTCTGTAGTTAGACCGCGAGGATTTTTGATTTAGGGCTCCAACTACCCCTAACAACTGCCATAGATGTTTGTATGACAACCGGGACCGACGGTTTAACGTGCTCTCCGAGGCATGGAGGGGTCTCAATATCTTAAGAAATGGTCACCCATCCTAAGACCGGCCTGAGTCGATGTTGCTTAACCTTTGCAATGTGTTAACATTGTCGGTTACCACTAGACCACGAGCCCCTCTATTATACTTAGCCCCTATATTAAACTTGTCTGTTTAACCTTTGCAAATAAAGAGTGATTTAGTGTGTGCATGTACTTGCTAGGACTTCTGATATTCTATTTAATAACATCTGTCCTGCAGCAGGTATGAATTTTCTATAGTCCCCGATAACGGCAATGGACTTGTCCCCTTCACGTGGGACCAACAAAATGAATAGCAAAGTGTGGTAACCTACCCCTTCGGGGATATAATAATATAGGCGTGACGGCATGTATGTATGTATGTATTTTTGACTGCTTCGGTCGCGTGGTCGGTGGTGCATCGGCTTTTGACTCCGGAGTCTTGGCTTCGATTGAATGTTTGTGTGATCCACAGTGCTTTATTTGTAAATAAAGCACTTTATAATTAGAATAGATACAAATTTTCGTATTTTACAGGCGTGACGATATGTATAGTCCGAGACGCCCAGGACTTTAATTGGCTGTGCCAAGCGGCTGGCTCGTAAGATTTTGTTGCCTTTAGTCAACATTTCATCGCAAGGCAACGGGTTTAATTTTTTTTTTCCAAAATTACAATATAGCTGCTACTTTTTATTAAATTCATTCGGCCATTTTGGACATAACCCATTATAAATGTGCCCGGTGACGACAATAGGCTTGCCCCGTATTACGTGGGACTAAAATACTGGCAAATTGTGGGTGTGTAATGCACCTCTGCCTACACCTTCGGGATATAGGCGTGATATGTGTTTGTGTGTGTGTGTGTATGTGTGTGTGTGTGTATGTGTGTGTGTGTATATGTGTGAGAGTGTGTTTATGTGTGTGTGTATGTTTATGTGTATGTTTGTGTGTGTGTATATGTGTGAGAGTGTGTTTATGTGTGTGTGTATGTTTATGTGTATGTTTGTGTGTGTGTATGTGTGTTTATGTGTATGTGTGTTTATGTGTGTGTGTATGTATGTATGTATGTGTATGTGTGTGTATATGTGTGTGTGTGTGTGTGTGTGTGTGTGTGTGTGTGTGTGTGTGACGATATGTATGTGTAGGTACTTACCCACTGTCTGTCCCTGTTCATTCACCATCTCTGCAAGATCTTGTATTATTTGGTTAACATCTAAAACGTCTGCCTCGATTTTGTGTATGTAAGCTTCCTTTTCAAGCATCATGCTCGTCTCGAATTGTAGGAGGCGTGCCTGTGGATAAAATATAGTAAATGTTACATAAATAGTCATCTCACTCAGCCCATTTGACGCCGATGGCTGGGCATAGGCCTCCCCCAAAGAGGGGGGATTCAGCCTACATATACCACGCTGGGCAGACAGATCAGATCGGTATAGGGATTCGTGTCCAGTTTTCCTTCTCTAAACATACTTATATATTTCTAAATATACATAGAAAATACCTATACTCCGAAATAAACATTTGTGGATCACACAAATATTTGATTCGACCGGGAATCGAACCCGGGACGGCAGAGACGGTAGTATATATACCACGTGCGCCACCGAGGCAAAATAAAAGTCCAATTGTAATTCCAAATTAACAGCTGTTAAGTAAATGCATAATAATTACGAAAGCATACCGGTCACTATACTAAATTATCTAGTGTAATATATTCACATAAATATATACACATAAAAAGTCTAAACATACACATAAATAGTCTAAACATACACATAAATAGTCTAAACATACACATAAATAGCCTAAAAGTACACATAAATAGTCTGAAAATACATATAAATCGTCTAAAATACACACAAACAGTCTTAAATTACACATAAATAGTCTAAAAATTTAAATGTTGTACCTGTGCCTGCTGGTTAGCAAGTAGCGTGGCCTCTTCATCATCAGCGATGGCTTGTTGCTCTAACGCACCAGGATCGTTCCTGACTCGCGGCGGACGAGGCATGTGGGCCGCCATTTTCTCTGATACCTTCTGTAATATAGAATATTGTTGTCACTGATATAATACGTTTTGAAATTTTTTTTTTTTTTTTTTTTTTTTTTTATAATTTGTGGTTTATTAGTTAGTTAGATTAACAAAACAAGAATTACAACAGAATGTCAAAATTTTACAATTTCATGTCAAGCAATATTATAAAAATACTAAGTAAATAAACAATTAATTAGTCTGAAAATAAAAGAAAAAAAATTAAAAAGTCACAAATATACGTCCTGCATCGTTCCTGGTGCAAAGGTGCCCATGATGCTGGCAGCATTGCCCCGCTGAATGGCAATGGACAATCTTTGCACCAGGAAAGACCCAGAGCGAGCGTCACCGGACCTCTCCCTAATTCGATGTCCCAACTCCGTGACAAAGCTCTTGGCTTCGGAGCCCCAACTGCCCAAGGTCTCCACCGCTAAGGGCACAAATAAATAATGTGACTCCAATGCAGCGTATTTCACTCGTTTCCTATCCGCCGCGTCCTCAGCTGCGGCAGCCGGAGCGTGGACGGTTCGACCAAGGTGAGACGCGGCGACAGTGTTGACGCACGTAGCGTCCCACACTAGGCATTTGCCGTTCTTCCAAGGAATCAAGGTCAAACCGTCCGGACGCTTGCCGTCAGTCCTGCTCAGACCAGTAGGCTCCAGGACGCAGGGCACATTGGCCGATATCAGGGCCCGCCGGACAATATCGTTAAGAGCATGGTGCCGCGGAAACCTACCTGTTGAACGGTGGCAGCTAAGTGCGTGATGACCATCGGCTTCCACCATAAAACCGCAGATGCACCTATGAGGTTCGCACACTCTGCAGCCCAAGCGAAGAGCCACCGCCACACGCAAAGAGTCGCCATCTAGTAAGGTTCCCAGGTGCGGTGAAGGGAGCGCCTGCAGCCATGCCCCTGATTCCGGTTGCGATACAGCCCGGAGTCTTGCCAGCTCCACGTCAGATGCCGCATCCATAACTTTCTTTAAAATCCGCCTAGCACCAACATCATCCCATGCCCGCTGGACGTGTGGGGTCCCCGGAACCGCCACATCCTCGCCAAGAGCAGACCATGCCAACAGTGCCCCTGGCACATAGGGTATGTTTGCCTCGTCACCATTAGGAGAAAGAATGACAGCAACCAGGTTCGCAACCCCATGAGCCGACGCCAAGAAAGCTGGCAAGCCAACATCCCGTATACAGCGCAATCCAAGGCCCCCATGCCTTATAGGCAGAGACGCCTGAAGCCACTGCCGCTCGTCGAACGAGACGTTAAGAATCGCCGCAGCTGTGTCCCTTAAAGCGTCGTCAAACGAGGAAACAGCTTCCGGACACAACCACGTTGGAGTAGTCCGCAGCAGGTACATTATTTTTGGGATCGCAAAACACACGCGCAGCAGCAACAATGCCACGTGAGGAGAGAGATCCCGTAAACGTTCTCGAGCGACAATAAGAAGGGATTTACGAGAAATAAGGGCCTCAGGAACCGCCTCCAGGAAAATGGGAGAGCCCAGAAGGTTAAAAGTGGTAGGTGTCAGTTCACTGAGGCCAGGGAGAAGTGCGCTGAAGCGGGCGACGCTAGTATGGGCTTCGGCCCCGCAGGGGAAAATTTCGCATTTTGCCGGATTCACTTCCAGTCCCAGCTCCTTAAGGCGTGGGACCAAGATCGAGATATCTTGAGCAACCACCTCAGGCCCTCCGCCAAGGGTGCCGTCGTCGAGGTACCATAGGTTTAGAGGTGATTGTAGCTCGGAAATTACAGAGTGAATAGCCAGGCTAAATACGAGTGGTCCAAGTGGGTCCCCCTGCTGAGCTCCAACCTGCGAAAGGATGATATCATTGCCGAACACGAGATTCGATGGTACCTGGTATACTTGCTGAATAAAACTTTATAACTTTATAAAACTTTTATAACTTTTATAACTTTATAAAACTTTTTTTGAAATTGGTTTTTGTTATCAGCGGTGGCCACAAATTAATATAATATGGATCGGTTAAAAAACCGTAGGCGATTGGTCTACTTTTTTCACATTACTATGATATGCCCACTGTAAGCGATATGGGGTCTCCAAACTGCCTATGAAACGAAGGATTCCCAAGTTTCAAACAGCTATGGATGCAACCAGGAGTAACTTTTGACATGTATAAAGACTTCTAATGGGTAGAGGGGCTCGTGGTCTAGTGGTAACCAACAATGTTAATTCATTGCAAAGCGGCAACATCTAGTCAGGCCGCTCTTAGGATGGGTGACCATGTCTTAAGACACTGAAACCCTTCCGTGCCTCGGAGAGCACGTTAAGCCGTCGGTCCCGGTTGTCATACGAACAACTATGGCAGTCGTTAGGGGTAGTTGGAGCCCTAAATCAAAAATCCGACTGGTTAACTATAGAACTTCGATATCGCCCATGGGTTGTGGAGGTCAGATGGCAGTCGCTTCACGGAAAATATCGAAGTTCAGCCAAATTGCAGTTAGATTGAAAAGCCGACCCCAACTGAGTTGAAAAAAAGCTCGGTGAATGAAAGATTTCTAATGGGTGTAAAGGGGTCCCACCAAGATCTTAGGGTCCCAAATCAACCTTAATTGCAAGTAGTGCACCTTCCGATTAATATACATAATAGGCGGCGAACCTATTATCTGGTTTTGGTGCTAAATATGAAATGAAAAAAAAAAAAACATAAGATACAAATATGAAGTTCAGTGAAGTAAATTATACTGTAAACTTACTTTCTGCACAGAGGAATAGTTAGATAGAGCATCTCTGAACGCCTGCGTAAGCCTTTCCACTTGTAACTTCTGTGGTTTGTCGCCGCGTCTCACCACCACGCCAAGCCTCTGTATGTCTCTAGCCGCAGCCGATACTGAGCCATTTACTGATTGCTGTGTGTCGTGGCTGAGGGTAGAAAGATATTTCAGGAATAGTTTCATTAAGCGCCATCTATTACTAATTTGATGAACGACAATGTAAACAGAAGAACCTCTATATGCCTCTAGCCCCGGTCGACACAGCCATTTACTGACAGCTGTCGTTTGTGAATACGGGTCTCAGTGTAAAGGCTTTTACAGGTGGTATGAAGTTCGCCAGGACAGCTAGTACCTATAGTAGGATATAATTCAAAGGTCTAGGTACCTTTATGATAGATAATGCCTATTACATAAGAACTGTCACTGCTTTAGACTATTTTTTTGGTTTTCTAGTTAGTAAAACATAAAATGTAACATGACAAAAGCTTACATTTTTTCTCTCAACTGCACACTATCATTAGGGCCACCAATCTGTTTCATCATTTTCTCAAGAGTTCTGAGGCCAGTGTTAATTGTATTGATATTATCAGCGATGCCCTCGCTTAAGTTATACAGCTCGGTTGGACTGAAGTCTGCATATGCAACTTCAGGGACTGCAGCAGTCGCTCCATAATCTGTGCTGGAACTGTTGATTGCTTCTCTTTCAGACATGGTTGGAACTGAAAAGTAAATTTACATGATGTAGAATGTTTAATCAACTTCTAAAAAGGGTGGAGGTTCTCAATTCAACTGTTTGTTTTTTACCTCACATATTTGACCGGGTGAACCGATATTGAATTTTTTTTAATTGAAAGTTACTGCTTCACAAGTGATCCCAATTTAATTGAGTCCCGACAGTTATTTGTTCCCATTCTGGTACTTTGAAGTCGATTTTGTGTCAATGTTTTAACTGCTTTTATTTATTAACTAGTGTGTCTGCCCACAGATTAATTTGAATATTCATACAAATACATTTATAAAACAAAAAAGATGTTAAAAAGTGTTCACATTTTGTTGTTAACATGGTACTTCTATTCTTAATAATATAAGGAATGCAAAAGTTCCAGTTGAATTTAAAACTACTCAATCAACTCAGTTCGTAAACTTTTTAATCCTCATTACCTCTTTATTTGCAGATAACATTAGAATAAGCTGAATTAAGCATCATACATATTATGCACCTCTTCTCAGGACTATTGGTCCACAAGCTATTTATTACCCCTCTTTAAATACAAACCAATAAACACAAGGAAGAATAATATTATGTTTACAAACATAGATAAAAAAATTAACAGATAACTTCTTGTAAACAATCAAAGAGTAGGTATGTATGTCAGTGGAATCCATACATTGTTGTAGCCTCAGGGCAACTATCTCTATACTACGTATAATAGCGCTGATAACCGGTCTGAATCACTAACATCCACTCTGCACGTCAGAACAGTCACACAGTCGAAGATGACGTAATGTCACTACAGCTTCCTAGTGTAAGTTGTGGTGTGGCAAAAAATTTAACTAATTATTGTATATAGTTATTGTTAAGAGACCTTGTTTTTGACATATTTTAATGTAATGTGGCGACCCTATCAGAGCCGCTTAGTATTTGCCACGAAGAAAACAGGTGACACTCGCCATCTATATAATCTAGAAACTCAATGGTTGTAGCCCTTCATATACCTATAATGACAATAATTTAATCTATGAAATATGTTCAAAAAGGCAAAAAACATTACACACATATTTTAACTAAAGTCTGGTCTATACTACAGTACTACCATATCTCCGATGGGTTGTGGAGGTCAGATGGCATGACCTCCACAACCCATCGGAGATATGTACATCGGAGTACTGTAATATAGATCAGACTTTAGTTGTAATGTGGGTAAAAAATTATCTCTATGGACTTGTACTGGTAGTCACAGGCTGATCTCCACAAGTCTATGTCTAGTGCACGGGTTTTGCGTGTATAAATAAATAAATATTTTTGGACAATCTCACACAACGTCATCTAGCCCAAATTAAGCTAATATAAGCTTGTGTTATGGGATCTAGATGACTGATAAACACACACATATATATATATTTAATTCGACCCGGGAATAGGACCTGAGACTCCAGAATAGAAAGCCGTTGCACTACCAACCAAGCCACCGAAGCAGTTAATTATGTGTTATACATAACTAACAACTTAGAATTTAAAAAATATAATTTAATAGTGATCTCATATAATTTAATAATATGATCTCATATAAAAATGTGATCTCATATAAAAATCTATGATTTAATTTGATATTGACATCAATATCAAAGCAAAAGCAAAGCCTGTATGTAAGGCATGTAGTCTTTTATGAGACTTTAACAGTCTAATCAAGTTTGGAAGTAGTGATCATCAAATCAATTTCTGAAATTTGACTTGATGACTTTTTATCACAACCTCAGCACATAACAGTAGGTATGATGTATGGAATATTTGCATGCAGTTTGAAAATAATTCAAATAGCAGCAGAATATTGTTGTATTGTAAAAATAATATGCTAGCCAGCATTCTCATTGGCTAAAAAAATTACCAGAGAAAATTTATCATCGAAAATAATGCTATGTTTACCACTTACTGTAAAGTAGCGATGTACCTATAAGAGTTCTACAAAGGATTCTTGTTGTGATTCACAATGATTATCCACAATACCGATATTGGTATCTGTCACAATCAATTTACACTCGTTCTACGTCGTTAAGTTATTGTTGCATACAGTTGTGAAATAAAAAGAAATCACGGTACATAGGTATCCAATATAACCGGATTACCAAGTAATTTTACTGCCGTATGCCGTAGTGTATAAGAAGTTTATTTTAAATTTTAAGAATATGCGAAGCAAGCAAACCAGTGCCAATGAAATGAAATTGGATTTCGTTCGCTTTCGCTCGCCGATGAAACAAAGTGTCACTCACTCTGTCAATCGAGTGTCAGTGTCAGAGTGTCAAATGTCAGTCAGTATCCAAAGACATTTACATATATTTATAGTTCCTACCATAGAGCCGCACGGTCCCCGTGGGATCGGCACAGGCCGGAGTATACTGTACAAACTAGGATGAAGAATACTCTGGATAAGCCAAGCGCGTACACCCGAAAGGGACAAACACATTGTACTTATGATACCAGTGTTGTTAGTCCCTACCAAATTTTAACCCACGACTTTTTTTTAAAATCCGGTATATGAATCAGGTATATGAATTAATGTTTTCTGGCATTACATCCTTTAAAAAAACTCAAATACAAAACAATTTGGGCATAAAGACTGTATAATGTATAATATTTAAAAAAAAGAAAAAAAACAATTATACACACACGAAAGCTGGCATCAGTATATTTTTTGAAGATTATCAGCTTACTTACATTGCCCTGAAAGAGGGACGAGGTTTTACAGTGTCCTACGCGTAGGATATAGAGTAGCAACCTATCACTACCTGGTGCACTTATTAATTTAACAGACGTATTAATTTATTCGACGCGACGCTCCATTGGATTGATGACATTGGTATTATTATACCTAACCTTAACCTAAATATTTTATATGATGTGGGTTTAAAGTGAAAAAGTTGGGGACTCCTGATCCCCAAGGAGCTGAACAGAATTTATTCAGCGTGTTTGAATAAAAACAAATGAAACAAGTTGCTCAAAATTCCAAGTTTTAAAGTTTTTATTGTCCTTTAAATAAAATTAATTTAGTGTACATATTTCGTATGTTGTCAACTTTATTACAAAAAGATTTTGTGGCATAATGAATACGTACATTCAAATATCTTTTGCATATAGCTTTAATTAAAAGAGACTAATGGTTTTCAGCAATAGGTCGATCCGAATAATCGTGTTCATCGGGAAATAATTTGAGTCCAATACATTTTTTCAAACATTCCTGTATAAGGTAATGCAATGGATTTTTTTTATTAGTAATTTTATTTTTTTTGAAAACTTCCTCGGCTATTTCGCAAATTTTCGTAACTGATTTCGATGGATACCGCAAACCACCCTTATCTTTCATGTATTGAAGAGTAGGTATCTATCATTTTTTCGCTGGAGTGCAGTGAAGTTAAGCATTGTTCGCATTTAATTTGTCCCTCCAATGCTTTTATGACAAAGCCTGCTATGTATGTTATCACATTTCTAGAAAATTCCGTCAGTCTTGTTGGATCAGCTAAATAGTCATGATCGTTAGGTACAACAAGATCAGACTCTAGAGATGGCTGAAGATCCTCGAGATCTTCAGTCAATCTATTATGATCCGTTGTGTTGTTAATTGCAATTTCAGGCTTCGTACAAGTCAAAATATTTAATTCCATCAAAGGAATGCAATTACCTGTAGTTAAATGTTTTAATTGACCGTGAACAAGCATACGTTTATAAGCTGCTTGGAACTGACTTGCGGTGGGGCTATCGTTAAAACCTCCCTTTGCACGGATAGCGCCGAAAAATATTTCCAGATGGTCTTGGCTGAGTTTATAAGTGGACAAAAAGTTTAGTTTTTTGGTGGTTATGAATACATAACCAGTATCTTATTTTTGTACGAAGAATACTTCGTACAAAAATAAGATACTTTTTATACAAAGCATGAAACCCAAAAATCCTGTTTTCCTATTTGATTTTACTATATTTGACGTATCCATTTTTAATTCATTTATATAGTTAAACATATATTCCAAAAAAAAGCTTCACGCTTTCAATATTTCCTGGATTCAAGGGTTTTTTAAAGCCAAATGCATTTAAATTTCGCGAGTTCATTATGTCGAACAACGAATTAAATCTTCTAATAAAGTCGACAGTTGGTTCACAGTTACTAAATTGTTCTAGTTTGAGTACCTCATTACAGAACTGAAGTGCATCTGCTACAGATTCACTGAACGACTGCGCGGCCAGTTTCACCTTCATAATTTGTTTTCTGAAGTTAACATGCGCACTTCTGACTTTGTTAGCTAAATGAAATCCTTCATTTTCCTGAAGTTCGACCAAGAGTTTTACATAATTCCATGATATGGTATTTTTTAAAAACAATTTATCCCCCAAAGTGTTCCACACCAACTTCAACATGTGGCATGGGTCGGGGAATATAACAATTTTTTGGTTATAATATGATTTATTTACAATAAGAATTACAATATACAAAATATACATAATTATAGACTAAAAATATTTACATTACAAAATATCGTTTAAAAAATCCTCCGCGTCATTGCCGACTGGGAAGGTTCCCAGAATGCTGGCTGTGTTGCCACGTTGGATGGCGATACGTGATGGCGATACTTATTCTTTGGGCCAGAAATTAGCCAGCCTTCTGGTCCTGAGAAGCATCGATTAGGCGTTTAGCAATGTCTCTATAAAGGCGGCGAGCACTCGGACCCCATGACCCCAGTGTATTATGCAAAAATACGGGATTTAAGACATCACCATCTACCTGACATCCCAATAACTTAGCCATGGATAAGTTAGCTGGGCATCCGTCAAATGTTACTGACGAAACAACAAGACCGCACTCGCTGACCAAATCGATACAGGTTTTGAGTAAGTTAGCCTTTTGTTCGGCAGTCGTCCCATTTACAAGAAAATAGGCCACAGGAAGCTTCCAGCTGCCATTTATACAAGTCAGCATAAAAACCAAAGCTTCTTTAGCTATAGGAAGAACATCGATTTCTAGCTGGTCACCACAGTTAACAAAACCAACGTAATTTTTTCCATTCCATTCAACCTTCTGACGAATAGCCATTTCATCAAAACACAGGCCGCATATCCACTTCTGTGACGAATTCGAACACAAAAGTTTGAGAGCTGCAAGTGCCTCGGATGAAAAACCGGATTCACCTTCTATAGTTTGATACCAGCGTGTACGAGAATGCGGAAGGCAAGTATTAAAAGTATTTCGGACAAAATCATAAGCGCGTGGACTCATGAAATGCAAATTTAAAGCAAATTTGCGCACTTCAGGTGAGTATTTGCTTCTTTGAACTTTTAAAAAGGTCGTATCGCCTGGATTCATAGAGGATAATAAATCTGCTGTCTCTTGATTAATTAGCCGTTTTTCTTGCAATTTTTCTACGATAGCGGACAGTTCAGCGTTTTTCTTCATAAGACGCTGATTTTTCGAACGTAATATCGCCAACTTCTTTTTTCGTGTCTGGGCTAAAAGCGTTTGCCGATTTAATTGCTTGAATAGTTTCTGTTTCCGTGGTGTTATCTCAACCTCCGTGGACTTTTCAATCAATGTTGAGTTTTCATCCTAAAATTAATTAAAAAAAGGGGGATTTTAAATATAAATAAATATTTTCTCGATTCATTGAAACTATAGACAATTATAAACATATTGAAAGAGAATTTTATGTTTACCCTTACAGAATTCGTTTTATAATCCACGTATATTATATTGCCCGTATATTATTATATTATTATTCAAACTCTACATGCCTATTCACTCTCCTCTCTAGCTAGAATGACGTCTAATCACTTCACCACCCACCTCTATATACGACTCTTTACTCGACTATGTCCTTCCCCAATCTCCTATCTAACTATGTACCACATTTCATCAGGATATCTTAAAAAGTGATGAACTTTCACACTAACTTTCATCCCCTATCGCCCCCTCCCCTTGGACCCTTTTTTTCACAATAAAAGGTAGCCTATGTCCGCTCAAAAGTTTTAATCCACCTCTATAGATATCTTCAAAAATAACAAACTTTCATGCTTACTTTCATCCCCTATTCCCCGTCCTTCTACCCCTTTTATCGCAATAAAACGTAGCCATGTCCGTTTTCAAGCTTTAATCCATCTGTATCAAATTGCATCAGAATATCTTCCGAAATGACAAACTTCCATTGGTACCTGGATGTGAAATTAAAATAAATAAACACTAATTATTGACAGGAATGGAGAGACAAGTGAATGGACATCATACAGATACTCAAATACAAGAAGCTTTACATCTGCATGATAGTGATAATTACTTACATGGTGTCCCGTAAATAATGGATTACCCTGTAACTATCGATAGGCTACATTATTCTCTCTCAAATTTTGACTTAAGTAAAAATATACACATAGTTAAAAAAATCTACACACAGTCTCATCTTAAGATTTTTTTTTCGGATATTGTCACGTTCGGATATTATCATGCTATGTGTACAAATGAGGAAGTTTTCTTTCGCTGTTGATAGCTCAACTATCGCTTGTGAAACGAAAAAAGAACACATGGCATGATAAAATCAATTGCAGTCCATATTTTCGTTTAAAAAAAAACTTGAAATCCGTGATATTTTTACTTAGGCCTTTGAGATTAGGGAAACAATGACGTAGTCTATCGATAGTTACAGTGTTATCCATTATTCACGGGGCAACCTGTTTGTTTATACAAAGTATATAGTTTAAAAAAAACAAGAGTAGGTACCATTAATACAATAAAATGTAACGTTCTAACCTGTTCGACAATATGAAGTGTAGGGATCGAGAATGCTTTTAGGTATGTCATATTGCCGGCAGTTTTCCTAAAACAACTTTGTTCAAAATGTCTCGAGCATATCCGAGTATATTTGGTCGGTTGCCAGTTTAGTCGCCCTGTGGCTCGAATCCATAATTGACGGATTGCAGAGTCCTTTGGAAATCTGGAACAACAGTTTCATTAATGTGAAGTTTTAAGAATAAATAAGAAATACCCCTCATTATGGGTAATTAACCAGTACCTCAACTGGTATCCCTAAAAATTATATAACCTGGACAAATTAAAAAGTTGGTAAAAATGGCGGACAGGGCCTGGCTTTTGTTTGGAGTTCGATATTTTTAACTTACCACTTTATTTGGTTGGGTAATACACGAATTTTAGTGATAATAAATCAATATTTTGAGCCATTATTTCTACTTTAAAGAACTTGTTAATATGCTACGGCTCGTAATCTGTTAATATCTTTACAAAGCAAGGGATATTTTAACTAAAAATCGTACTTACGTATGATAGGTTATGTCTTGTGATTTCCGCTCACTACGGCTTTTGCATTCTAATATATAACATATCACCATGTTGAATAGGTGTTTTTTAAGCAACACTTATCTGCCTCTTAATTTCACCACCTAAATTACTGTCAATTACGAAGAATCCTCACAACAATTAACGATCACAACAGACTTGTTGGTCACAATTTCCACTTGTGACCAACAAAAAAAACTGAAATTGAATAGCATAAAGGCTTGCGCTTGGCCATTGATAAGCAGATAGCTATCTTTACTTACCAGTATACAGCTGCAAAAGATGGTTAACTGAGCAGATAAAGAGCTTTAAGTAGTGAGTTATTGGGCATTCTAACCCACCGTGACTGAGGTTATCGAAGATAACCTATGGAACTAAGGTGTAACTTTGTAAAATCATTTACCTAAGCCAACGTTCCACATTTTAATGCCGTTCAATACACTACCGTTCCGTCAATGGTTAACCAATTTCACTTGCTAGATGATTGCTTTCGTACAGCAAACTAACCCGATGCATGTTTGTTAACATGAACACGTTAAGATCACATTTTTAAGATAGATAAAGGTGGGACAGAATGCCCAATATCATTTTTGATTGGGAAATAACGTAACTAAACGAATATTCCACATTAATATCATTTGAGCACGCTGTCCCACTGTTCGTACGTTCGCTGAAGCTCCTTGCATGTTCATTAGGGAACTATTTTGTAGAATCACAATTACGATAGGCTAAAACGTACTTACCATTTTAATGTCTTTGAATTTGTACATTCTAGAATTCTAACATAGCGAAAAACGTAAACTTGTTCGTCATGATGATAGTTTTGTAAATGCTATAGGATATTAAATTAAAAAACTGAAAACTATATAATAATACATTTTTATTTATTTTTATTTTTTACAGTTTTACTTAGTTTAGTTTATTAAAATAATTATAATTTGTTAAGTCTAGTTAAATCCAATAAGCTAGCAGTCCCGTTATTAGTAGACCTTAGTCCGATATAACGGGTCTGATCACAAGACATCATGTCACAGGGTTAGTTACGTCACTTTCACACTACATGTAGGATCTCAAATGATATACCTACATCACAAAACTTCGTGTTTAGTGCACATAACATGTGAATATTATTTGCTTATTTTATGCTAACTTATAAAAGGTACGCAGCTTATAAAAGGTCTGTAAGAAGAGCGGATTTTTCTGATACAAGCATATATTTGTGCAATAGGAGATCTCTCCAAACATTATAACATGTACTTAAAAGAAACAGTAAATAAACATTTTTATTTACTAATTAAAAAATTAAAAATATTGGTATGACCCCATGCTCGAGTTGAAATCTTATCTTTTGCAATTACTCTTTTATCATCATCACCAGAAAACGCAATTTTTGTTACAGCACATGTAAATAGCTCATGTTTTAGTGACTTAAATAAAACATTTGTTTTATGAACAATTTCACCATCATAAAGTGTTTTTTCATAATCAGTAACGTTAAGGTCACGTACAACATTCTTTTTAATACCCTTGGCTTTTTTAATTGTGCTGTGAATGGTGTTGATACAATATAACTTCGATCTCAATCCAACAAATTCGCTTATTATTTTACCAGCCATTTCATCTTTAAACAAGCCTGGTATTTTTTTGTTGTGTATGGGTAAAGTATACACATTATTTTTACAAAAAATGCTGGTGTCAAAGTAAGATAAAAAGTTATTTTTTATGTCTTCATAGAAATCATGGGTTTGTATATGATACACAAAACTATCTGTATCCGTGTAACACATCCGTATCCTATCCTTGTAAAAAGGTTGCATTACTGAATAGTGAAAATCATACATATGACTTTTTGATAATTCTAGAACAGCAAAGCCAATATATATTGGTTTGTTCAAAGTTATTTGTTCAGGATTTAACTGCACCGCTACTAGATTTTTAGTGAAAACCGTTGCACTATGGAAATTTGGACGAGCAATTAGGTTTTGAGCGCATTTTCTTATTTTAGTTTTGTTTTTGATATCTCGCCACTGAGAAACTAAATGGACATTAACCCTGTTTTCAGTATTTTCTAAAGTTTTTCCAAATACACTATTATTCAAGAGCTTAAAAAAATCTTGTTCGAAAGTTGAAGAACTTTTTTGTCTCAGTTTGGTATTTAAATGAATATATTGTTTTAAATATGGGCTTTGTCGAAAACTGATTATTCTATGAATCTTCTTCAATATTAACCCATGTTTCATACAAGTTTGTAAATGCACGTAATGAATAACATATTTAAATTTATCATATAAATTAGGGATTAGCTTAGAACTCAAAACCAACGATTACATATCACACGCCCCTGATGTGCGCTACAGTACAGCGTTGGTGACTGTAAAATTACAGTGCGATGAGTCCTCACTATCTTGGGAGTCACTTCAAGACTTTCTAGGACATGCATATAAAGAATTTCAAGACACTGAACCAGTGCATTATGCGGATAAGATTTTTATAAAGTAGATTTAATTTTTTATAGATATTATACCTTATGTATATTATTATAGTATACACACATCAAAAATAGTTTGAGATCACTTACAAAGCTGATATATTTTCAAATTTAACCCAATCAAGAGAAAATGTTTACCTACGTTTAATCTGACTTTATTGTTTCACGTTCTAACGTGTAGATCTATAATACATAAATTTCTTTAATTTTTTATGTTTTAAACTTAGTGTCGTAGGAGCAAATATTTTATTTAATAATAATGCCTTTTTGTACTGCGTGTAACACATCAGTACCCAGTAAATCATGGGTAGGACATTTGCGAAGTAGTTCACATAGGAAAAGTAGTCAAACAATAAAACATAGTGATGGTGTAGAAATCATAAACTCAGCGTTTTGCAGTTGTATATTAACCTATAAAATATTAGCTCGTGATGAACATCAAGGAGCGTCAATTGAATCCTTTTTTTTCAAGTATTTTTGACCAATTAAAATCTCTTTTAAATGAATTCCTTGCTAAGCATACTTGTGTTAAGGTAAACTTTGAGTTTTTTGGTACATTTTTAAAATTCAAAGATAATTCACAAGAAGTGAAATCTTTTGGAACCAAAAATAAAATATTATATTCTAACTTCGATTTCGAAAAATTGTATATTGAAACAGTTAATGATTTAAAAACATCTATTGAAGAGTTTGAAGGTCGTGATAGTGGATGGACATTTATAAACAATTTGTATGTTGAGAGGAATCTCAATAAATACCAACCACTTGGTGGTTCTAGTTATATCAGTTTACCCAAATTAATTCAGGCTAAAAAAGCATGTTTGAATATTTTGAATAATGATCACTATTGTTTTTTATGGTGTGTAACAGCGGCTTTATATCCAGCTAAGAAACACCCTGAAAGAACGTCTTCTTATCCTAATTTTCGAGAAATATTTAACTTAAGAGGAATGTCTTTTCCTGTAACCTTTAATGATATTAGAACATTTGAAAAAAGCAATCCACATATAAAGTTTATAATTTATGGCTTAAAGAATCATAAAAACTTTGTAGGTCCTTTGTATAAATCTGAATTCAACCTTAAATACAACCGAAAAATGATACACCTTCTGTTTTTAGAAAATAATAATTCTACTCATTATTGCTTGATCAAAGACTGTTCCAGACTTTTTAGAAGTCAAGTCACATCCCATCGCAGCAGATTACATCTTTGCGATTTATGTTTGATATTTTTCAATACCGCTGACGAACTTAACAACCATTTATGTGGAGGTGTAGTAACTGTCCTTCCAAACAGAGGTTCAGTAATTAAGTTTAAAAACTATGAACGGAAACAAACTATGCCTTTTTGTATTTATGCAGATTTTGAATCGATGCTACAAACAAGTACTGAGCCTAATAATTGTTCTAGTAAAAATATGAATATGTTTCACCAACACGTACCGGTTGCTTTTGGTTATTATATTGTATGCTCTGATGAACCTAGCTATAATCGTTACGTGTTATATCGAGGTCCAGACTGTGATAAGCGGTTTGTTGACTATATAATTAAACACGTGCAAAAAATTTATGATATAATTAAGTCACCAGCTGCAATGATATTTTCCACGGAGGACAGGTATGATTTTAAAAATGCAACACGTTGTCATATCTGTCAAAACTTTCTTTTTTGGGACAAAGTCCGTGATCATTGTCATCTTACCGGTCGCTATCGTGGAGCTGCGCATTCGTTTTGTAATTTGCAATATAAATGCCCTGCATTTGTCCCCATTTTTTTCATAACTTAGCTGGTTATGATTGTCATTTATTTATTAAAGCATTGGGTGACGTCCCTGGTGAAATAAAGATAATACCTAAAAATAAAGAAAACTATATCTCATTTACGAAATTTGTATCAGTTTCAAATAATAAGTTTTTTCAAATGCGTTTTCTTGATTCGTTTAAATTTTTGGGGACAAGCTTAAACAAATTATGTAAAACTTTAAAACCAGAAATGTTTAAAAATTTACAAAATCACTTCTCTGTCCGAGATGAATTCCAATTACTTACTCGCAAAGGCATTTATCCATATGAATACATGGATTCGTGGAAACGGTATGATGAAAAATGTTTGCCTCCAAAGAAATACTTTTATAGTTCCCTCAATGATGAAAATGTTTCTGAAGATGATTACCCGCATACACATTTAGTTTGGTCAACATTTAGAATTACTAGTTTAGGTGGTTATACGGATCTATACCTACAAACTGATGTGCTTTTATTAGCAGATATTTTTGAAAATTTTAGACAGACTTGTAAACAACATTATCACTTAGATCCAGCTTTTTATTTAACTGCACCCAGTTTATCTTTTGACGCTATGTTATTAAAAACATGTGTTCAATTGGAACTAATTAATGACTTGTCTATGATACGCATGTTACAAAGTGGTATTAGAGGAGTGTGCCTCTGCTCTCACAGGCATGCGAAAGCAAATAACATATACTTACCGGATTACAAATCTTCGGAACCTGATTCCTATGTCTCTTATATAGATTGTAATAATTTGTATGGGTATAGTATGTGTCAATACTTACCATTATCCAACTTCAAATTTTTCACTCAACAAGAAATTAACAATTTAGATATAACGAAAATTGCAATTGATGCAGATTGTGGTTATATTTTGGAAGTGGATATAGTATACCCTAAGCATTTGCATAACTTACACAACGATTTACCATTTTGTTCTGAAAAATTTATACCCCCCGGGGGAAAGAGTTCTAAGCTAATCCCTAATTTATATGATAAATTTAAATATGTTATTCATTACGTGCATTTACAAACTTGTATGAAACATGGGTTAATATTGAAGAAGATTCATAGAATAATCAGTTTTCGACAAAGCCCATATTTAAAACAATATATTCATTTAAATACCAAACTGAGACAAAAAAGTTCTTCAACTTTCGAACAAGATTTTTTTAAGCTCTTGAATAATAGTGTATTTGGAAAAACTTTAGAAAATACTGAAAACAGGGTTAATGTCCATTTAGTTTCTCCGTGGCGAGATATCAAAAACATAACTAAAAGAAGAAAATACGCTCAAAACCTTATTGCTCTTCCAAATTTCCATAGTGCAACGGTTTTCACTAAAAATCTAGTAGCGGTGCAGTTAAATCCTGGACAAATAACTTTGAACAAACCAATATATATTGGCTTTGCTGTTCTAGAATTATCAAAAAGTCATATGTATGATTTTCACTATTCAGTAATGCAACCTTTACAAGGATAGGATACTGATGTGTTACACGGATACAGATAGTTTTGTGTATCATATACAAACCCATGATTTCTATAAAGACATAAAAAATAACTTTTTATCTTACTTTGACACCAGCAATTTTTGTAAAAATAATGTGTATACTTTACCCATACAGAACAAAAAAATACCAGGCTTGTTTAAAGATGAAATGGCTAGTAAAATAATAAGCGAATTTGTTGGATTGAGATCGAAGTTATATTGTATCAACACCACTCACAGCACAATTAAAAAAGCCAAGGGTATTAAAAAGAATGTTGTACGTGACCTTAACGTTACTGATTATGAAAAAACACTTTATGATGGTGAAATTGTTCATAAAACAAATGTTTTATTTATGTCAATAAAACATGAGCTATTTACATGTGCTGTAACAAAAATTGCGTTGTCTGGTGATGACGATAAAAGAGTAATTGCAAAAGATAAGATTTCAACTCGAGCATGGGGTCATACCAATATTTTTAATTTTTAAATTAGTAAATAAAAATGTTTATTTACTGTTTCTTTTAAGTACATGTTACAATGTTTGGAGAGATCTCCTATTGCACAAATATATGCTTGTATCAGGAAAATCCGCTCTTCTTACAGACCTTTTATAAGCTGCGTACCTTTTATAAGTTAGCATAAAATAAGCAAATAATATTCACATGTTATGTGCACTAAACACGAAGTTTTGTGATGTAGGTATATCATTTGAGATCCTACATGTAGTGTGAAAGTGACGTAACTAGCCCTGTGACATGATGTCTTGTGATCAGACCCGTTATATCGGACTAAGGTCTACTAATAACGGGACTGCTAGCTTATTGGATTTAACTAGACTTAACAAATTATAATTATTTTAATAAACTAAACTAAGTAAAACTGTAAAAAATAAAAATAAATAAAAATGTATTATTATATAGTTTTCAGTTTTTTAATTTAATATCCTATAGCATTTACAAAACTATCATCATGACGAACAAGTTTACGTTTTTCGCTATGTTAGAATTCTAGAATGTACAAATTCAAAGACATTAAAATGGTAAGTACGTTTTAGCTTATCGTAATTGTGATTCTACAAAATAGTTCCCTAATGAACATGCAAGGAGCTTCAGCGAACGTACGAACAGTGGGACAGCGTGCTCAAATGATATCAATGTGGAATATTCGTTTGGTTACGTTATTTCCCAATCCAAAGTGATATTGGGCATTCTGTCCCACCTTTATCTATCTTAAAAATGTGATCTTAACGTGTTCATGTTAACAAACATGCATCGGGTTAGTTTGCTGTACGAAAGCAATCATCTAGCAAGTGAAATTGGTTAACCATTGACGGAACGGTAGTGTATTGAACGGCATTAAAATGTGGAACGTTGGCTTAGGTAAATGATTTTACAAAGAGTTATTGGGCATTCTATCCCACCGTGACTGAGGTTATCGAAGATAACCGATGGAACTAAGGTGGGGTAGAATGCCCAATAACTCACTACTGCTTTAGTTGCTAACAATTAAAATTAAAAACTTCATACGTTTCTATTTTTTTATTTCAATATACTTTCATACACATCATGTATTTTAACTCACACAAATCCTTCAAATATACATACAAATAGAAATACCTAATTTTTACTTTACATAGGTACCTACGTAAAGTATATATTTTATATATATTATATATATATAAAATATATATAAAATATTTACTTTATTATATATATTACTATATTTTATTAAAATTTAATAACGCACTTATTTAGTAACTCCGCAGTCAAAGTACAGGTCAAAGGGCGCATTTTACTAATCCAATTATTTTTTCCGATCATGTTGACGATTTCCAGTATGTAGGTACCTACCTAAAGTAATATTTTATTATTAATTGTTACATAGCTACCTAAAATACCTACATTATATTCAAAATTTTGTTGAATCTTTATTTACTTAGCTATAATTAGGACATTAATAATTACTAAGGTAGATATTTTGATCTAACTAATATTTACACAATAATCTCATGGTAGGTACAAGTTCGCGAGAGAAGCGGAGCTTTGCATTTGTGTGAGTGCAGTGTACGTGAACGTATATGTGACCTCTTTCACCCACACATGAGTTATACGCACAGCTGCAAAAAGAGTTTTTACTCTACTTTTCGTGGTCATTCACACAAATGCAAAGTTCCGCTTATCCCTCGCGAACTATAATTATTGGTTCATACATTTATTATGCACTTGGTACTCCCATGACTTCGTCCGCGTGAAAATATTTTCTTTTTAAATAAATTCTTTCTCCTTCAAGGAACTATTAAATAATGCCAAATAAGTTCTATAAAACTTTCACATTAGTATTTTTTATTTACTATCTACAAATAATTAAGTACGACAAAATTTGGTGGTGAAATGCATTGTCTTAACTCTTAACCTAAAGTAGGTAGGTGCCTGCTTTAATACATATTAATAAATATTACTATTTCTAACAATTTTACGATAGGAGAGAACTACATCATTGATTATATCGACTGAAGTTTACGCTGGCCGAGCTATCCCTGCATCGACATTAGTCGGTAGATATAATTCAACCAATGAAATCGCAGATAAATAAAAAAAACGCAAAAAATTTTTTTAGACACGTGACCGAATTTTTCTGCAAAATAATTGGTGCGAAGTTGTAGGGCTCTGGTAAATAGTATTACTAATATCTAAGAATTCAAAATAATGCTCTCTTACACTTTAACGTTATCAAAAACAAAAACTTTGGTTCAAGTATACCTATTTACACTATCAAAAAAAAAAGGAAATATTATGCAATACTTTGTTTCGCTAATAAATATTTGTAACAATAAATACTATAGGTATAATTATATTACGGATAACTACCGAAGGGCCGTTTGTAGCCCTTTATGAAAAATACTTAATGTTACTCATTTTGGTCTCAATGACCCCTTCTATTAAATACTAGCTAGGTAATGGATATACAACACTAACTTATTATACTAACATAATTACATAGGTATTTAGTTGTAGGTACGTATCTATGCTATGATTATAATCAATTCATAGTAGGTAATAATAATATCTACATAGTTTTTAAACTATTCACATTGGTGGGTTCATATCTTTATTTAAGATTTATGTCTAGCCGTAATGTCGACTCGACTAATGATACCGCAGAAAATAGCTACTTAACACATTGTTTTTAATTTTCTGCGATATCATTGGTTTAAATAGGTCGATCGACATATTATGTCGACACTGCCATGCTAGTGTTGCTGATATTCAGTCGCGTTCGTAGGTAAAGCCTTGTTTACTCTAAGCGGACGTCTACCCATAGACTTGCGAACTCATTGGTGTATTCGAAAGTCCACGAGTAGTCTTTGCATGGACGTCAGAATAGTGTGAACAAGTCTTAAGTCTCCAGAATCAGATTTTAGTGACTGACGGCGGATTCCGGAATCTGCCAATGAGATTAAAGCGACTGACTGATAATTATAATCACGTCTTAGAGAGATGTTTCGTTAAAACAAACAAGCATTATTTTATTTCACTGAAAATAGAGTCTGTTTTAAAACAAACCGCCTTTTTTGGCGTAAGGTGTCAAAAGATTTCGCGCTAAAAGTTGGGTTAGATGTTTTCCAATGGTTTCATTTCACCACTTATAAACCGCTACTTAAAAAAATCGGCTTCAATAAAATCGTAAAATAAATCTTAGTCTTTGGATCACTATCCTACTTTTTAGTTTTGTCACTCACAATGTCCATAACAAGCAAACATTTATAAGTAGGTCCCAAATAATGTCTCACTTGCACTAAAAAATGATCTTCCAAACATCACGGATATTTGTTTCATTTGATAAATGGAAAGTCACTGTCACTTTCATCACCAGAGCCGTCGTAACTGGAAGGCGGGGTATCAAGTTGAGGTAGACCGAGATCTAAATACTCCTGGTTCGCTGTCACCGTAAGGATCTTGTCGAGATCCTCGACTAACTCGGTGAATGAAGGTCTATCGCCTGGAGAGAATGACCAGCACTCACGCATTAACATATATCTGGAACAAAATTAAAAAGATTTGTAATTAAAATGGGGAGGTTTAAGGTTAAATTCAGAATGCAGAATAGGCGATTGATGCCATCCGATGGCGATAGATGGATTATTATTGCGATGATTTACTTGTACTTTAGATTGTAATTTAATTAAAAAACATTTCGTACTTGAAGTTGAACCATTCATCTTTTGCCGGGCGTCACTGGAAATACATTCTGGTGCAAACCAGAGACGTCCGGCAACGGACGTAGGGCTGGACTCGAACCAGAGGCCATTTCCTTTTCACGAGGAACGTTCTGCCAACTGGCTTACGGCGTCGATACAGAGCCTATAGCAGCATACCGCCATATGCTATATGGCGGTAACAGCGAGTAAGAGCGAGAGTACCGATGCGCAAACACACCCCTCCCACTCTCGCTCAGCGTTCTTCTTACGTGAATGGTACTATACTATTTTAAAGATTCCCTCCAATTACTTACATCTCTAGACTACAGCATGGCGGCTTCTCCATGCGGTGTCCAGCGCTGAGATGCTGGTACATGTACTGTCCCGGCACCGTGGGGTACGGCGTTCCTCCTAACGTCATGATCTCCCACAATAATACGCCGAACGACCACCTGTTTATTTAACATAGTTTTATTATAATAATTTTTTTTAGAAAACAAATTTGATAATTGGCGACGTCGAAGTCGATGATGGTAGAAAATTTTCATGGTAATCAACGAACGAGGCTTAAGCACACATATAGGTCATTGTAAGTATTATAACGGTAACCTTCTATGTAGGTACTTTATTCCTTTAGGCAAGAATAGGTACTCAAGGTACCCGAAAAAGTTCTACAGACTCTCTATTACGTGCTATCAACAGTGACAGGTGATTTGTGGGTGTAATAAACGCCTCTGCTACCTTCGGCGCCAATAAAGTGATTTAGTTCCTTCAGGTGTACCTGAAGGAACTAAATCACTTTATTTCGCTTCACTTTAGTTCGCGAGGGATAAGCGGAGCTTTGCATTTGTGTGAGTACGTGAACGTATATGTGAACTCTTTTACACACACATGTGTTGTACATACAGCTACAAAAAGAATTTTTACTCTACTTTTCGTGGTCACTCACACAAATGCAAAGTTCTACTTATGCTTCGCGAACTGTAGGTACTAGGTACCTATATGAATTTATCACATATTTTTGAAGGTTGTTTTTTACTCGACCACGCGTAGTGACCGAAAAGAAACACTTTTGGAAACGAGAAAATATAAATCATGAGTGCTAGCTTCTGTCCACGACTTCGTCTGTGCAAAAATAGAATAGTAGGTCCTGTACTTCTAGTACATAGTCTTTTCTTTTCCTAGATATAGTTTTTGTGTAAAAGAGTAACAGACATCCATCAATATAAACTTTCGCCTTTATATGAGAAGGGCTTATTAATACTCACACGTCAGTCTGCGTAGTGAACACCTTATGATACAAAGACTCAGGCGCCATCCACCGAACTGGTAACCTTCCTTCTGTCTTCTTTCTGTAATAGTCATTACTCTGGACATCTTTCGCTAAGCCGAAGTCAGCTATCTTGAGGATGCAATCGTCAGAGACTAACACATTGCGAGCGGCCAAATCACGATGGATACACTGTAATTAATTATAAACTAGGTATGCAATGCATTCTGCTGTTGCAATAATTGAGCTGAGTTTGTCGATCCGGGTTGAACTTCTAAACGACTGGACCGATCTTTATGAATTCAGATATATGCACTCACGGTGATGGTCACTATGACCGTGCCAAATTTCAAAAAGATCGGTCCAGTCGTTTAGGAGGAGTTCGATCACGAACGAAATACACGAGTCGTCTAAGAAAGAGCTTCGTAAACTCCGCTCAATAATATTTATTTATGTTAACTCAATAATCCTCGCGGTCTAACTACAGAACTTCGATATCGCCCATGGGTTGTGAAGGTCAGATGGCAGTCGCTTCACGGAAAATATCGAAGTTCAGCCGAATCACAGTTAGACCGGAAAGCCGACCCTAACTAAGTTGGGATAAGGCTCGGTAAATGATGAATGTTTATTTATGTTGTCAAATTATTTTGGGACACACTAATAAACGCAAAGGTTAACGCAAACTATAACACGCAGGCGGAGCTGCAGGCAACAGCTAGTTTACTCTAAACCTAGCTTACCCGTCTAGACGCTAAATATTCCATTCCTCTCGCAACTTGGTATGAAAACGACACCAAGTCTTTTTGAGTGAGTGTCTTCTTTTCTTTCAAGTCTTCGATTGGTGATTCATACCTGTAAATAATAATAAGGAGTTATATGAAAGTTTCTGAATGACTTTTGATTTGGTCGATATTTACATCAATTTCATGGAAAAGTGTTCAAAAATCTGCAAACATGTATTGCCTTACTCAATTTATTCTTTTTGCTTACAAGAAAATTCTTACCCTTCGTAATGTGTTAACATGAAAATTGATAAAACTCCTTCACGTGTTTGAAGAAACTTTGGAAGTTAGAAAAAAAATTCTTCCCAAATACAAAAAAAAAGTTTTCTAATGTGGAGAGAACTAACCTATTTCCAGGTCGATGGTTCCGTAAGAACTCTCTCAAGTTGCCATTAGGAGCATATTCCACGATGACGTAGAGTGGTCCGTCTTGTGTGCAACATCCCAATAAGTTGATAATATTGACGTGTTTCCCTATCATCTTCATCATCTCCATTTCTGATACTAGCGCCATCATCTCGGCATCTGTATGACCCTCTGAAAATTATATAATAGAATAATTAGGGAAACAAAACATTAAATTCTTTACATATAAATAAAACTTGTGGTCGGCCTTATTGTCAAACAATAGGCCTAGCGAACTTTAAAATCATAATTTGGACTTTTTACCCCCATTTTAATTTCAACTTAGACGTTTCCCTAGCTCGGTTAGTTCCTCCTAGTTTACCGGTGTTTGTTCAATACGGTATCTTAATTCCTGAAACTTTCAAAGTTCCTCCACAGTAATTCCCGACATACTCCCGGAAATTACTTTACCCCAATTTCTGCGGGTCTTTCCCTCAACGTACCCATCACAATATGAATTGAATGGAGTTCCGAACTTTAGATTACACGTAAGCAATTTTATTTTGCCTAAAGTAGCATTACCTTTCAACATTTTGACCGCCACTACAGACTGCATGCCCGGCTTCAGTATTCCAACACACTCTGCCTTAACAACTTTGCCGAATTCACCCTCTCCTAGAATTTTCCCTAACCCAAGAGTTTCTCTAGGAACTTCCCAGTCGATGTCCACTGGCAGCTCGTACTCCGCCATCATCATTGAATCGTTGGTGTTATTATGTACTTGAGAAAGCTTCTGTTTTTCTATTTTGACTACAGGCATTAACTGAAATGGGAAAAGTTTCAATCTATACCGATTTTAATTCAAATCTTAACAACAGGTCGGTGTTAGTAATTATAAATATAGAAAACTCGACTCTGCTTGCGCGGAATAACTTGCTCGTTCCCACGGGATCACATTAGAGGAATAAAAGGTAGCCCATGTCTTATTCTGATCTATGAGCTACATCCTTGAGAAGTTTTCACTGAAATCCGTTAAGAAGTTATTGCGAGGTAACGAACATTCATCCAACCAAACTTCTAAAATCTAAGTGAGGCATCTAGATCTAGTTAAGGCAACTTCATTTTATTATGATGACACAAATTTTCATGCTCCGTCGGTATGAATTTGTCGATGCTTTTTTTAAGTGACTAAACGTTGCGACAGGGTGAAGTCTATGAGAATATCAGTTGGGCAAAAAAGGTAAGATGAAAGCCGCAACTTTTAACTCTTACCAAAGCTTCACAAGCAGCATTAGGAGTTCCATTAATCTGTGGTTTCTCCACCGTCACCTTCTTTGTCCAATGCGTTACAATCACGGCTCTAGCAGTTTCTATCGCAAGTTGCTTCTGTTCCTTTTCCCGTTTTAACTTCTTGCATATCATCACAACTATGATAGCTGCTACGAAAAACATGGCTCCCAGAACCGCCGTCAGAATATTTACTAGTAAAGTATGCTTTCCCATATCTGGTGCTTCTACAACTGATGTTGCTGAAACATAACAGTATATAATTGTAAACTTTATATTGTGTTATGACGTTATTAATTGTTTTTGTAATGTAATTCAAATAAATATAATTAATAATTTTCATGCACCATTCAGATAAAAATATATTTCAACTAATTTTACGGCTTTCGGGTTCCTTGTTTCCTTTCCAGTAAGAACATTTCGGGTTATAAATTTATTTTTACTCGAAATGTAAAAAATAATCCAACGTAACTATACTTTATCGAGTAGTTAGTTTGTAAGACGGGGCTGAATGATTAAAGCATTCTCTTTATAAGAGAAAGATTCCGGTTTAATCCGAGGCCAAAATCGCAAAAATTCATATGTACAATAAATATTTTTTTAAAGTACAAGTATATTAACTCACGTTCACTTTCTAGAACAGTCAAAAATCCCTTCGCAGTGGAGTTTCCAAGATAATTGACAGCAACACAAACATACCACCCTTCATCTTCTCTTGTAACGTTGTACAATGTCAATTCTTCAGGCTTATCATCGGGATTCTGGCTCTGTAAAAGAGGTTCGAACCGGTTATTCTTCAATTTGATGTGGGACGTTTGTTAGCATTACTTTGTCAGGCTTTTAATGGTTTTTTTTTGAAAAATTGAGCAGGCGTACTTTAGTTCAGTATACACTGGCGCTTGCTGCTATAGATACTTGATGCGATTACATTTTGAAATATCGGATGCTTGCTAAAATAAATAGAGCAAATCCGCTTGCAATAGCATTTGTTGTAAAACTTTACCAGATTGTATTAGGAATTTTTTATTCTATTTTGCAGTTACATTTGGTTACCGTTCTAAGATATTAAACATACATGCAATATTAAAGGTTTAGTACAGTTATAAGAATCGTAAAGTTTTGCTATCAATTACAAAACATTGTTAACAAGTTACTTACGTTACTTATCAATATTGGTTAGAGTAAGTGTATTTTATTGAAAGTACTCATGCATTTATGAACATTAGAAGAGCTCTGGTAAAATTACGGTAATGATAAAAGAACAGATATCACAAAGGATGCATAGAATAGCACAACATGCGTTAGTCACATTACCCTCACCGATACAATTCTGCTGTTATCCAAATACACAATGACCTCTGACGTGTCGTCAGGGTCGTAGGTATAATTGTAAATATAGTCGTCTCTGGTGTAATACAGCCAAAAGACGTTCGGATGCATGTCACTGAGGAATTGACAACTGAATCGAGCCATATCTCCCACCACAGTTGTCACATTGTCGGCACCATGAGTTAGTACGGGCTTCGCGTAAAGACGTTCTATAAGGAAATTTTAATGTTAGATAACACAATTTACATTAGTGATACATGGCAAACAGAAGGGTCACTATTTTCATGTCTTTGGCTGTGGTCTTAGTAGCTCAGTTGGTTAGAGCATTTGACCTGATTCCATCTGAAGGGGTTGCCGCTGCCTGGTTTAACTCCACCCTAAAATCGTTCGTTTTGGCGATAATTATTATTGTAAAAAAGTAAGATATGTTACTTCTTCTTACAGTTGCTTTTACATATAAAAAGTGCCACTATTAGGCCACGATTTTCACCTGCTAAAATAGTAAATCATGGTCTCGGTTTCGAGGATAAGGTTCAATATTAAAAATTGTTATTAACCTTGTTGTCAAAACATGTAACCCACCACCAATATCCATCACCGATTAAGTTTAATTATATAGTTTTATAGTATTATCAAACTAATGTTATTTACATAATCATTATTAATCTTAATTATTAAATGTCATTCTAAACATGTGTTTAAACCATCTCCAGATGTATTGTTATTTTAAGTAAGTTCACTGTATTCCCAAAACCTATTTCAATTCTACTTTTAACAAACACCTTCTATTCCGCCATCACCCAAATCTAAGGAATCAGTGACCTTGATCTCATATACTTCTGGTATCGGCAAATCACTGGGTCCGACACTGACATCTGCCATGTAGAAGTCAATTGGTCTGAACCATTTGACGTCAGGTTCGAGATCGGAGACGGGAGGGCATGAGAGTGTCACAGTGCCGTTAACCAAAACCGTGATGTTACCTGGGTAACCTTCTTTGACGTATGGCTTCGAAGGGAACCGTTCTAAAAAATATTTTTCATTTTTCAGATGTTGTTGGTAATGAGAAACTGTCTTAAGTTATAATAAGGAATACTTTAACACTATTCCTGAGAATTTATATATTATGATGTATAAATAATAGTCAGATAATTAACTGTTACTCATTTTTAGCCTCAGTTATCCCACGACTATGGTTGACGCAATCCAATGAAAATACAATAATAATACAATACGACAAGTATTCTTGTATATTTGTTTAAAATTGATACCTTTTTTATCACGAGAAATATACAAAATTAATAGAATTAACACCTGTGACTACGGTTTTTGCAACCTGCCTGGAATGTCAGGAAATATAAAGGTATTTACGAGTATACTCTATATGCTAACTTTCAATATAAAATAGCGTAGAGAATATAGAAGATAATATAGAGAATATAGTTAGTAAACCGTACCTTGAATATGCAGAGCCATAGTATGGTTGATACACCCCAGTTCATTACAAACGACACAAGTGTAGTTCCCATTGTCAGCTTTAGTGAGCTCTTCAAGTGACATTGACCACTTGCCGAATGATGGTTTGAAATAAGCCCTTGTGACTGGTGTATTATTATTTTTATACCAAGTTATATTTGGTGTTGGGTTGCCTGAAAACAATACTTCAGTTTAGTTATTTTCAGTCACTTTTTTGACATTTTTGTAATCATCACGTGCAATGAGGATGCAGTTTAATCTGCAAGTGATGCATTTTCTGGGTAACCAACGACTTTCTGGTTAACATAAAGGCGTCAAGTTATCGGCAATCGTTGGACCTAAAAAAACTGGCGAACAGTGGGCGTGGAATATGCTTTTAGATGCTTATTTATCCGAAGCAGCCTATGTTATATGTAGGTGTGGATAAAAAACCTGACTCTAGATTTAAGATAGAAATTATAAATAAATCACAAAAACTGATGTCATCGGTGGGACTTGAACCCACGGTCTTTCCCTAACAGGGAACTTATAATTTCTATCCTAATATTTCAAAAATAGTTTAAGCAAACTCATTGCTTTAAAATACAAAAAAAAATTTGTTATTTTTACTTTTATTTACAACCCTCTCATGAAAATAACTGTTTTATCACCAAACGTGAAATAAATTCCATCGAACTAGTAATTAAAACTAAAAGAGTGAATCCCCTAGAAAATATAAAACTAATTTCAGAATAGGGGCCTTTAAAAATATTTCAACACGAGTCCATCTAACAAAAATACCATCGCAATAAAAATATTTATTACCTTCCGCGGCACATTTTATTCTTATTGAGTTACCGGCGGGTTTCATGTCCATCTTGTATAACTTTGATGGGTGTTTGAACCTTGGAGCGAATCGTTCTAGTGCATCATCAACATGTCCGTAATTCAGATGTTCTTTATCAGCTCTTTCGTCAGGATCATCGTCTTTCGGCAAACGTTTGCTTATTTCTGTACTATTGCTTATTTCTGTGCTATTCTCTTCTAATGTATTATTTTCTATTACTGACTGCTTGATCTGTGATAAGGTTTCTGGAAGTGATCCAGCAGTTATGTCTGCTTGGAAACCTATAATTAATATGTAAAGGTTTGTAAATATAGGGTGCAAATTTTTCCTAATAAAACCTCCAGAGCCTAAGATATAACATGGGACAATAACATAAACACAAACGAGGTTCTGATAACTACATAGGTTTCTAGAAACCGCAACGTGGTGGAAACCAAAACCTATGATTTCGCTTGGAGTTACTGAATCAGTTAGTGAATAATAATATTTGAAATTATTTTCCTATTGACCAAAATATCCTAATTACTCCTTATTAAATTTCAACATAAAATCGCGATTTAAACCAAACTTTAAGTGCATCCGTTATAAAAGTAACCAATTCGGTTTAAAACAGAGATTGCAATATAACTGCAATATTGCAACCCCGGAAACCGACGCAGGCACGTTTGTTTACACATCTGGATGACCAATGAAGACAGTAATAAAATATAATATGAAAATAACCACAGGCCGTCCTAAAGACCAGAAAATAGAGTCGAGTTGTCGTTATAAATCTACAAGGTATTTGACAAACTGAAGCTCTGTTTATTACTTACAGTACCTATGAGCACAAATTAGAGGTGTGCCAGGATAGTAGCAAGTGGAATTACATAATCTCTTTATGTAGGTATGTATTATTTGTTATTGTTGGAAACATACACTAACAAGTTTCTATAACAGTTAAGAATTCGATTCGCTTCTTCTTTCATCATGCGAACCGCTAAGGAATGGATTCCCTTCCAGCGTCATTGTTCCCCGATACATATAATCTTGGGATTTTCAAGGCAAGAGTAAATAGGCATTATTTGAGTTTGCGTGCTTCATGTTAGACCGCATCGTTACTTAACATCAGGTAAGATTGTGGTCAAACGCACTCAAATTTATTCTTAAAAAAAAGAAGAATACTACCGATAAAAAATACACGTCAAAAATTGACACAGCAACCGACTTCAAACTACCGAAATGGGACTAAATAGTTGTCAGAATGGGACCAAATGAAAATACGACCAATTCGGAAGTAGTAGAAATTGTTATGTAATTAGAACTCCAAGTTTATCTGTTAAGGAATATTAATTTTATATTTCTTACCATCAATTTAAGCAACATCTAGTCAGGCCGGTGTAAGGATGGGTGAAAATTTCTTAAGACACTGAGACCCCTCCGTGCCTCGGAGAGCACGTTAAGGCGTCGGTCCCGGTTGTCATACGAACATCTATGGTAGTCGTTAGGGGTAGTTGGAGCCCTAAATCAAAAATCCGACCGGTCTAACTACAGAACTTCAATATCGCCCATGGGTTGTGGAGGTCAGATGGCAGTCGCTTCACGGAAAATATCGAAGTTCAGCCGAATCGCAGTTAGACTGGAAAGCCGACCCTAATTGAGTTGGGAAAAGGCTCGGTGAATGATGATGATTTCTTACCATCAATGTCGTCGTTATTGTCTTTCAAGGTTATTGCTACCGTCATTTCCTTAGATTGAACCTTGTCAAGTCGACATGCGTACAGCCCCTCATCTTTTGGTAGAAATCCCCTTATTCTTAACCTGAAAATAAAAAAGAAATACAATAAGAAAACATAACATTATGGTGATCATGCTACAGTTACCAATCTCTTCAGAAACATAATATAGAGTACAAAGTACTTATATCCAAAACTAAGCAAGTTTCTAGTATCCTACCTCTGTGACAGACTGATGCCTGAACAAACAGACAGACAGACAGACCGACAAAATTTTTTTTAATCACATGCCATTTATTTTTTTGATATTTTCAATAAATATCAAAAAATTTAATGGCATGGTGATTAAAAAAATTTTTGTCTGTCTGTTTGTTCAGGCATCACGCAATAACTACCAGTTCGATTACGATGAAACTTGGTATAATTATTCTTTAATATCCTGGGCACCTACTGGCTTACTTTTTATCTCGGAAAAGCATATACAAAAAAAAAAACTTAATTTTGCGGTTCGATTCCTAGACCCAATTACTGTACCAACCGCAAATAATAAGTTTGTCGTAGGTTACGTCACCCGCAGTGGAGTTCACTAAGGGGCGCTGCACACGGCTAAGATACTATAATATTTTATCTTAAGATTCATTATCGCTCGCCATACAATTCAATGGACTATCACACACGACGAAGATAATAAATAATACGGATTTCATATTTTCGTTTCTTAAGATGAATTTGTATGGTATAATAGACAATATATTAGAAGATATAATAGAGAAACTGTTGTACTGGCTTTATGAACGCAATAAAACCCAAAACAATGCTTTTTAGAACTTTTGTCTGTTTGTCTGAATGTTTGAACACGCTAATCTCAGAAACGGCTTAACCGATTAGAATTTTTAATTTGAATTTGCGGTTTTCAGTAATGCGTTGTGGTTTATTCAACTAAGGTTTGGTTTTCAATTGGTTCATAAATAAAAAAGTTATGTACCTAGTAAAAAGTTATGACATTCATTGCTATGCAGATGACAGCACACTGCACGGGAGTTACTCGGTTCGTCCGACGGCGGGCGATCTGAGATTGAGGAGGAGAGACGACGACTCGTGGTTGATCTCGACCGTAACCTCGACAGTATCTCCCAATGGGGTGCCGAGAACTTGGTCGAGTTCAATGCCCACAAAACACAGGCGTGTGCATTTACTGCGAAAAAAACCCCTTTCCTTCCCCTACCCACTCTTCAGAATGCAATATTACCAATGAAGGACAATCTAGACATCCTTGGCATAGACGTTCGTCGAGAGCTCAATAACACAAACTACATTGAGAGATGTATTGGGCTAGCTTCGCGGAAACTAGGAATACTGAATAAAGTAAAGCGATTCTTTACACCGCACCAGAGGTGTCTGCTGTACAAAACGCAGATTAGACCCTGCGTCGAATACTGCTCTCACCTCTGGGACGGCTCCGCGAAGTATTTGCTGGACGCTCTCGACGCTATGCAGCGACGCGCTTGTCGCATTATAGACTGTCCGGAGGTAACGGGAAGCCTTGAGCCGCTAGCTCAGCGCCGAACAATCGCTTCCTTGGCCGCGTTCTACCATATTTACCACGGTGAGTGTTCTGAAGAGCTCTTTAACCTGATCCCACCCTCTCCCTTCCGATCCCGAACAACGCGTGCCGGGCAGAGATTTCACTTTCATACCGTGGAAACCGTCTTCGCGAGGACCGAACGTTTTAAACGTTCGTTTCTCTGCCGAACGATAGTGGCTTTTTTTTTTTATTTTTTTTTATTAATTTTTTTTTTTTTTTAAATCCGCTGCTTGTGGCTGCGGCCGCATCTACGTCCATTGCCGAGTGCCTCCGGTAGACACTGAGAGAATTCCCAACGATAGTGGCTTGGAATGCCCTGCCTGCGCACGTGTTTCCTCCAACATATAACCCTGGGTTCTTTAAGCGAAGCGTGAAGAGGCACATCACTGGGTCGTCAAGTTGAGGGTATTATAAATGTAAAAATGTTGTGGAAATGTACAAATCTTTTGTTCAACATGAAGATTATAAATAAAACTGTGATGTACCATATGTGTTAATAACCCAAAGAAAATAGAACGTAAAGTAATTTCTCGTATAAGAAACTCGTTAAAAGTATAACTACAAAGATATAAGGTAGAATGAAATGGGTGTGCGCGATATTCGACAATCAAATAGAATACTTTTTTTTTTATTATCGTCAGACTGTATGTACCTATACGCTAATCTCTGAACACTGAACGGATTTTCTTGACGTTTTCACAAATAATAATGAAGTCTAAGCGGCCCCCGAAACATAATTGCGGCGGGGCGATCTGTGATCTCGACCGAAACCTCGACAGTATCTCCCAATGGGGTGCCGAGAACTTGGTCGAGTTCAATGCCCACAAAACACAGGCGTGTGCATTTACAGCGAAACAATCCCCTTTCCTTCCCCTACCCACTCTTCAGAATGCAATATTATCAATGAAGGACAATCTAGACATCCTTGGCATAGACGTTCGTCGAGAGCTCAATAACACAAAATACATTGAGAGATGTATTGGGCTAGCTTCGCGGAAACTAGGAATACTGAACAAGGTAAAGCGATTCTTTACACCGCACCAGAGGTGTTTGCTGTACAAAACGCAGATTAGAACCTGCGTTGAATACTGCTCTCACCTCTGGGACGGCTCCGCGAAGTATTTGCTGGACGCACTCGACGCTATGCAGCGACGCGCTGTTCGCATTATAGACTGTCCGGAGGTAACGGGAAGCCTTGAGCCGCTAGCCCAGCGCCGAACAATTGCTTCCTTGACCGCGTTCTACCGTATTTACCGCGGTGAGTGTTCTGAAGAGCTCTTCAACCTGATCCCACCCTCTCCCTTCCGATCCCGAACAACGCGTGCCGGGCAGAGATGTCGCTCTCATACCGTGGAAACCGTCTTCGCGAGAACCGAGCGTTTTAAACGTTCGTTTCTCTGTCGAACGATGGTGGCTTGGAACGCCCTGCCTGCGCACGTGTTTCCTCCAACATATAACCCTGGGTTCTTTAAGCGAAGCGTGAAGAGGCACACTACTGGGTCGTCAAGTTGAGGGCCACTCTCTATAGTATTCCTGTGTACTGTGAAAGTCGCCCTCAATGCCAGACGTCGCCTCAGCTTACCATCAGGCGGGTGGTGTCAATTTATCGACCTAAATATAAAAAAAATATAAAAACAAAATAAGTATGCCGTCTTCTTTCCGACCTTTTGGACCTACTTCCAAAAAAGGTTCTCAATTCGTCTGTATGTTTTTTATGTTTGTTACCTCATATCCTTGGACTGGTTGAAACAATTTTGATTTTTTTTTAATTGAAAGGTACTACTTTCTAAGTGTATTCCCAATTTTGGTAATTTGAAGTCGGTTGTTGTGTAAATTTTGTGATGAGTATTTTGGGGCATCAATTGGCAGGCAAAAAGTTATAATCATAATAAGTTATTCCAAATAGGCGGAGTTGCGGGGATCAGCTAGTATGAAATAATTAGTAAAACTGTCCAATGATAATCAAAATGCCAGATAGAATTCACACCTCACCGACACGTAACTATTAATGATTTTTACAATGAGAATGTTGAACTGGTGTAAAATTTTAGAACAATATATTTGATCTATTCATTGAACTTTCGGCTTAATTTATTAGTCGTCTGTCGTCGTGTTTAATTTATGATTGGTTGACACTTAAATGAAGAGCTGTAACATAATAATAATAAAAAAATACTGTTATCGTTTTGTTATTTTATTTAAGTTTTCGTTATTAGTTAGATCCTTTATTAACATTTTTATACATATTTTTAAACAGATTTATAAACCAAAAAATTACAAATACATTTAAAAATTTACAAAATAGTGACCCACCGGTATCGAGTACAGGGACCAAGCTACTGGTGGTTAAGGATCCAGAGAACGGAACTTCCGCACAATACGGGCTGTATCCAACAGAACCGCCTTTTGCATCAAGCTGTTGACCCAGCTGTTTAACGCGAGCCTCTGTAGGTGGTGATCGAGGCTCTTGGCTATTAAACTATGAGCAGATACGACAATCCCGTGAGCTCAAATATTTAATTTGTTTATCTGCTTTCACGAGGTTCTCGTCTTTCGACACAGTGATATCGACAATCATTGTAAGGCTACGAGCTATTATCCCTATATCAGGCTTGTTGGCTAAAATAGTCCTATCAGTAATATTGTTAACTAGCTGGTGCCCGCAGCTCGCTTACGTGTTACTTTAGATCTACATAACATTTTTATTTATGAAGCGAATGAAAACCAAACCGCAAAATCAAATCAAAAATTCAAATCGGTTAAGCCGTTTCTGAGATTAGCGTGTCCAAACATTCAGACAAACAGAGAAAAGTTCTAAAAATCATTGTTTTGGCTTTTATTGCGTTCATAAAGCCCTCCTACAACAGTTTCTATATTATATCTTCTATAATATTCTCTATTATACCATAAAAATTCATCTTAAGATACGAAAATATGAAATATTATTTATTATCTAGAGGGGCTCGTGGTCTAGTGGTAACCGACAATGTTACATTGCAAAGGTTAAGCAACATTGAGTCAGGCCGGTCTTAGGATGGGTCACCATTGCTTAAGACACTGAGACCCCTCCGTGCCTCGGAGAGCACGTTAAGCCGTCGGTCCCGGTTGTCATACGATCATCTATGGCAGTCGTTAGGGGTAGTTGGAGCCCTAAATCAAAAATCCGACCGGGCTAACTACAGAACTTCGTTATCGCCTATGGGATGTGGAGGTCAGATGGCTGTCGTATCACGGAAAATATCGAAGTTCAGCCGAATCGCAGTTAGACTGGAAAGCCGACCCCAACTGCGTTGGGAAAAGGCTCGGTAAATGATGATCTTCGTCGTATGTGATAGTCCATTGAATTGTATGGCGAGCGATATTGTATCTTAAGTTAAAATATTATAGTATCTTAGCCGTGTGCAGCGCCCCTTAGTGAACTCCACTGCGGGTGACGTAACCTGTTCTGAAGAGCTCTTCAATCTGATCCCACCCTGTTCCTTCCGATCCCGAACAACGCGTGCCGGGCAGAGATGCCACTCCCACACAGTGGATAGCATGTTCGCGAGAACCCAACGTTTTAAACGTTCGTTTCTCTACCGAACAATAGTGGCATGGAACGCCCTGCCTGTGCACGTGTTTCCTCCCACATATAACCCTGGGTTCTTTAAGCGGAGCGTGAAGAGGCACATCAGTAGGCCGTCAAGTTGAGGGCCACTCTCTATAGTATTGTGTGCTGTGAGAGTGGCCCACAATCGCTAGACGTCGTCTACACGACTTACCACCAGGCGGGCGGCGTCAATTTGGCGAACCCAATATAAAAAAAAGAAAAAACCTACGACAAACTTATTATTTGCGGTTGGTATAGTTATCGGGTCTAGGGATCGAACCGCAAAATTAAGTTTGTTTTTTATTGTATATACTTTTCCGGGATAAAAAGTACCCAGTGTGGTGCCCAGGATATTAAAGAATAATTATACCAAGTTTCATCGTAATCGAACCGGTAGTTTTTGCGTGATGCCTGAACAGACAGACAGACAGACAAAAATTTTTTTAATCACATTTTTGGGTTTGGTGTCTGTCTAGTAACACCCCCTGCCATTTATTTTTTTGATATTTTCAATGTACAGAATTTTCACTTCTACAGATTTATTATAAGTATAGATTAGATTATAATTAGTTACCCTATTGTGTTCAGAAGCTAGTGCCAGAGATATGACGAAAGCATCAGACACTGATGTAAAGGAGCAATCGATGTAGAGGAGAGGAAGCGCCAATCTCAAGAACTACAGGTTAAAATTGAAATTCCCCTTTTTGTGTGGTTATAGTACATTTATCAGAGAAGGTTTTAAAAGATGTATATTTCACAAACACAGAAGCTAACAAGAAACACAATAGGAGAAAAGGGGAACTATATAAAGGAAGGTCGCCGGTGCATGCTAGTGCGCGCCACTGGAAATACATTCTGGTGCATACAGGAGACGCTCGGCAATGGACGTAAAAGCGGCCGAGCATGCGCGGACTTAAAAAAAAAACTCCGCATCTGTGTGGAAATTGGTCTCCTCTCAGCTTTAGGGTATATAACTTGACGCTACTACGATTAGAAGCGAAGCAGCAATGGATAAAGTTATTCGGTAAAGTTATAATTCTAACTATCCAAGAACGTTTTCTTGGATAGTTAGAATTATAGATAGTAGAAGATACTCTTAGCTATTTAGATCAACATAATAACATTATGATTCTCAAATAGAAACACATAATTCAAATCCATTATGCACATTACTTGTATACCCTTGTTAGTATAAATATTGTTACTGCACACATCGCTCAATGTTTCTACGTCTCTATTTCAGTTTGTTTCGCGAAATTCGTGCGAATGTTATTTTAGATTTGCTAAGAATACGTAGTTCTGATTTATGTACACTAAGTTAGAAGTAATCTAGGTAGGTAGAATCTACACTTATAGGCCTGTTTTACACGGAGAACGGACCGAACGAATAATGTCTATAATGTATTGTTGTTAGAACTTATAATGTCTCATCGCTGTCAATTTGCTGTGGTTTTTAACCAAATCCTCAGAATCCTCAGATCAACTAAATTAAAAGTCTGTTGATCTGACTGAACCACACTTTCAGTTCACTCAGAGCGAATGAGAATCATTCATTCTTTACAAAAACAAATCCTTACCATTGCCGGTGTTGTATCAATCTGCCTCGTTGTAAGTCTATCAGCTGTCCATCTTTGTACCACAGTATCGTTCCTTTCTCGGTCGGCTTTAAGCTGCAAGTTAACCGGAGCCTCTCGTTCAGTGAAACGTCTAATTCTGTGTATTCCTTATCTGTAACAAAGAACATGAAACTTATATAGTGTACAAATAAAAATATATAATAAAATAATATAAAAATAAAGAAATCTCCGACGTATGACTGAGACCCCTTCATAAGCTGGGCAATGAGCCTGATAATTCGTTTAAAATATATTTCTGCTTTGGCTGTATAACGCAACTTTAAGCAACTTTATGCAGTAGTTAATGAGAAAAAACAACAATTAAGTATACCATAAACTACTCAGAGTAAAATATATATCTCTCTTAAACGTCGTGGCGTTCTCAGCTCGTAAATTTAACCCTTCCACTGCTGCCTGTGAATACGAATGACTTGTAACAACTTAACGCGAATCATGTGCAAAACATGAAGATTACATTTTAAATTAGGAATCGAATAACATGCATTAAATTCTGTTACCTACTATTGTTTTTCAAAAGATTGCAAATCTTGGTCTTTATGAGTCATGATAAAGAAAACTTTTACTACAAAAGCACAGAAAGCTATCAAACCAAAATACTACAGGAATTTATTTTCCATTTAAATCTAATATTTTGGGTATTTTACTAATCATACCAGTAAAGCAAAGGTAAATTTAATTGGGCTATGCCTTATGAGTATTTTCAATTCAATTGCGCAATTGGCCATGATTTGCGCTCATGATATTTCGTCGCAAGTTCGACGTCACGAGGGTGCTTCAGGAGGATTCCAGAGCCAGACCCTCGTCCACCCCTGCTGACAATCGGACGAGTCTCTGGCAAATATAGCCAAAGTACAAGTCTATAGGCTCTCTCTACTATGCGAAATGAAGGCGTAATAAAAACCTCTATCTAACTTTTTGGGGATATATACGTCATTCTACAAAACTAAGGTTAGTGGTGACTACATTTACGAGTACTTCAGTTTAAAAAATGCATTCCTGAAAAAAAAATCAAGTCTATATTAAGACTTGAGGAAAATAACCCAGCATTTGCAATACAAGGGAGTGTTAAAATATTATGCCAGTAGATTTATAGTGTTCAGGTGTCCCTTGCAAACTCAGTTCTATATTTGGACTGAAACGTGATTTTAATGAGCATTGACGGGTTTGGTTTTTAAGTATACGAGTAAGTACCTATCAGTATTTTAGGGTTAAGTTTAGTTTACTTTAAAAAATATTCTACTATAGCAATAGTGTAGTTCCAAGGAGATGCAAAAGTCAAATCAATATTTAAAAAAATACCCTTTTGCCATAAAACCGACTCCAACTTAAACAATTGTCATGGTGCATTCACACAACACTCAAGTAACAATTTTACAAAGTAACATCGCTTTGTTTTGTGAGTTCGCTTGAAATTTTAACTGCCAGCGAGATTTGTGGCCTGTGAATTATGGGCTTAAGTAGTGATGTGTTTATTGAATTATATCGATAGTCTAGTACTAACTTGAATAAGCGTTGTATAAGCTTTTGAGATTATTACCAGTTGACATAGGTACATAGATAGGAATTCTCCAACAAATTAATGTTTTCTCTGTATTTCTTGAGATTGATTTAAATATTTATTTTCTTTTTTAACTTAAGCGTTAAGCCGTCGGTCCCGGTTGTCATACTAACATCTATGGCAGTCGTTAGGGGTAGTTGGAGCCCTAAGTAAAAAATCCGACCGGTCTAACTACAGAACTTCGATATCGCCCATGGGTTGTGAAGGTCAGATGGCAGTCGCTTCACGGAAAATACCGAAGTTCAGCCGAATCGTAGTTAGACTGGAAATCCGACCCCAACTGAGTTGGGAAAAGGCTCGGTGAATGATGATTTTCTTTTTTAACTTATATTAAATAATTGGTTCTTAATCCTGTACTTATATATAGATTTAGGTACAGGAGAGTGGTGTGACCTCCTAAATTCTTACCAATAATTTTAGAGAACCCTGAATTTAATTTTCCACAAAGTTCGTTTATAGTACAAATTCCAATTCGGCATTTATCGATACTATCAATCGGACATCACTATAATTTTGCGAACTTCTTAACTATTGAGTTAGTGGTCGCATGTGTTGAGCAGATGCAAGGCAAAGCACCCATGGGTCACAAAAACTTGAAAAATCAAACCGGACCATTAATTTTTGGTGTTTTTAAAAACAATAGCCGATTGGAAGGGATCGTGAGAAACATGTTGACAAATAATGATGTTTGGAGGCTCGAATTTCACACACACATACACAAAATCACAGGCTTTGAGGCCCAAAAGGGTTAGTAGACGTGTTTAATACACTCACGGTTCTCCAGTCACGTTGTCGCATGTCGGTCGGACGTGGGTAATAGGAGAAGCCTATTACCGTGATAGTTTTATAATAATATCTCGATGGTTTTTCAGTGCTCAAATTTCACGTAAGAAGTATGCCAAAATTGTACCTAATTAATGGATCCCTATCTATTACCTAAATAGTCTTTACGAAACGGGAAAAAGCATAACTGTACGTAAAAATGTGACAATACTTTTGTTTTATATTATGATACTTCAGGATTTCTCCTGGGCTAGTCGTAACACCTTCGAGCATTGCCTTATATGTTATAAATATAAATATGTTAGGACAATTCACACAACACCGTCTAGTCCCAAACTAAGCTCTACTAGATAAATTGATATAAATACTTAAATACATTTATTTTTGTAAATACATAAGTACATATCATAGGAAACATCCAGACTTCGGTACAAACGTATCTGTCTTCACACAAAGTTTGTCCCGACCGGGAATCGAACCCGAGAATCCGTCGTCGAAAGCGGATGCACTACCGACCACGCCACCGAAGCAGTCGAACGATATAAGAAAACATGTACGATATGAATAGCTATAATATCTTATAAGGCCCTAATGTGGTGAAAGTAAAGCACTTTTAAACCCACGTACAGACCACCAAGGACCAAGGTGTTAGTTGAATCCCATTGTTTCAAGTGAATTATACCATTCCTTTTATAGATTTGAAGGGTATTAGCAATTACGGGTTAGCATGGGTATTGTTATCGAGTTAATTTGGGGATTGCCGAAAAACAATACAAGGTTTGACACCTTGTATTGTCATGCATACTAAAACATATATTTTTAACAGACTTTCAAAGAAGGAGGAGGTTCTCAATTCGACTTTTTGTATGATTTTTTTTAAGTTTGTTGCTCATATCTATGGACTGGATGAACCGATTTTATTTTTTTTAATTGAAAATTTGGTCTTATTTCGGTAATTTGCAGTCGGTTTTTGTGTAAATTTATGACGTGTTTTTTGTTTATTAAATCGGCTTTGTAATTAGTAGGTCAGTGTATTAGTTACAAACGCACAAACATAATATAAATATTTGAACCTGAATTTGATGGCTCCAACAATTGAGGAGAACAAAATTTGAGGTTTGGAATTCCTAGAACTATATTTCAAGTTACATTTTGTTAACTGTTGGAACATAGGCATTTATGTGTTATGTATGATTTTGGAAGCAGAGTCCCGATTAGTAAGAAACCGAGACTGAAGACCGAGAATTTACGAGAGGATTTTACAGCATACCTTAACATTCAAAATAAGAATGTACTAGTATATTCAGAAAACACTACTTATCCCGACGAACTTTGTATAGAATAAAAAAAAAAGTAATACAATACTCTTGTATTATGTACTGTGAGTATGAGATTTAATCGCTTGGATTTATGCCAATTGTAATTTTCATTTATACCTACCGTATGTGATATCTCACATGTTATTGTTCATCAAAAAACAAATCTAAATTAGGTATTTTAAGTTCCGCCGGGCGTCATTCACTGGAAATACCTTCTGCGTGTGAACCAGAGACTTAAGTCCGTTGCCAGGCCAACGGACTTAAAAGCGGAGTTAAAAAAAAAATATTTTAAGTTGAACTTTGCTTTAGCATGAATTTAAAAAAAGTGATAGGGATATTATTATGTTGTTGGTTAACATTTTAAATAGGTATATCAGTTAATAGTAATAAATAATCAAGCATATTTTTGTGTAGAACATAGGTACTTAATAATATTTCATTTCTTTCTGATCTAAAGTATAAACAAGATCAAAAGTAAATGAAATCACTGATTCAAATATCAAAGCGGTTCTAATAAATTCAAGAAACCACATCAATGAAAATTGAAGCTTTGAGTTGAGAACTTGCTCTTTTAGTGGTGAGAAAACTGAATGAATGTGATTTACGCCTATATTTGTACTATCGGTCTTGTGGAATTTCACTATTATAACCACAGAACAGTAGAAGGGTCAACCTCTTCTACTGTTCTGTGATTATAAGTTTACGTTAAACATTACATTACAAACTAGATATTTACCGCGAAATGTTCTTTTAACCGACTATTTTTTAAAGAGGTATCAATAAGCTAAAAAGGTAGTTTTGATAGATATATACAACCTTGTTATTGTAAAATTAAAAAACGTTTCACCTATCTTATTTGACATAAATCTTCTAAATTTTATCATTAATTGAATCACTAATACATTACATACTGATTCGACCTACCTGCAAATAATAGACGTCATAGTTTTGTATTCATGTTACAAATTGAAAGGGTTATCGTTTTGAAATTTAATAAAAGAGAAGGTCAAAACAATGGTAAGTAAAAATTTTTTTAAGAAAAAACTTTTTAGCATTAATTAATAGCATTAATTTTTCGCAGAATCAAAAGGACAACAAAACGTCGACAATTGTTTCGCCTCTAAACGAGGCATTATCAAGACTGTCTCAGAGAGAACAGCGCTGTTCTCTCTGAGACAGTCTTGATAATGCCTCGTTTAGAGGCGAAACAATTGTCGACGTTTTGTTGTCCTTTTGATTCTGCGAAAAATTAATGCTATTAATTAATGCTAAAAAGTTTTTTCTTAAAAAAATTTTTACTTACCATTGTTTTGTCATGGATTTTCGCCAAGTAACGCCTGTTTCTATCCAAAAGAGAAGGTGATATGTTTTGGTAGCGTCATCTATATTCTACCAAATTGACTTTTCCCTTTCTTCTTCTTCTTCTAAAAACGTGGCTCCATCGATAATGATGGATGATTCGCCAATGTCAAGGTAATTCTTGATTAGTTGATAGTGCCGCACAGAAGAACTAGTTATTCCTAACTAGCTCCAGGTGCAGGACAAGAAACGTTGTTCGGTATGTGAGTATCTGGGAGCCCGATTTTTGCGGAGCGTCAGAGGTAACCTAAAAAGCCACCAGCCATGCGCTCAGCAAAAATCGAACTCCACTTTTCCCTTTAACTGTGTATGAAATAGATAAACAAAACATATAATAGGTATGTAATGGGAACTCCGTCATACTCAATGTCTGTCCCTTTCAAACATTAAAAAAACTAAAAAAAAAAACCTCCCTAAAATAAATATACGCACGTACAAAATAACTTGAAATAAAGCGTCAAGTATCAATGTCAAGCAAAAGCGATACACGAATACACTTCAACAAAATAACCAGAGAAATGTCAACCATTCCCTTATGGACTTAAGGGTGTATTATTAACTTTACCGATGCTATTTCCAAGTGATATGTTATAGGATATCGCGAGACAGACATCATATTGGGATGCGTTGGTGGGACACGTAGAAATAGCCCCGTTTCCTGTGATTTTATGCTCGGTTCATAATAATTTTAAGTGTGTCCGTGACGGTGTTATTAAAATAATATGGTAAATAATGTCAGGTAGAAAATAGGGATGATATCAAACGAAGCGTGTGTAAGCAATGAAGTCTACTAACTTATCTATCTATCTATCTATAGCTTTAGCTATATATCTATATAGAAATGGGGAATTTACCCCCCTTAGCTCTCGAGAAATGCTTAGTTTATGCTCCAATGATGGTTGACCCCTCTATGGATAGCCCTTGATCCGGAGGCAAGCCAAGACACCGTAAGTTGATATGATCGCAAGTATCGACGTCTTGGGCTAGTGGTGTTTTGGTCAGTTCGTAGAACGTTCCTCCTGGAAAGAGTACAGCCGCTGGGTTAAGTCTAGCACAAGACTATCGTTTTTATGATTCTTATTGTAAAATTATTTGAGAGAAGCTTGTGTGTTCTGATTGTCTTTGCTGCGACAGCAATAGTATTTAAAGTTAAAGTGATAGGTAGGTACTTTAACACTTTGGTTTACATACACACCAACACAAAATCACATCTTTATCCCCAATTGAGGATACTGGTTAGTACACACAATTTTTTTGGGTAATGTTACGAGAATGCCGTGGAAATTAGGAACAAAGAAAACTATATCACGAGGGCAAAGTTTCAGACTTCAGCTAGTAAAAATAAATTCATTTCTATTCAATACAGACGTTTTCAACACACCTAATTAAAGGAATTTATCACTTAATAACTAATTAGAAATTAGACATAAGCCGTAATCCCCTCGTTTATGTGACAAACTTCAAAGACAAAACAGATGAAAAGAATAAGTTTTTAATACTCCGTTGAGACGAGAATATAAAAATATTAAAAAGACACACCGCTACATCCGTTTTCTTTTCTAATATTGCGCGTGCGCGGACTTTTTCCCAATTAATACGCCGGTTGGAAGGCGGAAGACAAGCATCGCTTCTAGTAATGCGAGACGTCACTTCCGCTAGATTGACAGTTGCGAAATTTAAATTCACGGTTGTGATTTGACGGTATGTTTATAGCTGTTATGCAATCTATTTTTTAACCTGTGCGGACGATTTAAGGCTTTGTATGTAAGAACAGAAAGAATATTACTGAGCTACTTATAAAAAGTGAAGTGAGTAAAAAAAAATTATGCTTTCCAATTTTAGGCAAAGATTTGTGTCGAAACAGATTTTACGCTACTTCGCCATCACAGGTAAATTTACTATTGACAATCGATGTAGTCATAGTCATACACCATTAACATTTTCTGCAGTTTGCATTTCGAATATTAAATTTTCTCGGCCATGTTTCTGCTAATAGGAACCACATACCTACAAACACGAGTTCAATTGTTTTTGTGACTGCTTTTTTTCTATCCCATGAATTCTGACGAGAGGGGTCTCCCTCCATATTGGAATAATATATTTATTTATAGCCGCACGTGCGCCTTACTTTGGAGCATTCAATTAGTTTGATTTGTGAGAAATCGATTTCACGGAAGTCAAAACTGACAGGAGTTGTTGAAGGGAAACGTAGGTACCTTGCTTATTAAAAACTGTTTGTAGACACTTAAATTATGAATCATCTTCATTTTTTTTCATTTTCGAAATCATAGAGAAATTGCTATCAGTTTGAATTAAGAACTGTTTTTTTTTTATGGCCGGTTTTATTTCATTTATTTGCATAGCTGCACGGTACGCAGATCCGAAATTCGTTGCTCTGTGTTTACTTGTTTTCAATATAAACCATGAAATACACGTAACGGTATTCTTGCGCAAACCTAGTAAAAAATTAGTTACAAGTACTTCATGCCTTAGAAAGGAAAAGAGTTATCAAAAGTTATAAGACCGTGCCGTATTTTTTTAAATATTTTTGGCATGGCATCACAGGATTTTAGACAAATAATCTGTGGACTCTAGAGTAGGGTCCAGACCCTACTCTAGAGTCCACAGATTATGTTAACAGCGGTAAAATAATGTCCAACTACAAAATATATAATATTTACTCAGATCACAAAAGCAAACATTCTCCGCCACGCATGCGTAGACGTATATTATTTCCGCTATCCATTTAAATGTCGTCGGCTGGCAATACAAGTCAGTAGGAAGATATTTGTCACTGGCAACACCGAGGCAACGACGGATCTAGTAGGATTATGGTTTTGGTTACGTTGTTCTGACGGAATTTATAATGACATTATTATGTGCAAACTGTTGACCGTTCTGTTTAGTAATAGTCGTGACAATTGAATTTTAAGTTTAGAATTCTTAATTTAAAGTCGATTTTTAATGGGCTCTTTTTAATTGGACCGGAATTTTTTTACCGAAGCATGGATCTGGTTACATTAAAATGTATGAGTCTTGATTGGGTTTCAGACGATTAGTTTTGACTTGTCAAGAATGCACCAGAGATCCTATTTTAAAGACCCAGGTAAACGGTATGTTTGACATACTTTGAAAGTACTTACTATTAACAACTGTTTAAAGCTTTCACGATTTTCAATCGTAACAGTCATAAGTGATAGCAAAAAAAACCATGTTGTGACCTTTTGACCTTACATTTTAATAGACCTTACCATAATGTAGGATCTGAGACAACTTTTAGGATGCTAAAATACACGTTTATTAAGTTCTAAGTTTCCGAGATTTTGACTAATTTGACTGAACTATTTAATATTATCATTATTAGGTTTCAGATTTATATTACGCTACTAGATACACGAAATCCTTTAAAAATATCACCCAAATCAATACCTACGTCTAATTAACGTTGAATTTATAAACTGGAAATTTACTAAAATTATGTTGAAAACTCACCACACTGCCAAAGCACATGTTTCATATTTCTGCGTATGACGTAGGTACCAACAATATTCTATGAAAACTAGTAAATATGTCACTAAACTCAAGCGAAAATGGCGGCATAATGCTAAAATTAACAGAAACGTTACCAAGTGTTCCGTGTAAAGGAAAATCCATGTCGTAGCTAACAGATGTAGGTGTAGATGTAGATTATCTATCTATCTATAAGTTTACTAATATTAGGAAAGATTTTATTGTTTCTTTGATGAGGAAAAATTTTATTGGCTCCGTGACTACTGATCCGATTTTAAAAATTCTTTCACTGATATGTAGCTACATTATCCCTGAGTAACAGTGGCTACTTTTTATCCCGGTAATGTGTTCCCACGGGAACCGGGAATGAGAAAACCGCGGAACCGCGGCGATTTTCTGTGCAATACAATTTTCACGAGTGTCATTTGGTTTCTGGCTGAATTGGGTTGCTGGATATTTAAGTTGGGATACCTAAACGTCAAGATCTGCCAAACCCACGAGTGCCCACACCACGAACAAAATCATTACTGCACAATATTACTGCTATCATTACTGCACAATATTACTGTACCATACCACAATCTGTGGTATGGTACAGTAATATTAAAGAAACGAGACTTTGCGAGTTAAGGAATGGTATTAGAAGGCGAGCAAAACCTACTCGTGTTCTAATACTTTTATTTTTTTATTTTTAATTCCGCGGCCCAAGGCCGCGGCCGCTCTAGCGTCCGTTGCCGGGCGTCCCTGGTTACTAGCAGAGGGTATGTCCAGTGGCGCCCGGCGGACTTTGACCACCCCTGTGGTCTCTGCGGGTGTTTGGTCGGGACGAGAATCCCGCGTCATTGGGGTCGGGTTTTATCCCGCGTCAGTGAGTGAATCTGGTTGCGTGCTATGGGGCAAAGGCCCCGCAGCACGCAACCCTTCTAGCCTGCTTCTGTAAGGACGGTGGGTGGCGATCCCGCCGTCCTCAGGCCCCGATCATGGAGGACGATAGTCTTGGGCGTAGTCGCGTAGTCTGGGGCGGCCTGGCCGCCGACTACCGAACTCGGCGGGGAGGGTACGCTCCCTCTCCCTCCCGGCCGCCTCCTTCGCGAGCATGACTTGCTCGCAGAAGGACACGGCCGCGTTCCACCTACTCCCGCTGGATACCATGGCTTGAAGCATGGTCCCCAGCGAGAGGGTATCCACGCCCAGACCCACTACGAGGTCCCGGCGCTGACTCGCCCACGCTGAGCACTCCACCAACGTGTGGAGTGCGGTGTCGTCGTCGGAAACCTCGCAGTGTTGACACCGGGGTGTGACCTCACGATGCATGCGAAACAGATAGCTACCGAAGCATCCATGCCCGGCAACCATCTGCGTCGCACGGTACGTGAGGTCACCATGCTGCCTCTGCAGCCAATCGTCCATGATCGGTCTCACCGCCGCGATGAAGATGGCACCCCCCTTGGGTTGCTCAAGTCGCACCCTCCATGACTCCATGAGATCCTGGCGGAGTTGGGACCGCTGGTCCTCGATTTCTCGAGACGCAGGCCTGTGGTCCCGCTCCAGCGCCTCCTTGCGCCATTGGAACAATGACGCAAGGGCTCTCGCTTCCAGGTCCCATGGAGGGGTCCCGGCTAGGAGACATGCAGCCTCTCCGGAGATCGTGCGGTACCCCCGTACGGTTCTGACGGCCAAGGTTCTAAGTGGTCTGTTTAACAGAGTCACGTTCCCCTTGACCGCCAACCTATCCGCCCATACGGGAGCCCCGTATAGGGCCATACTCCGCACGATCCCCAGGTACAGTCTCCTGCAGGAGGCGTTGGGTCCCTTTAGGTTGGGCATCAGTCGCGAAAGCGCGACCGATGCCTGCGTCACCTTGGGGACCAAACTTCGGAAATGTGGTCCGAAGTTCCATCGGCTATCAAGTACGATCCCTAGGTACTTCATCGAGGGCTTGATGCCGATGCTAACGCCTCCCACATTTATGCTGGAACCTTCTGGTGGACCGTTCCGAGGTCTGTGAAAACACAGAACCTCGGACTTGTGCAAGGCCACCTCCAGTCCCAGCTGCCGTATCCGACCCACGACTCGAGCAACACCCGTCGTGACCTTGAGTGCTGCCTCCTGGTACGTTGCACCCCGCGCCGTGACGAGGGTATCGTCGGCGTAGCACGTTACGCCGACACCCCTAGGCAACGCACCCCGCAGCACCCAGTCGTAGCCGATGTTCCACAGAAGCGGCCCCAGGACCGACCCCTGCGGAACACCGCACGACACATCTCGCCGAGCTGGCCCGAGCCAGCTGGGGAAAGCTATGGCCCTCTCCGAGAGATAGGCCCCGACAATACGACGGAGGTAGAGAGGCGTTTCGTGATACACGAGCGCCTCCCTAACGCAGCTCCATGGCAAGGTGTTGAACGCGTTGGCGATGTCAAGAGACACCGCCACCACCACCTTGCCCTGCGAGACTGCTTCCTCCGTCAGGCTCTTCACGCGCATGATCGCGCTCACGGTGGAGCGTCCCCGACGGAAACCGAACTGGTTATCCGCCAGGTCTGGCCCCACACTCCCCCAGCACTCGTGAGATGCTCGACGAGGCGTTCCGCGATAATGCGCTCAAAGAGCTTACACACCTCGTCGAGCAACACGATCGGCCGGTATCCGGACGGTGAGTCCACCGGCCGCCCCGCCTTACGGATCAGGACCAGTTTCCCCGTCCTCCACACCTTGGGAAACTGGCCCCTTTCGAGGCATGCGCTAAAGAGCCCCATCAGTCGAGGCCCGAGTTCTTCGAGGGCCAGGACCCATGCACGGCCAGGAATGCCGTCGGGTCCGGGGGCAGTGATTTTCCGGCGTTTAAGCCGGAGTACTGCCGCACCTAGCTCCCCCACCCTGACTTCGGGTACGTCGTCTTCGCTGGTGCTATCCGCGTCGGGCAGAGAAGGAGCCATGCGCGGAGGGACGTGCTCCTCCGCGCTCGTCGGAAACAGGGAGCCCATGACCCGCTCCAGCTGCTGCGGCTGGAGACTCTGGGTCAGTGGGGGCGCCCTAGGTCGGAGTTTCTCCCTGACCTGTAGGTACGGGCGCCCCCATGGGTTCTGCTGCAGGGTCTCCAGGAGCTCCTCGCGGGCCGCCGTCTTGGCCCGCTTTATCGTCTCCTGGAGATTACCTTTAGCCTCCCTGTATGCCTGAAAAAGCTCCGCCTCTCGGGCTGCCGCGTCGTCTGGGCGGCAACGCCTCCGGCGAAACCTGGTGTACCGGCGGCGGGCGGAGATGCATGCTGCGCGCCGCTCTGCAATCTCCGGCGACCACCAGTACACCTGCTTCCTGGCCGGTATGGGTGTAACCCTAGGCATCGCCGCATCACAGATTTGCGACATGGCTCTCCTGAACCACTCCGCCTCGGCATCCACATCGGCAGGCCGGTCCGGCGCTGGAATCCAGGCCTGCACGATGGATGCCTCCAGGAGAGCCTCCCGATCCAGATGGTGAAGTGCCCAACGCGGATCCGGGGGATTTGCCACCGGCTGTGGGAGGTCAGGTGGGGGGACGACATCGAACCGGATGTACCGATGATCCGAGTGCGTCTCGTCACCCTCCTCCACGCGCCAGCCTGTAATACGGGCGGCGAGGTCAGGGGATGCGAACGTTACGTCCACGATCGATTCCCCCCCCCGCCGCCAAAAGGTGGCGACATTCCCCCGGTTGAGGATCTCCAGACCACGTGTTCTGGTCCAGTCCTCAAGAAGCCTCCCCCTGTCCCTGGTTTCCCGGGAGCCCCACGCCTCACTCCAGGCGTTGAAGTCTCCCAGGAGCAGGACAGGGCGAGGACGGCACGCAGCGAAGACGACGTCGAGCTCAGTGAGCCATAGCTCAAACTGAGACTCGTCAATGTTCGGCGAGATGTAGGTGGCCACGACTGCCAACCCATCATAGTCCGCCGCAACACACCCGCGGCCCCTTGCAATGATCGCAAGGCGCGAGTTGTCTGGGGCGGACCCCCCAAAGATACAACAGGCCGAGCCGTCCTCGTCCACCGGGCTTCCCGGGTGGACGTAGTACGGCTCGGCGACCACGGCCAAGTTTATGGACCACTGCCGGATGCTCTGGTACAGAAGATCCTGAGCAGCACGGCAGTGGTTCAAATTCACTTACAGGATACGGATACGGGCGTCAGACATTAATTGACGTCCATAACCGCATCCCGCCGCGAAGCAACTGGCCGCGCAAGGGCGGCACCCCCACCGCTCTCAGCGGACGGACGAGGTTTTGGCTTCGAGGCGGCGCAGGTTGTGCTGCCGACCCGGTGATCCGCGGTCTTGCCCTCCGCCTCGCATCTAAAGCAGCGAGGCGGGGCGTCACAGGCACTTGCCTTGTGACCGGGCCGGCTGCAGCGGAAGCACCGATCGCCCACGGTGACTTCCGCTGTACACTGCACTCCGACGTGCCCCACCACCATGCACCGAAAACATCTGGTTTCCCGGGCACGAAGGAGGTGCACCTGCGCCTTTAGGAAGCCCCCTACGAGGAGGCTTCGTCCGTCCGCCACTTTCAGTGCCGCCGCGACGGGGCAATGGACGACTGTCATCCCGTGACCAGTGGAGCCGAAGGAGATATCTGAAGCCTTCACCTGGTCACGGGGGCAGCCGCCCGCCTCCACGACGGCGGAGACAACTTCCTCCGTCGTGGCCGCGTCATCCAGACCCGTGATGCGCAATGCGGCGCATTTGGTGGGTCTGGTGACGCGGACGGCTTCTTCGTCCAGCGCGATCCTAAGCTGAGCCGCTAGGGCGTCAGCTTTAGGGCCACTGGAGGCGCCGGAGACCTCGAGGAGGCGAGCCCCGGTGCGTGTCGTCTTGCACCGGAGCCCCCCTTGTATTTCGAGGGCCGAGAGGTTGACTGAGGACTTCACGGTCCTCAGTACGTCGGCGTACCCCACCCCTTTCTCCACACCTACCGTCGTCACCGTCAGGACGACGGCGGTGGAGCGTGGGGGGCGGGGCCTCTTCGGCGCCTTCGCCGCGGCGGCTTTGGCCGCTTTCTTGGCAGCCTTCGTCTTCCTCTTCTTGGCTCCCACTACTTCCCATCCCTCCCGTCTGGAGGGATGTAAGGAAGCAACGGGAGCGACGTTAGAGGAAGACGAGGCGGCAGGGGTGCCACTCTTCTTACCGCGCCCCTTGGCCTTCCGCGCCTGGGCCGCGGTCTCGGCCGGCATCCGGTTCGCTGAAGCGGACGGGGGCGGAGCGGGGCGGCGGACAGCGGGTGTGCCGCTTGGACCCGGAGCGGGAGCACCGCCGACAGCCGCCGCGTATGAAAACGCGGGACGCGCTAGCGGAGGGCGGTACGCCCGGTCCTCCAGGACCGCGAGGCGCCTCTCGATCGCCGTCAGGACCTGCACCGTAGTCGGTACAGGCTTCGGCGGCGAGCCGGGCGCCATGGTGGGCGCGGTCCTAGGCGCCGTCTTCGGCGCTGGTCCAGCCGTCAGAGGAGGAGGCGGCATGGGACCTGGAGGTGCCTTGACCGCTTTGGTCAGCTCAGCGACCTCCCGACGGAGATCTTCCATCTCCTTTCGGGAGGCAGTGAGCTCCACCTCCAGGCTCGCAACCTGCTTGCGGAGCTTCGCCTCCTCCTCTGTGACGCTCCGCTCGAGGAGCTTGTCGAGGGAGGATTGGGCTTCATCCACCAGTGAAGCCACAATCTTCTTCCTCCCCGACATGTTTTTACTCCCCCGCATGGCCGCGTTCATGCGGGAGAAAATACTCATTATCTCCCGCGCGGGCGGCACACCGATATCCCTGCGACTGCGCAGGGACGGCACAGATGACGGGGGTGGTGTTGGCGGGCGCTTTCTGTAGGCGTCGAGACGCGTGCGCACCGTCTTCACCGGCACCTCCTCCTCCGAATCGCTGGAGAGGAGGGACCCCCACCCAGAGCAACTAGTGCTCCGGTCGCGCGGCAGCCCCCCCTTCTCGAGGGTCCTCTTCTGCGAAGAAGAAGGGCCCTTACCCCTCACACTACTGGGAGCTGACCCATCGTCAGTCCCAGCAGCAACATTTCCTTGGGGCGTCGACGTCGCGCTGCAACTAGGCGGCGCGACGCGAGCCCCCAAATCAAAAGGCATCGAAGTCCGTTGTTCGCGCAATATGTCGTCGGCTGAGACTGCCCGGGGAAGGGCAGTGTCAGGACCGGGGGTCTCTTCAGGCTTCATAGTAAGCACAATTCCTTCTGTGTTGGCCACTCAAGTTTCGATTTCGACGTTCGGTCACCCAAATTGCCACTGCGTTACCGTGGTCAAGTTGGGGTCCAGGGCGGACGGCGAGGACGTAGTCTAATCTCTTGGGGCCCCGCCCCCGTGTTCTAATCGTACCTTTAAGGAACAGTTTCATAAACTACTATTCAGAATTGGGTAATAATGGACATCTTCTCGTTATCTTAGCGACACACTTACATATCTCAGGAGTGTGTAATGTGTCGTAAATAAATATTAAGTATGACAAGTCTTAAAATTACTACAATGATCCTTTATACGATACCAGGCCTACGTCACTCGCCTAACAATCGCAAAAAATACGTGACGTCAGCGACAACTTAAAGTTGTAAGTCAGTAAGGGTTGTCTCTTGTTTGTGATACGGCATTGACCATAGAGTTGATATTGAGGAATTAACGCTATAATTATTGGTCAAATTATGCCGTTACTAACATCTGATGTAAATCAAATATCGAATAACCTAAACGGTCTTTGAAATAGAATTTTGCGTGAAATATAATTATATAATGTCTGTAAATACCTATAAATTTTCTTTTAAGTGATAGAATCTGTCTTAACAATGGACTATGCAAGCATTTATTGACGGTAATGAGGGAGCCTCGTATTTGGCCGGAAGATAAGATTACGGATAGATAAATGACTTGTATTTTGCAGGCATTCTTTAGTAAGGCATTCGGATATGTGCCTTATAGGGCCCCTTAGCACCCTTTAGGAGTCCTACAAGGTCATCCTCACCAGCAATAATACACGCGTTCACCGACTAGGCTATGGTAAACTTGTATAAATTTCTAGGAAAGGCATTAATTAAATTTTTACAAGTTCAAAAATGTCTAAAGAACACAATCGAAATTGAAACGTCATAGCTTCCTCCGTCTATCAGTAGGTATATATGGCACCGTCTCAGGCATGGACCTATCTCCTGGACCCATAGTTGCAACCAAGTTCGTTAGGACTAAAACTTACTTTCACTATTGATACTGTTGCACGGGTCAGAGTAAATATATTATGTAGGGAGGTATGTCAGTTGCAACATGGTCTAATTTCGGATATCACGAACAAAATATAATTTCTACATCTGGCGTCCAAGAAATGTAGCGTGAAAAGCGGAAATCATCGCCTCAATATCGATTATGGATACACACAGTTATCGTTAGCAGGAACAGTGCATACGCGCACATTACGGCGCATGCATGCCTCGACGATTAACGCGAGATTTGGTCAACAGTACATTTTTATTTGTTGTTATTAATTTATTATATAGTATTGTAAATAGTGACATAAAGCCTTGAGTAATAGATAGTAAACCATTGTCCTGTTTCATTGACGGATGCTTAGATCTTTGTGGTAAGAGGTTCAACAAACCTCTTTCTCTAATTTAAGAATCCGGCGTTTATTAGTGGAGAAACCGCCACTGGTCTCTTTTCTCCGCACAAACCTTTCACTTCCTTATACGACCCAACTTGTATTTGTTATTTTAGGTGACCTTCATCGCTTTCCTTCAACGTCACCTTCAATAATGCTTTTTATAAACGAGCTATGCGATGATGTCGTATCTGGTGACCGATCATCCTCCCTCTCTGTTTCTCTATAACTATTGTTATTGCTCTAGTTTCTTCAAGCATCCTCTTGTTAGAACCATTATCTATCCAGCATATTGAAAACTCCATTCTTCATTTTTTATTTATGTAGTTAGATAGGTAATAGCACATTCCAACTACCTATAATCGAATACTGTTAAGTCCTAAGCTGTTCACAACTGGCCAAGCCGATGACCATAGATGAAACAATCAAAGTTACGTTATAACTGTACCGTGACGTGCCTATATGTCTGTTTGTATGCATGCCACGTCGCCAACACTAGCGATAGCAAATGCGTGTCATTATACACACATTGGATTATTAGTGGTATTGCGTTATCCTGGTATATGTCATAGATATTCGGATATCTGTAGAATCTATAGGTAACTACTATAATATAATACAGTAAGAATCTCATCAGTACAACAAAAATGGATTTTAGAGATGTAAAAAGATAACAAGACACAAAACAAGTTTTTTTTTTAATTCTTACCTGTCTGTATGTCCTTAATGGATTTTCATATGGTTTTAACAGATAGAGTAGGTACGCTCAATCAAAGGCAGCGTATAAGGCTTTGATTCATCAACGTCTTATACGTTGCCTATTGCGTAAAATATTAAGCAACGGGTGTCAGCTTAATATTTTACACAATCAAAAATAAGACATCGATTTCCCATAAAACTTCTGTCTCCGCATGCGTAATCACTTTTTGTGAAAGAAAACCTCTTTAAAACAAAAAGCAATCATGCAAATATTTTAATCAGTAAACCAGATGTGTTTAATACAACGTTATATAAAGATAAAATAACTATTATCATTAAATACCACAAATGGAACATCAAGCACCGGAACTAGATTATTTTCAAAAAGCATTCCATTTAAACATTGGCGGGATCCCACACGTGCCGCAAATGCGAACTCGCGATAGACTAATGTAAAGATTAGGTATTTCCGTTAACACTCCTGCGCATCTGACGGTCTTGGTCTATGACTCATTTGTCTATATCATCATACTTTATAATTATTATTTCTTATATTTTATGTTGAAAGTTATTACACTTTGGAATCCTTACCGATTCTGTTTCGTTCATCTACTTTAAAGTTTTAAGATCTCTCTTTACTTCCTCCTTCTTGCTCTTAATCGTCAAGGACCCACTAAATTGTCAATAGTCACCTCATTTAATCCTTTCGCATTTGAAATCTCAAGGAGTAAGTTCATAAATAAATGATCAGAGATTTGCGGCAAGTTAATTTCATCGTCGTCATCTTGTTAGTCTTTTTAAATCATATTTGCTTTCCTTTTCGTTTCTCTTTACCTACCTCAGTCTAAGGCATACCCTGCAAAAATACTATTTGTACGCCTATATTCTTTCATGACTCTTTATGCCATTGACAGCCATATGTATACAATCTTGTCATGTCTATATCTAAATTAAATTCCAAAAACAACAAGTTTCATTTCAGTGGCACACTCGACACAGTTAAACACAGTGTTCAGACTGCTCAGTGTTTCTTATAGATAAAAATAATAGTTGATACTGAAGTGTACGCACTGTGAGTCATCTGACCTTGATGGAATCGAGACACAGACGTCGACGAGACGGTAGCACAAGTCTGGTTACTCATTCCCTTGTGTCGTGAAGGGCTCTTTAGCACTTTGTAGCTAAAGTGTTATAAAGAGGTTATAACAGATAATAAACCATCCTCCTGCATCTGTGTACGATATTACATTCCTTTTTATTTTTAAATGGCAATACTATTTCGGATACAAAAGAAAATTGATAGAAAATTTTGCTTACTATTCGTCAGAGGCGCCATAAAGAATACCATCGATTTAAATTCATCAACCGGTTACTTTAAACGTTCAACATTTACTAAACCAGCAATCCAACAAAATGCAAGACTTGCACAATAGAATCGGCTTTACTTTTTCTCCATCAAAACAGGGAACTTTGTATGACATTAAAATTTGACACTGTTGACAAACGTAAATGTAAATTCACGTACGCATACATTTATTGTGCACCTTTCGTGCCTTTTGACTAAAGCCAATTGTAATGCAACTGCGTCTCCTATTTGCATTTCAATTAGACATATTGAGAGACTCCAAAGCCTTAGCAAACTTGTTGTAAACACACTCCTGTTGAGAAGTGTTCGGACAATATAGTGTTGCTACACACTTAATGTCACCTTGTGGGCAAAGGTCGTTCGAATACACTGTAAAGTAAAATACTAGAAGGTTAACTTTTCAATTCGTACATATTATAATATACTATTTACACTAAAGTTATCTAAAAACTTAAATAGTCTAAAACTTAATATCTATTAACTAACATGCGTCATAATATAACGCCTCCACCTCGTCGTCGATTGCAAATGTTTCCAGAAGGCTGGCAGCATTGCCACATTCTACAGCAGTACTTATTTTGCAAATTAGCAAAATATTTATAAGTAACGCCCGTTTGTAACCTTCTAAATTGAAGTTAAGTTAAGAAAATTATCATGATGCCATTTCTAAACAAAGTGCTGTAAAGTATACCTATTGGCTTAAAAAAGGGGCTTCTGCAGCCTGCAACATTTATATCCCCACAATTATATCCTGATTACACACGTTTAAGGGGTACTTAAAATATTTCAAAGTTTAATTAATTTCAGAATAGGTTTTTACGTACAAAGATAGTTAAGTAAAGATAATGAGGGCGTAGACAGGCGTAGGAAGTTTATGTACAAAATTTTTCATTTGACTATTCCATAATGTGAGAAGTTAAACTACTGCATCCTTTCTGATGCATGTCACAATGCAGAAGCATAAAATAACCATAAATTGAGACTCGATCGTTTTAGTACAAATTATTGAGCGATTCCCATTGTTATATAGATCGTGTTCTTACTTGTAATTGTAAATTATAACTCTAAACATATTTTATGACCTAATAAATACCTATAATGTGGAATATCATTATTTTTTTTCAGATTTTTCGACATAATATTATGCTAAAAGGCCTTTTAAAAACTTAATATCTAAGCAGTCATTTTAACTCCCATCTATTATTATACCTGACCAATATTGGGTATATTTAATGCCCCCATTTAAGGGTATAGACTCGCCCCCTACTACGTGGGACAGGGTATTTGTTCGTGAATCCCCCCCCCCCCCCCCTTGCTCTCTCTGTGTGTTTCCAATTTACTAAATAAATATTGATATAGGTATATAGGTAGATAAGTAAAGTTCGCGAGGGATAAGCGGAGCTTTGCATTTCTGTGAGTGCAATGTACGTGAACGTATATGTGACCTCTTTTACACACACATGTGTTGTACACACAGCTCCAAAAAGAGATTTTACTCTACTTTTCGTGTTCACTAACACAAATGCAAAACTCGGCTTATCCCATGCGAACTGTACCTAGGTATTTTTTATTGTTGTAATTATAATCAGAGAATAAAAAATGTCTGTCGGTGTAGACTGCAGATGTACAACGACCTCCAAAACATGCAGACAGACAAAAAAATCCAAACGTGAACTTTTTCTTAATTACTTTATTGAGAAAAAGTTCATCAAGTGTAAATCAAATACTTTATTTTTTTGAATTCCGTGGATCAAGGCCGCGGCCGCTCTTACGTCCGTTGCCGGGCGTCTCTGGTTCACACGCAAAAGGTTTTTCCAGTGGCGCCCGACGGACTTTGACCACCTCTGTGGTCTCTACGGGGGTTTGGTCGGGATGAGAATCCCGCATCGTGCGGGTAGGGTTTTATCCCGCGTCAGTGAGTGAATCTGGTTGCGTGCTGTGGGGCAAAGGCCTCGATTCATTCACTGACCCTTCTAGCCTGCTTTTGTAAGGACGGCGGGTGGCTATCCCGCCATTCTCAAGCCCCGATCAAGAAGAATAATCTTTAGACAACCAACTTTAGTAACATTGATTGGATGTACTTAGTTTTTAAGTACTAACGTATTTATGTATAGATGAAATCGAGGCTGGGGTGGGTAGAGACCACGGATGTCCAGTTACAACCTTGAGATAATTCTTTCGCGTCCTCAACTTTCATAATTGTTATCATGTATGCTCACCGGAATGCTTTCAGAACACTTAAATCCCGGTAATGTGTGTACTACCATAAGAATTTGAAACGATAATTTATGGCAGTTCAAGGATTATTCATGGCAATTATTATCTAGCAATTGAATATTCGTACCTTATAGTTGAGGTTATAAAAAACCAAAGGTAAAATTGATTAACTAGATAGTTAAATACAACATACGAGTATTCAATGTTACTTCCAAAGCCACACCACAAACCAACAATAAAGCTGTCATTCTCCAAAAAGACCAGTAAGCAGTTAAAATGATTTACTCTGTACGAAGTTTACCTTTTGTCGAATTATAAATAGCGTCAGTACCTATTTTAGTTGCCTGTGTTGCTGCTTACCCCCTTTTCAAACGGTTCAAGGGCAGACGATGTTCAGCACAAATATTTGTTTAGTGGCTAACTCAGAAGAACTTACACTAAGTATGATATGGATTAGTTTCATTTCAAAGTTATGAGCCCTTTTCGACTGGTTCCTAATTAACTGATGCTCAAGAATGGGCGCCTTCACACTGCCACGATATAGGGGAGGTAAGGGTGCATTGGGTATGTGTTGTTAACCAATTTAAGAAATGTTTAAATTGTCATTATTCAGATGTGGAAAGTGGGATGAGAATTGGGAAGAAAAAATTTGTGGCAAGATGAGGTTCAAATACTTACTACTAGGGTACTATGGGGTCAGAAAAATGAGGGTGAAACTGACCTGGGATGCTTAGTTTTCGAGATATGGGGTACTGGGAATCTTGGGTATTTTTGCGGGATGAGAATTCCCGGGATTTTTTTTGCAGGCGAATGGAACTTGTGATGGGAGGTGGTGCAGGGGGAAGAAAAATATGCCCAGAATTTAGGTGGGTAGCTCGGTTCCCGAGATATAGGGGCTGGGAAGTTAAGAAGTAATGTCGGGAGTAACTAAATTCAACTTAACCTAATGTTGTACTCTGCAGTCATTCGGTTTGGTGCCTTTCTCGCGCCATCCTGGCGCGTTGCTTGTTAGTTTAGCAGACTACCGTTTTTTTGACCAATTACAGTTGCAACGTAGTAGTATAGCAGTAGCATGGCGTTTTACGTTCATTTACGCGACTTTAGGCCCCTAACCTGATGTGGTAGGTTCTGCAGTACTCATCTGCATAATGGCAATTTAAACATTTCTTAAATTGCTTAATAACACATGCCCAATGTACCCTTACCTCCCCTATATCGTGGCGTATCGTAAAATGCACGGTACCGTGCCAGTGTGAAAGCGCCCAATGTTTAAGAAGACTATAATAGTAGCTTTATCTATATTAACCGAGGTAAAGTTTGTGAGTTTCGATGAGGGAAATCCCCAGGCACTAAAGATCGAATTTTGAAAATTATTTCACTGTAAAATTTGTATCCTTTTTATTTTATTTGTTACTGGTACATATGTTTCTTTTGATATATCTAGATAGAAAATATTTGCAAAGCATTCTCCTTGTTAGAAAAGGAGATGAGGTTGATTGATGATTTCAGCTGAGATTCAAATCTGCGTATGATTAAATTATATAAGAACACAAGTAAATGAATTCAAAACATAATTCTTAACTCAAAATATTCACTATAAGTGATAAGTTTTCTATAAGTGTTAGCAAATCAAAATCAAAATATATTTATTCATGTAGGTCACAAAGAAACACTTATGAACGTCAAAAAATAAAATGCTTCTACATTTACATTTACCGCCAGATTCGCAAGGCAATAGGTAGAGCCTGTGAGGAAAGAACCTGGCAAGAAAAACTCACGGCCACTCTTTTTATTCGCCAGTAAATACAATGATTCTGTTACAACAATAAAAAGAGGGCAAGGGCAGTACGTGACCATGTGTGGACCAAGTAGACTTACAAATTATGGATCTCTGTTATTCACAATAAAGTCAAATACTAGTTATAGGTGCCACATAATCTGAAAGTGTCCATACCTGATAATATCATAATAATAATAATTTAACAATAATAAGTGAGTTTCAGCAATAAAACAACATTTCAAACAGAGTATCAAACAGAAGTAGCACCTAAGTAGCTCGAGTGATGAGCAAGCAACTCATTGCCATTTCTCTGTATCATTTAGATAATCCTTAATAGTATAATATGCCTTTCTTAGGAGGTGTGTCTTAACAGCCACTTTGAATTTATTCAAAGGAAGGTTCATAATGTATAGAATGTGTGAATTTTGCCATAAAAACGTACACCAAATCCTGCAAAGGAGTCATGAACCTTCTGTAAACGATAATACGTCCCAACCAATTTATGCTTATTTCTAGTATTTATTGCATGTATGTCACTTTTCATACTGTATAAATGTATATTCTGTTTAACGAACATAATATTCGCATATATATATTGTGATGCAACTGTTAAAATGCCTATTTCTTTAAATCTTTCTCTAAGAGAAACTCGTGCATTCAGTTTATAAATCGCACATATAGGTCGCTTTTGGAGTATAAAAATTATATCAGCTGCCTAAGGCCTATGCATAGGCATCAGGCATAGGCCTGATATAAGGAATGAATGCTAATATTATCCAACGTTTTGGATCAATATCATTGTGTTATCATTGTGTGAGCAATATATTGTAATCACAAGTGCCTTCATTAATTTTTCCGACAATATTCTCCTTGATTCTGTTCGAAACTTTAAAATACGAATTTCAAAATTCAAAATACTCCCAATTCCCTTTATATTGTAACAATTCTATGTTGTGGTTGTAAGTCTAAACGGCCAGTAACATGATCCCTAGATGTTTATTAGAAAAGCAACCGGGGTTCTTAGTAACATTGTTTGAAATGAATGTTACAGTCGATTTACTGAGACTAGTTGAGCAATTTTAAATACCAGCAAGTAAATCACCGATAGCAAGACAAACAGGCAATATAAAAGTTAAACTGCCTAAAAATACTTTGATATTTTAGATAAAATTGATATGATAGGACCCCGTCGGAATCGGAAGCAGACAGGCACAAACAGAAGTTGGCATTCAGATCAAAAAGAAGAGACACGGATTTTTGAAATCTTCTGTAAAGACTACCGAAAAAATTCGAAAAAGTATTTTGCGAAATTTGACACGTTGAACCTTGCTTTTTTTCGAATAAACACAGCAAAAAAGGGACGGTTATAAATCTGCAGCTCAAGGAGAATATAAAAGACCATAGAGACTTATGAACTTTGATTCAAATAATTTAAAAAATATTTTTTTATATTGTCGATTGACGGCACTTGTTAAAATTTTATGTTGATGGCAATTGGTCATAATTCATCATTTTCACAAAATATACTTCGTAAAATGAATCGATTTCGCTTACGTCATCTATTGATCTATTATTACTCAATTAGAACCAACATAATGTTTTCTTTTTTTCTAGTTAAATATAATATGTACTTTTAAGTTAAATATAATTGTACTCGTAGCTTATAGTCGTGAGGTAAACCCAGCCAGGTTTATGAAGTTGAGGAATAACATTTGTGACTATAAAATTTATGGAAATAACTAAAAGAGGTCAAAAATTCTCAAATAATTTTTACCAACAGTTAAAAAATATTTTTTTTAGGACAAATATATCAAACACTTGGTCGTAAACGGTAATTAAAGCAAGTAACTGCTAGCGTAATTTCACGTCTGTGTAAATTACAAACATTGCAATTTAATGAAGTTTCCCTTGCGAAACTGATCAAAATTATAAATGCAACGGCTACTACATGCCATTGATGTTCTGCCATGTGTTCGTGAGAAAATTTTTAATGATAAACAGTACAGTCTTTGATGACCCGCTGCGCTAGCGGAATTTACTAGTTAAGTTTTTATAAGTTGCATTGCAAATGTTGATACCATTGGTGATTTATAAGATATCTTTAAATACGCAGGACTATTTGCATTTTATTTTTAAAATGTAATGAGAATTTTTTCATAATGTAGATTGTATTGATCACTAAACAAAGAAAATCAGTGTATTTATTTGATTCAAATCTATAATAATTTGGGAATTCCAATCTTCAAAATATAGCATGGTTGGTCTATGAGAGTAGATTAGGTAAATAAAATTTAATAGTAAATATCTAACTACGAATATAATTTTGAACAAGTCTGGACAAAAATTTTGCAATTCTCAAATCTTGTAGATAACTTTAATACGTGTGCTACGTAGTATAATAATAAAAACAGACTGTAACAGTATTAAAATAGCATAATATATTCAGCGATAAGGTTACTCTTAGATGTCTGATCCAACGGAATAAGATGCCCAACGTGTAGGTTTATCAGATTTATTGTGTTAAGATTGCGTTCTACAATCAACATGTATCGAAGTAGATATAAAATCTGTGAAAAATGTTTACCTAAAATCAACTTTTTTTCCATAGAATGTTGTATTATGAGTACTGTAGCATCAGAAGAAAATATAAAAGACACTGTTATAAATTGTTTCGCAAAAAAACTCCGGCCAACAGGTTGCTTTAAATTAAATAAAACCAGACTCTGATCACAAGCCAAACAGATGGGTTTACAAAGATAGAAATAGTAACCCCATGTGTCATATTAGCATATTGACACAAAGAGTCATAACTAACTTAATCAGCAATTACACAGAAGACAGTAATTGGGATCAAGTTCAGTAACATGAACAGAAAATAAATAAAAAAACTTAAACTAATAAATCCAGTTTCAGACGAATAAGAAAATAAATGGCCTGGTAACTCCCCTACCGAAACGTTGGCAAAACGAAAACCATGGTAACTCACATCTGTGCACCTGTACCGAAATATGCAAATATATGAAGGAATATTATTCCTAGAATAGCAACAGACTGTAAAATGAATATGGGGATACCATGTGCATTCAAAAACTTGCAGTTACAAATATATACTGCAGTAAATAACATTAATGCTGCAGTGATTTCAGCTTTATTAAGAAAGGAATAAGGGGGTTAGAAATTTATTTTCTAAAGGGCCTGCAACAGATGTTCGTTTTTGGAATAATTTGTCATTCGTAGTGGACAGCGTTGACGTGACGTTTCGCCCTTTGCTAATGTTCATTTTGGGAGACAGAACTGCATTGGCAGTCTTGGGAAAAGTGGAGATAATTTTATTTTATTTTCTTTGAAGTTTGAAATGTTATTAAATATTATAAGTCGGTGTCCACACTGAAGGTATCGACATTACATAGTCATAGTGTAAGTTGGTGCAGTCACTTAGTAAGTAAGAAATATTCTAAACTACCGACATCATGTTCATAACATTACTGAAACATTGACTTTGTTTTAGAATGTGGATATCTTGAGTGTGCATTCATTGTTACTGATATTCCAATAATATGACCCAGATAGAGAATAAACAGCATTTTATAGATATGTATAAAATGAAAACGAATAGTATAGTGATCACAAATAGAAGCAAAGCTCAATGAACTGAGAAGCCAATCATAGCGTAGCACGACGAATATTTACAGTGCGCGGACGCAAAGCGCGCGAATACATCAATGACAAACATTCAGCGACGGCCACGGATGAACATTAACTAGATCAAGTCCCCTTGCTATAACCGTTTTTTTAACCAAGAGGATATAAATTTTATAAAACGGAAAGCTTAAAGATAAATGGATGTTCGTCAAATAATAAGACAGTGTACATAATAGAAAAATAGTTGTTTTTTTCCTTTCTATATTCAGTTTGTTTCAGTATTCAATAAGATAGGTTTTAGAACCTATCTTATTGAATACTAAGATCAGAAGCTGAAGAAAAGTTTTAAGTGGGTGGTACTGTGTAATATAAATAGTTAGATGATGTCGTGATAAATAATAATTTGATCACATGACAACATAGAGCTACACGGTCGTCGTATACGTATGACAAATAAAATTGAAGTATCTGTGTGTAATTTCAATTTACCAAGTTTTTACCAAATAAACGATACTGATATAAAATATGCATTTTTTTAAATTTTTGTCTGTCCGTCTGTCTGTCTATCTGTCTGCTTGTTTTCGCTAATCTCTGGAACGGCTGAACCGATTTTAACGGTACTTTCACTTGCAGATAGCTGATGTAATAAGGTGTAATATAGGCTACTCTTTATCCCGGGAATGTGTTTCCGCGGGAATTGGACCATATCAATTTCACTTGGGCGAAGCAACTAGTCAAATGTAATAACTTAATAAATTACATCAAGACTAAACATATCATGCGCATACAGTTAATAATAATATCACGAGCGATATTACTAAAATAGAAGATATAGATCAAGCAGACGAGACATCAAATACATGAGATTTATTATTTGCCGTCACAGCACCAGTATTTAATGAGAATATATCAAAAATATCTGACGTGCTGACAAGAGAATGAAAAATAGTTGAAGAGTAATGTTATGAGCGTCTTGAACATTCATTGTGCAGTATTTGCATCAAAAGAAAAAAGAACCGCTTGGATAAACTTATGTAAAAATTAAGGAATCGTTTGATGAGATGACACATCCAACGTATAAAAGTTTTGTAAACTGATTTATAAACACAATATTATAAATTAGTTTCGTTTTTAGTTTATGAAATGAAACATAAACTCTAAATACTAAATAATAATCAACATAAAATCTAAATAATAATTACTGTCCAATTAGCAAGCAAAGAATGGAGCTTTATTTCAATCGTAGCCCATCGTCATAAAGTACATGAATTTATATTGAATTGTGACTTTTTTAATTGAGAGAAAATTGCAAGCATTTATGTTAGCGACGCCATTTGAAGTGCAGGTGTATGTATATAAATGTAAAATGGATGGTCGTTTTACCTTAAACAGGTAACAGATGATACTTTTTACAAAGATAAACAAACATCAACATAATTACCATCTCATTACAATTTTATGAGCTGGTAAAATATGATTTTAATGTTTTGCAACATGTTATTCTAAATTATGCACCAAGAATGGAATACTGTTAGCAAACACAATACCGTATAAATTATAATCAAGCCTTAAGTAATATTACAACGAAATAGTATTATAAACTTTACTACATTTATCAAATGAACTACTTTGGAGTGATTCAACTATAAATTTAATCTCATTTGGACCGAAAATAACTATTATTTATGAGTTCAGAGTTACAACAAGATTATACATGGCTGTGACAAATTTACAAGAAATGCACTAAATAATTTACTTATTTGGTAAGAGTTTATCAAGTTGAATAATTAGTGTTATTTATTAACTTACAACCTGTATACTATAATAAATCTTACAGGTTACCCTGTAATATAAATTGTTGTAATTAACAAGTAATCTTTTCAGACATTTGTCTTCTATGGTGATTAAATGAAATTATTGGTCAAATAATTAACATTGGACATAGAAGCAATGTCTTTTATGTCTATCAAGAGATAACGTATTGGATGGTTTTTAGAACAGAATTTAAAACAGAAACCTATTTGCATTTGGTGATCAAATCACAAAAGTCTGTTAGATAAAAATGTCCACACAGTTCTATACCAAGGAACAAAATGACAATTTAAATAAAAATGCCCTCAAAACAAGTTGTCGTAATCAAAAATTTACAGAAATATTTTATATTTTAAAATTTGGTCACTTTAATGTTACAGAAAAAATGGTTAAGAACAATATCGAGTAATGACAACCACGAGTTTCTACCACAGAGCAACAAATTTCGGGTCTAAGGATTCTACAGATGGTTTGTAAACAAAAAAAAAAACAAAACTAGGCAATTAAATTCTCCTCAGTGTGATTCACGATCTTATTTTCGTTGTTATCAGTTTGCATTTAAATTGAAAGCCCTTAAAATGATTCAGTAACAAACTCAGTTATCGTATGTAATGGTGTTAAGTCTACAATACTTAGACAACAATTTGAACCGTGTTCCGTTTGTGTATTGCATACTAATAATCAAATAACCGCTACGAGCACGAGATATTTGGTTGAGTAATTAAAACATGGATTAAACAAGGTTGAATTAACCAACATCGGTCTAGACTAGATTTTAGGAACAGAGAGTGACTCTGAGTAATGTAAAATACGTACAATATATATTCAGTAGACATTTAAATTTGAAGAAACCGTTTCATACACCAATCCTAATAATTATGCAGCATATGTCCAGAAGTATATTTTCTAGCAGTTATAAACAGTTTTATGGAAAGAATCATTCGAACACCGTGAAAAAGTATTTATTTTCATTTGTACTATAAAATTTTAACGACATTTTAAGCATCCTTTCCATTTCGGAACTACATTTCGGGAGTAGCACTGGGTTTTACAGTTTATTTGCTTTCTGGCTTAGTTAAGACTTTTAGTGTATGTCGAGTCTATTATGTCTCATTTAATTACTTGTTTCTTGAGGCGATTAACTGCGGTAGATATACTGACTGTGAATGTGAATGAATGTTAAATTAAGACATTTATTTTTTACTTATTAACATTATATTGTACTTCTTCAATAAGAAACTCCAAAGCGTTGAATTTGACAGTCATAATGTATTAAAAAACTTTGAGGGGTCCTTCAAGGAAGCATAATAGGTCCAAATACGGCAAAAAATCGTATCTGTTGTAAAAAAATATTGTGTGTATTTGTATGGTTATAACGGGAACAGAAATAAATCATCTATGAAAATGTCAACTGTTTAACTCGGCTCCTGAGATACAAATGTGATAGTTACGTTTTTCTTATAAAATGTATGTATACATTTTGAAAACTATTATAATTTAACTTATAACTTTCTTAACTCAAAAAGAAATACAATTTGATTTTAACAAATCATCGTACCGTAAATAAAAGTCAGGACGATTGCCAGGATCGATAAACAAAATTAACATGAAACATAGAAATACAGAAGGAAGGTGAGAGTTTTCTTGGATATCGTAATAACATAAGTTGCATACTAAATGGTGTTTATAATAATGTCCAAGGTTGGGTAAGGACGAAGGACGTCACGAGTGAAACAATCACGATTACTGAACTCAATGGAAATGCATAAGACGTGCGTGACCGTGCTAAGGGATGGTGGAACACTATTAATATGAAAACTGACATACAATTCCAAGTATCATTACCTTCTTCGAAAGAAGAAAAAAGTACGTATGAGAGTTTGTTGGACACTCACACAAAAACTGTTGGATTTTTACTATATTTTAATTAATATAGCTCTTTAGCTTGTGTCTTTACACAAAGCAGATAATTATACAGGCTATGGTTAATCTCAATAAGAGATTCACGTAGGAGTCAGAAAATATTTATTGAGAAGTCGAGGAATGTTTTTAGAGGTTAAGATAATGTAACCTTGTTTGTAATGAGGAAGGTTGTAAGCTATATTTATGGCATCACGGTATTCTCAAGATTTGAGCACTGAAAACACTTCCACTTTCAGTTGCATGCGCAGCCTATGTAGTTAAAGTAACGCAAAAAGACAGACATACATCACGTCTATATCCCTGAAGGCACAGATGCATTACACGTCCACACTTTGCCAGAATTCTTGTTGGTCCCACGTAATAGAGGGCAAGCCTAATGACGTTACCGAGTTATGTAGAAAATCTATAACCATTCTGTCTGTAAATCAAACGCTACAATCATTTATGAAATACTAAGAAAGGGGTTTTTGGCGAGTAAGAATTACGCTAACAAAGTTATATGGTTACAAGTGTCGTCTAGTCAAATATATTGCTATTACCAATGCAACTATTGTAGCAACCCTATGAATCCCAGAGGATACGCCGCCGTTACCCATATGTCGTGTGGTTTCACAGCAGTTCTTGTAAAAGATGCCGACATCCTGCTGATGCGCATGCAATTTGTATGCAACGCGAAATCGCGATTGTAGTGTTTACTTGGTATCAAAGAAAAACAGGAATGCCATTTTCTAAAAAAGAGTTGATTTTTTTAATGTTTTTCAACGCCTTAATAAATGGCCAGATAATTGTGCAATTTTTGTATTATTTCATTGAAGTGTCCTGAAATATTTAGCGCTTTATTAAAATGCCAAAATGTAGTAAATGATGTACGAAGCCAAATGAAGCAGAAGAAAAAAAGAAGAAAAGCAAAAATAAAAACATTTACTAAAAATTGGGTTCAATAGTATTGTGTCCAAACCAAACACAGATAGTATTTTTTTAAATTCCATCATAATATTATAATCTAATATAAATATAGAGCTTTCACTATCACACTATCAGTCAAATGAAACTGCCTATTTGTTTAGGATCAGCGATAAAAAAATATTCGCTGAATATCATCATTGTACACAACCGTAGATAATTTGGGATGTATGCTTTTTTTTAAAGGTAAGATTATCTATTTAGTTGTTAGTTTGTAAATATTGATAAAAGAGACGTAAAATTGCGGAGTTGACAAATGGATCTTTACAACAAATTGATATATAATTTTTTTTTAATAATTATGTGTCAAAGAACTTTTACAATTCACTTTTAAAGTTTCTTCAAACCTCAAGGTACATTAATCATCTTATCACATCCTTTCAACCCTTAACATGTTCACAAATTAAACAAATTATCAAACTTGACTCAAATCGATGCACCAAGTCAACATGAGCGTACAGGACGTCAGATTTAATAGATCATAACGACCACCATAAGCAGACCTTTTAAAATTACTCGCCCTGCCCTACAATGTATTAAATTAAGGAATTAAAAAGAAAGCAAAGAGCTTTCAATTGTCTGGTCATTAAGTAATTAGGCATCCGGTGTTTTAATGAGAACCAAATGACAGAGTTGGAAGGGAACAATCGATTTGCACCCGTGAAGTAATAACGAGTTCCGTTGCTCTATTAACCCTGAACATATTAATTTCATCACAATATTATTTAAAGCTCCTTTTACATCACAACGATCTAATTTTGAAAAATCTAAAAGGTAGGTACGGAAAAAACAAGAAAATCCTCTAAGTATCGCTTTTTGAAAATTACAAAATGATTGTCAGTTTCAGAACGATGAGGACTACGTAATAACACGTTGATAAAGATTATAATTCGAACCGTGGCAAAGTCTTGCAATGAATGTAGTTTAAATTCCGAACAGATTTCATTTCCGATTGCCAAAAATAACGTGCACAGGCCTATAAATTTTTATTTTTTTAAATTTGTATTCGACGTACGAATGGATTAGACTTTTAAATTTTCGATCCCATCCCAGATTTTCGTTAATATGCGGATCAATTTTGAATACGAAATTCAAAGTTTCTACATTCAGATACGTATGAACATTCGTACTGCGTATTGTGTGCCCTATTGTTAAGCTTTAAATACGGTTGACATCTTGACATGAAGGTCTCATATTGTAAAGTATTTGATCAATAAACAAGTTACCCATTGTCGTATTTCAACATAAAAAAAGAACTTACCAAGAACTATGTCTCTGGCTGTAACGACGCATGCCGTTGCCAAAAGAATAGACAAGACAACAGCGATTGGCATTTCGCGCCAAAACGCAATGGTGTCAGGCTTCATGTTTCACCGACAATCTCAACTTTTCTTATTTGGATCCATTAGTCTGAAACAAAGACATTAAAATATTAATTTACTGGTTAAATGTTGACTTTCTTCTCTTCTAAATAAAATTCTTCTGCCATTTTCACCTAGATATAAGTAAAATTGTTTCTGCCAAGGTTAATAGAACAAACAGAAAATTTATTAAAATTTATATAGAAATTTTATATTACTAAAACTGGATATTTAAGAATGGTAAATATTCTATCTAAATATTTAAGAATGGTAAAGCAAACTCATTGCTTTCAAATACAGAAAAAAATAGTTTAAATTCCAAATACAAAAGTCCTCTTTGAAACATATATGGGTAATAATATTATGAAGCAGAAATTCCAGTTTCTATTAAAATGAACTTAGCACAATAATTATTCCTATTCTCGGTTTTGAGTATTCAATTTAATACATTCCTTTTATAACCATATGGCAAATATTAGTAAAGTGCCCCACAACCGTATAAAATTAAATCGTGAACAATCCTGAATTTGCCATATTTGTCAGTAAAAGTCTCCTCTCGCGAGAAGCATCTGTATCACTAAAAATAGAATTTCTAACATACATTGGCTATAAAATGCGATATACGCCAACGTGTATTGGTTGCACAGCACTAACATCTGAAATACAGGGTGCGTGAAAGTAATAAATGTCAAAATAAATGCAGTGCCAGATTCGAACTGTTTTAGTGGGCAGTAAGAAAATACTTTGGGTTTATGTAACTTATGAGTCTAGTTAAGTGAAAACTTATTAGTTGAATGACAACTATCCATACAAACGGTTTATTGGCGATTTGTTGGAATTTAGCTGCTTAATACATAAACGGAACAGACCTACAACAAAGGTGTTCGGACTTTAGCGATGATGTGAGTTCAATTACCGGCCAACACACTACTAACTTGAACCCAAACTCGATAACTTTACACAAGTACTTATTGTTATTCTAAAGAAAGCAATGGGAATACTATAAGTAAGCTGTATTTAAGGTTGTTAGGATTCTTTAGAAAACGTCTCACGTCTCTATAAACAGGTGATTATCTTAATTTTATTGCAACACAGATTTGCGTTGTAAAAATTAAATAGCTATTCGAGACGGTTCATTAACTGACATAGTTTATTTGTATAAAAACGAATACTAAGAATAGCAAATGTAAATTACTAGCATTCCGTTTAAGCTTAAAGCGTATTCCTAATGAGTGAATTCACCGTTCGTAGTGTGGATGCCAGTCGGGGTTCAGAGTGGCGCTTCAAGATAAGATAAACTCTTTACTGTAAAAAAGAAAACACATAACAGTGTACTAAAAATATTTACAACATCTACCTGTCTAAAAATGTTGTTTAAAATATCCTCCACGTCATTGCCGAATGGGAACGTTCCCAGAATGGTGGCTGCATTGTCCCATTGGGTGGCGATATTTACTCTTTGGGCCAGAAAATTCTTCTGGTCCTGAGAAGCATCGATTAGGCGTTTACTCGTATCAATGTGTCTATGAAACTGGCGTTATGAATACTGTTCCGCATAGTATATTTTTTAAGACAAGATTTACTACAGTTCATCAACTACCTGATTTTCATGTATGCCCGAGCAAATGGTCACATTTACTGCCAAAAAGAACTTATCTCATTTTTTTATTGAAATATTATACTCTTGTTAACAAGTAATGTGGGAGTGCTTTTATTTATTCTGAAGACACAATTGTCATAATTGGCAACAAGCCCAAAAAGGTACTCATTTATTAATATATTATGACCTGTACCTAACGTAGGCCATATTTAAGAGAGCTTAACCAAATCTATATGAAATTAGTATTAATATTTGAACGGTAATGTTTAGTTTGGTCTTGACTTGTTGTAAAACTATTCCGTCGGGAAAAAGACGAGAATTTGCGTTGCGTCGGTCTATGACGTCATAGTTATAGGTAAGATGGACATCTTTCTAATTGGCGTCAAAAAAATTTAAAGAAATATAAACTCAATTCAACCAAATTCACAATTATGTCACAAAATATTAATTCCCATTACATTTGGATACAAAATAAGTAATAAGTCTGTCAAAACGAGGTCACAACGTCAATTAAAAAGTTAAAATACGTTTGTGTATGTCTTTGCTTATTGAGGGCTTAGCGTGAGCATGTGGAGAACATTTCTGGAATTAGCTGTGGTATTGTAAGCTGGGTTCTGATAAAGAGTTAATAATAACCAAAACAAAAAATATATATATGCGAAAGCTTGACTGTATATTGATTGCTACAAAGCGCACTGAACAGATTGTTCTGAAATCGGGCACTAAAATTATTTTCTGCCTAGTTTCTTGGGGAGAAGAGAACGTACGAGTATCATAAGTTTTCCTATTTACAATATGAGCTTGTAGGCTCTGAATATGTATCATTCATAATATTCGGCTCCCTTTTTATCATGCCTGGACTTCAACACACCGCAAGATATCATCGAGATTAAATCAAATATGATTTAAGCCGATTAAACTGAAGATAAAAACGTTTTAATATCAGTATAATACAGCAAATACAATATGAAGGATATGAAGTTAATGTCGACTAGATTAGTCATCATAAATAAACTATCTCATATTGTAGAGACTTTAGATCAACCATTAGGTAGATTAAAAGTGTCATTCGTTTTGTTCGTGGCGACTACTAAGCGGCTCTGTATATGTCTGCGTTCTAGTGGCGCCACATTACATTGAAACACGTCAAAAACAAGTTCTCAGAACAATAACTCCAAATTTTTGACCACACGACAACTTAAATTGGGAAGCTGTAGTGACATTACGTCATAAATCTAATGTCATCAAATATACCCTTTTTTTTATATATTTTTTTTAATTCCGCGGCCTAAGGCCGCGGCCGCTCTAACGTCCGTTGCCGGGCATCTCTGGTTACTAGCAGAGGGTATGTCCAGTGGCGCCCGGCAAATATACCCTAATGTTTAATTAATCTAAACGATTTTTACGTAAAGAATTCATTCGACATACATTATGAGCATTTTTATAAATATATAATTATAACTTTCCTGTACAGCCCGGTCGTTGGCACGGTATAAATATAAACATTAAAACAAACACCCATATAATATAACTTACGGATTTGATTCACAGCTCACGCTGTAATGAAAGGGGTAAACGTATTTATATAAATAATAATCTGTTATAAATAAGTGTAAAGTTTTTATTACATTTAATTTATTGTTTTACAAAGTAAAAACCGAGCTTACCCGAGAGGGTACCCGATTGCAACTTAATTTTCTTTTTTGTTGTTTTTCAAAGTTTAGTTCAGTTTTAGAAAATGAAATGAACTTGCTTCGTTTTTGACGGAACGGAGATATTCAGATAGAAATTATAAATCACAAATACTGAAATATCGTCGGCAGGACTCGAACCTAGGGCCTTTCCCTAACAAGGCACAGAGCAACGAATTTCAGCCTTGCAAGGGGAATGCTCTGACCACTGAGCTACGATGACCAATACCGACAATATCCAATCTTTTCTTCATATTATAAGTTCTAGATAGCACTATTCTCGACTGACTGCCTCGGTGGCTCAGTGGTATGAGTATGCGACTGCCGCCCCTGAGGTCCCAGGTTCGATTCCGGGTCGATTCGAATTATTTGTGTGATCCACAAATGTTTGTTTCGGAGTTTGGGTATTTTCTATGTATAATATGTATGTATTTAGAAATATATAAGTATGTTTATCAGTCGTCTAGATCCCATAACACAAGCCTATATTAGCTTAATTTGGGCTAGATGACGTTGTGTGAGAATGTCAAAAAAAAAAAAAAAAATTAAGGTCCGATGACATTTCAGTTTTTGTGATTTTTAATATAAACATTTTAAAAGTAGTTTAAGCAAACTCATTGCTTTGAAATACATAAATATATGAAACGGGGATAATTTAAAATTGTTTTCTTTTCATGACATTATTTTAACCAAGATTAAAATTGGCATTGAAACTTTTTAGAAGTCTTCAATAAAGAAAAAAAATAATTCTTTTTATGTGTGAATGACTATTAACCACGTTCTTCTTACATTCTCTACTCTCTATCTATAGTAATGCGTATGTAGTGAGAAGGCATACGATATTTAAAAAGGAATACGTCATATTATTAGGGTTGGTTCACTTTTTATTATCTGTCCTCGTTCTAAAATGGTTTTCAACAATCTTATTGTGAGTGATTTATTTCCTATGAGGAGTTAAAAATTAACTGTTTAATTGTTTTGTTTTTTTTTATATGGCATGTTCTATTTTTAACGGGGTATTTTTTGTGACCTTAAAACATGACAGGTAAATTGATTTATGAAGTTAAAGAAGTTGTTTGTCAATGTGGGTATAATATTAGGTAAAATTTAATACGAGTAGTAATTAATATCATTATTCACCTTCTGTATTTATTACTTACGGATGTCAAACATGGTCACTTAAAACATCTGTGAGAAATAAAATAAGGACATGGTTGACAACCTGTCTTCAAGCATGAAGGATGGAAAGAGAAGAATTTGGCAATAAGATTTTATAATACTGAAGAAAACAAACTACATTTACTAACCTACATTTTAAAACGATTTTTTTACAGACATACATATATCACGCCTATATCCCCGAAGGGGTAGGCAGAGGTGCGTTACACACCCACTCTTCGCCAGCAATTTTTTGGTCTCACGTAACAAGGGGCAAGCCCACAACAAACCGGGCACTATAGACGGTTTTTTATGGGTTTAATATATACCCTTAAATATATAGTTTATGTCCAAAACGTCCGAATGAGTTTAATAATAAAGAGTAGCAGTAATGTTACAATTAAAGTCCTGGTCGTCTCGAACTTTACGAATATTTTACAATACCAATACATTTTTTTGTTTTATCAATATAAAACAACAATAGTGTTCAGAAGTTTATGGACTTTTAAAGTAAAAAAATGTAAAAAATACTAAATGTTCATAAAACAAATAGTTATATAACGCAGCGCCAGATGTCGCGTGCGGCGGGTTTTTCTTATTCGTGTTTGTAAACACAGTTTTATGGATATTATACAGGATGGATCAATTACTCACGGCCACTCTTAAGTCCGTTGCCGGGCGCCTCTGGTTCACACGCAGAAGGTATTTCCAGTGGCGCCCGGCGAATTAATATCTATTTAAATAACTTGTTCGTATTATCTCTGACTAGGTACACTTTTTTATGGCTTTGTAATTTATAGTTGTTTTTTGTGACAAACAAATTATTATAACAGTCATACAATTAAGACATCTCGAAACCGCAATTTGCTTGACAGGTGCATTTGACCGCAAACCGCACATGTGTTAATAGATAAAATAAACAAACGGTTCTAACCGCAAAGTACATGTGAATATTAGATATATTAGCACCTGTACACTGGGTATTTAGAGCTAATTGGCATATACTATTTATTTATGAACTTACTATAATTATGTCAAAGTAGAATGTCTGTAATTAGTTCCCTATTTGACCATGCAAGGTCATTGAACTAAAAGAAGAAGAAACCTGCAAGCTTTTTAAATTGACTGAATTTATTGATCGCCTTTTGAAAGTATAAGTTGTTGTATTATAAAGTAATTGCCAGGTTCTGTCTCTCGGGTCTACTTATTGCTTTGGGAATCTGGCAGTACATGTAAATATAGAAGCAATGATATATTTTATTTTAAGTACTTACTGACGTTTGTAAGAGCCATTTAGTGACCTATATAAATAAATAAATAATTTCATTTCAAATCATTTCATTTCATTTCATAAATAAAGTGGCGCAGTATTTAGGAATTTAAATTGGTACTATGGTTATTTAAACATAAAGGTTTGCCCCCTATTACTGGCTAAGTCCACACTCGATAGGGTAGGCAGAGGCGCATAACCACGTGTGTAATGCACCTCTACCTACCCTTTTGAGGATATAGGCGTGATGTAGGCAGGTATGTCTGTCTGTTACTTTAACAATTTTTTTTAGATTAATTTAGGATAAATACAATATTATTCAACCTTAATAAAAAATACGAATTAGACCAGCAGTGTAAGAAGTCAGTAAGTGAGTAATAATAAAATGAACGCTGTACAAACTTATCCATATGAGTAATTTCAACGCAACATAGTCTAAAACAACACTAATCTTTTTTCTCTGAATACGTAAACAAGCATTTCCCGTAAATCACGAGCACTCATTTCCGAAAATATTTCGCAACAAATCAATCAATACAGCAGTAGCACTGAAACTGCAATTAACAAAGTCATTGTTAAGTCTAATACGTAGTTTGAAACATCCTGTGTGTAGCGCACGTGCGCGTAAACTTCCTGCGCACCTCGAAGTTCCTGCGTACGCGTCGGTACAAAGCTCGCTTCAATCAATGTTCGCAGGGCTTTATTCCGGAGGAACCAATCTTATGTACTATATACGAGCAGTCGCCCAATTTTTCCCGCTGCGGTCGCTTGTAATTATTATTTTAGACGAATTTCATTTCCATAAAATATGTTATAGTGAGTTAACCTTAAAACATAGATATATGCTACCTCGGACTTTTTTTAGAACTTTTAAAGAAGAACAATTCTTTAATACATCATTTTAACATAACATTAACTGTTTGGCCAGCGCACGCAACGCAAGTTTTTAAAATAAATATTTTTCCCTGTTTTTTGAAACATATCACCACAGATATAAGAATACTATACTAGTACAGATGAACCATCTCATAGAAGGAATTGGCGACGTTTTAAAGGCGTCTTTAGGGCTAGCTAAATCATTTTCGATAAATTCCTAATAGATGGCAGTGTATTGTGTGCGAAAAATACGTAATAGATGGCGGTATATTATGTGTGCGAAAAATATATAATAGATGGCAGTATTTTACGTTATAATCCCCCATGAATGAACAGTTTCTATTGTCCCGATTATTTCCTAATAGATGGCAGTATTTTAACTTCTTATCAGAGTTCATTGGAGAGGAGATTATTATTAGTTATTATTACCCAAATTTGGACTTTTCATTTGTCTTGATAAAATAAAATGGTAATAAGTACCTACTTACATAATAGAAGGTGGAGGAGATTCAATAATTTTATGATAAACCCATCGTGTCTGAGCTTGTTGATTTTCTTATTTAAACATATAAGTAGGTACTTACCTATAAATATGTTGTAAGTAGGTAGGTATACTACGGTTGTGTATTCCCGTATCAGTATTCGCTTAGCATAATAATATCATCATCATTCATTAAAATCTTATTTAATAACTAGCTGTTGCCCGCAGCTCCGCCTGCGTGTCATAGCTTTCTTGATCACCAGTTACTGATTTATTGTATACTAGCTGTTGCCCGCAGCTCCGCCTGCGTGTTATAGCTTTCTTGATCACCAGTTACTGATTTATTATGTATAGCTGTTGAGCGATATTGTATCTTAAGATAAAATATTATTGAGCGAAGCTCAATCTTAGGCGACTCATGTATTTCGTATCTCCGCATACTCCGAAACGCCTGAACCGATCTACTTCAAACTTACCACAGTGATAACGTGTGGCGTGATGGTGGTTTGGAACATAAAAATTGAAAATCGTACATAACAAAAATAAATCTCATAAATCGTTGTCGTTTGAAAATTTAACACTTCGCTCAGATTTTTGCAGCAGCAGCATGCATTGCATACCTAGTAGTATCTTAGTCGTGTGCAGCGCCCCTTAGTGAACTCCACTGCGGGTGACGTAACCTACGATAAACTTATTACAGTAATCGGGTCTAGGGATCGAACCGCAAAGTTAAGTTTGTTTTTTATTGTATATACTTTTCCGGGATAATAAGTACCCAGCGTGGTGTCCAGGATAATAAAGAATAATTTTACCAAGTTTCATCATAATCGAACCGGTAGCTTTTGCGTGATGCCTGAACAAACAGACAGACTGACAAAAATTGATTTTAATCAGATTTTTGGGTTCGGTGTCGGTCTAGTAACACCCCCCTGCCATTAATTTTTTTGATATTTTCAATGTACAGAATTTTCACTTCTACAGATTTATTATAAGTACAGAAGACAGCTGTTGAGCGATATTGTCTCTTAAGATAAAATATTATATAGTCTTTTAGCCGTGTGCAGCGCCCCTAAGTGAACTCCACTGCGGGTGACGTAACCTACGACAAAGTTATTACAGTAATCGGGTCTAGGGATCGAACTGCAAAATTAAGTTTGTTTTTTATTGTATGTACTTTTCCGGGATAAAAAGTACCCAGTGTGGTGCCCAGGATATTAAAGAATAATTATACCAAGTTTCATCATAATCAAACCGGTAGTTTTTGCGTGATGCCTGAACAAAAAGACAGACAGACAGACAAAAATTGTTTTTAATCACATTTTTGGGTTCGGTGTCGGTCTAGTAACACCCCCTGCCATTTATTTTTTTGATATTTTCAATGTACAGAATTTTCACTTATCTTAGTCTTTTAGCCGTGTGCAGCGCCCCTAAGTGAACTCCACTGCGGGTGACGTAACCTACGACAAAGTTATTACAGTAATCGGGTCCAGGGATCGAACCGCAAAATTAAGTTTGTTTTTTATTGTATATACTTTTCCGGGATAAAAAGTACCCAGTGTTGTTCCCAGGATATTAAAGAATAATTATACCAAGTTTCATCGTAATCAAACCGGTAGTTTTTGCGTGATGCCTGAACAAAAAGACAGACAGACAAAAATTGTTTTTAATCACATTTTTGGGTTCGGCGTCGGTCTAGTAACACCCCCTGCCATTTATTTTTTTGATATTTTCAATGTACAGAATTTTCACTTCTACAGATTTATTATAAGTATAGAAGATAGGTACAGTATGTGACGAAAACTGTGCATATAAAATATCTCTGCTCACGCCCTTGGAAAAATAAAGCACGTCAAAAAATTGACTCAACAACCCGACCGACTTCAAATTACCGAAATAGGACCAAAATTAAATAGGACCACTTGGGAATTAGACCCTTTTAATTAAAAAAATAATTTTCTAAATCTGTTCTCCCAGTCAAAAGATATGAGGTAACAAACACCTTAACTCCTCCTTTTTTGGAATTCGGTTGAAAATAGGCTACCTCTATATCCTTCCGCCGGGCGCCACTGGAAATACGTTCTGCTTGTAACCAGAGACGCCCGGCAACGGACGTTAGAGCGGCCGTGGCCTTGGACTGCGGAATTTAAAAAAAAACCTCTATATCCTACTAATATTACAAATGCGAAAGTTTGTATTTATGGATGTTGTTACTCTTTCACGTAAAAACTACTGAACGGATTTTGATGACACTTTACAATAATATAGCTTATACATAAGAATAACACATAGGCTACAATTTATAAAGATATTGTGTGAATTGTTCAAAATGACGCGGCGCGACGGGAAAGGGAAAAAATCCAAATCACCACACGGACGAAGTCACGGGCGACCACTAGTAATTAATAAAATGTTAAGTACAAATCGTGTAATTAATATTATATATATTATATTATAATAATAATTAATTTAAGCAAATTAAGCCGGTAAGTGATCAGAGTAATTAGGAATGAATGACGCAGCGAGGTAAAATTAAGAGTAGGCGATAAATAAATAATTAATAAAACAGGGCAATGTATTTTTATTTATTACATTTGTCTGCCTTTTTATCTGTCTATACTAGTCTATTCTTGCAGTTTTTACAGACAGAATAAGGACACTAAGCTCGAACTGCTAAGATTATTATTAGTTGCAGGTATGTATGTATGTATATAACATCTGTCCTGGCTTTGGATATATGGTTTAAATTACAGAGTAGTTATGGATTTTCTAAAGTACCCGGCAACGGCAATAGGCTTGCCCATATTAGGTACGTGGGATCAACAAATTACTGGCAATTTGTGGGTGTATAATGCACTTCTGCTTACCCTGTTTGTATGTATGTGTGCAAATTGACTTTGTTTCCTCTAAATCGGCTAAAACGAAAAGAACATCGTCAATCAATAAGTCATTCCACGCAGGCAGAGCCGAGAGCGTCACTTAGTATGTAAGTCAACCAAAAAAGTACATGAACGAAACGCACTACGCGCGAACAACTCAAACTCGGCATCTAGGCACTCGGCAGTGGCACGCGCTCGACACGGTCGACACCGACACGGACAATATAGGTAGCTACCTACCTAGCCAGTAATTTCCACGAACTTTTATGTTTGTCAGAACAGCCACGTCTGTTGATCGGTCGTGCGGCAGATGAGGTTGGTTTGGAAAGTAGGTACTTTCCCTGAGAGCTACCCCTAGCTACTTTTACTTTAGCTACCTAACCTACCTAGGCTAAGTAGTTACATATTTGTAAACCTTCAAAATCGGTGTAGTATGTGGCGAAAACTGGGCATAAATATCTCTGCTTACGCCCTTGGAAAAATAAAGCACGTCAAAAATTGACTCAACAACTCGACCGACTTCAAATTACCGAAATGGGACCAAATAATTGTCAGAATGGGACCAAATTGAAATAGGACCATTCGGGAATTAGTCCCTTTCTAAATCCGTTCACCCAGTCCAAAGATATGAGGTATCAAACACCTTAACTCCTGCTTTTTTGGAAGTCGGTTGAAAACAGGCTACCTCTATATCATTATAATAATATAGCAGTCACACTGGAGCGATGAAAGAGGCCTTTTTAGGGCTAAAACTACAAGAAACATTCACTATAAAATTTTATATTATTACCGATCATTTCCCCGTTTGTGTTGTATTACAGTATTTCACCATTAGATTAAATTCCATAAATAGCGTAGGTGCATGACACTGGATATAATATTTAACATACTGCAAACGTCAAAGATGATCCGGGTTCAAATCCTAGGAAATTAGATTTGTTTTTGTTAACAAATTCTTTATATTCTCAATTGACTTCTAAAAAGAAGGAGGTTCTCAATTTGACTGTATAGTTTTTTTGTTTTTTTATTGGCCAGTTTTTTCTTGTTATTTTTTTTTATTAAAGACAAGTATGTAAGTATTTCATTATTGTTTTTATTATTAAGTTGCTTCAAAATAAATATAAATAGGTATCAATAGGTGAAAATGTATATCTATATTATAATAATATTATCCTATTGTGCAAAAGTTACGTAACCAGAGGGCTTATTCAATTTTAATATCAGCGACATTTATCTGTGCTTTAGCAAGAGTTATTGATGACAAACCATCGCCAGCCAAATTTATAGCAGTACTTATTCTAGCCGACACGTGTAACGTGGCGCTGTACTGACATTTTATAAAAAAAACTTAAATTGGAGTTTTAAAGACCCGAAAACTACTTATTTAATCGTAGAAACACTTTTAAAATATAGATATATTATCCTAGAATGGAATTCCTGACTAAAACGAAAGATATTGTTTAAATATTATGAACCATTACCCGTAACGCCACCTAGTTCAAAATAATTCAACTAACACGACAGGCCCAAAAAAATTGTTCCTGATAGACTACCAGTGATATCACACTGCTGCTCCGCTACTATTGATCTTAGTGTGATGTTATATAGCCTATAGCCTTCTTTGATAATGCACTTCTCAATAAAAAAAGATTTTTGAAATCGAATCAGTACTTCTTGAGGTTAGCGCGTTCAAGCCAACAAACTCTTCTGCTTTATAATATTTGTATAGATTTCGTTCTTCCCCTTAGAAAACTGCCCTTTGGACCGAGATGATTCATGATCTTTTGGAATACGTGAATTAAAAAAAAAATTGAATAGGAGTTCAGTTTACGTGAAATTAAGAGATTGATAGATGATAATTTGTGGGTTATTCCGAGTTATGCACCTTATCAGTCTTCTATCAATGTTACATTTGAAACTTTTAATTAGGATTTCGATGTCCAAAGTCTTCTTTTATTCAAATACCCGAAGGTTGATTCAATTTGACACCCGGTTAGAACAAAAAGTTAAAAAGTTAAAAAAATATATGTGGATGAGTGGCTGTTTCTATTTGTTGTAACCGGCTAAAACTGTCCATTAACCATAACATGTACCTACACCATAGAATAGGGAATACTACGTTAATTAAAGCACATTCTTTTGTTTACAGAGTACATAATTCGAACGTTAGGGTTGTCAGGAAAGTACCAGCATAATTTGACCAATAATTATGACGTTAATGCCTCAATATCAACTCTATGGGCAATGCCGTATCACAAACAAGAGACAACCCTTACTGACTTACAACTTCAAGTTGTCGCTGACGTCACGTATTTTTTGCGATTGTTAGGCGAGTGACATAGGCCTGCCTACACTTCATTTTGACTTCTATACTACTAAATCTAAGTCCCAATTTGTCCAAACTGTCTATTCAAGTTACTCCAGTAAGTCAATGATAAGTCCAGCCACTCAAAATCCTTCATCTCAAGTTAAAAGTATGCCATAAAGCATGGTGGTCGACTGTTAATACCAGGGTACATTAACCATAAACCGTGGGGTGCGTTGAAGCTATATTTAGACTACCAGGTAAGGGCTTACTATCTAAATAATGGTATATTTACAAGATTCATTGTGAGAAAATTAGGTTGTTCTGAGTAGGAATTGAATTCACACTTAGGAACTACCTCATTTCTAATCGATACCTAATATTATACTACAGTAACTAGAATTTTTTTTTGTACGATGTTTGTGTTTGTTAGGCGATAGGTAGATACTCTTTGCAACTATGAACCGATTTAGAACATTAAGGCATCAACTACTTCTCTATAATATATTATGCCACTATGTACGGGACCTGCGTAGATTTGTGCAAGTACCTGCGTAGATTTGTGCAAGTACCTGCGTAGATTTGGGCAAGTACCTGCGTAGATTTGTGCATGTACCTGCGTAGATTTGTGCAAGTACTTGCGTAGATTTATGCAAGTACCTGCGTAGATTTTTGCAAGTACCTGCGTAGATTTGTGCAAGTACCTGCGTAGATTTGTGCAAGTACCTGCGTAGATTTGTGCAAGTACCTGCGTAGATTTGTGCAAGTACCTGCGTAGATTTGTGCAAGTTCCTGCGTAGATTTGTGCAAGTACATGCGTAGATTTGTGCTAGTACCTGCGTAGATTTGTGCAAGTACCTGCGTAGATTTGTGCAAGTACCTGCGTAGATTTGTCAAAGAATCAAAGAATCAATTTCATTTATTCAGTTTAGGCACATAAAGAGCACATGTGAATGTCAATATTTTACAATTTTGTCAAGTAATATTATAAAAATACTAAATTAAGTAAGTACATAAATAACCATTAGAAAATGATTCTTTCGCTGGTTCGGTAAGTTGGTTCTCCTGAGAAGATACCAGCAAGAAACTCAGGTAGATTATCCATTTTCTTTTTTAATATTGTTTTGTTTACATTGTTACAATTAGTTTATATTGTATTATACGAGTGGCCAACAACAGAAGAGTAGGGTGACCATGCATTTTTATCATTAAGATATTCGTCTACATTATAGTAGCCTTTCATCATCAAACATTTTTTAACTACTATTTTAAACTTATTAAGAGGCATGTCAACCAAATCCTGAGGAATTTTATTATAAATTTTTATACATTTGCCTACAAACGAATTACCAACTTTATGAAGTCTAATTTTTGTCATTGCCAGTTTATTTTTATTTCTTGTATTAAAATTATGGTTATCGGAATTTTTTTTGAAGAGATCTATGTTCTTCCGTACATATAAGATGTTGTCGTAAACATATTGAGAAGCAACTGTTAAAATATTAATTTCTTTAAATAGTTCTTTCAGCGAGTCACGGGGTCCGAGTCTATAGATTGCTCGTATAGCTCGTTTCTGTAATATGAATATTGTCTCAATATCGGCAGCTGAGCCCCACAGCAGCAGACCATATGACATAACGCTATGAAAGTAGCTAAAATAAACTAATCGTGTCGTTTTTTCGTCAGTCAGTGACCTTATCTTTCTAACCGCATAGGCAGCTGAGCTAAGTCTTCCTGCCAAGGCTGTGATATGAGGACCCATTGTGTAAGTACCTGCGTAGATTTGTGCAAGTACCTGCCTGGTCTACTGTTAGGATACGACCAGGATGCACCGGCGCGGGTGTAGGTACTGCAGTTCTACGCCATATTGCTAGCAGTTAAGAAACACCTTTAGAACTTATCAAATCAAAAGGCCAAAGTTTAAATTACTAGACCATCGATCGAATATTTTAACTAGTGGTCGAACAGTAGACCTCGCGAACATTAAAAACATTTTTTGGGATTTTCTCCCATTCCCACAACCCCACCCAAAAAAAAAAATTCAACCAAAAATATTGTTTCTAGTAAAGGAATACTTGTGTCAAGTTTCGTGGAGATTGGATAACAAATGGGGTCGTCGCTCGTCGCCCCCCCCATCCACGACTGCCTCCGTGGCGCAGTGGTATGAGTATGCGACTGACTGCCGTCTCTGAGGTCCCAGGTTCGATTCCGGGTCGAATCAAATATTTGTGTGATCCGCAAATATTTCTCGAAGTTTGGGTCTTCTGTGTATAATATGTATGTATTTAGAAATATAAGTATGTTTATCAGTAGTCTAGATCCCATAACACAAGCTTATACTAGCTTCATTTGGGCTAGATGACGTTGTGTGAGAATGTCCAAAAATATTTATTTATTCCTTATTATTAATCCAAAAAGCTCACGACAAAAAACTTGTATTAAATCAAGGAACACTTGTGCTGCTAGCCCGGAACACACAGACAGACGGACAGACGGACGAAAGCAAAATTGTCCAATCTCGAAATATAGACGCTTCGCTAGATCGCTGTGTTATTAAACTTATTAGACGACCAATACATCGATTTTAACTGTCATACTTACTTTAGAAAAAGGTAATGTTTCAGAGCATTATAAGTACACTTAAATATTATTTTTAGTTTAAATCTTAACCTTCTACCTTGAAATAGTTCTAAATATATTTCGTAAAGGATTACACTTGAACTCAAATTTCAAGTGGTTACTACTTTGGACTACTAGTTGAGATAACTCTAAATTGTAAATGATTTAGACCGTTCTAAAGTGGTAAGGTCTTAAGTATTATGGCGCCAGAAAAATTACCATTCTCAATTACCATGGGATTCCACTTTACCGGGATAATTTAGTATTTTCACTTCGAAGTATCGCACAACAAGTTACCGCTATAAAAAAATTCTATAGCACTTAGGGGTAACTGTAATAGAATATAAAAAATGTAATATTACCCCATTCTTTGGGTATTTGTCCCCATTTCCCTCCTATCAAAAAGGTATTCAGTTCGATTATTTGTGCGATCCACTAATGCTTGTTTCGGAGTTTGGGCATTTTCTATGTATAATATACATGTATTTAGAAATACATAAGTATGTTTATCATTCGTCGTAGCACAAGCTTAAGCAAAAAAATAATAATATTTATAATTATTATCCGGTAGGTAGTCTCAAAATATAGACGCTTCGCTCGCTCAGTCAATCAGTCGGTCAAAGTATTTTAGTTTTATCGTTTCAAAGGGGTCCATATTGACTCACCTAAAGTTCTTTATCCGAAATTGTTCTTCCTAACGATTTGTAATCCGAATGACCACTCCTCCTAAAATTTTTCATCCTAAAGTTTTTATTCATACTATTTGTAGTGCTACCGTCGATGTTCATAACACATGTTTCCGAAAATTGTTATCAATAAAATCGTTAACATACAATATTAAAGCTCCTACTGTTTTTTATCCTAACGTTTTTATACCTTTTTCGTTTTCGATTCGTTTCTGGCACTTCGCCGGCCGCTACCGCGGCACGCTCGCTTCGCTCGCTCGGCTCGTGCGTTGTGTCGTCACAATTCTAACCTAACCTAAACCAAGAACTATAAATATGACCGATTCGTTTCTGTAAAAGTTACGCAAAATTAATGTAAATAATACTGATTATTATTAATAAAATAAATCTAAACAAAAAAGGTATGACTTTCAATAATAGTGTAAAAGATGGTTATGTTGACAAAATATAGGAAAAGAAATAATAGACATTATGAAGTTGAATGATTCGGAATTAAAACATTAGAGACAGAGTAGTTAGGAATTGTGATTGTTAGGATGAAAAATGTTAGGAAGAACATTTTCGGAGTTCCAATTTTCGGAGTTGAAAATTTAGGTGAACTTTGGCGCACCCGTTTCAAAGATTTGCCCAAAGTTTATCTCTTTGTAATATTAGTATAGATATAGTGTAATTTGTATATAAAATAGTAAATAATAATACCTGGTGAGAATGAGACGTTACAACAGACAGTTTTAATAAGCAGACAGCGTGTACACACGGTACATGCAATTTGTACCATTAGGTTTAATTTGGGATTTGTTTACCTATGCTGCGTTTTAACCCCGCAAGTTTACTAACAAGTTGATTGAATTATACTAAACACAGCATGATAAAGTCAAGATTATCACTAATCTTCTATCTCTATTATCTATCAATTATTTTTTCTTCTTATTGAATTAAATGAATTACTGTTCGTTTTTCTCGCTTAGACTCGGGAACGGCTGGACCTATTTGGCTGTATTTGGGTTAGGTTATACTCTAGCTAGAGCTTGATATCTTTCTAGATAGGTATCTATTTCGACCAATGTTACAGGTCGCGTCAAATAAAAAGAACACTCACCTTCAAGCTGTGTAGTAAGTGATTTCTCGATCTATACCTATGTCAGCGAGTAAGACCGAGAATACCAATGTGCAAACAACCCTTCCACTCTCGTCTAGCGTTATTCTTACGCGAATTGAAATACAACTACATACATACTTACATACACATATCATGCCTATATCCCCGAAGGGGTAGGCACAGGTGCATTACACACCCACAATTTGCCAGTATTTTAGTCCCACGTAATAGGGGGCAAGCCTATTGCCGTCACCGGGCACATTTATAATGGGTTATGTTACCACCTACCCGGGATTTAGTCTAAACATCAAACTTCTTTATACTCTGGTTTTATACGTCAACATCACAAGTCTAAAGCAACTCGCTACTATCCAGATCACAGACATAATTTTAAACAATTTACTTTCAAACAATAACACAAATTTCCGCAAATTTCATCACATCTTGCTCCACTTTCTACATATAAATCATAATTTGGTATACTTGTGCGAATTGTACTCGCCTGTTTACTTGACCGATAATCTAAACAGGTCATAGGAGTCATCGACTCCTGGTTTCTGTCTGTCCGTGTGTTCTGCAAAATTGTAGCTATATGGTGATTGAGTAAATTATGAACCGATAATGGGTTTAATAGTGTAAGTAGGTAAGGTAAGGGCCAGTGGCTCTTAAAAGATTTGTAATACAGGTAAGTGCGATTTACAACAGGGAAGTATTTTTTTCTTAAAGATCTGAAGAAATTCTGTTTATAAAAAGAAAACATGATTAAAAACAAAACTGGCCAAGTGCGAGACGGACTCGCGCACGAAGGGATCCGTACCATCACGTTTGTTGTATGGGTCCCTTAAATATTTATTATATTCTGTTTTTTAGTATTTGTGAACATTTCATCTTTCTAACTATTAGGTTCATGAGATACAGCCATGTGACAGACCGACGGAAGGAGTCTTAGTATTAGGATTCCCGTTTACACAATGGGTACGGAACCCTAAAAAAAGATTTAATAAATTCAGGTCCTTTCCATCCACACGTACCTACTACCATAATAATCTATGTCCTCAATTTAAAACCATCATATAAAAACATTTTAAAAACAAATTGTACATAACTATTTGGTTGAACTATATCTAATGTCAATTCCACAGCTCAAAGAATCAATAATCAACAATTTCGTTTATTCAGTTTAGGCAATATAAAAAGCACATATGAATGTCAAAATTTTACAATATTATGTCAAGCAATATTATGAAAATGTTTCTTTCGCTGGTTCGGTAAGTGGGTTCTCCTGAGAAGATACCAGCAAGAAACAGATAGGTAGATAGAACGGTATTTGTTCCGACCCGGGTATTAAACCTTAAGACTCCGGTACCGCTATCGATAACACTTTCCAGTCTTTCCACTGAGCCAAACACAAAGGCCAATGCACAACACTGTACAAGCAAAGTCCAAAAATATCCCAGCACCCTCGCCCCCATAAATAAACCATACAATGCATTAAACACGCCCTTATCCACCGATTAAAATACAATAAGTAATATTCCCACATATTGTACAATATTTACTCAACCGATACATCACAATACTTATTGAATTTGTGAAAAAAATATTACTTCCGCAAGTTACTAGTTATGAGCGGTCGCGATCGTATTTTTAAAACGCTTTTATTAGCTTCACTTGTATGTTTGCTGGCTTGCTTGTATGTATCCTTGTTTGTAACCAACTCTTTTGGGTTCGATTTTGCCCTACTTTGAACGTTCAGATTTAATTCAAACTTTGCACACCTGTCAAAGACCGATGACAATGCAATAATTCGATTAAAAAATTAATAAATAATAAATAAATAAATAATAATAAACTAAAAAATTAAAAATAAATAATAGTTTAAAAAAACTAAAAAAACACGCTTTTATAGAGAATCCATCTAAAAAGTGGAAAATAAATTTTAATAAGTTTGAATTAAGAATAGTGTAAATAAGAAATAAATGTACCTATATTATTGTAAAAAAGGGATTCTCTATAAAAGCGTGTTTTTTTAACTATTATTTATTTTAAACTATTATTTTGTGCTTACATTCAAATCTCAGATATACTAAAAGGATGATCGAACTGCAGAGGTTGTATAGGTCTATACTCCAACAGCCAAGACATCGCGGTCTTAGCTGTTGTAATTTATTTCCTGATTAAAGACACATACATACATACTGCCGTTACCGGGACCATATACATGGGGCACACTAAAAGTTTTGCACTTTTAGCTAATGGGAACTATTTGAATTTCGAATGTTATATTTTTTTAAACGTTGCAACCTTCTTAGTAATAAAAAAAACAATTGGCGGGAAATCATGTGTCAATTGTTTTTTATCACACATCAAAGTTCTACAATGAAATTAAGTCAAAGGAAAATGGAATTACGTCGAAAAGATTTTAAAGCGATGATATTTTATGATTTTAAAAGTTCTCTCTCTCCGCAAGACTGTGCCGCTCGTCTTCAAAATGCTTTTGGGAGAGAAGCACCTTGTTTGAGCACGGTGAGGCGATGGTTTGCTGAATTTGAGAGAGGTCGAGTTTCTTTACATGACGAATTTCGTGAAGGGCGGCCTTCAACTGCCGTCAACGAAAATAATGTGGCTACTGTTAAGCGGTTAATTGAAGAAAACCCGCGGATTACTTATGAGATAATTCGAGGACTATTGGGGATTGGTATGAGTCAAATCCAGAAAATTTTACACGAAGAATTGAAAGTTCGGAAACTTTATTGTCGTTGGATCCCTCATGAACTGACAGCGGAGCAGAAGCGGCCTCGCGTGGAATGGTGCTCACAGATGCTACTGAAGTACGACCACGGACATTCTAATGATGTTTATGACATTGTCACAGGAGACGATACGTGGATTTATTGTTTTGAACCCGAAAATAAAAAGCCAACAAAAGTGAGGCAGGCGAGAAACGTTGGAAAAATGATCGCGTTTTTTTTCTCAGCTACGGGTCCCATCTGTACAATTCCACTTGAAGATCAAAAGAGTGTTAATGCCGAGTGGTATTCTACCATTTGTTTACCCAGGGTGTTAGAAAAAGTTCGCGAAAGTCGACCTTTGGGTCGACTTTCGCGAAGTCGACCCAAAAGCCGCGTTCTCCTACATCATGACAACGCTTCTTCACACACGGCCAACAAAACAAAGTCATTTTTAGCTTCCGAAACAGTACAACTCGTCACTCATCCTGAGCATAGCCCCGACCTAGCACCCTGTGATTTCTGTATTTTCCCCAAAATCAAAGATTTGATGAGAGGTTTCACTTTTACCAACTCCGAAGAGGCAGTGATAGCGTTCAATAAACACGTAGAAAACATGCCTTCAGATCTGTGGTCCTCCTGTTTTAAAAAATGGTTTGATCGCATTAAAATTTGTTTAAAATGTAAAGGATTTTGGTTTTAACATTTTTTTTTTTTAAGTTACGCAAAACTTATAGTGTGACCTATGTATACCAACTCATACCAAATAGAGGATGTGTAAAGCACCTCTGCCATTTGAACGTGTTTGTAAACGTATGAAAGTAAAAAACCGGGCAAGTGAGAGTCAAAAAACGGCAAAAAATCACGTTTGTTGTATGGGAGCCCCCTTAAATATTTGTTATAGGTATTCCGTTTTTAGTATTTGTTGTTATAGCGGTAATAGAAATACATTATCTGTGAAAATTTCAACTATCACGGTTCATGAGAGCGTATTCTTGGGAACTTTGGAACTTTGGAACACTAAAAATTATCCTACAGCTATTTCCAGGATATTCTAGCACTAAAATCAAGCCAAATCGGTTGTTAGGTTTCGTAGTGTTTAAGAATATATAAACTATCATACATACAATGTTACCAGGATATATCTATGTCACGAACGGGTCTCGCGTCGGCCTTGGTGCTCCTCCCCTATAGCTATTGTCCGTCTCAACAATTTGTAAATCGTTGATAAGGAGTCTGAGATTTTTAGGGATGGGATGATGTCGATATACATGTGTAGACATATTTTATTCAAATACTCGTACATCGTAATTTTTATAATATACTAGCGGACGCCTGTGGCTTCGCCCGTTTGAATTCTTTTATTGACCGAGCGAGCGAAGCGTCTCGGTTTCAACTCGAGGACTGCCCGATTTGGCGTTGTTTGTCTGTATGTATGTATGTGTCAGTGGCGAATGTTCCATACATTCCCATAAGCCCGGAATTCCCTAAAACATTTCAAAATAATATAATAATAATATTGTACCATTAACCCTAACATAATATTGTGTATTGTAATATTGACCCTAAAAAAATTCGAATGGGTCCAAAACGATTATTTCAAAATTAAATTTCGCGCGCTTAGGGTCACCTATACCGATGAATTTAGAGAAGAAGTTGTGGTACTCTGTACGGTGTTGAGCGCACGGATGCCATCTCGCTCGCACAAGTTGTAAGTAGACGCAATGCATGCCCGTATAATCGGGCATGCATTTTCTCTTTCACACCTATGGATATTTTCGCTAGCATACCACAATACTTAGTAGGTTGGTATAGCGAAATCTTCTCGCTCATAATCCAGGCTTACTTGCTCTAAAGTTCGTCGCACATCGGTTGCGTGGCGACCTATGTTCGCGTTTTTTTATTTCAGTTTCTGCGTAGTAATTTGCTTTTACGAGTGGGTGATTTTTTCAAAATTGTTTTTTATTGTTTCAAAGTTCTGAATTAGTTTATTTGAGTGTTAAATATGGAAGAAATTGTGCCTTGTGAGGTGCTGTAACGTTTTATTAAAAGACCAAAGGGTAAAATCATTAAGTTTTCATCAGAGAAAGTCGTTAGTTGTTTCTCCTAAACCAACGCCAGATTTGTGTATTTCTAAAGTAAGTAAAACTCACTTGTCATTCCAATTTTCTGAAGAAATTTCAAAACACAATCAGCAAGTTGACCAAAACCGTAGTATTTTTCAAAGACTTGTAGATGTAGTTTGTCATTTAGCGCAACAGGAATAGCCTTTTAGAGGACATGACGAGTCCAAAGATTCATTAAATAGAGGTAACTTTTTAGAATTAGTTTCATTATTATCGAAATATGATAGCGTTTTGGAAAAGCATACGCAACATCAACAGAGCGACAAACCCGAGCCGAGTCATTTATCATCTACAATTCAAAACGATAATATTCACTCTGTAGCCGATATAATAAAAAACTCCGGACGTTAGCCACCGCGAACAATTATGCCTGTAGGTAGTGATAATAGCGCATGAAATAAAATAGAAAAAATCAGTTGTAATTTAACTTTGATTTTTAACCGACCTCAAAAATGGAGGAGGTTCTCAATTCGACTGCTTTAAACTTTGATTTTTAACCGACCTCAAAAATGGAAGAGGTTCTCTTTTCTACTGCTTTTAACTTTGATTTTTACCCGACCTCAAAAATGGAGGAGGTTCTCAATTCGACTGCTTTATTTTTTTATGTTTGTTACCTCATATATCGGGCATGCAGTCCTCAGCTTATGAAGCTTCGCCCCTGGTATGTGTGTCAGTTCCGGTCTACAGGTCGCATTTTTCAGCCGATTTTCATGAAATTTGGCACAAGTGTTCTTTGTTGGAAGGTGCAACTTTTGTCGAATGGATTTTTCGATTGGGGGGAAAATGGGAGAGAAATGGGGGAGAAATGGGGGGGGGGGGGGGGAAATGGGGAAGAAATGCGTAGAAAATGATAATTTATCATCTCATAAGACGATGTTTTTTTTTTTTTTATATGTTCAAACTAGGTCGCCGCAGTCGCGAAACGTACCGTTACGCTGCAGCATATATTTGAGCGAATCGAGTTTTGATTCAAAGCGATATAACTCTGTCAAAGTATTTTTTATCATTACGCTATGGGAATTTTTACCATCAATTAAATTATTTTTATTTGATCGAAATTCAAAATTCTGGCTTCGTAAGAACCTGGGTAATTCTGTAAGCTGTTGATGAGTGCAAGAAAATCCGAAATCTACCGAGTATTCGCCGAGAAACAATTTAACATAAATCGTTTGAAAAATAATTTGAGTCACCCGTTGAGAGTTCCGCTCGCCTTCGGCTCGCTTCGCTCAATAAATGTTTTCGTGTTCGCTATGACGAGTGGGATATGTTTCAACTGGCGAATTGGATGTGTTGTCAGTGTTCCCTATTTTAAAATGGGGAAGAAATGCGGAGAAAATGATCATTCTCATTTTCTTTTTCGCATGGAAAGTCAGCCACCAGAGCACGTCCCAAAAGGATGTTAGGGACCCGAAGGTAACGCGAGGTCTACTGTTCGCAGAGTTTTAAATATTTAGCCTACAATCCAAGATGCCCCGCGTAGCAGTTGCATTTGCTACCTCGTCACCAAAGAGGAAAATTTTGAACAGGTAGATGATATCCACTGGAAATACCTCCTGGTGTGTACCAGAGGGCCTCGGCAACGGACGTAGAAGCGGACGGTTATTTTTTTAATTATTTTTGCACGATAACACAACTCTCATATTTTCTATTTTCAAAATTATTTCTCTATTCTTTCGGCCTAAGTGGGTTTGGAGGGCGGTCTTGTGCATGAATAAATACGAGAGTTGGTAATTTGCATGTGGCGGAATATTGTAAAGTAGTTAGATTTATTTAATTTAACTATGGACTTCTGAAAAGTAACGCCTGATAGTATTAACTTGATAATAAATATATTATGTTGCACAGCTGTAACTAATCCTGATACGAAAAAACTGACGGAAATGAAACAAGAAAATATTAAAATAAGTATGAGTGCCATTCCAAAATTGCATCACGTGCTATTTACAGGTCAATCGATATCGATAAAAATTACGAGTGCCCATCGCTATGGTTGCACCCGAGCAGAAAATCGTTATTCAATTGCCGATGCTCCTACTATGGCTCACAACTGCTACTATCGAATACGTGTCTTGAATTATATCGACTAACTACTTGGGCAAGACGTTTGATACCAATAGTAAGAGTTCATTCGCCCAAAACACATATACACAAAATTTTACAGTGTTCTTTGTAGTTGGCTCAAGAAACTTTCGTTGCATTCTTCACACGATGCTGGCATTAAAGTTAGTGTTAGCGGTAACTTAAGCATAATTGATGCTATTTAGGTGCATTACGACGTGTAGGAGGTCAAGACGGTCATGCTAACTATTTTAATGCCTTGCTGGATGCCATGGGGAAGAAAGATAAGTATTTACTGCTCTTTCCATTTACACTATCTTGCATTGCCAGCTAAATACCTACCTACGTAAAACCGTACAGAAATTTTACGAGCAGGTAGGTATTCTCAACTTTTTTCCTAGAAAAAGGTTTAAGTATTCGATTACAAGTACTCAGCATCATAATTTCAGCGTAATCATCATTTTCTACACCAATTTACGTACACATACGTCAAAAAGATTGACGAAAGTGAAATGTCAAGTCAATAAATTGTACGCATTGAGAAAGGACTAGTAGTTGAAAATTGAGTTCCTGTTTTTACTTTAGTTCCAAGAAACGACATGGTCACAGCCTATATTCGTTCAACGAGCGGTAAGCGGTAAACGTATTGATGTCAATGTAATATTTGGCGATCTGCCAGCATTTTATAATGATGGATTATAAAAACCTTTTCACATAGATATTATAGTACATACAACAACATCTATACATAAAGTAAGATACAATAAACACTATACTACAATTCCTTTTCTATTTTGGTACCACAATTAACGGCTTTAAAGCAAAATATTAAACAATTTCCACCAAGTAGTCATGGATACTTTGTATGGATATATCGGTGTAGGAAGAAAAGGTAGGCGTATGTAAACAAACTTACATCATCATTCACCGAGCCTTTTCCCAACTTAGCTGGGGTCAGCTTTCCAGTCTAACTGTGATTCGGCTGAACTTCGATATTTTCCGTGAAGCGACTGCCATCTGACCTTCACAACCCATGGGCGATATCGAGTTCTGTAGTTAGACCGGTCGGATTTTTAAGGGCTCCAACTACCCGTAACGACTGCCATAGATGTTCGTATGACAACCGGGACCGACGGCTTAACGTGCTCTCCGAGGCACGGAGGGGTCTCAGTGTCTTAAGCAATGGTCACCCATCCTAAGACCGGCCTTACTAGATGTTGCTTAACCTTTGCAATGTATTAATATTGTCGGTTACCAGTAGACCACGAGCCCCTCGTATGTATATGTAAACAAACTTACATATACATATGTATATGTAAACAAACTTACATATACATATGTATATTTTATACATATCACTGACACATGGTAAAAACATAGGTATAAATACTAATAACAAAATTTATAGAAGAATTGATCAAAGCAAATCTGCGATGGTTTTAAAAGTTACGAACTCCATTGTTTATATTTGTCCACCTTGACTTCTAAAACTAAAGTGTGGACTGATGAATCCAAGATAGATTGCCAGGAAAAATATTACTCATATCAAATCAAAACACAGCTAAATAAACAAAGGAATACAAGATTTATAATACTTACATTTCACCAGTATCTTTGTTGGTATCTGCAAGAGCCTTTGACAGAAGTGGCAACTCCATGCAGGTCAGGAATATAGACCAGAATATTTCGATTGACTGAATAATTGACCGAGTGAGTGAAACCTCTACATTTGGAGATTCCTTTCGTCTGTCTGTCTGTCTGCAACGAAACTTTGCACAAGTGTTCTTTAATTTGAATGTTTTCATCGTGAGCATCTTTTGATAGAGGAAAAATGGGGGCAAAAAGCCAATATATTGCTGCTCTACCCGTGGTCAAAGCCGGGCTGAATCACTACTTATTTATTTATCAGTAGGAAATTTGGCTGGAAATTATAATTCAGTGAAAAATCTGTTTTTAGACGTAGTAATAGAAGAAAGACTGAAGATGATACTTATTGATCAAACACTTTTAAGTACATCGCACTAACGCAAATGATTTCTGAATCTTATCATGTTCCCAACCCTGAAAACTGTTCTATAAATAAAGCAATTTGGCCAGTATATAAGCCGGTGATGATTACCCAGACGTACAGAAACTGAAATTTAACGTAGGTAATATAAACAAAAACACAGTCCGCCAGTTTTCTAAATATAAAGCTTACGCGAGCATTACTAGAGTCAGGTTTACTACGAAACGAAACTAATTGGGTTTTCCTTTTTATTTTCAGACTTACTAGGTACTTTGTTACAGAAAATCTTGGGAAGAGATAGATACACATTTTTGGGCCCCAAGTCTTCCTCAACTGAAAGTAGGCGGATTAATCTCTATGCTTATTCAAAGTGCCTTTAAGTGACAAAAGGCTCGCCATGTCTTGACTAAATATGTGCGTAATAAACGAACTTTATATATTCTTTCTGGGATAAATACCGAAATCTGTGTGTGTAGTCCTTTTTGAGGTTTGCAAGGAAAAAAATGTCTTATACAAACCGTATAACGTGATCAAAAGCAAAAACGATTCATTTCAATCGGGCTGAAACAATCCCAATGACAAAATAGCAGTAGCAGTTAAATATCTAACTATGTAAAACTGTGACTACAACTCAATGAAGCGTCGTTTGTTTTGGAATGAAAGAAAGATCTATGTATACTGCCACCCACATTGACGACAACAAATGTGTTTGACCTCACCCCATATTCATTTACTTTTCCTTTAGAATAAACTTATGCTTTTTAAACGACTTAAAAAAAAAGGAGAAGGTTTCTCAATTCCACCGTATATTTTTTTTAAATCTACATCCAATCCAACTCATGCTAGAGTGGAATAGCTTTCAAGTTTCCAATATCCAGAAATCCTACTAATATTATAAATGCGAAAGTTTGTAAGGATGTATGGATGTTTGTTACTCTTTCACGTAAAAACTACAGAACGGATTTTGATGAAACTTTACAATAATATAGCTTATACATCGGAATAACACATAGGCTACAATTTATAAAGATACGGCGACGGGAACAATAATCACGCGGACGAAGTCGCGGGCGACCACTAGAAGGGTATAAAGATGTGATTTTGTGTGGCTGTATGTGAAGAGTAAGGTACTTTGGTTGAACGCAATAAAAAGTTCCTGAGGAACTACTGGTTCGAATTGAAAAAAAAAGTTTTTGTGTCCATTACAGACGAAGGCTATAGACTCTATAACGTTACACTGCGACCAATAGAAGTGGAGCATCAAATAAAATGTTGCCAAATCAGAAACGGAAAGGACCGCTAGTTTATTTTATTATTAGGATTTCGGATTTATAAGATTTAGGTATGTGCTAAGTCTGCAATTGTTCGCTTACAGACCGATATTTCACAGTATAAATCGAAAAAAAACCCGATAGTATTCAAAATCGATTAAGCAACTGTTCCTTTTCTAAGAGAAACTTTCTGCCATGACCAAGGTTCCACTAGACCTCGAAATTTTCAATCAGATGAATACGTATTCTGGCTAAGGTTCAATATTATGTGAAGAAAGCTTATTTAAATTTGCTCAGAAATGGTCTGACGTATTGCTTATAGGGAAGCGTCGATTTTGTCGATAACCAATGATATTGCAAAAGAAGTCACGTGATCCAATTAACACACGTTTCAAAATTTCCTGCGATATCATTGGTTATTGACAAACACTTCTGAACGCTATGGCCATATTCATAGACCGATATTTCTTACTTTACTTTTTTCAATTCGGTTAACGTCGCGCCACTTAACATTGAGAGGAGTAGTTTTTACCAAGCGCCCATATGGGTCACGTATCTGAAACTAATCGTCTAAACAATAGAGCTCTGTCCAATGAGCTGGATTGGATAACGACCTGCGCATGAGCATGTAGGGGAGTCGAGTTTGGTAAGAAATGGCCCACTAAACTTTTAGACCTCTGTCATAGCTCATAAAAGACTTATAAGTAGACGAAGTTTATTAAGCTGCTAACTTCGTTGCTTATAAGCAGGTAGGGAACAGGCCATTAGTTATAATTGTAGCGCACGTGTTTTTATTTTTGTAGTAATAAACATAGTCTATGTAACCACAGGCATTGTTAATTTTTACTGCCTCGGTAGCGCAGTGTATGTGACTGGAGTCCTGAGGTCGATTCGAATAAAAATGTTCCAATAAAAACAATACCTTTATATTAATGAGGGTGTGAACCCTTAGTTCGGAGAGGTCAAAAACATTCGTGATACCAATAGTTTGGTGTTTTGGACTCATTGAATTCGGAGATTTAGTCCATAATTACCTACGTGCGGGCTCTTCAAATTGTAACTATTGTTAAATGTAGGTCATGGGACATTTTGGAGAAACAGTTTGCAAAACAGGTTTTATGTAGAGACTCAAAATTTACAAAATAATAAAATAAACATCCTTTTTCAAACCGAGTTTGTAGTACATTCATTCAGACAGACAGTAAAGGCTTTCTAAACTCTGTTTACGTAGGAACTTAGGCTGGCTCAAACTTAAAACAAACTGGTCCACATACGACGTATGCCACGTCGTATGTGAAGGACTCCTTTATATGTGACGTGGGAAACAGCGACACACTGGTCCTACGTCTTACGACGTCTGACGTTTACATTATCTACACGTTACGACACTTTAAATGTCGGCGTCGTACGCGTGGAATAGCATGGGAACACGCGAATTTGGCGCGGTAACGCGTAAGACAGCGTGGTGAATGACCAGTGTGTTCGTTACCATACAAATTGTATAGGCCAGATCCTGTGCAGATGTCATAATGCGTGGTGTACGTCGAATGTGAAGGATGAGTTTGCCCGTCCCTTTATACGACACCAATGTATATCCCTTCGGGAAGAAATATAATATGATATACGACAGGAAATCACACTGGTAAGTATACTACGAGTATAAAAACAAAACAATACAAACAATAAAACAAAAAACAGCCAAGTGCGAGTCGGAACAGCGCACGAAGTATTCCGTACAAAAACGGCAAAAAAATTACGTGTGTAGTATAGAATATTTATTATATATCCCTCTTAAATATTTATTATATTCTGTTTTTTTAGTATTTCTTGTTACAGCGGCAACAGAAATAGGTTGGTACATAGGTACATCATCTGTGAAAATTCAACTGTCTAACTATCACGGTTCACGACAGCGAAGTCTTAGTAATAGGGTTCCCGTTTTACCCCTTGGGTACAGAACCCAAAAAATCATCACTGATCACAAATTCAGCTCGCACACAACAAAATACTTTACTTCGACACATTTTTCAAAGGAAACTTCTCAGAATCAACTGCCCTATTCTGGATGCGTCTCACTACTCGATCGCTTGTAGCGAATGTCAAACGCGAGATACAAATCTAAAGGACACAATACGAGTTGTTAACACCTTCGTGTGTTGAACCTAGATAAGAATACAATGGCGGTGCTGACACTGTTTTTAATTAGTGAGACACGTCTCTTTACCGATGGGTGTTTTCACATTGCACGATATCGTGACGATATGGTCCAAAATGAGGAGGTTCTCAATTCCTCTGTATTTTTTTAAATGATTGTTACCTCATGTCATTCGACTGGGTGAATCAATTTAGATTTTTTTTAAATTGAAAGGTACTGCTCCCTTGTGGATTTGAAGTTTATTCGGTTTTGAAATATGTAAATGTATGTATTTAGAAATTTATAAGTATGTTTGTCAGGTGTCTAGATCCCATAGCACAAGCTTATATTAGCTTAATTTGGGCTAGATGACGTTGTGTAACAATGTGCAAAAATATTAATTTATTTATTTATTAGGTTTGCGAGACAAACATTCGTCACAACTTTTCAAGATAATCAAATAAAACGTAAATTAATCACTAACGAAATGAATCCAAACGGGACGTCCTAATTTTACAAATGTAACTTGAGATGCTACGAAACAAATTATGTGTTGTGATTAGGGGTGCCACCCATCACACACATAAGAACATCAAAGACAAAAAATACTATTTGAAAATAGATTCATTGGTTTAAAGTTAAATTAAGGTTTTTCATTCATAATATTTTGATCAAAGATTTATAAACAGAATATATGTAGGTATATATATTTTGAAAAATGTTTTAAATATCAGTTTTGATATAAGAATAAAATACACGTCAAAAATTGACACAGCAACCGACTTCAAACTACCGAAATGGGACCAAATAGTTTTCGGAATGGGACCAAATTGAAATGGGAGCACTTGGGAAGTAGTCGCTTTCTTTTTGAAGATAATGAGGTAACAAACATAAAAAAACATAGTCGAATTTCCTCCTTTTTTGGAAGTTGGTTGAAAATGAATGAGTGATTATTAGGGTCCCTGGGTATTAGGTTCAAAGGGTAAAACGAGAAACTTATTATTGAGACTTCTCTGTCCGTCCGTCCGTCTGTCTTGGGCTGTATCTCATGAATACTGATAGTTAGAAAGTTGAAATTTTCACAGATTATGTATTTCTGTTGCCTCTATAGCAACAAATCCTAAAAACTGAATATAATAGATATGTAACGGGGCTCCCATACAACAAATGTGATTTTTTTTTGGTACGGAACGGACGTATACGGAGTTTTGTGCGCTAGTCCGACTCGCACTTGGCCGGTTTTTTTTGTTATGCACTAACTACATTATAATATCATTATGTACTAAAATAGCATTATTTAGTATTATATTATGGATACTCTGGATTGTACTTTTTCGTATCCGAAAACCGCTTTTTGAATAAAGGTTTTGAAGAAGTGTTGAATTGTTATTATTTGTTTTTTATGTCTTAAAGTAACTACTTAATTAAGTTTTAATATTTCTCGGTGGTTGAACGTCTTTATTCTTGTCAACCCTAATTTCAAACATCGACATGCACCATTTGCGCTCCCTAGCATACGAATCTTTGTATATTTCTAAGATAGAGTTACTTGTAATTTCACTGATTTACAGAATACGACTTCGACTAGATTTCGTGGTATTCCACTACCAGGTATTTACTATTTTCTTTTAAATGTATTTCTTTTTAAGTAACGGTGATCATTTCTTGAAATTCTAATACTTATTTGTCGTTATAAATAAATTAGAGCTTTCTAACATCTGTCAAGGTTGTTGGAATTTTGGTTTGAATTACAGAGCGGTTTTCGGTTTTTCTATAGTTTTTTTTTATTCCGCGGCCCAAGGCCGCGGCCGCTCTCACGTACTTTGGCGGGCGTCGATTTTTTTTCTGTAGTAAAATAAGGGGGGGACTAATCTACTGGTAAAGTATGGGTGTGTAATTCACAGCTGTATACCCCTTCAGGAATATATTTTATACAGACAGACATCTGAGATTTTTCCTAATTTCGTAATTTCGCCAATGTCAAGGTAATGCTAGAGTAGTTGATAGTCCCGCACAGAAGAACTAGTTATTCCTAACTAGCTCCAGGTGCAGGACAAGAAACGTTATTCGGTATGTGAGTGTCTGGGAATCCGATTTTTGCGGAGCGCCAGAGGTAACCTAAAAATCCACCAGGCACGAGCTCTGCAAAAATCGAACTCCCCAACTCAGCTGTTTCGTTAAGTGAATGTGAGTATTTAAATTACATGGAGAGGTGCATGTACTTATTAAAAAAAATTCGTGAACTAGCTGTCACGGCGAACTTCGTAACGCATTAATTTTTCTAATGTTCCACACACCTTTTTTTGTTCTTCTAATATAGAATTAGCAAAATTGGTTCAGCCGTTCTCCAGCTATTAATCTCTTAACCAACACGACTTAGTTTTATGTATGATCATCATAGGTAATTCTCACTTCATAATTATTACATTTTTTGAGTAGATCCTCATAAGATTTGCTATAAACAACGTTTGCAACGTCAGCTATTTCTACTCTTATACTGTGTGTTCCAAGATTAAAAAAAGAAAATAAAAAGAATGGGCTCTAGTAGGGTCTGTTGTTTAATAACGTTAAGATAGCGACACAATCGAACAACATAAAGCCATGTACAGATCCCACTTGTCTTTAAGTACCGTACTGTTTTTTTCAATACTTAGCAATGCAGCTATGGCAATATCGAAGCAAAAAAAGAACTAAATGTCAATGTCCTTTATTGCAAACTAAATTGATACTTCGACGCAAATTGAATGTTACAAAGACAAGATTGAAACGCGTTCTTAAATTTTAAATTTCGAACGCGAGTGATGATGACATTAAAAAAAACAGTTACAACATTATTATTTGCATAAATCTTCAAAATTGGTTTAATGGTTGATTTATCATTCTTAGTTATGGTTCAAAGGTTGTCTGGAAAAAATACTCTTAATGATAAGGCCACCATTTTGTATTTGAATGTCGGAGTTATATCTGACCACCACCGTTTTAGAAAACCTCAAGGGTAACGAAACAAGTGCTATGGTGAGACAGTAGACCTTGCGAACATTAAAAACAATATTTGGGATTTTTGTCCACGATTTTCAACCGACTTCCAAAAAAGGACGAGGTTCTCAATTCGACTGTAAGTTTTTTTTTAATGTTTTAATTTTTTTTATGAGAGTTATTACTTCCCTAAAATTATTGAAATGGGAACCCCAATTCAATAATTTGAAGTTGATTTGTGTGTCACTGTTTTACGTGCTTTATAAATTAAGGAACATTTGTGCTACGTTTCGTCAAGATAGGATAAAAAATGTCCGGAACACAAACAGACATACAGCAAAATTGTCCAGTATGGTCTTCAAATGTAGACGCTTCGCTCGCTCGCTCAATAAGTAACAATGTTGAATATAACCATCGACAAATCCTCAAGGAGCATCACCAACAAGTCAACGACTCAACAGACCGGAAGTGACGATAATATTCCACAAGCCACCACGAATATAGATGATTGACTGGTATAAGACGATGGCCACACCATCCTACATCTCACTCTTACTTCCAAAACTAGTAGCACAACGGATAGAGAAGGTAGATATCGAATGCAATTCACGTACAAGGAAGTGGGAATGATTCCATGCCATACAAAATATTAATTGGGTGGTTTATTGAATATGAATGTGGTTTTTTAAGGTGTTATGTAATTGAATAAATTGTTGTGAGAATATTTTATTGTTAACTAGCTGATGCCTACGGTTTCACTTGCAAAGAATAGTTTTAGTTTGAGTTTCGGGAACACATAAACGGGTATACTTTTTGAGACTCCGAAATTATCAAATTTTATAATTCATTCTAACATTTAACGGACTTAAAAAAATTGTTTTACTTTCTTTATATGTTTGCTAGGAGAATGCTTTTTTAATCCCAGTGTGTTTTTCCTGGGCCCTATTGCAATTTGGTCCCATTCCGGTAACTTAAACTTGTTTTTTTTTACTAAAATAATTGTAACAAAAATAGATATGTAGCACTAATTATTTTTGTGGTTATAAACTGAGATAATTAAATTATTAAAACTCTGTATTCGTATTATTAAAGGTGCTCTACAATACTTAAATAATAATGTACAAATTATTTACATAATATAATTAGCAGAAATTATAAAAAGTAGCTTTAAATTATCATATTCCAGACATTATTTCGTAGTAGCAGTTAACAATTTGACACTGAATAAGAACACCACTATAGGAAGCAGGTAGGTAATAAACTCACCAGACTATAAAATAAATTCGCGCCAATTTATTAAAAGTGTTGCCAACGAATAAAATAAATATAAAAATATACCAGCCAAGTGCAAACGGACTCGCTCAAAGGATTTCGTATGTACTTACCATTTTCTATAAAATGTTTGAGGTGTATTTTAGGGGCAAACACGGAAAACAATAATATCTGTTTAATGGAGCACCCTTAATTTTTTTAAATTATTTGTTTTTATTGCCTCCTAGTTGCCTTTCACCAACATTTTATCGCTAGGCAACAATTTTTTTCAATTTTTTTTTCGAAATTGCAATATTACTGCTACTTTTTATTAAATTCATTCGACCATTTTGGACGTACCCCATTATATGTGTTCCCAGTGACGGCAACAGGTTTGCCTCCTATTACGTAGGACTAAAAATACTGGAAAATTGCACCTCTGCCTAACCCTGCGGGGATATAGGTGCTTGTGTGTGTATTTGTTTTTATAGCAGGGTCTGGACTGAACTTAGGGTACGGAACCCTAAAAATAAATTCGCACATGGTATTAAAAAGATAAGAAATTGATCCTTCAAGAAACAATACTATAATAACCCGAAGAGTTGCGCTCGCGCACTGTGATAAATTGAACAATATATTTACTGGAAATCGTATTATTTCCATTTAAATCGCGTTTAACTGGCAAACGTCCGTCATTTATGTACATTTAAGATTTTATGGTTGAATTATTATGTATTTTACTCACAACAAATAAACAGTTTGAATACTAATACACTTTGTATTCTCCATGTCACATTACTTTCTCTTATTGTGTTTCCATGGAAACGTGTATTGAAGTATTTAACAAAATTTTGTAATACGTGAGTGATTTTATGCTATGAATGAGTAAGATTCGGAATCGGCCAATGATATTACATATAAAAATATCATTGGAATCGGCATAAAACATTTCAACATTACTGGTTTCGCCTACTTTCATTTTATTGTAGTGTTGTTTTCTATTTTACATCTCCTATACACCTACGATATGAAAATCTGAAATTTTTCTCTCGTGATCGGTGAATCTTAACTTCACCTGCGCGTGTGTGTTGTGCACAAGCCTAATAAAATTTACACATAAGCGACGATAGGTTCGCCCTCTGCGAAGTCTTGACGTCAACTAAATAATTACCGTATATTAACATGTTGCCCTGAGCTTAATCTGTGATATAAGAAAATCGGTTCAATCGATACTTATTTTACTTTTCGGGATTGATTATTCATACAATTCCATTCCATTCCATTTGACGGAATTATAAATCCCGCATAGCAAAATTTGGATCAGGATTGCATATTGGAATTGGTAGTAAGTAGGTACCAATAATAGCGTACACATTAAAAGTAGGTTCTATTATTATCTTTTATTAATCTCTTTTTAAGTTACTACTTAAATGACACTATCTACACTGTTAAAAATTCTGTAATTTTACATGCAAAAAAAATTACATAAACCTGTAAAATTCCCTTTAAATCTGGGAAACTTACGGAAAAATATGAAATTTTACGTAATTTTCGTGAATTTTACATTTTTTCCTTAAACCGCCAATTTTCATGAAGTTTTACATAAAATGTATGTAATAGTCATGTAAATTTATGTAAAAAATACAGAAAGGTTAGGGCAACGAAAGTTGTCCAAGAATTATGTAAAAAATTTTAACAGTGTACAGTGTATTTCATTTTAAAAGTCCATACTTAATTCGTTTGCACGTTAAATAATTTTGATTTGCGCAAGTGACGACAGCCGACGGTCTGACCTCATATCGCTTGCCCTACAGTCATTTAGTAAACCGACGAAAATAACTTGATTATTTATGTGTCCAATGTCTATGGTCATACAGTCTAGCCAAATCTCGGCTGTAAGACAATGTCATGTACATTGTTGACAACACTAATTGAAATTTATTACGTCTCACTTGCGATTCGGAAGAGTAAACGTCTGTTAGACAATTGTATTTTCGTTTCAATATGAAGTTTATTTTTAAGGAGATAAAGTTGAAATTGTGGGTCTGTTTTTGTACGGAGATGTCCCCTTTCGAAGTTAGGAGGTTCAATATTTTATTGTAGACGTTCAATCGAAGATAATGCTTGCACTCATGTGATTTGAGACAATCATTGACCGTTTTTGTTTTATTCAATTATGTAGATTTATGTTCTAGATAATTCTATAAATCCATCTTTGTTCATCAGACCACAACTGAATAAATTAGATTTAATTTTAAAGTCGAGTTCTGCACTGACTCACGTACCTACTTAGAAATTCATAAAAATAAATATAATTGGTCATAATGTGAATAATATTAAATGAGATGTTTCAAAACATTCGTTTACTTTTATATTAAATACAAACTAGCCGCCGCCCGCAGCTTCGCCCGCTTGACAAATTATCCTATACACAAAAACCTTCCTCGATTGGTGAAAACTGCATCTAAATCCGTTGAGTAGTTTTTAAGATCTATGCATATACAGGATGTTATGAAAGGGTTATATCAACCCGAAGCCAGCATCATCAGCTGGTCGACCATAACCCGTTTCGATATATGGCGACCGCGAAAGAAGAAAAAAAAGTTCATAAAGAAATTTAAAAAGATATTTCAAATCAAAACAAACGTGTCCCAACGCTACGGCTTGACGTAGCTACAACTAGACAATGAGCGCGTGGTACGTATGTACAATGCCCTTGGCGGTTGTGCGGGCGTCGCGGCGGTGTGGGCGTCCTTAAAGGATTATTTTTGTTTATGAAAATAAAAATTTGACCAACACATAGTTATGTTTCCCCAGATCCTCGTCCGTGGTTCGACAGGTGCACCACATGCAAGTGATAGTAAAATCTGTCCCCAATTTTAGAAAAATCTTACCTGTTTACAGGAAAGGTTAATTTCTTGTGTAACAGTGCTAAATGCGGCTTCGACTCGACTGCGTACACAGTATTTTTAGGTATCAAAACTCACGGTACAACTCCCGGGCAAATTGCCTTCTGATGCTCCTACACAAAGCATCATCTCGTAATACTCTTCGTTACTCAGAGCCATTACTACACAACACAATCACTATCACACACAACTTGACACAACTCACAAATTAACACACTAAACAATTATTTAGCTACCTCACTGCACAAAGCAAAGAATGCAACTGAACCTTGCTAAATGATTTTAAATAAAATTCTAGGAAACTTCGTGATTCGACCGAGCGCTTCGTGTTCGTGCGGGCGGCATCGCTTGATGCGAAACAGAGACAAAATGTTCCTACCAGGAGTGAGACGGAAGGCTTTTCACAGGCGCGCATTATTTGTACCTATTTTGATGTCGATGACCGAAGCAGCTGATTTTAGCTAGTGTTGTTTAAACAAGTGTGTATTTTATTCGGTAATAATGTATTTTTTTTATGAACTTTTTTTTTCTTCTATGGCGGTCGCGACATATCGAAACGCTGCTTCGTGCTGGCTTCGGGTTGATATAACCCTTACGTAACACCCGGTATACAAAACGGGCGACTTTGATTTATAATATGTAGGGATAAGATAGATGATATGGATTGAGAGTATAATATATATATAGTAGTATCCATAGAATAAAAATATACCTTCAGAATACCTAATTCATCAAGCAAAAAATAATCACACGAATTGACAGTGACAGATTAAATACCTACCTATAACGAACGATATCAGAAGTTTCATATTCTGCATCAATGTTCTGAATGCAATGGTACTCAACATTGCATTCAGCCAAGATTATCTTCAAGCGTAATTTTGTTGCTGACGTCGACTTCCAAATTCAAAACTTCCACGGCGATCGTTTCTCGAATAATCAGGTCGTCATAATATTTTCTCGTGTATTCGAAAGTATATTATGAGCAATATGAATCATGTTGATTGAACTACAGGATATTAGTACATTATTATGATTAATGTTTCCACACTCGTCTGGAAACGGAACAAAAATAATCAAGGAGGATTTTATTTGCGGAAGACTGGCTGAAAATAATATAATAATTGATAAGCAAGAATTCTTTTTTTTAACTAAGGTCCCAGTTTCTAACATTTTGAATTTAGATCAAACTTGTAAATGAAATTCAAAGGTGACAGTAAATCGTCGTCGAGAAGTTTATACACAACAAGCGACCGAAGTGTTCATAAAAATATAAGTAACCATAAGACCACTTAGTAAGAATATTTACTTCGATCATTACTTTTTTAAGACTCGGTCTGAGTCTACAGAAATGTTGAATAAAATATGCCGTTTTATGAGTTAGTGATGTCCCATCTCCTGACCTTTGTATCTGAAGTTCTTCGCCCTTTGTTGAGGACAGATTTAAAAAAGTAAAAAAATAAATACCTTCTGATTACGTCAATAGAACCTATCTAATCTGAAAGACTAATCTAATCTAAAATAAACTTATCGCGACTGATCTCGCGTATCGCATTTCCGCCGATACATCCTTAATGATAACGTGCATTGAACGTGTCAATGTTTTAGGTTCAGTGCAAGGCATAAGCAGTAAGCGATTATATTCACCTACTTGAAAAAAGAAAATCATGATTGTTAACTTTTTTAAAAAAGAATTGCCGTTGGTAAAGTACAAATTTGTAACAAAGAAGTACAAATTAAAAAGTATATTTATATACTTTGGTGATAAATAGTAGGTACTTTAATAATACTTATGATATTCGGATTTATCATATTAATATAATTATTTTACAACGGAAAAATATTGAATTATAAATACACTTCCATAACGCACTTTAGAAAAACAGACAATGTAATATTCTTCAAAAATATGTAACCAACTAAAAACGGCACAATTAAATAGAATGGAAAAGTAGTGAGTATGGATCAAACAAGGTTGGCAAATGTTGACAAAACAGACATACAAGGCGAGCTTAAATGGCTATAAAGTAAAGGACGAACCAAACAGATCTCTTTTTAAATTTCGGAAAATTAAGAAAAAAAAATACCATGGAGCATTTTTATTTCTGTTGTGTTTATGAAACTTGAACAATCGATAAAAGAACGCTAAGATCGTATAGTAGCAAGCTCTACTCGGAAAAAGATGTATAGTGAGGCCGCATTTAGGTATTATGTATGACAGGCAATAAGTAATATGACAAAATCCCTATCACTTATAACTTGACTGCATGTATACCGAGTTTATGATTGACATTATCAACTCATAAGAAGTTCACAATCAAACAATAGTACACAACTGTAACTTGGACACTTAATATACCTACAGAGATATACTTACTACATGCAAATAGCATACCTAATACTATTTATTACTAGCTAACTTCGTACCGCATAAATATTTCTAATGTTCCGCTAAACTATTTATTTCACCATAAGAACCTTCTCCTGATAGTAACGATCACAACAAAAAAAGAATTAGCGAAATCGGTTCAAACACATTCAGCGATTCATTTTTATATTATAGAAGATTACTTGTGGTCTCCTATGTGGTTGAACAGTAAGTAAACCTTGCGGAAATTAAAGAAATTATTTGGGTTTTTTGCCCTCAATCTACCCTTCATAATCAAAAACACTCACAACGTAATAAAATTTTATAATCAAGGAACACTGGGGTCATGGGGTCCGAGTGCTCGCCACCTTTATAGAGACATTGCTAAACGCCTAATCGATGCTTCTCAGGACCAGAAGGCTGGCTATTTTCTGGCCCAAAGAATAAGTATCGCCATCCAACGTGGCAACACAGCCAGCATTCTTGGAACCTTCCCAGTCGGCAATGACGCGGATTTTTTAAACGATATTTTGTAATGTAAATATTTTTAGTCTATAATTATGTTTATTTTGTATATTGTAATTCTTATTGTAAATAAATTATTTTATTAACATAAAAAAAAAAGGAACACTTGTGGAAATATATATAGTTGGTTATAGTACTTGCGACTGGCGAAATTTGGGCATACTTATAATACATATTATGTCTCTACCTACGTCTTTAGGGGAAAGATTGTGATTCTATGTTGGTGACTAGGTCTTCCAGGTATTCTATTGTGTAGATCAAAGTGTTACATTTTGTTAGCGTTTGCGCAAAACTCCAGTCGTTTCTTAATGCGGTGATTTTGAACGCATCTACAACTACCGTTTTAATTAAACATAAGATCGTATGCGTTAATCTATATCTAAATAAATGTCTAAATCTAATATAATATCAGGGCAAGTAAACACCGTTGCATTAAAGCAGTTAAATATAGAAATTATGTTCATTCAATATAATTGAATCTCTGCAGTTGCATTTAACACAAATCACGTAAATTGTTGCTATTCATTCAAGGTCGTACGTACCACAAAATAAACAATAGTGGCAATACACCAATGCCTTTGACGTCAAGAATCGGATGCTTATAATATCAATAGAACAGATTTACTTCCATCGATCTTTGTAGGTACGCAATTACCACCCACGTGATTTCATAGAAAACACGTATCATTCTAAGCCAATGAAAATGCGGCAAAAACTGACATTTATGAAAATCGCGATTATAATTGGTTGAATATTTGGATTGGATCTTTATGCATCAATACAGTATCAGCCGAAACGATAAGAACCTTCTGGGTAAAAAATATGCGCGAAAATGCTGAAAGAGTCTTGGCAAATAAAGTTCCATTACATTACATAAGTCAAATTTAAATTGATCTTAATTTCCAATCTAAAGTTTAAGTAGACACGTGACTACTGGCTAGCTGTGTCAAAAAGTTTGTCCTAAATAACTATGTTTTTAGGAAAATAAAATTAAATACAGTTATTCTATCTGTATTTAGTTTTATTTTCCTAAAAACATAGTTATTTAGGACAAACTTGGCTACGGCTAAAGCTGTGATGGTGGTGGAGGATGAGTCATCTTCGTCTGCCATTTTCACACAACTTTTTTAAAACTTATATTACCCTAGAACAAAGAGATAGGGCAGAGGGCCATAACCTCCTAAATAACTATGTTTTTAGGAAAATAAAATTAGATATAGATTTTCTATCTCTATTTATAGTGGAGTGCAGTAAGGCATAAAAATGGTAAAATCTCGGAACCCAGGGCCAGTTCATGAATATTTATATAAACTTTGGAAATAGTATATAGAAAAATGTAAAAAAAATATTTTGCGCGTTCTCAATTTTTTTAATATTTTTAAGATTTTTTAATTATATACAGAGTTACATGGTAAGTCGTGCGAACCCGTTCAGGGGTGGTAGTTCCCACCATTTCTGACAAATTTCACCTTAGACTCCTGCTCCCCAAACTAACCCTTTTCAAGTTATAAGGCTTTGAAGATTTTTTTGCAAAAATGCCGATATCTTGTATTTCTGGGGCCGTAGACCGCGGAAATTAAAAAAATAAAAAGTGTGTGTAATTTATTATAAAAAGTATAAAGTAGGTCGAACAGTTGGATCATGTAACAAGTTAAAAAGTGCATAGATTACCTATTATATCATGGAACATAATAGAAACAATAAAATCATCTGTCAAACTTATACACAAGTCTTCAGTCTTCCCAGAATGTTTGATAAGCCTCATACACAATTATAAAGTTTATTGAATCTCCTTGAATATTAATTAGAAATAGGATGGATATTTTCTGTTTTGTATGTATGGCGTTTCACTATTAGTTTTTGTACCATCAAGAGACCAGTGGCGTACGAGTGTTGCATAAGGATGGGTATTTTGAATATTCGTTATTACATATATGTCTTGATTGTTCACTTCCTTGTCAGTAGCGAGAGTCTAGCTTCTAGTGTAGGCGTTATCGATCAACGGTTACATTGAATAATAATGTTTAAGGTTAGGCATCTTAAGTTATATTTATACGTTTGAAATTTTATTGTTGGCCGAAGTAATTCAAATGTTTTGGATAGATAGCTCTGAAAAAGGTTTGATGTCGAAATATAACTGATAGATACTGACTCGAATGCCTAGCCTAAATCCATGAGGATTCTGCACTAAAAAAGAAATAAAACGGACTACCAAGACAGATAAATGGGTCTATATTTTAAACTACATGTTAACTTGCTAATTACATACTAATTAGGGTTAAAAGCCCAAAAAGGCACCCAAATTTGCCTAAAAGAGATATGCTTTATTTAAATTGAGATTTAAATTTAAAGTCCAGTAAAGAATATAGGTACCTACCCTACCTATATTCTTTACTGGAACTTTAAATTTAATCTCCATACTTTAAATTTTGTTAGAGCAATTTATCAAAACGAATGTTGACAAAATGCCTTGTCAATTGCATATTTAACGAGATGTAATAAATGTCAACGATGACATCCAAAATTTGGTATGCTCTGTTCATCTATGCCAATCGTGTGTTGCTTGACCCGGCTACTGAAATTGGTATACCATTAGTTCAAATTCATGATGCATTCTATTCGGTATTTATTCTTGAAATTTTGAAGTAGGTACAAACGTGCATACGTACTATATGATGAAACGTGCTTTATGGTAAATACCGAAATAGGTACATAATTGGAATTATTTTTAATCGAATCCGGCAATCTCAAATACGAGATAGTAGCATTTAGGGAAACAAAAAGTGTATAAATGTACTTATTAAGGGTGCGTTGGGCCTTAGCAATGAAACATGACATGCATGAAACTTTGGACTGTTAAGCTACACTTTACAAACGTATAATTAATACAAGCACATTCTGATTTCAAAAAAACATATTAAACAAGAATAATTACAAACTCTCAATAAACTTGAAATAAAATGTCAATGAGGGTGTTCCCCTAAAAGTTCAATCGCTAGAAACTTCAAACAGTATCGGAACATAAAAAACAAAACACGTGAACGGAATTTCAAATTTGAATTTGTCTTTTAGTTGTAGTTCTTTTCATTGTCACTCGCGTTCTATTTTCGTTTCTGTATTCCACACAGCCAGTGTTAGTAGCATTCGGCCTTAGTGTAATGTTCGAATTTCAAATTATTGTCATTTTCAAGAAACGTAGGCCTTTGGTACACGACAACATCTAATAAATGAAATAGTCAATAAAAAGTTATTGTTGAGTTAGTTTTTGGTTCGTTACTTATCAATTTTTTTGGACCTAAAAACTCTAACTCGTTCGTCGTTCATCGTTACTAATAAGGCACAGAATAAGAAATAATAGTACATACAGTTAGACTCGAAAATTCTATTGGATATAGAGATAGGAATTCAAAACCACAGTAAGTATTAAAATTATTGTGGTCGAAGAACAATATTGCCAGGTTTCGCAAGTAAAGGTTTATTGATGTTTTCAATGGAAAGTCGTTGGATTCGTTCAGGAATGTAAGTACGATATTGCAGAAATAGTAGGTACTTCTATTTTATTGTTATTCTTGAGGAAGGAACTGAAAGAATGTAAGTTCCAGACGCTATATTGCGATTCTGAGACAGAATATTGTTAAGTGTCTACGAAGTAAGTACCTGCCTACGAAGAATTATTTATTTTTATTTACATACAATTTTTTTTTTCAAGACCTAATCATTCAATCATTGATTCATCAATAATGTATATAAAAATTGATCGTTTACCTATTTATATGCGACTAACGTTATTAAATCAGTCTGAGGTATTCTTAATATTTATGATAACGCTAGGCCGATACCTCACCGAGACGCCATGGCGACGTGGCCAGCGACGTCGCCAACTAGTTCTCATTGAGATATATGACGGCTAACTCACTTGGCGACCGACTGGCAACGTCGCCAGTCGGTCGCCAAGTGTCATATATCTCAATGAGAACTAGTTGGCGACGTCGCTGGCCACGTCGCCATGGCGTCTCGGTGAGGTATCGGCCTAATGCACGGATATCAGCATTTTATACTAAACATTTACATTTTAAACTACCTAAGCTATTAATTTGTGTTAAGTACTTACGTAATTAACATTAATAATTCTTTAAATTCCCACAGCCGCCCTACCTATGTTACGACGTCGCTGGCCACGTCGCCATGGCGTCTCGGTGAGGTATCGGCCGAGCTCGACCTAAATAGTTGACATTAATGTTGTCACGTTGTCAATCCGTTTCTCTAAGAATGTAATGTGATTTGAATTAAGAACAATATAACGAGCGCGTGCCTACATGACAACAACCATCGGTATACCTATTACAATTCTATTTGCGAAATTCAAAGTGAATATTACTGGCTGAAATTTCTGATTTTAAAACTAAACTTTCACTTAAGGAATATTTCGCGCTAAATTTTGAACGCGTAAGTTCTATTTTTGAAATAAAAAAAGAAATGCTTGTATATCTATTCCAGAAATAAATTAAGCAAAAATAATCATTTTTTTGTAGTAAACAAGTGACTGACCTATTTGTTTGTAGATATGTAGCTCGCGTCAACAATATTCACCGCAGTTTTAAATCTGTAGATGAGTCAGAAATTATATGGTAGGTATTAGAATCGATGCCAATATTAAATCGATTAATGTTCATATCGATAAAACATGTTTAGTCCAATAGCGTGCGTTAAATTGGATGAAATCTGCTTCAATCTTGTGGATTGGTTTATATTTAGTTATATGCTTACCAATGTTATCACAATTCACGATAGTTACCTACATTAATATTGTTCTGAGTATCTACTTATAGAGTTATAGACTTCACAAAGCACCTGGGATTTCACACTAGTGGTGTGTACGATAAAGTTTTATTATGTCGTCCTGGCCGTTATCGCGTTCTAGAATATAATTTTAAATATAGAAAAAATAATAAAAAACATAATGGTAGACGATCATAAAGAGTTTTAATAGGCACAACATCATTCTATCTTTCGCACTTGAGTGGAATATTTTGTTTCGTTAACATTGTATTAGCCCTTATGATACATAGAAATAAACTTTTATCTGTATATATATTATTATATAAGTATATATATAACTGGTACCTACTTACAATTTTTTTTTGGACATTCTCACTTTCTCACACAGCGTCATCTAGGCCAAACCAAGCTTGTGCTATGGGATCTAGACGACTGATAAACATACTAATATATTTTTAAATACATACATAGAAAACATCCAAACTCCGAAACAAATATTCGCAGTTGGTACAAATATTTGACACGATCCGGGGCCCGAACCTTAACGTCTGGGGTAGTTATCTCTCTTATAGGTAGTAAGTTCTACCGCCTACGCCACCGAGACTGTATACATTACTATAAACCCACCACAAAACAAAAGATTATTAACAATAAAACGTTCCATTACTTGAGTCATACGCTAGAATAGAGTCTTTTTCTCAATAATTCCAGTGTCTAATCTGTGGCGTGGGCGCGGACTAATGTGACCATATTTTACTTCGCTTTCGACAGATATCGCGCCCTAAAACATTTGTAATGCGACTGGTAGCGCCACCTATAATAAAAACTTTTTACTAGTATTCTGTTTAAATTGAAAAAAAAAATCATCATACAGGATACATTGAAGTGTGACGTTATTTGTGTACAACTGAACTATTTATTTATTACTAAAAACTACATGTAAGTAAGTTTAGGGAGAAAAACAGATTATTGCTGGCTACACGGTTTAAAACCGACAGTGTTCAATAGAACGTCGTACGAGTAGTTCGCAATTTGGTTTAAAACAACTGCCTTCACGCTTTTAAATTGATGTTTCAAACAGCCGTTTTAAACTGCTTATTTCTCCCTAAATGTTATTCTTTACATTTTTTTTACTTAAAGTATTATTCTCGTACGTTATTAAGAATGTAGTCAAAAGAGGAAAAATGGACAGTGGATAAATAGGAAAAATCTCTGTGGAAATTATGTTTTTAACTTTACCCAACCTTGAAATATATATTTAATTAATGCTATTTAAGGACGGGCAAACTCATCCTTCACTTGCGAACGTACACCACGCATACATCTGAACAGAATCTGGCCTATACAATTTATATGGTATCGAACACACTGGTCATTCACTAGGCTGTATTTCGCTTCACCGTGCCAGATTCGCGAGTTCCCATGCTATCCCACGCGTACGACGCTGTCACACACGTTTAAAGTGTCATAGCGTATAGAAAATGTAAACGTCGTAAGATGTAGGACCAGTGTGTTTCAAACTTTATACTTATGATTACATGTTTTCTATCTATAATTAAATATGTATGTATTTAGATTTATATAAGTATGTTTATCAGTCGTCTAGATCCTATAGCACAAGCTTATACTAGTTTAATTTGGGGTAGATGACGTCGTATAAAAATGTCCAAAAATATTTATTTAAATATTTATTATTCAAAATAAACTAGGCTCTCCTCTAAGTACCAGTAACGTTACCTCTGCTCCTTTGTGGAAATTGATGTGATCATTTGCTATTCAAAATAATAGGGACCAATTTCATATAAAAATATCTACAGGAAAGTAAAACGCATGGTAACTATACAGACTACATAGGTATATCAATGAGGTTAAATGTTTACAAACAGCAAAGCTCTATATAAAACTGTTAAAACTTGATTGTTTCTTCGTATATCGTTAACTTTTCCATTCACCTTTGATTCAAAGCAATTCATACTTCCCATAGCTTTGAAATATTTCAGAAGTTTTCAGAATATTACTTCTTCAAAATATTTTTTGTTACGATCGATAAAAAAATATGAGTTCGTGGAATTCTGTTCTTGTGAATGGAGTTTATATTATATTTATTGGTGTATGTATACCTATGTATTATTTTTAGCGGAACGATGTGATAATGAACGAACTATAATATTTTTTCAACATCAAACGTTTTCACATTGCACGATAACGACACACGATATCGTAAGTAGCAGCAGTAACTTAAATATCGTCACGATATCGTGTGTCATTTTCGTGCAATGTGAAAACACCCATCCCGTGTATAAATAATGTACGTAGATATGTACCGAGATTCAGAAATAAATTATGCGTTTGTTTTATGGATACCCTCAAAGATGTAGATCACTCTCAACACTATTACTGTCACTATTTATTACAAAATAAAGTCCTCCGCTGTGTATGTTCGCGATAAACTCAAAAACTGCTGCACCGATTTTCATGCTGTTTTCACCAATGGATAGAGTGGTTCTCGAGGAAAGTTTTTGTGTATGTAATTTGTCAAGCGGGCGGTGCCGCGGGCTAGTAGTATTCTATGAAGAACACGATTTGCACACCAAATAATTAGGTACGTCTTTAGTTTTACCCATAGATAACCTCCCAAGGAGGTTATCTCCTTAGGAGGTTATCTATGGTTTTACCCGAGTCGATGGAGGAGAGGAGATGTCAGACATCTCCAAGACATCTCCAATGTCAGCAAAAAGCTACTGAATTTTTTGTAACTCATTAAGGGTAACATAGATATTGTGTCTCCTTTTTTTGCCACTACCTTCTTTACCACGTGTTCCGCACGTTACACCGGAAAGGACAGAGCCGTTTTGGAACTATGGAGTTGGAGTTTTTTAATTCTATGGAATACGATTTAAAATAATATTTTATTCAGTTGTGTATAGTAAATACGAGTATGTTTCGTTTCGTTTCGTTTAACATGACTTTTATTTTTTACTATTGTGACTCAGTAGGATATATTCGTAGTTATAACATGTGTACTCATGTGTATTTTAAATGTATGTCAGTATTTGTACAATTTCAATCAGTAATAATCAGAGTCATTTAAGCTCAAATATTGGATAGAAACAGGCGTTACTAGGCTGTTCTCTCTGAGACAGTCTTGATAATGCCTCGTTTAGAGGCGAAACAATTGTCGACGTTTTGTTGTCCTTTTAATTCTGCGAAAAATTAATGCTATTATATAAATTTAAAAGGTTTTTTCTTAAAAACATTTTACTTACCATTGTTTTGTCAGTTAAGCTATTAAGACTTATTCGAAGAATAATCTAAAAAAATTGTTTAACTCATGAATATCTATAATACCAACATGGTTGAATACAAGGTGTATCATTAGATTTGTTGCTTTTTTTTTAAATTGATGCGATGTATGTAATCTGTCAAAATCAGTTTTTTTTTATGGTAATTACGTAATTACCCCCTATTACGTCTGACTAAAAATACTGGCAAACTGTGGATGTGTAATGCACTTCTGCCTACCCCTTCGGTGATATAGGCGTGATATGTGTGTGTAATTTTTCTGAAGGGATCGGTAGAAGCGTATTATACAACCACTTTTCGCGAGTCTGTTTTTACTTACTGGAAACTTTTATGTTTGGACCTTGTTCATTGATCGGCAAGAGCACCAAATGCAGTTGGATCTCTATTTAGGACCCATTAACCCCTAACTGATGTAAGGTGTCAAATAAGTCAAATTGCTAATTTTCAAATTCTAAAAACAAAACTGCTCCATCCCATCCTATATTCTGTGAACAACAAAAACACATTGTTTGCCACGTGTTATACGTTAGGACGCGGCACGCCGGGTGAATGCTTAAAGATACACTGGTTCGATTCCCGACTGAGCACCATACACCAGAACATGCTATGCCTTTGTACCTACCCACTGATGTATTGCTTGTCAGCTGCCCGCCTTTTTTTCTATGAGTTAATAAGTAAGTATTTTTAAATTAGGCAGCATATTTTATTTTATTAATGGATTAAAAGGTTGGTGGTAAAATATTAAATATTTTTGGAAATTTTTTGGATATAAATCTAATATAAGCTTGTGCTATCTTTTTGTCGCCAAATTGTCGCCGCCCGACTGATGGAAAGCCGTTGCGACGTCTGGCAATTGTGGGCGACTCTCACAGTACGCAATTTGTACTATTGAGAGTGGCCCTCAACTTGGCGACCTATTCATTATGTGCCTCTTCACTCTCCGCTTGAAGAACCCTGGGCTGAATCTAGACAACTGATAAACACACTTATATATTTCTAAATACTTGCATACACTTAAACTCCAAAACAAACATTAGTCAATCCGAGAGCAGTTTACACCTAGTGATCAGTCGTATTAAACTCTAGTAAACTAGTACCTACTAAAATGTCAGCTTATTGGACGCGAGTCTTTTATACACCTCTACTTACGCTGCGACGTGCGTAGTGATGTGAGTCCACACTTTTTCGCTTACTTGGAGGGATTAATGGGTATGCTGATAGCGCAGATTTGCTAGAAGTTCGTCTTTCTTTTCAATTTAAGCATTACTCCCGGTTGTAGAGAAAATATATCTTGAAAATAATTACTCCAAGTAATGCGCGTAAAACTGAGGCTATATAAAGTAAAACAAAAGGGAATTACTGCGTACTATAAGTGAAAATAGGGCAAGTAAAGTAGCGGGCGCGGCGGCCCGGCTAAGGCGAAGATGAAACACCTTGGAAGGGTTGTAGTGTGGTGGGTAGTCCGGGCCACTTTCCATACAACGACCGGGAGTTCCACACGAAGCTGCCCCGCGGCAAAGTGCGTACCTAAATGCATCACTGACGAAGTAAAAAGAAGTACCTCATATAAGTGAAACTGAACTCGGTAAAGTCTCGAACTGAAACCTTTTTGAATCTGTACAAACATCGCTCAACGTATTGCGTACAAGTTACCTCTACTTTATTACTAGCGGACGCCCGAGGCTTCACCCTCTTGACAAATTTTATACACGAAACCTTCCTCGAGAACCACTCTATCCATTGTTGAAAACCGCATCAAAATCTGTTGCGTAGTTTTAAAGATCTAAGCATACATTGGGAACAGAAGCAACTTTGTTATATACCTTCGTTGTTATGATTTATACTTCTAAATAAACGATTATAAGTAATACATTCAGGCATAAATTATCTATCTATGCGCAAATTAATAGAGCTCGTAGCACGACAATACTAGAGGGTACCTAATAAATACTGAGCAATAATGCGCTCATTTAATTTTACTTACAACAAAACTTATCCATAAATTAACTTTGAATTTATTTTCGCATTACATAGGATGACTACTGTTCAATTATTAAAGCTCCTACACCATATGTTATTTGTTTCCAATTCGCCGAAAAGCGTCCATTATCTAATCAAACCGAAAACATTACCAAGAAAAGCAAGTTTCACACCGTATGTAACTAATTATATGTTTTCATTTAAATGCCGACGGTCTATATTTAATTATATCTTAAAATAACACAAATCAGCTTACCAAGTTCTGGGAATGAACACAATTCCTGTACGGAATATCCGTAAGAACACAAAATGTCACAGAGCTTTTTATATGTCCGTTTTTATACACAAATCGTCACTAAAAGCCAAATACACTATCACCGGAACACCGTCACTGTCAGAAGTTAGTTTCCGTTACGAGAAAATTCGAAAATAGAATCTACACAGCTACGCGACGACCTCACTCGGCGAGCTTTGAAAGAAGACTGAAGCAGTGCGCGATTTTTCAGCGCTGCGCGTGCGCCGTAATTGGAACCGAAGCGAGTCCCTCGCATCTATATCTGTCTCTTTCATATACGTTGTTTTTTGTAACTGTATTGTATCGCTAACCTTGTCTAACTTTATGTCGTAGCGTGAAAATCATGGAAAAGCAAAGCTCGCTCGCTCGTGTCGTTTTACGTAACCAAAGGTGCATTTTATGATAATATTCTATCTCGTGATTAATGTATTTCTACTGTTTTACTTACGTTTTATTAATGTTGGCTTTTATTCAACGATATGGGCGCCGCGGCGCGGCGGCGTGGCTTCTATTTGGATGTAGGTAGGACGTATTGTTCATTGAAAAAAAAGCGGCCGATCTAAAACTGTTTGATGTTGTGACAAAAAACCACTACATAATTCTAGTTGTAGATTCGCTGTTGAATTAATAGTTATTCATAAATTATATTCTTTGAATAGAACTATCACGAAGTCACGAACTTTAATATTATATCGTTGACGTCATGAGAGTTGTAAGTGTTACAAAAGATAATAAGCATTAGCATTTTCTAACCTTTTTACTTGACTTATACTATAATGATTGAGCGGAGTGAAGCGGAGCTCAATCTTAGGCGACAAGTGTAAATCGTTTGTGTGCCAACTCCTCCGAAACGGCTCGACCGATTTTGACCAAATTTGGTATGCTGGTCGACATCATACTCGGGAGTGCATATTTCTGAAATCATGAAAATAGAGCTGACCACGGAGGAATAATCACTGAAAATGTCCTGGACATCACCGAAAAACCAGATCATTAAATAGATTTTTTTTTCATTCGATTAATTAATTTTAGTGTTCGATTCTGATTCTGATATGTAATAAAAACATTTGCTCCGCTCTACATTTGCAATTAGCAGCATGCTGCGCATACCTAGTAATACTATACTATCAGTCGCGACTTACAGCCTCTCATAACAGATGCCAGGGCCAGAATCGGCCAACGAGATTTTCGAGCCTGGGTGCCTTTCGACCAGCTGCACGAGCCTATTTAAAACTAATTTAAAACCCATATTTATTGCACAATAATACAAACAATGTCCTAAGTAGCGACATTTTCTGCGATATCATTGGTCATCGAGAAACTCTTCCAGTGCCGTGCTCGTGCTGCAAAGATCTGCTCTCTACTCAACGTTTGACATCCACCAATCATATTATTATGTATTTATTTGTTCCCACAGCACGTCATAGTATAATCATTTTCATTGGTCGACAAGCACATCTCTGGTCCAAAAGTACCCTTACGGATGCAATTGATAATATGTACTCTCCAATATAATTTTCCATCGCCTTCTATGAAAAATTTCGCGTGTTTTGTTTTTTTTCGGTTTGATTACAACGAAAGATTCATGTTCCAAATTCAAATCTCATTATTGCCCGCTAAAAAGTATCTGAACAAAAAAGAGCTACTTTAGGCGCACTTATGTAGGAACAAAACGTCACTTTTTTTAATAAAAGTGATGAAAAATACTTTTTACTTAGTAAAGTGTCCTTGTGGAAATTGGCAACGAGAAAATTGAACCACGAGGGCGTAGCCACAATAATGTGAACAATAATAGGTAGTTAAATCCATAATTAATGTTGGTAATAGCCGGATATTAAAAGTAAACAGATCAGTCATTAAGACCTACCGCAAGCAAATTGATCGTACTGAACCGTTCGATCAATTTATTTATCAATTAGATCGATTATGAATATCTTGGCTCAACATAGTGGAATGGAAGAACATTGCATAAACTCAATAATTATGTATAGTCGCAATAGACACTTACAGATTTTCAAGTATAAGTTGGCGTTTTAATGAGGGTGCTACATGACATTGTAAAACGTTAAAAACAAGATTTTAGAACAATAACTATGTACTTACAATTAATTTAGTTCCAGTTTTTACCACACGTCAACTTACCGCCGGGCGCCACTGGAACCGCCGGCGAAAAAAAAAAAAAAAACTCGTCCACTTATACCTACTTGGCAAGCTGGACAACGACGTAAGTAGGTATGTATGTAGCTAAGATCTTTGGCTATTGGAATTACTGGAAAAAGTATGGCTCTTATAGGAAAGTAGTTTTTCCCTTGATTTTTGAAAATATGAATATAGATGATGTGAAAAGTATGCAGGATGATGCCAAATTAGTTCAGTGATCAAATTATGGTTAGTCCGAGACGCCCAGGATTTAATTGGCTGTCCCATAGCAGCTGGCACGTAAGATTTTGCTGCCTTTCATCAACATTTTTCATCGCAAAGCAACGGGTTTAATTTTTTTTCAAAATTACAATATAGCTGCTACTTTTTATTAAATTCATTCGGCCATTTTGGACATAACCCATTATAAATGTGCCCGGTGGCGGCAATAGGCTTGCCCTCTATTACGTGGGACTAAATATACTGGCAAATTGTGGTAGTGTAATGCACCTCTGCCTACCCCTTCAGGGATACAGGCGTGATATGTGTGTGTGTATGTGTCAAATTGTGGCCGACAAAGTTTTTAGAATGCTAGCGACAGTAGACTGGCCCCCTACTAAGAACACTTTTTTTAAACTGTTACTTGGGGTCAACAAAATTACTGGCGAAAAGTGGGCGTATTAGAGGTTGTTACTACACTCCTACCACCCCTACGGCGAGCGTGATTAGGTGTAATGTAGGTACCTATTATTTATAGTAAGTAGGATATTATTATAGTACGTAGAATTGTAGAGATAAAACTTACCTACAACAACAAATTCAACAAAATTCATAACTTTATCACATTTAAATACAGAACAAAGAGGATGTTTCAAAATTAGAATATTCTACAGCAGTATTCGTTTCACAAAAAATACTATCAACATTAAAAAAAAATGTCGCCCAAATTCCTTTTCTAAGGCGCGTGCCACGATTTAAAACCGGAACCGGATGCATTCGAAGTCGTAGATTTTAAGTTAAGAACAGATTGGTGTCGCGACCCGCACTGTCGATTGATTCCAAACCGATTGATTGATCGATACTCGGAATTTGTTTAAAAAGAATAAGTGAATGAAAGAATGGCAATGGAATTTTAATGTTTACGTATTTTAGGAATTAAATAGATCACGGAGGGTAAGTTATTGTGAGAATTTTGTTAGTGTAACGTCTTTTTTAGGCTTCCGTAGTTCAAGTTTGGGCATCCTTATAGTTTCGTCATGTCTGTCCATCCGCCTGTCCTCCGCTTTCCTCCTAAACGGTGATGGATCCGAACTGGATATGTGTAGGTATTTACTATGTTGACAAAGTGCTAAAAGAAAAAAAAAATTTTTTGGGGTACCTCCAGTACACGTAACCAGAATTTGTAATTTTGTTCTTGCGTCTACACCGGAGTGTGGGGTGTCATAAGATAGGTCTTTTAAAAACATAGAGAGGTTGCTAAGACGATTGTTTGATTTAAGCTTAGATGATCTAAGGATTTAAGTATTCGTTTGCGAGATATTCAACTTAATAGGTATTTTTTTCAAAAATCTAAAAAAATTGTTATGCTAGTCCATGTACCTAATGAACTTTAAAGGAAAACTATAACGTATCCGATAACTCTGTTAGTTCAGGAGTTATAGAGGTTATTATGTGTAACTGCCGAACCCTATTCTATGCGTGGCCCGACATGCACTTTGCCAGTTTTTTATTAATGCGCAGTAAATAGTTATTATGGTGTCTCGCCTTCGCGATCTTAGGGCCAACCTCCCATGCAAGTGGTGCACCTGCCGATCAACGAACGAGACAGGGAAAGATAAGTTCCCGGTTACCATCAGTAGGTCCGTCTATGTGTACTAACATTGACAAAAAGTGGTATAAAAGTATAAAAATAATAATTTCTTGGTTATCTTTCATACCGTTACATGGATTTATTTAATTAATTAATATAATAAATATAATCGGTCTCTAGGCTTAATCATTCTAGCTAACATTGGGTCCTGTCTACTGCAATCAATATCCACACTTCTAGACTGAACTGATTTTTTTCTTATACGTATTTATTTAATGTAATTAAGTATGTATTCAGTTATTTTTTTTTCACCTTTCAGTTTTTTTATAGTTATAAATTTTTCGTTTCGAATTCGGAACGAAAAAATTTACCACACGGTCGAAGTCGCAGGCATCACTAGTATGAAATAGTCCTCACAACTGACGCGGCTGCTTGATGTATTTATAAACATTAGCAGGTCATATTTACCGCAGCAATCAAACCAAAGGCACGTGAATCAAAACTACCATTAAGTTCAATAGGTAAACACTTCACCAACACTTCCAATTTAATTCATAATTCATTTTCAAAATACGAACACGGAAGCACTAACTGTAATTTTACTTACTTACTCACTCATTCACATTCTTATAATAGACTTCATTCACATCGATCCTCGATACTCGATGTGGTGCGTTAAATCGATTTACATTATAACTTCCGATTAGTCGCTACCTTTTATAATAGTTTGTAGTAATACGGAACTACGAATTGATGTTAACCTAATTTTGTCCTTTACGTCAGTTTACGTAATGCAACATGTTGACCACCCATCACTTGAGTAGGTAGGTACCTACAAGAATTATTTCGGTAAGTAGCTTATTTTTTTAAATAGACGGTAATTTGAAAATTATTATTAAAAAATTGCAGAAAGGGCATGTAATTTTCTCCATTCAATCAATATGACGCTTTTACACGAGAGTTACTTAAAGAGAAAATAAAAAAAGCTGACTGCAAAACTAAAACTAAGATACCTACCTAATTAAAAGGTATATTGTGGCTTTTGCCAACTCAGCTGGAATCGGTTTTCCCGTCTAACTGCGATTCGGCTGAACTTCGATATTTTTCGTGAAGCGACTGCCATCTGACCTCCACAACCCAGGGTCCGCAACGATTATGCGAAATACACATGGTCGATGAACGATTTGTCGAATGAATTATTTGCCGACCAACTTTTGTTCGATTGATCGTAAAAGTGAAAAGTTTTTTGGCGATGTATTTATGGTCGACGAGCGATTGGCCGAATGAACTTTTTACCAAACATCTAATGCTCGATTAGTTTTAAATGCGAATAACTGATTTCCCGAAGTATCTATGGTTGACGAGCGATTGGCCTATTATTAATAAATACAATATGATATATTATAAATAATTATACCTACTATTAATAAATACACAAACATTGATAGAAAAAAATAAAGATTGCATTTTGACTGTTCATTTTTAAATTAAACATAAGTAAAAAAAACAATTCTGTTGATTTTCAGAGTAACTTATAACTTATTTAAATTAACAAAATAACACAACAAAAAACTTATTTTTTAAAATAACATAAATACCTAAGCACATATTAAATGATAATAATGAAAATTGGAGGGTAGTTGAAATGCATTCTCGCTCATGAGTGTTTTTCTTAATAATTTGTCGATGAAATTAATTCCGCCAATCGTTCGTCAACCATAGATACTTCGGGAAATCAGTTTTTCGCATTTAAAACTAATCGAGCATTAGATGTTTGGTAAAAAGTTCATTCGGCCAATCGCTCGTCGACCATAAATACTTCGCCTAAAAACTTTTCGCTTTTACGATCAATCAAACAAAAGTTGGTCGGCAAATAATTAATTCGACAAATCGTTCATCGACCATGTGTATTTCGCATAATCGTTGCGGACCCCACAACCCATGGGCGATATCGAAATTTTGTAGTTAGACCGAACGGATCTTTGATTTAGGGCTCCAACTACCACTAACGGCTGCCATGGATGTTTGTATGACAACCGGGACCGACGGCTTAACGTGCTCTTCGAGACACGGTGTGTTTTACGAATATACCTATCTAATTATTTTCTATCAGACCTACTAAAAGATAATCCTTCAGGGATAAGTAGTAACTTCTCTTAAATAAGTATTTACCTACTTATTTTTTTTACTATTAATGAACAAAATGCTCGCCTCCCTAGATAAAACAGCTGTCAAATTGTCTCTGTAGAAGTAGTGTAGTTTATGCTTTCAGAATATAATTTGCATGCTTTATACCACAGAATATCTTTAATAATAAAATGTCGTGCAGTTATACAGCCTCAAGGAATTATGAAGGCTGTGTCGATCTTTATGTTCTTGTCATTAAATTGAAAGTTTATTGAGCAATTCCACTGCTATCAATGATAAACAATGACAGTTGACAGTTGACACTGACAGTTTGTATCAGATAGTTTCAATCATGAATGGAACTTATTACCATCCAGTTTTCTGGTAGCTGTACGTTGTAAACTAAGTTAAGTATTTATACAAGCTAATGCCCGCGGCTCCATCCGCAATGGTTTTCTCTTTGCCGATTTCTAATATACTATTTATGGATCCAGAACTGGCCAGTTACAGAACAATAGGTTTTGACAGCGCTTAGGTTCGCGCGCCTCATAGTGTCGTTTTTGAATACGGGTCACAATATTACTATTATAGGTAGGTAGGTAAGGTACAAATATAGAAAAACACCTAAGTTCCGAACCAAATATTTGCAGATCGTAGAAGCATTTGATCCGACTCGGGGGATCGATCGATGTCTGAGGTAGCGTCTCATCTCATACCTACGTCAACCAACTATGCCATCGAGGCCGTGAGACGAGTCTCAAGTCCAAATACTAAAGTTCTTAATAAATCCCATTAATTCCCGCTTAACCAAAGAATCATTACTGTATCCCACGTCCATGACAAGCGCTTTTGAATCCAAAAATCATTCAAATTGATGGATGATTATCTGCCTGAATGTCATAATGAATATCAAAATAATGATACAGTGTCGATTTGTGTGTCTGTTGCGTGCAAGTTACATTTTAATATGTAACTACTTATTTATAGAACTCTCATAGAACAGGTATTACTTGTAGGTTTTTACTTTTTAGGGTTCCGTAGAATAAGTTTCGGAACCCTTATAGTTTCATCAGGTCCGTCCGTTCTCGGCCTTGCCCCCAAACGGTTAGTGCTAGAAACATGAAATTTTGCATGGATATGTATATTTATTACGCCGACAAAGTGCTAATAAAAAAGTTTGAAAAATATTTATTTTTGGGGTACCTCCCCTACACGTTAAGTGGGGATTATATTTTCTTCTCGTGTCTACTTCATCGTGTGGGGTAACATTAGATAGATCTTTTAAATTTATTGCGAGGTTGCTAAAAGTATTTTTTGATTTAAGTATCTGTTTGCGAGATACTTAGCTTTGAAGAGCATATTTTTGGAAAAACAGGGCATCCCCCCTCTCTAAAATCTAAACGGCTAGCGTGAAGATCTTGAAAAAATGAATGATGGTAGTCCATGTAATCAACTTTAAAGGAAAACTATAATGGATGGTATGACTTTGTTAGTTCAGGAGTTATAGAGGTTTTTATGGGTAACTACGGAACCCTATCCTATGCGTGGCCCGACACGCACTTGGCCGGTTTTTTAGATGTTATTGTGTTAATTTGATTGAATGAACAGACAAAATTTCTACAGTTTTATTGAGCGAAGCGAGCGGAGCTCCTTATCAGGTGACTCAAATGCAACTCGATGTGAAATTGTTTCTCGACAACTACCCAACCGATTTTCATGATTTTTTCACGCAAATATCAAGCATTCTCAAGAGCAGGTTTTGTTCGAGACCGAATTTTGATTTAGGACCTTTATATATTAGGATAACTTTTTTTTGAGGCTCCTAAATCAAAATTCGGTCTCGAACAAAACCTGCTCCTTATAGATTGATAAATGCCTTAACCCTCGGCATGCCTGGTGACCAAAAGTTACACGGTATGCCTTGTAGGGTCTCACGGACCCGGACTATTAGCCCCCTATAAACATGTAGTAGTGTATTAAACAAGTGTATTAAATTAATTGATAAACTAGCATTATAATATGCTACAGTATGTAATAAAAATAACCCAGAATCAATATGTTTTGTTATTTATTCTTATAATTAAACGTAAGCAGCGATTTTAACAAAAGCATAAGCGTAGCCTTTTTACTTTGCATCATGTATCAAGGTTGTACTTAAATAACAGGTACACGCGCACTTAAATCACATCTTTGTTCTAAAGAACCGTACCCTTTGCCGGGCGTCTCTGGTTACAAGCAGAACGTATTTCCAGTGGCGCCCGGCGGACTTTGACCACCTCTGTGGTCTCTGCGGGGGAACCGTACCCTGGACTAAAATGGCGGGTGTCGGACGTCTAGAGACTCATAACGGTCAGCTACTGAAGATGGTTGCGTGCAAAATTCAAATTTGAATGAACTGCAGCAATTTATGTTTAGTGATGGGTCTGTGGGACCCTACCAGGCATGCCAAGGGTTAATAGAAATAGTCGCTTCGCTCAATTAGTTATATGTAGTATAGTTTACAAAACCAGACTTAAACATAATGGCAGCACTGGGTAATCTGTATAGTCTATAGCAGATAACATTTAGTATAAGTATTATTGTAACTAAGTCGCGGGCGTCCGTTAGGTATAAAACAAAGTCGATTCCCGCTGTCTGTCGGTATTTATGCTTAGATCTTTAAAACTATGCAACGGTTTTTATTGCACTTTTCACGAATGGATAGAGTGGTTCTTGTGGAAGGTTTTAGTATAAAAGTTGTCAAGCGGGCGAGCCGTGGGCGTCCCCTGGTACATAAATACTATAAAAGAAGTGTATTTTTATTGTATAACTAGCTGTTGCCTGCAGCTCCGTCTGCGTGTTATACTTAGTTTGCTTGATCACCAGTTACTTATTTACTATGTATAGCTGTTGCCCGCAGTTCCGCTTGCGTGTTATTTCAGATCGACATAACTTTTTTATTTACAAAGCGATTGAAATAAAACAAACCTTAAATGTTAAGTTGAATAAACCACAACGCATTACTTAAATTCGCATTCAAATCGGTTAAGCCGTTTCTGAGTTTCTTCTCTATTATATCTTCAATGTACAGACATCGACCACTAACAATTTTATCTACCACCTACATGTTACATCGTATTGTTGTAACCACAGTAACTTATCCCAATTTAATTGTATCGGTAAGGTTGTTGTCTCTATTTCAAGCCACAGATAACATATATTAGTATAGATACCCCATCCCATACAAAGAAATGAGGACGTTCTAATCCCGCTTATAGGACTGGCAATTTAGTGTTCGAAAAACCCCCAATAGATGGCCGTATTTTAACTCTTACTGACTACGGATCTCTTGTTTAGGCAGCATATTGTAAGAAGGCCTATCAGAATCTAGGGTTTATAATGCGAGAGACAAGGGACTTTTATAACATAAATGCCGTCAAGTCATTGTATAACGCATTGGTTAGGAGTAGATTAGAAACTAGTTCTATCATCTGGAACCCCCATGAGACTAAGTATAGTTTGATGGTGGAGGAAATGCAAAATAAATTTACCCGGTACCTTTACTTAAAGCTATATGGAGTGTATCCCTTCTATCCACTTATGTACCCAACGCTCTTAGTTTTACGGATGGTTGGATACTATAAGTTGGAGGTAAGGCGAAATTTGGCTTTGGCTAAGTACGTGTTTCTGCTGTTCCGTGATAAACTGAGTAACCCTCGGGTGTTGGAATCGTTAAAGTTGCTTGTACCAAACACACGACTGCGGCAGGCCCCTAGAACCAAGGTGCTCGATGTACCGGCTTCACGCACTAATCTGCATAAATTTTCTCCAACAGTCCGCGCTTTATGTATATTAAATGATGTTTCCCAACGTCTGGACATTTATAACTGTTCATTGGCGGAGTTTGAGAGGTTGACACTGGATTGGCTTAGTTGCTAATAGTTTATGGTTGTCTCTTGCTACATTGCTGTATTGGGTATATAACCTGTAAAACAATGTGTGCTTAATAAATAAATAAAAAAAAACTTCTTATCAGTTCAAGAGTAGGAGACTATTATAGAATACCAGTGTAGGTGCTAGTGGATATCTGCGACTCCGTTCGCTTGAATTAGTTTTTCAATTTTTTTCAAATTTGCGCGCTCCTACTGGTTATAAAGTAAACATATATAGCCTATAACCTTCCTGGGTAAATGGAGTATTCAACTGCCGTCCGCGTTCAACAAAACAAACTGATCAGTTTGATAATATTATTGGTATAAAACTAGTAAAAAAATGCCCTATCGAGCTAAGAGCTAAAAAATCATTAAGAACTGTTTTTTGGTTGAAATTGAAATTTAAATCATACTGTAGTTTTGTGTGATAGAGCAAGAAATATCTAACTAACCATGCAACTGTTCAAAATAATAGTTCTGATGCTTCACCTATTTAGATAAAGTAAGTATACGCCAATTTGTACTGGACAGTTATCACGAGTATATAATCAATTGTTATTTATAACAGTAGAAGTACCGCGTAACTAATGACTTCCCGCGTCTGTCGGTCTGTCACAACGTATCGGTTTGTGACAAGCTAACGTGTATGGAGTTCGCTTTTGATGATATTTCAAGAAATAATAATTTTAAGTAGGTAGTTAAATTCTTTTGATTTGAACTCTAAGAACATAACTTAAAATTCGCTTGAAATTTGAATTTAAATACGTCTTTTAATATACGAATACACATTGATTTTATGAAACGATAAGAAACTTTGAACTGCTATTGCTAAGAAAGATGTTTGAATGCAGAGAGTTAATTGGTACATAGCATACATTATTTTGACAGCTTCATAAGTTCTTCTATCGTAGACTATGCAATCTAACTTAAAATTGCAATATTTGACCGAACTTTACTAATTATAAATATGAAAGTTTATTTCGATTTTTGTTACTCTTTCACGCAAAACCGGTGGTCAAACTAAAAATAGATTTTATGGAACTAAATGATGTCCTCCAATCAGAATAACACATATGCGACTTAGGATTACTACTTAAAATAGTACTAGTACGGTGTCTTGCGCGGTGCTTTGCGCCTCACCTTTTGGCCTATAACTTTTGACCCCTTAGGGCTAAGTCAAATTTTCGATTTTTTGGCTTGCCTCCAGACCGAGGGCTATCCATAGAGGGGTCAACCATCATTGGAGCATAAGCAGTTCTCGAGAGCTAAGGGGGAACAAAAATTACATTCCCCATTTCTATAAAAATTGTCCACCACTGTCACAAAACCACTGTCCTTGAACTCTTGAGCCACAAATCCAACTCTTTGGTCATCATGTTTCTACTGCAAACTGGTAGGTAATTTGATCATTTAACTTGGCGAGTTTATATACCTATAAATGTAATACACTATTTTCTTTAAAGTCTGCAACCAAAGTCCAACCTTCTCCATACTTTTCTAGCTTAGAGGACATCATTAACCAACCCACCTTATGAACAAAACGACCAATTCTAAAAGTAGTTTCGAGAAAAAAAATACTACGTAACGGTTATTGAGAGGATGCGCACGCGACATAGCCGCTTAGAGGGACGCTTTTTAACAATTAATCGCTTCCTCTAACACTTCCTTAAGGAAAATGTATAAATAGTTAGATTAGATTAGATTTGAAAAGGAAATGTTCAGAGGTATAAAAATGTTCACACATCGCACGTCGTGTTCGAGTGGAGATTTGTTCGGATATAGAGACTTCCTCTTCTTATGGAGTTTAGAGCAAATGTTGGACGGACTTGTTTGCTTAGCAGTTACCCCAGCTTAGGTTTTACTGGTAAAAAGGTAATAGGAGTTAATACACACTTTTTGAAGGTCAAATAATACACCCATTCGATTACCACACATCCGAGGAGAAGGGCAAGAAACTCGGCGGGGACAACATATTGTGTTGAATTCATTAGTGTTATTTTTTTATGATTTAGAATTCACATATTTACATTAAAGTCTACAAACAAATCAAATGAATCAATAACAATAAATATACGAGTAGATACGGATATAGTTATAAAATATTTTTTTAAATTTATTTTGGGCTGCAGACGACCCACCTACGGGGCGTAGGTTGGTTGTCTGCAGCCCCAATTCTGCCGAATACTCTCTGTATTTATAAGAAATCTATAGAATATTTTAATAATAGTTTGCCTATGGTAGGTAGAAAACAATGTCTCTATTTTTTAAATATTTAAATTCATAGAGAAAGATTTATAATTTCCATCAACCTATTGCTTTATGGAAGAAGATTTTTCTTAACATATAAGTTGGATTTTCTTTCCCATCAATAATTAATCCTTTGTTTTATTTATTTTCAATTAACATGCCAACTGCAATCTACTTGATACTACTTAGTAGAAGCTTCGTGACTTGAATTTCATTGATTCACTTATGTGACATGTAAACGAGTAAAACATTATCAGTTGAACATTTAAATACCAATATCTTATTGCCTTCCGTATTAGACCACACAAGATTACACGACTTTAGAAATCACACGTTAAATCATTGATCGATCATTGGATAGGTATAGTTTAACGAGACTTTGTTATTTTCATATTGCTGGTTTTTCTTTTTCTCCTATTTTTATTTTTTCTGGTTTTGTACATGCGGCTGGGGGTGAATAGGGCGACTGTGGTAGTCCTCGACACGGGATCTCCTAGTGAGTACTGCTCAGTTATAATTGTGTTATGTTGCGCACCAATCACGCCGAGCTTGCTACTTATCTGTTGTTGTTACCTGCTGTTACTTAGTGCGCATACTATTTTAAGTTTGGTGTTGGTGTTTTTGTAATATGTGATAACAGCGATAAATAAAAAAAGTGTGTGTGTCAGCTCCGACGCACGACTGGAGTTTACTCCTTAAGTACGAGTATCTAACCATAACAAATTAGAAAGTTGCGCACTAGAGGTGCGCACCAAAAACGTGACACGATTTTCGTTACTTGTTAGTAGGTTTTACCCCTCGGATTTTTCTCATACCGGGCGCCTTATATATGAAAATCGATTCTTAAGGAGTAAACTCCAAAAAGTGTGTGTGTCAGCTCCGACGCACGACTGGAGTTTACTCCTTAAGTACGAGTATCTAAACATAACAAATTAGAAAGTTGCGCACTAGAGGTGCGCACCAAAAACGTGACACGATTTTCGTTACTTGTTAGTAGGTTTTACCCCTCGGATTTTTCTCATACCGGGCGCCTTATATATGAAAATCGATTCTTAAGGAGTAAACTCCAAAAATAGTTTATACTTTCGATTGTTGGCACTTGGTGGAACCTATAGTAATCATGATGATCACACACACTTGTACCACAACTTTAGTATATTTAGTTAAACTGACCGGTTTCGCTTTACAGCATTATCACAGGTGTTCTACTACACTGTCATGTACATATCTTATAGAACTCCTTTGATAATGGTGTGCTAATCTGTGTTACATATCTTCAAGCCATTAAGGATCCCGGTTACTATATCGGACACTATATCGCTCATGATACTTTTGTAAAGTATTCTAACTGTCCGAAAACTATCTCCTAAGATACAGGCTATGCCTAGTTTGGAAAGTAGAGTTCATACTATGTACATTTCACTAAATTTGTATCTGCTGTTATAAGCTTCGAGTATGCTCCGTAATGTGTCTACGTTCCACCACTATATTATGTATGATGAACATTGTAAAAGCTTTGGAAAAAAAAAATACCGTCTGGATTGCGATATATTTCGAATTGTGACCAATTGAATTAGAATTATACTAGATTGGTTAAATAATAGCAATTTAGTTGTTGAAATAGCAGACTAAACTACCTGCAGGCCCAGCACAGCTACCGCTATCCGGGCGTATCTGACTTGGCTAACTTGGCTGTAAGGCTACGACAACGAACGCCATCACGCCCGCCCCGCCGCGTCGGCGTCGAGGTCGTCGTGGCCGCGACCTAAAACAGCCTGGGTTTGTTTAACAGAGGAGTTTAAAAAAATCATTGCAGTTATTTCAACAGAAGCAGATTGCATAACTTGTACAAGTTCGTATGCAGCTCGCGCGGATGCTATCAATCACTATCAGTATAAGGAGCGACCTTCACTAACGAAGCTGGTCTATGCATTCTTTAACAACAATTACATTTATAAATGTGTGCGGTTATTTGTCATCAGAAGTTTCAGAAGATTTAAGCCTACTTGACAAAAAAGCTATTGAACATTTTATGAAATCGTTCGCTGTTTTTTTATCGTTAAGGTAATCAACTGTCTTATAATATGCTTTTTGACATAAAGTGGTCTTTATAAAGGTTTTAAATTCATTGTCGGGCATGCAAAGGATAGATTCAGGCAATTTATTATAACAGCGAATACCTTCCCCCTTGAAAGAATGACTAACCTTGCTAAGCCGATAACACGGAGGGAGTAGTTTATTTTTATTACGTAGATTTCTGTCTGTAACGTCACTTACTTTAGTATAGCTAGATATATTTTTCCTGACATATGCGTATGATGATATGAGTATGCTACAGTTAAAACATTAGTATCTTTAAATCGCTCCCTAAGAGAATCTCTCTTACCTAAACAATAGGCTATAAGTATACGTGTCGATATGTAAGAGGTGGTGTAATCGCTACGGACGCTTTAAAAACTGATGCAAAAAGGAAAACCTATGAGAAAATAAACTGCCAATAAAAACTGATGGCCGCTCTTCTCCAATCGCTGGTCATCATCCACCTAGCTTTTTCCCAATAGGTAACTTAGTTGGGGTCGGCTTTCCAGTCTGCGATGCGGCCTGAACTTCGATATTTTCTGAGAAAATGGCAGTCATCTGACCTCCACAACCCATGGTCGATATCGAAGCGCTGTAGTTAGACCATTCGGATTTTTACTTTTTCGAATTGCCAGTAATCACATTAAAGCATCAATCATGCGAGACTAATTGCTATCCAACGGTATTACAATCTTACGGTGACATTATAATAAATACGAGTATAACCCATTGAGTTTAATAATACCTACCTACTTATAACCCGAAAAAATTTTTGATATACTTGTTGACGTAACCCGTCATCAAATTGTTACAAATCCAAAATATCCGATTTATTTCTGTAGGCCATGAGGAAGGAACACGGACGCAAATTTGGGTCAAAAACAGTCCCAGTAGGTAGAGTTCCCTCCCAAACATTTTGGCCTCTCTGAATATAGTCATCAGTTTTCCTGTCAAGTCGAAATATATATAGAAAAGAACAATACATAGGTAATGCAATCTTTTTAACAATTTTTTATACCAGTAGTGTTTTTTTTTTTTATTTATTTATTTATTTATTTATTTATTTTTTTGTTTTTTTTTTACTAAATATGTATCAAGTTAAATAAAGGAAATAATAATAATATGTTTATTTACCAGAAAAAAAGAAAAAATAAAATAAAGAGATAATAAGTCAAACAGAATAAACACTTAAAAACATTGCTTTTATCTTACAAAAAATTAACCCTGCCTCTTAAACTAGGAGATCCTGTATCATAAGAGGCAGTGTTCGGTTTAGTTATGGCTAGTAAAATTTATTTAATGTGGACTGTGTCGTTCAACTTTACTGTGTTAATTTATTATTATAATACCTAAACTAATAATATAATATTTAGATGACGATATCTATTTTTAGTTTGTGATGTGTGTGTGTGTGCGTGTGTGCGTGTGCGTGTGTGTGTTGCATCAGACGATGTAAGTGATGAGTGCCTCAGTTTGTGAGTAATCCTGTTTTTGGAGCCACGTTGTAACTATTGATTTTAGTTGGTTCCTGTTCAAATCAATAATTCCTAGTTTCCTGTGGATCTGTTTGTAGATGTAGGTACTAAGAATATAATACTGGTGCCCTGCGAATGAAGTTCTGTAGCGTCGTCCTAAGGGGTAGTTAGTCCGTTTATTGGAGTTGGATGGTGGAACACTCCTATGTTTCCTGAGGACGGTTTGCAATAAAAAGAGTTGTCGTACAGTTAAGATTTTAGTGTCTAAGTATACCTAACTGGGTAGTTGGGTAGCGGAAGGGTTTACGCGTCATAACCTTGAGTATTGCTCTCTGCGCCCTCTCGACTGACAGAAAGTTAGTCTTGGCTGCACCACCCCAGACAGATATGCAATAACCTATGACTGATTGACACAGAGCATAGAACACCAGCTTAAGGGTGTCAAGGTTAGCCGATCCTCTAAGCAACTTAAATAGGTATACTAGTCGCATGGTCCTTGAGGTAAGTATTTCCAGATGCCTATCCCAACGCAGTCCTGAGTCAATCTAAAAGCGACTAAATGAAAGACTAATTACTACTTACTAAGTAGAAGTCTAGAACTATGATCATCATTCACCGAGCCTTTTCCCAACTCAGTTGGGGTCGGCTTGCCAGTCTAACTGCGATTCGGTTGAACTTCGATATTCATATTCGAAGTCTAGAACTATGATATTGTATCAAATTATTTTTATCGGGCCTTACGTAAGTACTTAATAAGCTGGTCAGTTGGTAAGGCTAGTAATTTTCATGGAACTTGGTTTAAAATCCAGCGCAGACATAAAATTATAAACCACAAAATTAAAAATAATTTCTGTAAGAAGAAGAGCCCCGAACTTTAGTTAATATTAACATAATGACTGCCTCAGTGGTATGAGTATGCGACTGCCGCCCCTGAGGTCCAAGGTTCGATTCCGAGTGAAATCAAATTATTTGTGCGACCCACAAATGTTTGTTTAGGAGTTTGGGTATTTTCTACGTATGTATTTAGAAATAGATAAGTATGTTTATCAGTCGTCTAGATCCCAAAGCACAAGCTTATATTAGCTTAATTTGGGCTAGATAACGTCGTATGAGAAAGTAAGTGAAGTAAGTAAGAGAAAAATATAAATATATATATAATTCAAACACTGGTGACGATCCCGCTTCAACTTCACAGAGGCCATGAAGTTTAGTGATAGTATGAATAATAGGTATAAACCACATTATGTCTTTACTTGACGTTTTAATGCGCTTGTAAAGTTTTAGTGCACATTGTTAAAACAATGGCGACAAATAATATGACGCCTCATTTGTGTTCTTAATGCACTCATAAGTGTAAATGTTTGAAATTCTAATTGTTATGTTGTGTTAAAATTGTACTTATCCGCTTTTGATGTGAATTTACAGTATTTAGTGACTTATGATACTTAGTTCGAGACGCCCAGGACTTTAATTGGCTGTGCCATAGCGGCTGGCACGTAAGCTTTGTTGCCTTTAATCAACATTTCATCGCAAGGCAACGGGTTTCATTTTTTTCCAAAATTACAATGTAGCTGCTACTTTTTATTATATTTATTCGGCCATTTTGGACAAAACCTATTATAAATGTGCTTAATGCCTAAGGGTTTCTGGTAAAAATACCTAAAGAACCTGGAAACGTCAATAAGGCTTTTCTATATTACATGATATGTACTTACCAACAGAACTACTAGCTAAATGTGTGTAATGGTTCTCTGCCTACACCCTATGGGATATAGGCTTAATTATGTTATATAAATGACTAAAGGAAGGCCGCGGCTTCGCCCGACTCATAAGCTATCTTACACCCGCTGGGCGCCACTGGAAATACCAGAGACGCCCGGCAAAAAAACTTTCCGTCAATGAGAGTCCTGTTAAAATCAGCCCAGCCATTCCAGAGATTAGCCGGAACAAACAGACAGACTGACAAATAAAAAGTCTTTTTTTTATCTATTATTCTATATATTTCATAAAAAACTGTTACTTTAAAATTATCCACATACAGACATATTCATTTTAATTATTTGTATGGGTGATTACAACCTTACAACCTATGTACTTTATATCTCAGAGTTTAAAAAGATAGTTACTGTATAATTAAATAATTTTCGCATCTTCAGTAACCCAATAAACTCTCACGAAATGATAAAATAAAAAACGAACAAGACACTGATGACCAGAGCCTGTCCATGAATGTAGGTCGAAATGACGCAGTCTTGACAAAGAAATCCTTATAAATAAATTACAAAGTGTAAAAATATTCGGTAACGGTCCATCTTTTCTCTATAGGTAGGTATTACTACATATTAAGTATAATAAAACGAAGTCCTCGGCAGTGTCTGTCTGTTCGCGATAAACTGAAAAACTTCTGCACCGATTTTCATGATTTTCTTTCACTAAAGGATAGAGTGGTTCTCGATGAAGGTATTTAGTATATAATTTGTAAGGGCGTAAGTAGGTACTATAATAAATAAAATAATCCCAATCGTTTGTCTGTACAATTAATAAAATTAACAAAAAACCGGCCAAGTGCGAGTCGGACTCGCGCACAAAGGGTTCCAAAACGGCAAAAAAAATCACGACTGTTGTACCGACTTGAATATTTGTTATATTCTGTTTTTTAGTATTTGTTGTTATAGAGGCAACAGAAACACATCATCTGTGTTTTCAACTTTCTAACGCACAAGACAGACGGACGGACGGACAGCGAAGTCTCAGTATTAGGGTTCCCGTTTAACCTCTGGGTACGGAACCTTAAAAATGAGTGTCATTGATTAAATAACTTTTTAGTACCTAGGTGTTTATAGCAGGCCTATGTCACTCGCCTAACAATCACTAAAAATACGTGACGTCAGCGACAACTTGAACTTGAAACAAAAGAATGTGCTTTAATTAACCGTCGGAGTGCAAGTTCTGTATGTAAGTACTATTCCTTATTCTGTGCTTCAAGGGATCTCCAATCAAGTCCAATCTGTATGTAAACAGAATTGTTTAATGTTTGCATACATTCATAATTATCCGTTCGCTATATCATTGAACTCACAATCAATTGATATCTCATGAACTTAATAGATTACAATTGCTTCGGCCTTATTTCCAAGAACTTCGGATGTATTCAAGCACAACTCCAAGTTGAACACAAAACTTATACTATTACTAGCGGACGCCCGCGGTTTCGCCCGCTTGACAAATTTTATACTAAAAACTTCCTCGAGAACCGATCTATCCATTGGTGAAAACCGCATCAAAATCCGTTGCGTAGTTTTAAAGATTTAGATCTGTAAAACTACTCAACGGATTTTAAAACAGTTCATTAGGGAACGGAAGCGATTTTGTTTTAAATATACTATATTATGATAAAGGCTAGTATACTATGTTATGGTAAATGGAATAAGTAGTCCATTATTCATTAGTGTTGCATGCAAGTATGACGTCAAATTTACGTTGCATGCAAGTATGACGTCAAATTTACGTTGCATGCAAGTATGATGTCAAATTTACGTTGCATGCAAGTATGACGTCAAATTTACGTTGCATGCAAGTATGACGTCAAATTTACGTTGCATGCAAGTATGACGTCAAATTTACGTTGCATGCAAGTATGACGTCAAATTTACGTTGCATGCAAGTATGACGTCAAATTTACGTTGCATGCAAGTATGACGTCAAATTTACGTTGCATGCAAGTATGACGTCAAATTTACGTTGCATGCAAGTATGACGTCAAATTTACGTTGCATGCAAGTATGACGTCAAATTTACGTTGCATGCAAGTATGACGTCAAATTTACGTTGTATGCATGTTGCAAATGTGATGTCGTACCTGCATGCAATACCAATGCATAATAAAATAGCGCCTTATGAGAAAGAGTTCTTTTAAAACTTCTTGAATTTCGGTTAGAATCAATGAACACAAAATCAAACCAAATTACAGATATTTTAGACATTTTACAAATGCGTTTTTAAAAGTATTAATAAATATATATAAGTAAATACAAAATTAATATATTACCAAGCAATCATTTACCGACAAATATCTCATTAAATTAAATAACAATGCACTATAAATGTAATTTTATTAAAATCTCCGGTCGTAATGTCCAAAAATATTGGAACGTGCATTGTTATCGATTTTAGTATTCAATCGATATATTTGCAACCTCCTTTAAAGATCCGCTATAAGATAGTAAATAGTATTAATAAATAAGTATGCTCCAAGAATAAATACGACTCAACTGTGGGAGAATAGTTTTTTATATTGATATCTTTTCGGCGGATATGCAAATTTTGAAATCGGAATTCAACTTCTGTGTTTTTAATTTCCTTTCGGACATCCTTTCCAGACAGTACTCGTATTTTTGGTTTTTTAATGCTGCCAAAATTCGACTTAAATCCTACTATAAAATTATATGTATGGCATTTTAAAGCATAGCACATAGTATTATGTACCTATTATTTACACCAGGTGCAGAATGTGTTGGACTGTAATAAGAAATATGGGTCAAGGTAGATGAACCAACCGGCAACAAACTAGTGTTAATAAAAGTGTAATAAAGCCAACGAGACGGACAACAAATCCAGACTCGTGCGTGTAAAAAACTCAGTAAATGCTTTTAATATGTATTATATTTTCTAGTCGCATTTAGTACCCATACCTACCTATATTAGTTATATTCCATCGGGCTCGTGGTCTAGTGGTAACCGACATTGTTAATACATTGCAAAGGTTAAGCAACATCGACTCAGGTCGGTCTTAGGATGGGTGACAATTTCTTAAGACACTGCGACCCCTCCGTAACTCGGAGGGCACGTTAAGTCCCGGTTGTCATTCAAACATCTATGGCAGTCGTTAGGGGTAGTTGGAGCCCTAAATAAAAAATCCGACCGGTCTAACTACAGAACTTCGATGTCGCCCATGGGTTGTGAAGGTCAGATGGTAGTCGCTTCACGGAAAATATCGAAGTTCAGCCGAATCGTAGTTAGACTGGAAAGGCGACCCCAACTGAGTTGGGAAAAGGCTCGGTGAATGATGATTATTTATCTTCCATCAGAAATCAGTTTCACCATGATTTTGCATGTTACATGTTGCATATTAATGAATCTACAATATTAGTTTAAAGCAGTGCAAACAGCAATTGTTTATTAAATTAACTCACGCAATCCGATGGTTAAAGTATTGTAATATATTAAGATTGTAGCAACTGGTTATCACGTAAGATTTCAAGCCGTTTCCTAAATAGAAACTGCATATAAAATCGTAAGGTGACACTAACGGCTGTGAGAAAAATATTATTTTTCAACTTGCAACACCGGACATAAAAACTAATGGGACGTTATATTATTATCCAAGCGCGACCACTATCGACACATAAAACGAGAGGATGGTGTTGCTATACTTGTGGGTGTTTCTAAAATATCCCGCGACTTTAAGTCTACTTCAAGGAAAGTTTTAAATTAAATAAAGACAGTCACGGACACAAATCTCGTCTTTATTCCTGGAGGGAAGGGAAGGGGTTTTTTAAAATATTTGCTCATCCATAAGTCAGCAGGTGTACCACGTGCATGTGAGGATGGCTTGGGCCCTGGAGATGGTGGTAGGACCCCTTAGCAATGTAAATAAAGAATCTACAATATTTCGAGACTGGACAATTATTTTGCCTTTGACCGTCTGTCTTTGTGTTCAAGCCTAGCGGCCATATTTGTATATGACTGCACCTATATATATACGGTACACATTTCTGCGATGAGCCGTACTTATCTCATAATAATTAAGTTGGTTTCCTTACATCCTAAATAACAAACCACTTCGGTAAACTGACGAAAGTTAACAAAATAATCTATAAAACTAGTGGTTCTGTGAACAGTAGACCTCGCGTTATATTCGCATTTTCCCCCCATTTTTCCCCCAATCAAAAAATCCCTTCGTCAAAAGTTGCGCCTTGCAACAAAGAACACTTGTGCCAAATTTCATGAAAATTGGCTGAAAAATGCGGTCTGTAGACCGGAACTGACACACATACCAACAACGCCAAATCGGCCAGTCCTCGAGTTAAAACTGAGACGCTTCGCTCGCTCGGTCAATAATAAATGTTTTTAAGAAAAAGAACTGGTAATTAGCCAATAAATACATGGTAACACTATAGCCCCAGAAATTAACATTACCGGTATCTAAATCAAGAGACTTTATGACTGGGCTTTTCTTGCCTGCACTTTATTTTAAAATTCAGGCGAATTTTGTGTCACCCAATAGAAATTTTGGTGTTTTTTACTTTCACTTATCATTTCTATAAATAGAAATATTGTGATCGTTGTAAAAAATCGGTTATGGGATTTTGAGTTTCTCATGATCCCTGCAGGCTGAGAGCTCCACTGAGTCGATAAAGGCGAAAAATCTCACGATTACAATGTACTCGTAGTATCGCCAAATTGGTCAACAATACAACGTAGATACAATTGAATAACGTTATTAATGGCGTACTATATACCACGGCGAAGGCGAACTGGGGTTCAATACTAGTGTTGTTACTGTGTGTTTCTATGTGCGTCCATTTGTAATAAAAATGCGTGACCCGTTTTTATTACGAAATGAAGAATCATAAGGCTATTCAACCATAATTTTTTTTAAGGTCTACAGAAAGAATGAAAGAAAAAACGTTTAATTTGAACACAGTATGACACAACACAATATATACTAGGTACACAATTCCGCACAAAACAAAAAAGAGGCAAACACAAAACAAAAGATACAATATAAAATATTGGGATTTGGGCACCCATACGCCAGCGCCGCCGGTAAAGCCATCAAGTGTCATCCCAATGCACAAATTAGGCCCTCTCTCAGCTTAAGCTATTGTAAAACAGCGCTGGTCTATCTCTAGCAAATGCAAATAATGATTTATATTAGGCCGTCCCTTGTGTCCGGCTGGGATACCAATCAAGCACTGACATTGTCATAAAATGTATAATTACCAACAATATTTACTTCAATATACACTCGACCGGAATATAGAATATAGACTGGAAAGCCGACCCCAACTGAGTTGGGAAAAGGCTCGGTGAATGATGATGATGATGATGATACACTCGACCGGTCTATATCAGAAACAATAATAGTAGGTATTACCTGCCCAAGCAATTTAGTTAAAATATTGTCAAACTTGGAAATAATTAAATACAGTCATTTTCTTTCGGGATCGTTATGGTATAGTTCACTGGTTTAGCGTGGTATTCGGGTCGTTGCGTTATCCACCATCTTGAATTTAAAAGTTCTGTTCTGTGACGGTGTTTACTTACAACCCAGAATAATGGCCTAATGGCATGAAGTCCGCTAGTTGTACACTTTCATGCATATTAATTAAGTAGGTACCTAAATATATAAAATAAAGGTCTTTATGCATATTTAAAAGTTTGGTAAATATGTATGTACATACATAACTCCTTTATTTTTAAATTATTTAACTTTTTTCTTTCAGTAATTCTTGTGGTATTTGATTCATAGTCGTAGCCACCATCAGGAATAAAAGACTAAATATTGTTTTTTAAATGACTTGTTTATTTTCATTTTAGGAATGCTTTTTTTTCAGAATTCATTCCTTTCTATCACTGGTAAGTAGGTAGTCTAAATTTATTATGGCGTGGCATTGAATTCCTTGCCTTTTAAGAAGGTACGCCTTCTTGAATTAAGTTTTTCCGGGTCAAAACTAAATCAATCGTACTCATAGGCATGGTACATAGTTATATATAGTATAGTATAGTATAGTATAGTATAGTATAGTATAGTATAGTATAGTATAGTATAGTATAGTATAGTATAGTATAGTATAGTATAGTATAGTATAGTATAGTATAGTATAGTATAGTATAGTATAGTATAGTATAGTATAGTATAGTATAGTATAGTATAGTATAGTATATTATAGTATAGTATAGTATAGTATAGAATAGTATAGTATAGTATAGTATAGTGTAGTATAGTATAAATAATCGCCTTCTAAAAGTATCTAAACGTTATGTTTAGGTACTTATGGTTTTTGCAAAAAATCCTTGAGGTATATTTACTTATGTCGATAATCTTGACATACTCGTATCATCACATCACTAGCTAATCGAGATCTGCAGTGCCACTTGTGAGAATCTCAGCGATATGTACTCGATGTAACAATGGCGGTGGAGAGGATACGGGACGCGGTTGTTTGGTCATCATTGGTCGAGGACATGCCAAAACATTTGCGACTACAAACCAAAGATCACTATAGCTTATATGAATTACTGCCTCGGTCCCTCGTACGTGACATAGAATGTAGCAACATTTAAACCGTCGCGTTTCATTATTTATTAAATGAATGATTTATGGGAACTTTAAGACGATGACAGGGGGTAACAAAATTGTTGGAAACATTGCCACCAATTTATAGGGATTTCAATGTTTCGTTATGGCCACACCAGGGGTTAACTTAAACTCTCTCTCTTTCTCCTCAACCGTGTCGCTGTGAATATTTATGTCTGTTTTTTTATTACAATAAACGATTGTGCTTCACCAAAAAGTGTCCAATTTATTATGCTACGACCTTGACCAACCTCTATCAAAAATATTAAGTGGAATTGCCACGTAAAATGGCCATACTTCTGAAAAGCATCGACCAGACGTTTAGTGATATCTTTAAATAAGAAGCGAGTATTTTGAGTCCATGACCCTACTATATTTGTAAATTAACTCCTACTAAACACTAACGGTACTTTCTTAGTTCGACTAATTAATTAGACGTTTTATTTTCGTAGTAGTTTTAATGAGGATAGGTGCAAATTAGAGTAAGTTAGCGACTGGAGTTTCAATAGGAGCCATGAACTTGTTGAACTACATTTGGTCCAGTCATGTTTAAAATGACTAATTATTACTCTCGTCACAGAATAGGGAATAGTACTTACATACAGAACTTGCACTCCGACGTTAATTAAAGCATTCTTTTGTTTACAGAGAACATAATTCGAATGTTAGGGTTGTCAGGAAAGTACCAGCATAATTTGACCAATAATTATGACATTAATGCCTCAATATCAACTCTTTGGTCAATGCCGTGTCACAAACAATAGACAACCCTTACTGACTTACAACTTCAAGTTGTCGCTGACGTCACGTATTTTTTGCGGTTGTTAGGCGAGTGACATATGCCTGCTCTCGTGGCCAATGGCAAGTGACAGCGAAATTATATACTTATAGTAAACGTGGAAAAGATTCCTATCTCGTCAAAATATTTCCTTACGGAATTAAAAAAAAAATAGTTGGGTCGTTTTAACGAGATGTCTGAATTAATAAACAACGTACAACTTTATAATAAATAAATATTTTTGGACATTCTCACACATCATAGCCCAAACTAAGCTATAAGCTTGTGCTATATAGGATTTACGGCCGATTTCTGAATTGAGATTTGAAGTTAAGTATCCGTTGAACACGTCAAATGTCAAATATTTGTTCCTGAATTTTGACATGGAAACCGGCCGTTAGACATCTGATAAACATACTTATATATTTCTGAATACATACGTAGTGTATACTACGTATGTATTCAGTTTTTTCTATGTAGGTATCTACATAGAAAAAACTCAAACTTCGTAACAAAAATTTGTGGATCACACAAATATTTTATTCCTACCTAATGTATGTATAGAAAAATGTTAAAAAAAGTATTTTGCGCATTCTCAATTTTTTAATTATTGTCAAGCATTTTTTAAATTATATTAAAATACTATTAAAAACGCATTTCCAAAGTTTATATAAAGATTCATTGACTGGCCCTGGATTCCGAGATATTACCATTTTTATGCCTTACTGCACTCCATTATAGGTATTTCACAGATTCACTGCCACTGTCAATTCAATAGTATTGCGTAGGCACTATGAGACTCGCACTCAATTTACTCAATTAGACATCTAGACTCTAGACGCTTTTCATTCTACCATAAAAAAGTTCCTTACACTTGTTACACAACCGCAGCTTAAAAAAGAAAACAATTTTAATTAGGCCGCTACTGTTTGAGGAATATCTCACAAGATTTTCACACTAATCATGTAAACATTATTCTTTTTTCAATCTAAATCTTCAAAAAATAGAGTTCAAGTTTTAGTGTACTATGTAAAAACCGGCCAAGTGCATGTCGAGCCATGCATAAGATAGGGTTTTCGTAGTTACCCATAAAAGCTTTTATAACTCCTGAATGAAGAAAATTATAGGTACCATCAGTTATATAGTTTTGCTTCAAAATTCATTGAATCTTCACGCCAGTTGTTTAGATTCTAGGGGGGAGGGGGGGAGGCCCTATTTTCGTAAAAACATACTATTCAAAGCTAAATATCTCGCAAACGGATATTTAAATCAAAAAACCATCTTAGCAACTTGTCAATGTTTTTAAAATACCTATCTAATGATACCCAACATGATGGAGTAGACACGAGAAAACAAATATCAAACCCACTTTACGTGTAATGTTTTTTACAAAAAAACTTTTTTTTTAATTTTCTTTTAGCACTTTGTTGGCGTAGCAAATACACATATCCATGCAAAGTTTCATGTTTCTAGCTCTCACCGTTTGGAAGGAAAGCCGAGGATGGACGGACATGACGAAACTGTAAGGGTTCCGAGACATTTACTACGGAACCCTATAAATAGGTGGTCACACCGTATAATGCCGCCCTAAAATCCTTTTGTTCTTAGTTCCTTTGATACTGTTAAAGACTTTGATTTGACGTTTGTTCTTGCTTTGGTAAACACTGAGTCGCGTCGGTTTGGTTTCAACGGTTTTCGTTTGTAAATAATTTATCGGTTTTTAAATGGTGATTATTCTGGTTTTCAGAACTTCTTCTCAAATGCAGATCATCTCGGCCCAAATCAGTTATAATTTGGACGCCATTTAAAAGTTTTCTAAGTTATCTACTGATATAATGAGATAAAAGTTTGTAAGTTTGTATGATAGGGGTAAAGCGCTGAACCTTCCGAACCTCTGTCTTTAGTTTAACTAGTTCAAATTATACATAGAGTAGAACTAGTTCTGGGATAATACCACAATATTATGATACTTTTACCCGGTTTTCATTACGGATTTGTCCACCAGAAAACTATTCCAGGCGAATAATGCCTCGCCTTCCACTATTAATGGAACTGGCTTTGTTTAACTTAGAACAGCAGATTTTCATAGAAAGAGCGAACCTTTATAAACATCGCAATATTTGCTATCAGTCTAAAATACCTTCATCGTTGCGCATGCGCTGGTCGATTACCTACATCAAAGGTTTGAATTTACATCGAAGGTTTGTATTACTAGTTAACATTTCACTTCAACAGCTGCTCAATTGGCAGAGAACTGCAATCACGTGATATTATCTTAGAGTGAATTTATTCACTGCGTAGTCGAACACCAAGTTAATTACTGTGCATCGCTCTGTGAAAGCTTGCTACGTTCTTTTTAGGACATGTGGCTTTCACCTGAAAAAATGTTTAGATCTCTTCGGGAATAAAATCAAAGAGACGTTTAAATGTTACATACAAGTAAGTAGTCAAGAAATCGAAACTGAGTTACAGACCTCGCATAAATAATGGAATAAAAAGCCAGGAAATAGTCTAGTTAGTTGAAAAGTTTTTTTCGAGTTAGTTGAAATTACGGAAGTGATTGATTAAAATTACTACAAACATCTTAAAACCTTCATTTATTTATTTATTATTTTATGTACAACACACGTAGAAAAAATAACACTTATATAGATCAATTCACAATACTTAAATACTTAAAAGTACTAATAAAATAAGGTTTAAATAAATTGGTCTGAAAGATATACTGAGATAACCGCCTAATACCTATAGTACTTACCCTGTATTATTTTGTCTCTACAATAACAAATATTACCCAACTACAACACTTTCAACAGCTAAAACGAATAAAGAAATAAATACTATTTACTATAGAATTCAGAAAATAAATAACAGTCAAAATGTCTTAAAATAACGTACTTAATTAGCCGTTCTAGATGTGGCGAGAATCCGTGACAATCTCGGCAGCCCAGCACGCCTTCCAATTAACCATTTCTTTAGTAAAAAGACAATACAAAAATACCAGAATGATGGTATCGAATACTGGCGCCAAGGTAACGTAAAGTGAGTGGGCATTGTTAAGTACCTAGAAAAAAAAAGAATTAAGCTTGAAATTCGAATAGTTCTCGAGTTGACAAAGTTGTTTTAAAAGATCGAGACAATTCGATAGTTGAATTTAAAAAAAGAACATTGCAATCTTTTTAAATCTGCTTTTTTAATCCTACTAAATGGCGGCTCAATAAGATCTCAAAAGACTCGCGAGGAGCGAGTAAACGGCAGTAAGCTCTTAGTCCTTCTTATGTGAATACTAATCTCCTTTTATGTGAGACCAGCAATATGCCTCTGTCTACCCTTTTAAGGAAACAGTTGTGATTTTTATATATAACGTCTATTCGACTATACATTTTTATTTTTTAGGTTACTTGTAGCCTTTATAGGATGGCGAAACCAGTAGACCTTCAAATTGTCAATTATAGAACCGCTTAGCCACGCAAAGAGTTCAATTTAAAAAAGGAATTACTGATAAAGACCTAAGTTGAGTGCACCACTATCCGATAAAAGGCTTCATTTAATTGCCATACACGATTGTTAGGGCAAGATTTATTGAGAATAAATTATGTTAATATTTATTATAGTATCTATTCAATTAACATTACATGTGGTAGATTGTTTTGCTCTTGCACTATTTCTATTTTAAGAATCAATGCGAAATTATTTCGGTCTTAATGCAAAATGAACTTACATTGTACCTACGTTGTATTATAATTTACTTTGTGGACTGACACAACAACCGACTTCAATTTACCGAAATGGGATCAAATAATTGTCGGAATGGGACCAAATTGAAATGGGACCACTTGAGAAGTAGTACCTTTCATTTAATTAAAAACTACTAGTTATCCCGACGAACTTTGTATCGCCGCAAATAAAATAAATAAATATATATATATATATATATATAGGTAGGTACATATTATATTTTAATATTTCATGCAAATGTATGTAAATTGAAAAAAGCGACGGACGGACAGTCAGACAGACAAATTGTATTAAATATATAGATTTCATAAACGAAGCCATAAACGAGGGCATCGACTATAGTTTTCAATAATATGGTATATCGACTTACAGTGAACAGAAAAAAAAAACAGAGACATACCTACTGTATGTCGGTACTTAAAAGACAATGAATAATATGAATTATTTAAGTAGAACCTCAGAATAGATAATTGTACATGGCACTATGAACTTTGGCACCATTGTATGTTGATCACTTTTTAAACAAAACTTCTTACGTAGGTATTACACATACATACTTCCTGTGGAAAGATATTGGTGTACTTCCATCTACATATTTACGTCTTTTTTTTTTTTTTTTTTTTTTTTATATTTGGTTCGCCAAATTGACGCCGCCCGCCTGGTGGTTAGTCGTGACGACGTCTAGCGATTGTGGGCCACTCTCACAGCACACATTACTATTGAGAGTGGCCCTCAACTTGACGACCTACTGATGTGCCTCTTCACGCTCCGCTTAAAGAACCCAGGATTATATGTGGGAGGAAACACGTGCACAGGCAGGGCGTTCCAGGCCACTATCGTTCGGCAGAGAAACGAACGTTTAAAACGTTCGGTTCTCGCGAACATGCTATCCACTGTGTGGGGGTGGCATCTCTGCCCGGCACGAGTCGTTCGGGATCGGAAGGAAGAGGGTGGGATCAGATTGAAGAGCTCTTCAGAACACTCGCCGTGGTAAATACGGTAGAATGCGGCCAAGGAAGCTATTGTTCGGCGCTGAACTAGCGGCTCAAGGCTTCCCGTTACCTCCGGACAATCTATAATACGGATAGCCCGTCGCTGCATAGCGTCGAGAGCGTCCAGCAGATACTTCGCGGAGCCGTCCCAGAGGTGAGAGCAGTATTCGACGCAGGGTCTAATCTGCGTCTTGTACAGTAGACACCTCTGGTCCGGTGTAAAGAATCTCTTTAAAATAATACCTTTAAGTTAATAGGTACATACATAACTTTAAATAAACTAAACTAAGCTGTATTATGGCTGAGTACTGTAGGCTACTTTTATCTGGGTAATGTATTTATTAGAAGAAACAAAATACCGCCCGAAAAACGTCACAAAAAAATACACGTCAAAAATTGACACAACAACCGACTTCAAATTACCGAAATGGGACCAATTAATTGCCGGGAGGGGACCAAATTGAAATAGGACTTGGGAAGTTGTACCTTTCATTTAAAAAAATCAAAATCAGTTCACCCAATCCAGAGATATGAAATAACAAATATAAAAAAAAACAAATAGTCGAATTGAGAACCACCTCCTTTTTTGGAAGTCGGTTGAATATGAAATAACAAATAAAAAAAAAACAAATAGTCGAATTGAGAACCACCTCCTTTTTTGGAAGTCGTTTGAAAATAGATTTCGTCCACTATGTGCTTGTACCTTCTATAAGTTCTTCTTTAGCAAGAGGTTACCACCACAAGGAATGATCGGACATTATGCTGCTTACTCTAGTAAGGTCTAGATTAAGATGCCTAACTACTAACTTATCTTTCACTTGAACTTATTTATTGATATCTATTCTCGCTCCCTTTATAGAGACATCGCTAAACTGGATGCTCCTCAGGACCAGAAGGCTGGTTATTTCCAGATTCTGACCAACCGGGTTAACGGGACCGGTCTGGCTAACCCAGTCGGTAACAACAGGGAAGATTTTGTAAATATGTATTGTGCATATTGTATTGTATCATCAATAAATTTATAACTGTAATATGATTGTGAATGATTAACAAACCGGACGTCTTACAATTTGTCTAATTACTGGTCATGGGGATGTTCATTTGACTAATCGGTATTAATACTTAATTAAAAAAAGTGTGTGTGTCAGCTCCGACGCACGACTGGAGTTTACTCCTTAAGTACGAGTATCTAACCATAACAAATTAGAAAGTTGCGCACTAGAGGTGCGCACCAAAAACGTGACACGATTTTCGTTACTTGTTAGTAGGTTTTACCCCTCGGATTTTTCTCATACCGGGCGCCTTATATATGAAAATCGATTCTTAAGGAGTAAACTCCAATAAACTCCAAAAGTAAACTGTTTAGGTCCTTCGGGCTGGAGGATATTGATATTGAGTCACATAATTTCAATAAAATTTAAATATAACTTTATGTATAGGCAGTGGTGTAAATCAAACTTTTAACGGGTTTACTTTCAATTCCAAACGTTTATTAATAGAACATTTTTTTGACTGATGCATGGAAGTATCTAGTCCCACTCTGGATGGAAGTACTAACAAATTATTTCCTTTGCCGTTGTTTATAAAAAAACAACAGGGTATGTACACAGCCGATGTTTTGAAAGACCGGCTTTTAATAAGATAAAACACTTATTAAAAAAAAAACAAATAATACTAGAAAGAAATTTATTAAATCATATATTTGGAGCATTGCACTCTATGATGTGAAACATGAAACAACAACTATAATACAAAGGGACAGAGACAGGCTGGAAGTGTTCGAGATGTGGTGCTGCCGATATACTACTAGTTCTCTCTGCATCACCCAAAGGTTGACTGGTAGATAATGCCTGTGGCATAAAGTCCGCCTTTGTACAGTTTTGTGCATAAGTTTTAAATAAATAAAAAAATGGTCCACCGACAAGAGATAAATTGGAGAAAGATTCTTTATTACATCTAGCTAGACTTATGACTTCTTGGAAATTCAGAGACTTGTATATAATGACAAAAGGTCTTTATAAAATAAGGACGTTATGACACCTCAGACGTTCTGACAATTGGCCCAAAACACTCCCGATGATAAACAAATTTTGTAAAAGGTTTTAAAGTTAGTAATTCTATATTAAACCTAAACCGAACTGTAGGGGTGTTTTATTTTGTTGAGGTGATGTTTTATATTATAAACAAAACAAGAACAAAGTTAACATCTGCCGCCTTAGATAAACTCAAACCCTTTGAATGTGCACCGCGTGATGGTTCATACTCAAAATAATATCGTACAATTTTAACAACGGGTTAAGCACTGTTCACTATTTTCAGACAGATCTCATCGGAAAAAAATTACTGTATCGACCAATGAGATTTTTGCGACTGAGTGGACTTTCATTGACTGATTTGAGAATCCACCAATGAGAGTTCGGTCCGATGAGTTCTGTCCGATGACTGTGAACATGCCTTCGAACTATAGGTCATGTTAGAAAGATTAACGAATAGCCAGAGCAAAAAAAAAAACCGACATACTGTCGGTTCACCTGTTTGCACTAATGATATCGCAGAATATGTCGATACGCCGTGCTCGCCCTGCAAGTGCTGAATCGGTATGTTACCTACATAATACTAAAACAATGTAGATAAACTAATATTTTACTTTCTAGTAGCAGCTATATTTTATTTTTTCAACATTACAATTATAGCTGCTACTTCTACTTTCTGCAATACAGTTTTATACTAGTGCAGTCATTATCAATTTATATGTAAATGGCTGTTATGTTTATGCTAATAAATATGTAAATATATAAACTTTTTATTAAATTCATTCGACCATTTTGGACATATGTGTGCCCGGTGACGGCAATAGGCTTGCGTAGGATTACGTGGGACTAAAAATACTGACAAATTGTGGGTGTGTAATGCTCCTCGGGGATATAGGCGTGATAATGTGTCTGTCTGTCTATCAATTTACTTTCTATCATAAAATTACATAAAAAATCTTGGCAATCTTACGGTGTAATCTTAAGTGTTCATCTTTTTTAATATCTAATGTAAACTCACATTCGAAATGTCTAAATGGGAAAATATACTCAATTACTAAGCCCATTAAAATAAAATTCAATGTATATAGTGTAGTTTAAGCTCAATTTAAAGCCAGTTCAGATGGCAATCGCATGCTAACTAAGTACGATGTTAGAAAGTGTATTAGAAATCAATACAACGTGATAATATTCTGATCGGCACCTACTTAACATTAGATTCTTGAGTCCTTAGTTGCACCATTCAACGTGGTAATCTTCAGGAAACCTTTCCAGTCAGTCAGTCAATAAATATTATGAGTACTTATTTAGTTTTAGATATAAGTTTTTTACTTTTTTTACGTTTTATTTCAGTTAAATAATACTTCAAAATGACATCGTAATATGGTTTATAAAGTCATTAAATTTTTATTTTTAATCAAGCTTTTATCATCATAATATTGCATTGTTATGCGATTTACATATGCGGGCAAGGTTTCAGTTCAATTGAAACCGGGAAGTGTGTTAAATTTAAATTGCAAGATTTGATTACATTACACACGGACATCGGGACAGGTGAAAGTAAATAAAAGCTTGTAATAAAAGGCATCTCCAGGGACCAATCCATCATAACATGCACACGGCACACCTGCACCAGTAGTATACGAAGAAACAGCAATAGGCAGAACTTTAACCACACACGTATTATACAAAAAGTAGGTACTTGTAAAATAACACTGACCTTCAAATTCCCCTAATACCTGACCTAAAAGATGAACACCTGTCTTTCTCTAAATAGAAACATTTCAATACAGAACTGTACAATCTTCCAAAAATATCCCAAGGGCCGTCAAGGTATTTGTATTAAAACACACTGGTTCAGGACAAGATAAATTTACTAAAAATATAATATAGGCTTATAGCACTTTCGAGAATCTGAATAGTGTGATCTACTTACATACAACAACGCCATCTATAGAGGTATAGTTGATATTTAAGTGGGCAACTCACAGCACACTTCTGTTTTGTTTATATTATTATAGTCTGTTATTTTTCAACTGTCCTTGCTGTTTTATGACGACCGAGTCGATCTTAGTATAGATATCTATCTAGTATTTAATGTTTCTCAATACTAACAGTTCCTGTGTAATTACGGAGCTAGAAATAATCCAATACAGGCAAACCCTTGGTAACTAGCTAGTGTTAAATGAAGGAATGATGCGGCAGTTTAACGGTGAAATAATTGTTATAATCGGTCGCCATACATTTTGATCGAGTAATCTTTGAGTTACTACGTTACAAACATAAGTACAGATAGTACACATTCGCTCCATAAATCAGAAATAGCTAAGCGAGTACACACCGGGCAGAGCGCTCATCGAACGCGCAAAACATCCTGCAAACAAGGAAACAGCGCGCGTGCGCCGTAAACTTCCTGTGACGTGACAACCATGTAGGAATCTGCGTGAGTGGTGTGGATGTGGCAATATATAGGTAAGATCATACAAAACATTTGTTTTTTATATTAGGTTCGCCAAAATTGACGCCGCCCGCCTCATGGCTGTGGCGACTGTGTTGGCGACTGTGTTGGCGACAGACAGACGACAAAAACTTTGAAAAAACTGCATTTTTATGTCAGTATCGTGTATCTTATCGTATGCATAGAGTAAAAAGCTGGTAATTTGAAATTACACACACACACACACACACACACACACACACACACACACACACTTCAATTTTATTTATCTTGAATAATAATTTTGATTAATATTATCTTCTTCTTAGGATGCCATCTTACTAATGAAGGTCGGCGATCATCATTGCAATTTGGACCGTTGACACATCAGCTCTGAAAAGGGAATGGTTGCTCTTGCTGTACCACTAGGCGTAGGTTCATTAGCCAGGATTGTTCTTCTGCTCCCAACACTGCTTAGAACTCAGGGATACCTAATGCAGGTGTATAGATATTAGCGAACTATATTATAATACTTAGAGGTAAAGTTTGTGAGGTTGTTAGTGAGTTCAGCTGAACTGATTTTAAAATCTCTATCACTAAAATACAGCTGTACGTATTATTCCAGAGTCCTATACACCTTTTATCTCTGCAATATTCCTGTGGGAATTGGGAATGACAAAACTATGTGGTGCTGCAGGTATCAGCTAGCCTTAGATATATTACGGCTATTTTTTATTATTAGTGTCAGATCAATATATTCATGTAACTGCGTACCTATATAATCCTAATTATAAAATCGAGTTTCAAACTGCAAAATATTTTTGTTCTGACCAGAGACTGTCACAGAATAACCACCTCCATATCTCAAAACATTTCATCGCTTCATCACTCCTTGGCACCTTTCGTCGCTGAACTGCAATGAATATAAATATTATTAACAATCAGCTAATTAATATAACGTCATCGTATCCAGGTTCATTATATTATTGCTATGACTGCAATCGGCTGGTGGATCACACTTCAGTCTTTTCCCTATTCTGTGCTTCAGTTTTGCTCTTAACGACCGTTTTATTAGTAGGTATAGTTCGCGAGGGCTAAGCTGAGCTTTGCATTTGTGTGAGTGATCACAGTAAGTAGAGTAAAAACTCTGTGTGTACAATAAATGTGTGTGTAAAACAGGTCACATAATACGTTCACGTATGTGTACTCGCAAAAATGCATGGCTCAGCTTACACCTCGCGAATTATACCTAGTTGATGTTCTACTGTGATGTTCTAGTGTGACACTCTATAGTGGAACAGATATGAATACCATACCTAGTACAGATACCCATCTACATACCATCTACATACCCATCCCATACAAAGAAATGAAGTCGCTCTAAAGAGTGGCAACTTAGTTAATTAGCAGTCGCTAGAGTTGCGTAAAATACCCATTAGATGACTTTGAAACTTAGCGGGGAGGGTACTCTCTCTCTCTCTCTCCCTCTCGGCCGCCTCCTTCTCGAGCTAGCAGGAGGACGTGGCCGCAGTTCCACCAGCTCATGCTACAAACCGTGACCCGTACTACTCGCCACGCTATGCACTCCACGAAACGTATAGAGCACCGTGTCTTTGTCGAGAGCCTCGCAGTGTTAATACTGGGGTGTGACCTCACGGTGGATGCCTACAGATACCTACCTACCTACCGAAGCACCCGTACCCGGTAATCATCTGCGACGCTCGATACGTGAGGTCACTGTGTCGCCCCTACAGCACTCCAATACCAATACTGGTGTCACCACCGTGATGGTCGCCTTTCCTCATTGGGTGTTGAAGTTGCACCTTCCTAGTGTGACGGAGCTGGAACCGCTGAGTTACAGGGCTGTGGTCCCGGTCCAGTGCCTTCTTATGCAATTGAAAAAATCACGTAAGGACCCTCGCTTTCAGGTCCCATGGAGGGATCCCGGCTAAGAGACATTCAGCCTCTAGAGAGATCGTGTAGTACCCTCTTATTATCCTGACGGCCAAGGTTTTCAACGGTCTGTTTAAAACAAACGCTTTGTTGATGGCCGTCAGTCCCTCCACCAGTATAAGGTAAGTATAGAAACATAGGTAAAGTAAAGTAAAGTAAATATTTATTTCTCTCTCACACAAAGGTATTATACGTGTATTCTTGTCTAGTCTAAAGTATAAAGGTTTTCATTACAATGCAATAGGTACACAGCCCCTTCGTTGAAGACTGGCATCTGCACTAGGGGAGCCCTGTGTCGCAGATTACCAGATCTCCCACCACCACTTGATTCGCTATACTATACTTACTTACCTTATATTGGCCCTTGGTATTGGTCATGGTATCCATCTTTATGTAGCTATAGAATACAGATGGAAGAAAATGAACTCATAAATTTTGTTCATTTAGGTCGGATTTTCTTTCATAAGTGCCAGAGTTGTAATTTTATAGCACAATTAATAAGAAATATGTTTGAAAATATAATTTATTGTCGTTCAAGCGTTTCACCGCTAATTAGCTAGGTCTAAAACTGAATATTAGTTGACTTAATGGGCTTTATAATTATGGAAAATGAACGAAATGGATTTCTTTATTTGTTATGTACCAAGGGACATGTGCTATGGTTCTGGTATGGTATGGTATGGTGTTCTATGCTCAAATCAATTATAGATAACAACATTTTTCAAGACCATAATCATAGTTTATATATACCTACAATGTAACAGTTGAAACCAGATACCAATCCATTCGTGACAGTAACTTTCTTTACAAATACCTAGAACCAAGATTCTTGCCTCGACAGCTTAAGCGGATAATTGTGTTAGTAATTATATCCATTTTGCTTGGTAACATATTTAAACTTCCTTAAGTAGGTATACGTTGAAAAATAGCTGTTAAGAGTACCTACCTACTGTAAGGTTTTACCGCAATTAGCTTAGTAATTAAGCGTTTAAGTGCGATTAAGAAAACTGGAAACATCGCAAATTATCACTCTTTTTCTTTTTTTTACATAAGTTACTAAGGTAGCGGACGTTCGCGACTTTGTCCGCGTAGTAGGTAACGTAGTTTATGTAATATACCTTTGAAAACGCCATAGAGCAAAACCGGTCAGGTCAATACAAATAAAGAATTTGTGGAATATCTGTACAAGTGAGTTATTTCATAATGTATTACTTACTAATGTTTCACCAAGTGCCGACAATGTATAAAGCATACATTTTTTTTTTGGATCATTTTTCATTGATACTCCACTCTTATTGAACGTAGCGAGATGTTAATTTTCGAACGACAACTATTATTTTTTTTTGTTTTTGATTTTTTTGTGATTATTCCTCGATTTTCAATTTTTTTTATTCTAAACCACCCTCACGCCACACGTTCACACTGTGGTAAGTTTGAATTTGAAGGAGATCGGTTCAGGCGTTTAGAAGGAGTATGCGGACAAACGAAATACATGAGTCGAGTAGGTACTGTAACGTTGAGTACAAGTACTAGGGATCTTATCTACTGGAATTAAAAGCGTTCGGTTTCCCCGATACTGTTTGTATTAATTATTACATATATTACACTTTTATAATACTTCTATCGGAGCTGAGGCGCCCGCCACGGCCCTCACTCGAATCCCCCTTCTTTCTTCCATTGTCTTCATTTGTTTGATTCCGTTTTAAATGTATTTAATATTTAAATTGTCTGATTCCTTCCAGCCAATACAAATTTACAATAAACTCAATGAGGTCGTACGCAAATGTGCAGGCACCTTCACAGTACTCTATGTAGTAGGAAGTACAATTTTGACACCTCTGCAATCAGGAGTTTACCTATGTGATGAGCTGATGACTAACAAGTGGAATGCTCTGACCATTGAGTAGAACTAAGACTAACCTTAAGATTGGATGATGTCGGCATTGGTCGCCGCCGCGCAGTACAGTATTCAGAGCATTCCCCTTGTTAGGGAAAGGTCGTGGATTCAAGTCCTGCCGATAGGTAACATTTCTGTTTTTGTGATATTTATAATTTCTGTCGAAACATTTAGAAGCAGTCATTGTTTTCAAATAAAGAAATATATAATAAGTAGGTACAGCTGTGCGACTATTTTCTTAATGTCCTTCGGGAATTATATAGTGCTTCGGCTTTCGTCGGATATCCATCAACTTGGTAGTAGGTTCATAAAGTTGTAACTACCACCTTTTTTACTAAATAATTGATATTTGGTACTTGTTATTAAAACAGGGAAATAAAAATCACAGCTCAATTTATGGACATGGATACTAATATTCAGAAAAACGATGATTCTCGACACTGCCCGAGAGATAGAACCACTGTCTTTATTTTATTCTTGATCATTTAATTAAGAATTCACTTCACGTTGCATCTGAATACCGGCCATTATTCCATGCCATTATTCTCCGTAGTTTTTTTTTAATCGCATTGCGTTAACAAGGCACAGGTGCCAAGTGGTTTATGGATCCTGATGTAAACACGATCGTGTGAGAAAAATTCCTTCTGAACTGGCTTTGCATGCACAATTTTAAGTGTAACCAGATGATCCGCGGCTCCGCGTGTTATACTTAGTATTTTGTTCCTAATTCCCGTGGGAACACATTTCCGGAATAAAAAGTACCCTATGTCACTCGTGGATAATGTAGCTACATATCCGTGAAATAATTTTCAAAATCGGTTCAGTAGTTACAGAGTCTATTCAATTCAAACAATCCAAATCTTTCCTCTTTATAATACTTATTAGTATAGAGTTGATGCTCGCACCTTTGCCCGCATTGAAAGCTTATAATAATGCTGTTCTCTTTGAGACAGTCTTGACATTTATAATGTCTTCTATGTAGCGAAATCATTGCAATTATCTAAAAATTCAACATCATATTTTCCATTGTTTTATCATGGACTTTCGCCAGGTAACGCCTGACTCCATTCTGTGCTTATAATAATGATAACTTTTTTCCAGCTAGGTATCCGCTTTTGATGAATCAAAGCTTTTATGTTGTCCTTAGTTGAGCTTAATCTTTCTGTAGGTATGGCAGAAGCGTCTCGGCGGATACTTTACCTAAAGATACAAATACTTACCTCCTAATTCATAATTCCGTAAGTGCATCAGCTTTTAGGAAGCTCAATTTCACTTCCTACATGAGGAATTGTTTGGACTTTTTTTATTCGTTTATATTGTACTGCAGCACAATCGTTCCATAGTAACGCAAGTGTATGTTCTTTAACCAGCAATATTTTTCCCATCTACCCGCCTATTTTAATTAATATTGATGTTCTTTTAACTGTGTCATCTGTAGGCCGAGGAATATTGTATTATATAAGTACCTATTTTATGATATGAGTTTCTAATAATTGTGCCCGGTGGTGAATTTCTGCCTGTTGTCAGGACAAACCTGGAAAGGTTTTTTGGCAACTTTTACACTGAAAGTGATAGTATAAATTTGTAAAATAAATATATTTAAATTTTAAATAATTTGGATCAGGTACCAATCAACTACTTAGGTAATAAGTTTTAGAGATGTAAGGTGAAAAAAGGAAAGCGGAATTATGAGTTAAATTGACTACCTCGGTGGCGCATGTGTATGCGACTGCCGTGCCTGAGGTCCCAGGTTCGATTCTGGGTCGAATTAAATATCTGTGTGATCCACAATTGTTTGGTACCTACGGAGCTTCGGTGTTTTCTATGTACTTATAATATTGTGTATACAATATCTACACCATATTATATTATTATATTTTTTTTTAATAAATATAAATCCAAAACGATTCAGTATTCAACAGATGATGACCTTTTAAGATGTTGATATAGCTTCATCGCGGAAAACGCCTACTTAAATGTTACTAGCAACCGAGCGACATGCGTAAAGTTAGCGGTTGAAGATAGGCAACTGGGGGTTGAATATTATTTATTACCCGACTGCCAGGAAGAGTTATTATCTAAATCGTTTTACATACTTAGTAGAATTTCACACATGTAATAAATAACTACCCTACTGACCCGACTGACTCGGTGGCGTGGTCGGTACTGCATCCGCTTTCGACTCCGGAGTCTCGGGTTCGATTCCCGATCAGGACAAACTTTGTGTGATGACACATACGTTTGTACAGAAGTCTGGGTGTTTCCTATGTATAATATGTATGTATTTAGCAGAAGCGCAGGTCGTATACCTCGGCACGCTATTCTAAACGACATAATTCGTAGGGCTCTTTCCACCGCAAGTCTTCCGGCCGTACGTGAACCAAATGGTTTAGCACGAAGCGATGGAAAGAGACCGGACGGTATGTCGTTGCTACCGTGGAAGATGGGAAGGCCTTTGGTGTGGGACGCTACATGCGTTGACACCTTAGCAGCTTCACACCTTCCAAGCACATCCGGATGTGCCGGCGCTGCTGCTGCATCGGCTGAAGGCCTTAAACGGCGTAAATATGCTAACCTAGCAGGTGATTACATATTTGAGCCGTTTGGGGTTGAGACACTGGGGTCATGAGGTCCGAGTGCTCGCCGCCTTTATAGACATTGCTAAACGCCTAATCGATGCTTCTCAGGACCAGAGCGCTGGCTATTTTCTGGCCCAAAGAATAAGTATCGCCATCCAACGTGGCAACACAGCCAGCATATATATGATATCTACCAGAATCCGCTCAATTTTGAAGTGGGATCATTCATAAAAAATATATAAGTTTTACAGAACTTAATACCATTAAATCTTAATTTGACAATCAAACTACGTACGGTACTTACTTATATTCTCTCTCTAGTGAGCTAAACTCATACAATACATATCATCTGCCGGTTTAGTCCCCGAAGGGGTAGGCCCACATGTCGCCAATTATTTTGTTGATCTCATGTTATACTTACGAGTTTATTGTCGTTGCCGGTAGCTTAGGGTATACGGGACACAGAGGTCGAGTTTTTCAGGAGATCTTACACTTAATAAAAAACATAATGCAGATTTACAAATTTGTAATAAATGATTAAATTTCTTAGGATACATCATTTTGTCAGTACACTATGCCTTATTTTATGAATGTATTTACAGTATTTTAAAACTATAAGCACTTTTGAACCCACTTTTTTTTAAAGATTGATAATAAACGACGTTCACATAATTTAATAGTAGCTTTACATCAGAAGTGGGTTTTGACTATTTTCGATTAACTTAGCAAATTGGTCAATGACAAATTAGTAAAAAAACATGCAGTACCAACAAGTTTTTAACATTCAATAAACTTTATGAAGTATTAATTCAATTGATTTAAAATAAAATTAAACAAAAATAATCATAATATTCGATTCATCGATAATACTTAACAATAACATAATTACCTATATTTGGTTTATTTTTTGTTTGTGCGTAAATTACAAATTAAATATTAGCTAAATAAATTATAATTTGTTTTTCAGACACCTATTCAGGTGGACAATTTTTTTTTTCGAGTTTTTGGTTCGAATCCAGCCCAAGATTATAGTTTTTGTGATTCATATTGTAAAATTATATACGACAATATTTTGTTTTAAATATGGAAGCAAGTTTAACATCTAATGAAAATGCGGGATACGAGTATTTACCATGTATTACATTGTTCTTGAGTTTTAGATATTTTGGGATTGTTACAAGCGCCATGATCACGGAGGAGCTCAACATTATATTTATGTTCAATATTTATTTGTTTGATAAGTAATTTATTCAATTGCTAAAGAAGGAAATGATAGAAAGAGTGGAACCAAAACCATTACTAATTTGTGGGTAGCTATGCTTATTTTTCAGCATTTGTTTGATCAGACTCGGACTACAGGGATTGTATTATTTATTCAGTGATTAGTAACATCTGTCCTGGCTGTTGGAATTTTGGTTTGAAGTTATGGATTGTCTATACTGCCTGGTAACGTCAATAGGTTTTTTTTTTTTTTTTTTTTTAATTCCGCCGCTCTAACGTCCGTTGCCGGGCGTCCCTGGTTACTAGCAGAGGGTATGTCCAGTGGCGCCCGGCGGAACGTCAATAGGCTTGCCTATTACGTGGGACTAACAAATTGCTGGCAAAGTGTCTGTGTGCAATTCTTCTGCCACTTCTGCCTACTGATACATGCGTGATGATATGTAAGATCAGCTTAAGCTATAGCGTAACAGCTGTTTTTTTTTTTCTTATTCATAGATTCTCTAAATAAATTTTATTTTAAAATTGGAACTAGAATCCGTGATTATTATTTTGCCTATATTTGTTCAACGTACCACAAATATTATATATATTAGCAGCAGACAAAGTTTGTGCATCAGCTGACTTCATTATTACCGAAAATTACCACTAGCAATTGCATATAAACAATATACAATTCATCTCTTCATGTCTTCATAATTCTGTTATTACAATCTCATTTAATCCACCTTTTCTAGTTGAATATAATGCTATCTTATTAAAGTAACAATCAAAATAACTTAGTACTTATTCGGTGCCAACTCACGGGCACTGAAGCGGTAATTATGTTTCAAAACCTTGAACATAATGAAAAATTTCAGTTATAACTAACTAAATCTTCGCCTGTATGTTTCGATCAAAATAATTTAATTGATATTAATACAGACAATGTATTTGGTCAAATTTATTACGGACGTTTAAATTTTTTTGAAATTTTTATAATAATGTGTCAAACTTAATTAAAGAATCTTAAATTAAAAATGGTTTTCGGAAAAAATAATTTCAAGATAAAGTTCATTAAAACTATTAGTACCCTTGTAGGTTAATTATGTGTATTACATACAGCCTAATATTGGCGGTATTGGTAAAAACAATTGTTACAATTTATTTTCCCCAAAACCTTTGTATCACATCAATTGTCAATTCTTAAAAACTAGTACCCGACGTCAAATGTCTTTATAAGACGAATAGTTACGACGATTAATCGAAATACATATGAAAGCAGTTCCATCTATCAAGCCTAATATTAGTAAATACATCAAAAATGTTTATACACAGCAATTTTATCATCATTGCACTAAATGTCAAGTGCTCCTTCATACAGTTTATAATTCTTGATAATTTTCTTGTAAATACAATAAATATCTGAATCAACGTCTTTTTGCATATCCAACGACGTCCCTAAAAGTGAGGTCAGTATGCAGTAGACTTTAGAATAGTATTAGGTGTATCACGACCCAAATAATACTTGCCAAAATTTAAACAATACAGATTCACCAAATACCTCAAGGAGAAGCAAGTAGACATTTAAACTTATAGTTGTCACAACTATTCATCTTAATAGCGTCACATCATATACAGCTACCGAGACTTAGTCCTCGTTATTCTATTAAAAACAAAATATCACATGTTGACACAACGCAACTTCTTCTCTGGAACTCTCGAAGCGAACTGATAGCTAGGCACAGCCGCTTTCACTTCAACCTTTTGTTCCTCTTCGTCTTCCCCCATCAAACTCGCCAAGCATATCTTCATGTCACTGGCAAACTTTCGCACTAATCTCTCCAAAGAAAATAAATGATCATCTAAGGCCTCAGGAATTTCTTCTCTCATGAAATCAGCTAATTTTAAAAGGTATTCTACGTTAGAACCTGAAGGTCCATGGCAATCTAAAATTTGTTGGGCTATTTCCGACAATGGCGCGGATCCTAACCAATGTCGATTTTCCGGTACAGCTATATAGAGTACTGCGTCTTTGTTTTCTGTTTTGGAGCTTGATGATGAAGTGTAGAAGGGTCGTGGGTGGAAATTGACTATGCAAGTTCTGTACCCTCCTAACGTACACTCCCTATTGGATAAGTATGGAAGTGCTGCGTTGTTTTCTGCTGACACCAAAAATGCTTTGCCCCACGTGATACCCTGGAACAAAGAAGTGGCCGTTTAATCAATTGGTAAACTTAATATATAGCTATGTACTGCGCAATTTATATGGAGATGACTGAAAAACATAATCATTTTAACGAGGATTTTAGAACGAGTATATTTGCATATTTATTCGCTTATTACATTATATGAGAATAAAAACCGTAAGGAGTCAAATTAGACGCAGTTGCTGTTGCTCAAGATTTGATAAGCCTTTGCTTTGTTCTATTACAAAATATGAAAACATTACAACATAAAGCGCAGTCATGTGTCCTTCGTTATCATCTGTATGCATTTTGAGTGAATAAATATTTTAGTGGCGAATCTAATTATTTTTAACCCTAATCGTATGCTACTTATTTTAATTTTTCTTCACAAATTTAATTTATAATTGTAGAATTTTGACCGCATGTAAAAATTTGCTAGTTTGTGAACGTGCTAAGCCTAACGAAACGATCTTCTAAAAATATTCACAACCCATTAATTTATTTATAAGCGCCCGTGTTATTTAGGTAGATTCAAACGAGTCTTGTGTGTTCGTGATTTCCACTTTATTTACAGAATTTCTAGTTATCTCTGAATAGGCAAATTATTTTTTTATCACTCGTAAATTATAGGTACTCTTTGATTGGACGGATGTTTATTTGCTTAGAATATTTTTTAAAACAGCAACATTGTGTTCAAGGTTACATGATATATTTACTCGGAACCGGTAACAGTATAGGCCTTATTACGTTAAACTAAAAAAAATACGACTGGCGAAATTTGGCATACTTTTAAAACACTTCAATCTACATTAAAGAAGTGACTATATAGTATATTGCCTGCTAACTACGAGTATATATTGAAATTTGTATTCTATGAATGAAGAAATCGAGTAATTACTGATAAGAAATACCTAGACTACTTCAATTACATCATTCCTACATAGTCTTGTTTGCAATAGCTTTGTTTGTGTTTTAACACGTGTAGTTTATACTAGATAAACAGTCAAATACACATCATTATTTTATATAGGTATAGAAGAAACCGGAGTAAATAGTAATTACTCCGCGTGACCTGCAGACAGAGCGAACGTCGTATTGATCAGAAAATTTCAAGAATGTATTCATTTGGTTTCGTGATAGGAATTTTCCGAGATATCATTATTATACAGCATGTAGATGTACTAAAGTCGACGTTGACATACCTTTAGGGCTGATGGTTGGAATTATAACAAAGATATGATTAAATTATTTATTTACTCCGATTGGTGCCTCGGAGAGTTGTTATAAACATCTATGGCAGTCGTTAGGGGCCCTAGTTGGCCCTAAAATAAAAATCCAACCGGTTTAACAACAGAATTTTGATATCGGCTTGAGGTTGTGAAGGTCAGATGGCAGTCGCTTCACGGAAAATATCGAATTGCAGCCGCATCGCACTTAGATTTGAAAGCCAACCCCAGCTAGGTTAGCAATAAGGTCGGTGGATAATAATTTACTTCGATTGGTACCTAATACTTAGTTAGTTGCATCAGTAACTATAATAGACGGGTGCTTAGATGTCCCACCAAAATCTTTAAAAAAATTTCAACCTTTCCTGCACTTGCAAGTGGGGCCACTTGCCCATCAACAGACGAGACAAACGAACATACCAGTAAGTAACAAGTTCCCAATAAGCAGAAATACGCTCCTCCATTATCTGGACCAATACTGTTTCTGGGAAATAGTTGGAATCTCGAAACAATGTGTTATTTAGAATTAATACAATACACAAACATGTAAATATTGCTACTTTATATCAAATAGCTAAAAAAGGAATGCCACAGGGCAGTGTTATGATCCCCGCAAAGAAATTTGATAAATAATAACACATGATAAACAAAACAATTACATAACTGTTATCAAATGTATAAAACTATTGTCTTAACATGTCGACCTGTGAACCGTTTGAACAATTATGGATTTGTTATGAATGATAATAGCGATGCTTAGTGAACCAAAATAACTATTGAACATGTTCCGAACATAGGAAACATACGATATGTTTAAATAACAATTCTACATAACTTTGTTTTGAGAATGCCAAACGTAGGTACTATTAATGGGCTAGTATTCGTACGGTAATAGTAGATTGTTAACCAAGGGAAGAAAGCATCCCACTTCTGACGAGATATTTTGGCGCTCGAACGTAGTGAGAGCGCCAATAGTTCGAGGCAGAAATGGGTGTTTTCACCCGAGTTAAACACTCTACTTTTCATTTCGAATACGAGGAAAGCAAATAAAAGTCAAATAAAACAAATACAACAATAGAGATTGATCACGTATCAAGTACTGTGTACTTCCCGCCTTTTTTTTAATTTTTGTTTTTCATTCGCACTTTTTTCAGGGCAGGCAAGTCTTTTGGTCATACCGCCTTGTCATTAGTTATTTTTTTCCATACAAAATGGTCTTCAGTTTTTTTAATTACTTCAGTTATTTTCTTATAGAGTATTTTTTATGATTTGACGCGTTACGGCGGTCGATTTAGTCAGGTTTGGTCGGAGTCTCTACTAAAAGTCAATACTAAAATACTCCGTATTTTAAGGTATAACTGTCCAAATAATTATTGTTTGTGCTATTTACGTTTTATTTTATTGTAACCCAACTCTTTTTTTGTTTATGATCATTCAAAAACCAGAATGTTGTATAGACTACCGAACTTTGGCTGTATACGTTTTATGCCATCGCCTCAAGATATGCTGATGATTTTTTTTTACTTTTCCGCCCTAGGGCCGAAATGTATAACTTTCAACCCGCATATTAGGTAAGTAATGACCCACTTTCAGAGCATGAGAGATGAAAAGATATTTCCAGTAACGACTGGTAATCAGAACGTATTATTTACTCACCACTTTTACTAATTTTACATATTTTTAAACCTTGATGATTTTCACTCAAATTTGACAGCTCTGCTTAATTTCTAGATTGCGTTGTGGTCCCACTTTGACTACAATTGAAGTGAATTTTTTTATTTCTGAACGTGTCCATATGTGTTAGTGTACATTAATACTTAATACTATGTTAGTACATAATTAATAATTATCTTAAATTAACAAACACTTTAGAATTTAAAAATTTGATACGGGATTGCACCCACCCACGCAGGAGGGGAGAATCTCATTGATCAACAAATACATTGAGGATGCTGTTGGTGGTTGAGCGCAGGCGTGCCAAATGGAAGCGCTTCCGCATTATTGCAGCGAATCCGGTCAACGCATGCCTCCGCAAACATTCCTGAAGCGCTACAGTGCCACGGTAACCCCAGCAGCACCCTGAATGTATTGTTATATTGGACACGCAGATCGCTTCTTTAGACTTGTTTCACCTTTGCATTGATAAAGAGTTCATGCCCTACAGAAAACAATAAGACAATACCATAGTGGGAATAAAAAAATTATACGTACCTACAACTATTTTAAAAAATGCGTTCTAGAATTACTATGAATCTCACTCCACAGACTACACCATAAACATGTTGTGTTTTGTACACAGACAATTTTCATGAGACAGATTCGGATTTCAAGTTCATCGTACTTGACAATTCATGAGGTTTCTGCGAAGAACGGAATTTTTTCAGCGATCGTTGTACGTAAATCGTGCATTAACATTGGCTAGAAGCGTCAATTGGTTCGAAAAAGGTTACTTGGAAAGTTGCCCGGGAATAAAAAAGTATAGTAAAATTATAGATTTTAATGTGTTCTTTCTGAATTTCAAAGACACATTGTCAATGTTTCGGATAGTGTATAATATATATATGATCTATGTCTCCCGCTCTCTCGCCACCATAGTGATAGAATGGACTTGGGAAGTTGTCGATTTGAACCTAAACGCCGCAAAGGTACTTAGCATTCAAGTCAAAGTTACGATTTGTCACACACAGATTGGCCAATTGCCGCACGCAATTTCATTTTACTAATCTAAATCGGTATGATACAGAAATAGACATTAAAGGACAGGTCCAGGAGATAACGCTGAACTTGTATTAGAGATAACGATGAGAGTTGGACACAAACTATTTTCCTTTTCATCAACTCTGATGTCCGAGTTATCTCCTCTAACTTCCATCTCTATGCAGACGACTTGCAGCTATATCGCCATTTCCCTTTAAACGAGTATAGAACTGCTATTGCTGCCATAAACAGTGATCTCAAGGCTATTAGTGAGTGGGCCAGTTCGTGTGGTCTTCTTATTAATCCCAATAAGTCTAAAGCGATGATCATTGGCAGTAGACAGATTCGAGGTGCGTTGGACATGGCGACATTTCCGCCGATTGTCCTGGATAACTCCGCGATCCCCTATACTGATAGCGCGAAAAATCTTAGTGTTGTCATCGACTGCAATTTGTCGTGGAACGCTCATGTCGGCGAATTGAGTAAGAAGGTCCACTATACTTTCCACACCCTTAAATGTCTTCAAAGCTTCCTGCCCTTGAACATCAAGATCTCCATTGCGCAGACGTTGATCCAGCCCATTTTGGACTATGCGGATGCCTGCTACCTGGATGCCACCGAGGAGCTTCTTAATAAACTTGAGCGTTTGCAAAATCTGTGTATTCGTTTTATCTTCAACTTACGCATGTATGATCATATCTCACAATTCCGCAAAGAACTCAAGTGGCTCCCAATCCGACTTCGGAGAAATGCTCGGATATTGCGTCCTATCTACGGGAGCGTTTCTCTTACGTTAACGCACCTGATGCCCCGTGTAGGTCACATCTCCAATACCGCCTATCCTGTCCCTCTCACAAATCCGACTTCTACTCCTACTCCTTCACTGTTCATGCGGTCAGGCTGTGGAACTCGCTCCCGCCGAACATACAGCGCTGCAACACCATCTTCACCTTTAAGAGGAAAGTGAAAGAGCACTATCTCTTCTCTCTGTCGTGACTATCTTTATCTTTTTATGTATATTTATATAAAACAATGGTAAGTAAAATGTTTTTAAGAAAAAACCTTTTAAATTTATATAATAGCATTAATTTTTCGCAGAATCAAAAGGACAACAAAACGTCGACAATTGTTTCGCCTCTAAACGAGGCATTATCAAGACTGTCTCAGAGAGAACAGCAAAATTCGTGGTTGGAACGTTTTTGCTTATAAGTAAACGCGTGCAAATTTCATTATCGCGATGTAGGATTCTTTACAATAACTAATGTGGGTAGAAACCTCAGATCATGCTAACTAAGTTCCAAAAATAGGTATTCACCAATACTTGACCTTATCTGTTTGATTTAATTACTATATTTTCGTAAGTTGCGTAGAAACCCAAATGACACACACAAACCAACAACAATTAATGTGTCTGTCTGTTCGTAAATAGATTAAGTAAGGGAGATGTGTGAAAATCTACTTGTTCGTTGAGTAAGGTGTCCGCATCTCTTCTAATTATTTCTAGCCTTTCCCAAACACTTAACTTGAACCCTTTCTCACATAAACGTAAAACTTTAAAAGTGTTACTATTGTTCAAGGAATGACCAGTGTCAAGAAGATGCTTCGCGAAGAGAGACTTATCAGGCCAAGCATTGCGGGACGCCGCTCTATGTTCTTTATATCTAATATCGAAGGACCTGCCAGTCTGTCCCACATACTTCAAACCACATTCATCACAACTCAACAAATAAACACCTGATCTGCGTGAGACCGACACCGAATCCTTGCCATTACATAGCTCCCTCAAGGTATTCTGAGATCTAAAAGCAACAAATATACTACTTTCCCTCATGATCTTAGCTATACTCAACGAGACGGGACCCACGAACGGCAAACAGGCCGTATACTTCCTAGGTGGATCTTGAATCGGATATAATAAATGAAAACTAGCCTTTCTGCGTTTTTTATTTAATAATGAGTGGACCATTCCTACGTCATAGCCATTACTTTGTGCTATGTAGTAAATGATGGACAATTCCTCACCAAATGCCTGTGGGCTCAACGGTACCGCCAGTAACCTGCTCAGTAAGCTGTGGAAAGCTGCCATTTTATGTTGCCATGGGTGATTGGATGAGTAAGGAATAACTGTGTCTGTAACTGTTGGTTTCCTATAGATACGGAACTCGTGAATACCGTTCCTTCTAGTAATTGAAAGGTCCAAGAAATTGAGAGTGGAATCTGTCTCCAACTCTAGTGAAAAATCAATTCTAGGGTGTACTGAGTTCAACTTGGAGACAAGGACACCGAGCTGACGTTTTGTTCCTGTCCAACATACAATAATATCATCTACATATCTAAAATAGTACAAGACATGAACGTTCCCAACTATGTGGTTAGTCTCGAATGCATCCATAAACATTTCAGCTATTAAAGGACTGAGCGGCGACCCCATAGCCAAACCATTCCTCTGTAGAAAAAAACTGTTGTTGAACTGAAAGTAATTCTGAGTCATACACAATCTTGTTAGGTTATAAATTTCTTCTATTTTATTGAAATTGATCCTTTTTATTGTTAATTTGTGTTTTAAAATATCTAATACTTCATTATACGGTACGTTAGTGAACAAACTTTTCACGTCCAAAGACACAAGTTGAGCATTGGACGGTAACTTAATATTTTTAATCTTGTTTATGAGGTCAGTACTATTTTTTATAGAAAATTTTGGGTTAAAATCTATTGCTTCTTTAATGATTGTGTTCAAAAACCTTGACAAATTGTATGCTGGGGCGCCCCTGTATGCGACAACAGGTCTAATTGGGCACCCTTCCTTGTGTATTTTAGGAAGGCCATAAAACAACGGACAACTGGGATTCATGTTTATCAAAGTCTTATGCAACGAAGAGTTCTCAGGGAATAAATAAGTCGTGGATTTCAAAGCAAGCTTTAGTTCTGCCTGGAACTTAGCTGTAGGATTGAAGGTTAAGTGTTGAAAATCATCAGATGAAATGATGTCATTGACTCTTGCTATGTAATCCTCCCTCGGGATCAAAACCACGGTGTTACCCTTATCAGCCTTACTCAGAACCACATCCCCGTCCCTAAGTTTGTTGCGAATCGACCTTTGTACAGTCAATTCGGAGTTAAAAGTACCAGACAAACAAACAGAATCGATTTTTTGTGCAACCAGTGCCTTTACATTATAACATTATATCACCCTTATTTCTAATGATTGCCACCTCCGCATCTACTGCCAAAGGTTCTAAAGATTTTTTATTGTTGTTGTCCTTTTGATTCTGCGAAAAATTAATGCTATTATATAAATTTAAAAGGTTTTTTCTTAAAAACATTTTACTTACCATTGTTTTGTCATGGATTTTCGCCAAGTAACGCCTGTTTCTATCCAATATTTGTATATTTATATGTATATTTATATATATATACTTATTTAATAATTACGTAAGTAGATTTTTATAAGTGTATATGGATTTATGTATGGTATATAAGCGTTATGTATATAAAGGTAAGTATGTATTGTATTTCATAGTAAGCTCATCAACCTACGCACACTTAATACTTTTCTTCAACTAAGCATCTCCTTCCCTGGCCCACTGGAAGAGATTTCTTAGAAATAAGTGGTGCCTTTGTACTAAAACTCTATCCTAAAGTTCTTATCTCGCTCTTCCTTCTTGTGTGTACATAAATAAATAAATAAATCAATAAATAAATCAATAAAGTTGATAGAAAAGAAATGGCACCCTTAGACCGAAAACATACTTACCTAAATATACTTAGATCAAATATAATATAAATATAGAGTATATCAATGGCTCGACCTCAAATATATGATCTACGCAGTTAAGGTCTTACACGTGGCTCAAACATTCGCACCGTGTGACCGCAATTCACTACATTAACAAATTAATCTTCTGCGCTTTGTTTAATACGCCATAATATCGAATAAATGGACTTTTAGAGCCAACAGATTTGGCAAACATTAGTTTTCATATCCGCAAGACGGTACGTGTTTTTCTCAATACAAAACAGCTATGAAATAGCGATAGGGCAAGCGAAATCAGGCCATCAATGTTCAGTAATTAAGAGTAAAAAAAACGGCTTTTATGAAAACGTCAACGCCATGCGAAAGCTTTTCTGTGTCCAAAATCATCATTCAGGTTCATTGATAGCATTTAATGAGTCTGATTGAGATTATTTTACACATAAGAATTGTAGGAAATCAAGCTTTAACAACCTCCTAAAAGGAAAGACTATTCAATTTATTAGGAATTTCATAAATATTGCTCAATGACGTTTTCGGTAAGCGTAGGCAGATGACGAAACATCTTGCAGTTTTATCGGTCTGCACAAATACACTCCGGTATGCACAAATTCAGTAATGCCAAGGAGGAATTGCAATTATCGTGTTCTTTTTTGATTAAAGCAAATTAAAATTCCAGAACTAAAGCCAATTCTTTCTTTCAGAAAGGGACAGAAGGCCATGACACCAATACTTCGGAAGTAGATCAGACTTCTTACTTTTATAGCAGTAAACATTTTGCACACGAGTTGTCCGTGTGCAAAACGTCTCACGTTGTTCCGATGAAAGTACCAACTATTGTAGATAATATTAATACTATATTATATCTATCAATTGTTGCCACAGTAAGAATTTTATGAAGTGCCGTATTATTTTCGTTTAAAACAATATATTTATCTTAAAAACTAGGAAATATGTACAGTTTTGTCGGTTCCGAATTCCCAAGGTAATATATTAACAGGATACTACAGGATACGTAGCTTATAGTACTTAGGAATAATATAACGCAGCTACATATCAGTGAAATAAATTCTTCGAGTCAGTTCAGTAGTTTCATATATTATTACCCCTTTAAACCAACGAAGTAATTATTCGGCTTTATAAATATTAGCATAGCTTTAACGGTGTTAATAGTAAAAGCCTCATGTCAGCGATTATGATATACTCACTTATGTTTTGATAACCCTTATCACAATTATCTGCATTGGCGTATTGAACTTTTATAAAAAAAGAACTATTATAATAACATGATGGATCGGATCAATTCTGAATAGGTCTAATTATGGTTATGATAATAGTACATTATTTTAACAATACTGAATGATGTCATTATCCCCGGTTATATCCATCGGATGTCTACCCTTCGGCAACTTTCATGAACTGATCAATTTATTTAATATCATACTATCACTTCTAGAAACAAATAGTTATATATCGAAGAACGACTTGGTATTGTAAATTACACCTAAATTGACATATGTTTGAGGATAATATTTGATATACGGCTACGCTGTGAGCCGAAACCTCAGCTAATCAAATAGTAAGACAAAAATTCAATGAAGTCAAAACATTCATTCACAAAATATTAAATAGTTTCGTATAACAATTGCATCAAACTCATATGCTAACGGGCCAGAGTCCATCTTTGTATATGCAGTTCCCACCATTATTTAACCATTTCAACTGATACACCTCCGAATTGCACATACTTTCGAATACCACTAATGCCTAATATACCGTGTAATCAAAATTTTTAGCAATTTCCTACTAGTTTCCAAGTTCCATATTTACTTCCAAATATACACGTGATGGAGGATGTGACGATGATATTAAAAGAAGAGTTATGGCAGGGAATAGGGTTCTGCATAACTTTATGGACAGTTAGAACAGTCTAAACTTATGGACGAATGTAGATAATGTGGCAGAAGAAGCATTAAAGTAAAATAAATGGAGTGGAAATGAGAAGTATGAGTGGGGTAATATTAGTAGATAAAGTAAGGTAGCGTGATGCGGTGTGTCAGAAGATGTAAAAAAATTGACTAAGAAAGAAAAAGGGATGCTTAGATGGTTCGGGCACGTAGAAAGGGTGGATGAAAAGAGATTAAAGAAACACGTACATAAAAGTACGCATGTTAAAATTACCCTAACAAACAGTGCCTACAGTATCAATGAGGAGTAATATTTTGATTTTCTGTTACATAACTAGTAGAACATCTGGTCTTTAGACTAAAAACAAATGACCTTGTTCCATTAATAACTAAGACAGTCAAATTTATTTGACCCAAATGATTAACAATTACTGCAATAATTAGTACAAAGGAAGCGATAGACTTGTGATAAACTGCTGGTTCCGAAGATAATCTAATTATTAGAGAATTCGATCAGGTCTTTGAGGATTGCCAATAGGTTATCAACTTCAATCAAATTTGTTCGAAGGCTACCAATAACGGAATTGGATTACTGGTAATTTGAAATTACATTTCGAAATCGCACTGGTGGATTGGACCATGAAATTGAACAAAAGTTACTTAAGATTCAATTGCTTTTTACGTAGTTAAAGTTATTTGAAGCTTATATTTTTGTAACTGATTACACTCTACCCCTATTAGGTACCCTCAATGTATGTTACAACATCCACTGACGCTGTTTTACGACCTATATGGGATAGGGTATCTGTATATAGTACTAATTAACACGTATTGTACACTCACTTGAGAAATATTTCCTAATTTTCCTTGATTTTTTAAAATTATTTCATTGTAAAGCTTTTTGATTGGAGGGAAAAATGGGGTAAATGCAAAATGTACCTAAATGCAAAATGTAAATGCAAAATGTAGATGCTTCGCTCGCTCAATTACCTATGTACGTGTAATATTTTAGCTCTATAAATATTTATGTTTTGGTGAGTGCATTTGCTTATGAGGCGTTTTGCGTTGCACGATTTGCGAGCGTTTCACAAACACGTGTAAATAATTGAAAATTCAATAAGTACTGGCGGTAGCGACTAGCGTGGTAGTCGCATGAATAAATATAGACGGAATGTACCGTCTGTTTACTCATGTGGTACAGATTTTCCGATGAAGTTTTCCAAACCTATCCCTGGTAGATCAGTCTATAATTCTGTTTGTAATAAAGGTCTTTGTTATTTTTATCAAACGAGGGTGGATTGAAAAGTAGTCGGCCTAACACTGATCCATTTAGTTCTAAAAATCAAATCTACCCACATTATTTAGTTCAGTTCAGACCTGTTAATTGTGTGAAGTTTGAAACGGGTGCGATAATTAGTTTTAATTTTATAAATTTATTAACAAAGCAATCTGACATCATTTCCGCAAATGGAGCAAATCGAGCAGCGTGCCGTCAAAAAAGGATGCGATTGACGCTTACTTACCACCGTTCACCTGCTGAGACCACCTGGGTGTACCGTGGGAAGTTTTTTTTTACAACGGACCACCTGTGACCACTTGGGTGGACCGTGGGAAATATAAAATTTCCACCGTCCACCTCAAATGTATCAGGAATAATAACAACATAAGAGCCTTCAAGATTTTAAATTCAGTGAAAACCGATTGAATGTTTGAACTCATTATTCCGAAAAAGTACCAGGCGATCATAACAGAATAGGAGGTTCTGGTTATGAATATAGATCTTTTTCATTGTTTCATAACCAGTTATCAAACAATACATTTTTTCCACTTTCAAAACCAGAACCTCCTATTCTGTCTGTGGGACGCGTGTGTTACAAGGTCTGTATATATAAAAGGTACTTTTTTTTTATTGTTTATGCGCTCCTCTACCTATGGCAGAGCCTATTCGACAGATTTTTATAATTATGAGTCTAGACTAACCTAACTTTCGATAGTCCTCCTGGGGCTCAATTCACATTATCTAGCCTTACACCCTTATTCGCTGGCCACGCCACGGGGTGCATGGACGCCATGCACTGGATAACCGCTTATTTACCACCGTTCACTTGGGGTTTATCCACTTAGTTATGGGAATTATAAAATTTCCACCGTTCACCTCGTTATCAAAACTCTTCAGATTTGAAGTGAAAAGACAAAAAAAAAAAGACAAACCTCAAATGTACCAGGAATACATAACAACATAAGAGCCTTCAAGATTTTAAATTCTTTTAAATTTAGTGAAAAAATGGAAAAATGTATTGTTTGATAACTGGTTATGAAACAATGAAAAAAAAACCATATTCATAACCAGAACCTCCTATTCTGTTATGATCGCCTGGTACTTTTTCGGAATAATGAGTTCAAACATTCAATCGGTTTTCACTGAATATAAAATCTTGAAGGCTCTTATGTTGTTATTATTCCTGATACATTTGAGGTGGACGGTGGAAATGTTATATTTCCCACGGTCCACCCAGGTGGTCACAGGTGGTCCGTTGTAAAAAAAAACTTCCCACAGTACACCCAGGTGGTCTCAGCAGGTGAACGGTGGTAAATAAGCGGCGATTGACTATTGCACGCGACTGTTTGGAGTTATTTGAAGTTGATGAATGTGATTTTTGGAATCGTTTTGTTACTATGGACGAAACATGGGTTCATTACTGTACACCGGAAACAAAACAACAATCAAAACCGTGGAAAAGACCTGGTTCACCACCCCCCAAAAAGGCTAAGTCGATTTTGTCGGCAAGTAAGGTGATGGCTTCAGTATAATGGGACTCGAAGGGTGTGATTATGGTTGATTATCTTGAAAGGGGTCAGACTATAAACTCTGATTATTACTGCACCTTACTACGTCGTTTACGAGAGGAAATAAAAGAAAAACGTCCAGGAACGATCACAAAAAAAGTCCTGTTTCATCAAGATAACGCTCGTGTTCATACGTCTGTCCAATCAATGGCAGAAATTCACAACTGTGGCTTTGAACTGGTACCGCATTCAACTTATTCACCTGATCTGGCACCGTCAGACTTTTTTCTGTTCCCTAACCTAAAAAAGCACTTGGGAGGTCAAATATTTTTGACAAATGACGAGGTCAAAGCAGTAGACGCATATTTTGACTCTAAGGAAGAATCATTTTTTTTCAACTGACTAAATGCTTGGAGGGGAAGATGGCAGAAGTGCATTGAACTTGATGGTGATTACGTTGAAAAATAAAAATATATTTCATTTATTATTTATTTATTTTCTTGGTTAGGCCGATTACTTTTCAATCCACTTTCGTACTATTCTGGAGTATAGGATTAATAGTGCATAGCTGTTCCCCCAAGGTCTTAGCAAACTCAAGCTTACCTCTCCTGCAAGTGGTGCATTTGCCAGAGTACAAACATTAGTGTCATTTTTTTTTGTCCTACTGTGCCAATTGTAGGAGTAATGAACTGCTGCACTTCAGTCATTAATCTTGTATTTGACAACATAAACAGAAAACAAAGCACAATGTACTCATAATCATACACTCAAAGGAGTTCCTTGGATTAAGTTATAGGTACGTACTTTATAGCTTTATGCGCAGCATTTTAGTTAAAACACGCGCCACTCTCTTGTGTATTGTACACAAAGAACAAACAAACGACACAGTCGATATAAATATCCTGTAAACTCACTCCTTGGAACTACTGAGTACTGCGTATAAGAAGAAAAACTATTTTTTACATTGAATTGTTATTTACAAATGCGAGTAAGTCGAGGCTGCCATGGCTGTTTTTATTTTTTTTATTGCCGCCTTATCGTCTATTGCCGGGCGTATTGGGTACACCTTAGTAAGGTGAACCCTAGGGCGCCAGCGGACTTTGGCCACTGGGGCGGTTAGGTCTGGTGTTAAGGCAGGTTTTCACAGGGTCAGTGCACAAGTCAGTATCGGCGCCAGTGTAGACGCCGATACTGACTTCAAATGACTTCCCACCGCCGTACTGGCTTCAAATCAGTTTACATTGGGTTTTTCTCGGGTCAGCGCTGACTTGTCTCGAATTCGGAGTCAGTAACTGGCCCTGTGTAAATCAGCCTTTATTCCGCATCTTTCGGGTTTTGTTCTGCGTCGGTGACTGAGGACGTGCGCGGGCGGAATCACTACAGCACGTCACCCTTCTGGCTTGTTTCTGTAAGGACAGCGGGTTATCAACCTCCCGTCCTCTGACCCGCCGTCTTCGGGTGCACAATAGTGCTCGGTGCATTGCATCGCGGAATTGCGATGGCTACAAGCCGGTGCAAGAGTATGTAGTAGAAGTTTAAGTAATATAGGTAAGTATAACTAATTTATAAGTATATCCCGTGCGCTATTACTGATACCTGAATGCTGTGAGAAGTCAGGTCTCAACTTATCGCGGACGTGTTTTACGTAGAAATTATTACTTTAAGTAATAATAAATGAATCATGATCAAGCGTACACCTCCGTCATTACAAAAGTGAAGAAATAATAATTATTAACTTTTTTACACCGATAAGAGATTGTTATGTAAAAATAGCGTATACCGTGCGCAAAAGGAGTTCATTGTCCTATATTGGTATCGGACGCCAGATTAGAGACCATGTCAGTTGTAAAACATGTCAAAAGCAAGGAAGAGCTAGAACCGTACATAAAATTTACTTATGATTTATGAATATGTAAGCGATTACTTTGGAAGGCATTCCACGCCAGAAACTCTAATTTATCAGCAGGTGTTTACTTAACAGACCAAGATGGCTTTATCGTCTATTACGTCTAAGATAGAAATCTGTGCATCTGTTATTCTTATGATGCGAGATAACGTCACAAGATATTCTATTGATCGTAGCGTGTAAAGCTTGAAATTGAAACACATTGGTCCTTCACATACGACGTATGCCATGCAACGTGGGAGACAGCGACACACTGGTCCTACGTCTTACGACGGCGACGTCTGACATTTACGTTATCTACGTGCTATGACATTTGAAACGTGTGTGACAGCGTATCGTACGCGTGAGTTAGCATGGGAACACGCGAATCTGCCGCGATGACGCGTAAAACTGCGTGGTGAATGACCCAGTGTGTTTGTTACCATACAAATTGTATAGGCCAGATCCGGTTCAAATGTCATAATGCGTGGTATACGTCGTATGTGAAGGATGAATTTCACCGTGCCTTTATCGGCGTAGATCGTAGTATGTTATCCGCTAACAATGAATGTAGCTTTAGATAAAAAAAAATAAGTCCACTAGTTTCGCAGCTTACTAAATGCCGACTAACAAACAAATAATCAAATATTTCGTCTCTTTTATATTCATTACATTTTTTTTTAAATGCTCTTTCTGTTAAAGTTTCAATCAATCAATAATGTTTGAAATCATGCAAAGGTGACCCTCTTTTTCCCGAAGGTGCAATATGCAGGTTTCTGCAGAATTTAATGAAAAACTTATCCAAATCTGAGTAAGCAATAAATGTAGCGTCGAATTTAATAGCTATTGCTAACTGTAATCGAGTAAGGACAATCACAATCGAAAGTCACATTGGATTCATTGTATCAATGTTATCAATTTTCGTATTTCTAGTTTAAGAATATTTTCACTACCAAGTCAATAAGGAACTCCAATACGAAAATAAGTGCGTTTTATTGTGAATTTTTTCGTTGGTGAATGTTTAAGCAACAAAGGATGTTGGGCACTGGAAACCAAAACAGTAATTTATGGTATGATGTAAAAATGTTTGGTGCAGTTAGTTTGTTTTACGTAATTTCGTTACAATGCATTGGTTACGTGAATTGGCAGTATTGACAACACATTGGAAATTGTGCAGCAATTGGAACCGTAGTTGTAACAAAGGTTTTATGGTGAGAGATGATGATAAATTTCTTTTCCATCCGCCAGGAATGGTAGAGAAGACCAAAAAGTTCACATAATGCTAATTGAAGGAGCTGGCCCTGGTGAGGTACGAATGGAAGAAAAAGGACAAGAGCAATCCAGCAATTTGGAGAGTGATTGGCGATATCAATAGTGTGGTGACAACATTCACTAGATAATTAGCATACTACGATACATCTGTAAGGATTAGCTGATGGTTCGGTCTTGGGCTTGAAGCAAGCTCAAGACGGCGGCAGTGGGCGTCAATTGGCTGAAATGATGATAACGATTGTAGCAGGTAAACATTAGAAAATAACACCTCAATGTCAAACCATTCACTCTGATTAGATTCATGCTTAAAAGTCAATAAAAACAAGACGATAAAACTAATAGTTCTTGCAGTTTTTTTACTTTTTTTGTCAGTCTTCACCAAGTACTGTTAACAATGCCGTCTGAAATTGTCACCACAATCCTTTATTTTTAAAATAAAAACGCGGTGCTGGATTTTCAGCTTTGACTGTTGTGTGACATTCGTGTGTTCATTTCCGTGCCTCGGAATGCACGTTAAGCCGTCTGTCCCGGTTGTCATACAAACATCTATGGCAGTCGTTAGGCGTAGTTGGAGCCCTAAATAAAAAATCCGACCGGTCTAACTATAGAATTTCTATCGAACCTAGCATTATAACATGCAGTGTGTCGTATTCTGAGGTTGGTGCGACCGTCAATAATAAACTGAATTTGCTGTTACACTATAAAAAAGGACGGCTTGAATGGAGGTCAGCAAGGAACTCCTTTCCCGAGCCTTTTTCATCTCGTATGCTATATTACCTCATAGTAACAACTTATATAACTAACCCCGTATTCGCAAACTTGAACCTTCTCTCTCTTAAATCTATGTACCTACATCTTATAAATGTATGGTACTTATCTTGACATTGTGTGCGAATCTTACGTAGGTTAACCACGTGTCTATACTGAAATACGCGAACCATGTATTATTTATATCTCTGCTGCTATGTACAATATGTATTCACATTTCAAGGCCTTGAAATCGGACATTCTCTAAACATGTCGGATTTTTGCCAAAATCTTCTTTATCAGTCACTAACTAAGGCTTACAATTAGTCTAATGGAATTCATTTCAAATAGATTAATGGAATTCTTTTTTTTTATAAACGCAACTTTAGAGAAAAATAAATGAAATTCGAAGTACCTAAACTACTGTGTTTGAATTTTTTTTCAGGATGGAGTTTTTGAGATCCAGATTAAGTCATCCCAAAACTATTTTTTATCGTTGTTAATTACATATGACAAGCTTGGTCCAAGGTCGGTAGTTAACAAATCCTCACTTGGATATATTTCTCTATCGCTATTCATTAATTCTATCATACTTTCATTTTAAAATAAGTTTCAAGACATAAAGTCGGAAAAGACTTGCTCAAACTAATAGTGAATACTATGTATGGGTTTAAGAAATTGGACCTAAATTATATCGACAAATTGTAACGTTACCCCGCTTGCATGGTTGACTGCACTTCTTGAGAATAATCCAGTGATGGGCATAGCACCGACAAATGAACCGAATATTTTTGCAAACGACATTGTTATGAGCTCTTGAGTTGCATCCACTGATTCACCACTAGCAAAAGCTTTCGCAATTAGCTAAAGCTATATCGGTTTTGTCTGCTTGATTACGCAACTTTCTTCCGTTATTCACTAAAAGAGAATTAAGAGTACTTCTGAAATCGGCAGATTTTTGACGAGTTGGTCCTAGGTATTGAACCCTCCTGGACCCAGGTTATAACTGTAGACTGGACTTTGATGGTAGACAACTTAGTGATTCCAAGGGTTAAACGTAATAGAAGACTAGGAGATGTTGCTCCGACTGTAGGCGGTGGTAGACTATCTTGAAGAATGAAATGAATTCATAATAACACATCAGTAGAATGTTTTTGAATTTAAAAGTAAATGGATGAGATACAGAATGGCATTGATGAGAAAGGAGTTTAAAAATCAACAAACCTAATTGCCAAAAATAGAAAAAGAATAAATCAGTAATGACATGACATATCATGTCACTCAAAGGTATGTAAACAAACAAGATATAAAAAGAATGAAATAATTACAAATAGTAAGTAATTATGCACATAACAATACCCGAATGGGTTAAAGAAGAATCAAGAAGCAATTTCGTTTATTCAGTTTAGGCACATAAAGAGCACATATGAATGTGATTAACGTTCGTTTTCAAACCGTAGATACTTATTTAAAAAAAGGTTTTACTCACTTCATTGTCTTCTATCAAAGTAGCGACTCGGCCGGGCTGTGAAAAAAAAAATCGTTAAAAAAAATTGTTTACAAACTTCTGTTCATTCGTTGAACCGATAAGGCGTTTAAACTATATTAACGTGGTAAAACTAGCCGATTAGAAACTTTGTAGGTAATTTAATTATACGATTGGCAAACATTCACACATTATGATAATGTAAGAGTGATTATGTGTGACATAGTGTGATAATTTAATGTGTATATTATTCTACAAATGCCACAAGATCGATTGACATATTTTCTAAAGAATTCTTGAATAATTAAAAGAATTTCTGGTTTCTAATTATGGCAACTCACGTGGTTGATACTTATGTTGTTATGGAATTCATAATTTAATAATAATTGTGCTGGAGCTACGTACTTAAGGGTTAGGCCGTTGGGAGTGAACGCTTCAAAACCTGAAAAGTTTGCCATATCCGATCGGCAGGTGCACCAGTTTTAGTTGAGGTTGATTTGGGCCTCTCAGATATTGGTATATGTACCCTATCAAGTAAAGATTCCTATAAATTTCAAAGATTGAAGGAACAAGCCGAGAGGCTGGCTTGTTCTATAAATCTACAAACAATATTCCGATTATTTAAGGAGTTCATAACTCAAAGTCCGAAATGCGATACTGCCACTCACTTTGAGCGATCACCCTTTCAGACACTGTTCTCTAAAAGCCGCCCAGATTTGTAGCTCAGGGAATTCGATATTAAATCAAACCTCCAAGCGACTATCTCCAAGCTTGTTGAAGCAATAGTGACAAACAAATTAAACTAGATTCTGGGAGATTTTTATGTATGGCATTCGGCTTTCACACGGCTCATTTTACAAGACTGACTTTCGGACTATTGTCATACATTATGCTCATCACATTGGCTTTGGCTATAAGCACCCATAAGTCTTGAAATTGGACACTCATCGACACAACAAAAACGATTAAATAAAGGGTTCAAATCATGTTCAAATTAAAATATTCTCGTAACTACAAGAGGTTAAATATGACTGCTTCGGTGGCGTGGTCGGTAGTGTATCCGCTTTCGACGCCGGAGTCTCGGGTTCGATTCCCGGTCGGGACAAACTTTGTGTGATGACACATACGTTTGTACCGAAGTCTGGATGTTTCCTATGTATAATATGTATGTATTTACAAAAAAAAAATGTATATAAGTATTTATATCAGTTTATCTAGTACTCATATCACAAGCTCTGCTTAGTTTGAGACTAGGTGGCGTTGTGTGGATTGTCCTAACATATTTATTATTTAATATTATTTATAATATGTTGACCATGCAAAACTACGATAATTTTATCCTACCTTTGGACTCATACCTACATGTTCCCTATTCTGTGCTTATATTACACCTAAATGGTTAGTTAGTACACTTGGAATCAAAATTATATTTTAAAATTCAAAATTTGTGTGTGTCCTACTTACTCAAATACACGAACTATTCGACTTACTACTAGGTAACAAATAGTTCTTTGTTTGAATTTCAAGATATTAATGCGATGAAAACAGCGCTGTATTAGGTTAAAAGTTCGACTGATTGCTACAGATTTTGTAGAATTGTAATATGAACAAAATATACAAAACACCAGCAACACTATTGATTGCCATTAAGTACTAGTGATTTTGCGCGAACACGCTTTCCGGAAAAACACAATAGTTTAATCACAATTTGTCGTAATATACCTCTATGGTATTAATAAACAAACGTGTCAAAGAGTAACTCAACGTGAGTCTTTAAGTTTTGTTTCATTCTGAAAATGTATTGTGGTAGAACTGTTTTTGTTTGAGGGCAATAACATGGATAAAAATGTGCGACATGCGTATTTGAAATCAAAATAAATAAACTACAATATGTAGCGTATTGTAATCTAAAATAATATATATTATTGTTATGACAGATGTAGATAATATAGACGGAATTATCTGCAAATGATTTGTATTGTTGAATGAGTTTAAGAATTTGTTAACATCTTTGTTTCTTTCACTGTCTTTGTCCGTATTATTTTTGTATGTAAATTTGATTTCAATGAACTTAAAAAAAATTCCAATGAAAATAAAAACATTATTGTACTCGTATTTTCGCATTCGTGAATCGTGCATTATAAACGGCTTTGAACTCGCATAAAAGGGTAACTTATATTTCGTCCTAATAGAGTTAATTTACTGCAATAACCTTGATAACAATGCCCTTTTTTAAGATCCGCGGCCGCCCCTATGTCCATTGCCAATCGCCTCTGGTTAGCACTAGGAAGAACTTCCAGTGGCTGATAACAATGCTCTGAATTACGTCACGGATATACGTTTATCTAGGGAACTTATTTATTAAAGTATAGCTTTGTATGTAACTCTCTGGAGATAGGACAAAATATATCTTGCGATTTAGTCAGTTCGGTGCAAGTGGTCAAAATTCCGAATAAGTAGCATACTTTGTCATAAATAGCTGGTTAATCTAAAAAATCCACAAAAAAAAAACGAAATACAAGTAGTTCACCACTTATCTGTTCAATTATTGTCTTAACATATTTATTGTTAAGTACTTACTTATTTAATTTTAAATTATGTTTATGTGACACAAATATGTGTTTATTGACATAATGGCGAGTGCAAAATACGAAACAAATCGCGAGTATTGATAAGCTTTTCCTTGTGACGTTGTTTTGAGATGATTATTGTTGTGCGTATTTGCGACCCAACCAAAATATATTAAGTATATAGAATATTTACCTATTCCAACCAAATTTATTATATGACCAAATGGTCAGTATAGTTTACAACATGAATCACAAAAACGTCTTAGCATGGACTCGAACCAGCGGCTTATCCCTTTCCAGAAGGAACGTTCTACCAACTGACCAATTTTGTGATCACATTGTGTTACGGCGGCGTTGCCTAGTAGTTGATAGAACGGTCCTCCTGAAAAGGGATCAGTCGTTGGTTCGAGTCCAGCCCAAGTAAGTAAGTAGGTAAGTAAGTAAGTAATCATTTATTCGCATAAAACAGGTGGAATGCAAGGTTGTTCAATATAATTTCATACTAGACTATAGTTTTACCTACTGATTCTTATGGTAAAATTATATAAGAAAAAGTTAGGCATACTTTACTGCTTAATATTAAACAATGGTCATAAAATTGGTGACGATATTACGAAAATATAGAAGTTGTGTCTAATGTGAAAACATTGCCAAGTTACTAAGTGTTGATGCTGACTGCACATAATAATATATGTGTCATATTATTATTATGTGCAGTCACCTAGATACCTACCTACAATGTTAATGACGAGTAGGTATAGATCCCTGGTATGTAATCTGGTCCACTAATATTAAAACGAAAATTTATGGATGTAAAACTACTAATAATTTTAATTTAATTCGACAATACTATTCCATTCACTGTCTTAACATATAGGATAAGCACTGTTTTGTCCCGGTTATGTGTTGATGTAGGAGTTCGAAACATGACAACTATTTCACACGGACGACGCCGCAAGGCTTAATCTAGTCATTACTAAACATGACATTGAAATTATTTCATTACAAATTGATATTACTGACATAGAAAAGCAGGTACCTACGCCTTCGCCACTGGACATACCCTCTGCTAGTAACCAGAGACGCCCGGCATCGGACGTTAGAGCGGCCGCGCCCTTGGGCGCGGAATTAAAAAAAAAAAAAAAAAAAAGGTACCTACGCCTTTAACTACCTAATTAACGGTTATGTGTCAGCTTTATACCGAAAGGCGAACTTTATTGTTGAGTAGGTTTAAAGTGATCTTGACATACTCGTTTGGCCTCTTTTAGTTTATTGGGATAAAAACCCAATTGATAAGGTAGCAAGGTATTCTAGAAGAACCTAGTCATTCTATTACTATTATAGATCAATATCTTCAGGGCTTACGTCCGTCAGGGCTTCGTCATCCGCACCGGCTAACAAACAGATTAGGCTCAAAAATACTCAAAATGCTCGGAAACATCAATGAATGAAATCTTTTCTATGAAGTGGGTCGAACTGTGACTGGACAAAATTTGGGCGTAATGATTGACTATGTCTATCCTTCGGTGGTACCACGTGACTGTGTGCTCCTTAACCAATAAACGGATTTGGCTGAAATTTGGTATCCGATATATCCGTATCTGACCTGACCTGGGATATAGGATACCTGTCATAGGTCCCTATGGGTTATGCAAACGTATAGCTATGCGGGCTGCTGATAATAAAGAATACGTGTACATATTCTTTAAAAAACAAGAGCCATTAAGAGTCCAAAACACGCACAGGAAGGTCTCACGGAAAATTTAAATACTACATATTATCTTACTCATTAACTGACCTCTATAGTAACCGCATCGCAATATTTACAATGTCAATGAGTCTTACCACGTGTGAAAGTGCAAATTGAATCAGTGCCAATATTTCAAAACTACTCGACAAGTAAATGTTAAAGGATAGGCACATGTGTAATGTCGAGGCCAACCGTAATCGGAAGTTTGAAGAAATCCAAATACGTAATATACGCCTGTTTTCCTGAAGGTAAGCAGAGACAATACGAATACACTTCGCCAGTAACTTGTCGGTCTCACGTATCTAATAGAGGCAGGCAGGCAGACAGACATACATTACGTCTATATCCCCAAAGAGGTAGGTAGAGGTGCATTTTATTGGTCCCGCGTAATAGGGGTCAGCCCATTGCCGTTACCGGGCACTATAGCAAATCCATAACCACTCTGTAATTCAAACCAAAATTCCGACCGCCCCCGGACATTATTTTACCACCAAATATCTGCAGTCTGAGCATTCCTAATAGAGGGCGAGACTATAATTGCCTATTGCCGATAGGTATATTTGCCACAGTTTTTTCCGTCTGTCACTTGTTGTCACTCCTGGTGAACTGCATGCAGAAGACGTTTGGGCTCCAGAGGATAGCAGGAATCTTAGGTACACAAAAATCACGTCTTAATATCCGAAGGGTTAGATAGAGCCCGCATTACGTCAGTTACTGTCGGTTCCACATAATAAGAGGACAACCTATCGAAGAATACTTTTCGTAATCTTGCCAGAGCCTTGTACGTTTGTAACTCTGATGATAGAACAAAATCTAGGTTAAATGATATGTGAGACTTCATTCATGATCACCTACCAGGTGTACATGAATGAGTAGAAGGTGTAATTAACACGATGTAGCCAAACAGGCGTGACGACACGTGTTTAAGGTCACCGATGTAATTATGTCAATAGTGATAATGTTGAGCTAGAAAGCTGGTGTATGCTAGTCGTAACAAATTCCTGTCGTCAGGGAATACTAGTGAATAGCCAAAGGTCTTGGGATTTTCTAGTGTAATTTCGAAGAATGGTGTTAGCCATAGTACAGAGAAGCAAACGAATTCAGTGATAATCTTAGTACCTATTATTTGATTGAGTATTAGATAGTCCGAGACGCCCAGGACTTTAATTGACTGTGCCATAGCGGCTGGCACTTAAGATTTTGTTGCCTTTCATCAATATTTTATTGAAAGGTAATGGGTTACAAATATTTTCTCAAAATTACAATATGCTGCTACTTTATATTAAATTCATGCGGCCATTTTGGACACAACCCATTATAAATGTGCCCGGTGACAGCAATAGGCTTGCCCCCAATTACGTGGGACTGGCAAATTGTGGGTGTGTAATGCACCTCTGCCTACCCCTTCGGGGATATAGGCGTGATTTGTGTGTGAGATTTGTCAGTTTATTGTTTGTCGATTTTGCATCTTGGTGTAAATTGCTTAATGCACTACCTAATGGTTGGTGGTGGTGCCTAATGGTAAATGAGACATTTTTCTCTGATTTGCTGATCTGTACAGTGCATGTGTTGACATTTTTTACAATTTTAATATACTACTAAATACAGCATATTATAGATAAATTATACCCTGGCACAACAAACCAATTGTGCTTATCAAACATATAATATTTTGTCCTGGGTGGGATACAAACCCTCTACCTCTGAGTCCCATAGTTAGGTTTTTAGAAAGTGCCTCACAAATATTAATAATGTCAAATGATCCTGATGTACTCAGAGAAGATGGAATGTATTTCTATTGTTGGAACACATTTTGAGAGAGAGAGAATTTTTTGTTGTGTTCGTTATTATCAGGATAAGGATTTTTTAAAATAAGCTTGTGAAGAACATTAGAAAAATTAATGCGGTACGAAGTTCGCCGGGGCAACTAGTATTTATATAAAAAAAATTATTACACATAATACACATTTAGTTCAAACAGATTAAAACCCTTATTACCCTTCACCATGATTTACTGCTTAATTATCATTTTGATCCAATAATCTGTACCATTAATTGCACACGTGATCTAGTTGAGTGTCAGATAAGCTAAAAGCTATAGGCAAGTGCCAGATAAAATTGCAATAACATGGATTTTAGATAAAGTGACATGTTGAAATTAAGTTAGCCATAAGTACATTAGATTATATTATGGCAATGTGGTTAAACTTTATGCAGTAGCAGTAGGTGCAAGAGGAATTCTGGTTAACTCTCTTTACAACTTGTTTAAAGACCTCGTATTGCCAAGGGCTTTAGTAAACTCTTTACTAAGACGAATATCCAAAGCGGCACTGTTAGAATAGGGGGAGACACGTCGCATGATGAAGGTGAGCGCTGACTAGTGGCAAGGTCACAGTCACCTGTGACGTATTCCCCACTTTATCACACTATGGACCCGGGTCCCGCCCCGTGAATCCATGGAGTGCTTAGTGTTAGATCTCTGTGTCCAAGTTATTAGTACCTACTACAATTTTTTTAGGGTTTTTGAGAGCCAGGGTCTTAAGAGTAAAACAGATAACAGATAACATTTGGCCAATTTTTTGTTATTATGTGAAATTTATAATAAAAATAAAATAAAATAGCATAACAATATTTTTTTTTTTGACACAGCACAATGTTTGGAGAGAGGCTCCAAACATTGTGCTGTGTCTAACAACTGGTAGAATTTTAGTTTAAATTACAATGATTATAATTTTTTAATGCCCTGTAACATTTTGTTTTGTTTAGTGTTTGTTTGCTTGCTTTTCTGTATTATATAAGAAAATTTATTATATAATACAACCTGTCCCGGCGAACTTCGTACCGCATCAATTTTTCAAATGTTTCGCAAACTTTTTTTTTTCTTCCATAAGATCCTTCTTCTGGTAATTAGGAACACAACAAAAAAGAATTAGCGAAATCGGTCCAGCCGTTCACGCGTGATGTCGTGACCAAGGGAAATAGGGATTCATTTTTATATATTGAGATAAGTATCTTAGATACTTGTATTATATAATAAATTTTCTTCCTTGTATTGTAATTTTTAAAAGTAAATAAATAAAGTAACCACCTACAAAATACAAGAAGTAAATAGTAATTAATAGTGATTTGTGTGAATGTGAATGCAAACAGCTGATAATATTTAAATGCATGACAAAGGAAGGAACACAGTTCTAATATTTAAATAAAGATAATTCGTAACTAAAATTATGAAAATTCACTCAATAGTACATACGTCGCTTGTAATTTGTATGATGTAATTAATTGTGTCTATGTCAACATTAACAATTACCTTGATGTCTGTCCCACGATGTGTAGTGTTCCCTTGCCAGAATCTTCGGGAAAAACCCTTCACATATCCAGTAACTGACTGCTGGTATTCAAACCCGGGGTTCCAACACAGCGATCCATACCCAAAAACCCAGAAAGGTTCCTGCATCGCTTTCTTTTCTGGACCGGCGCTTCGTAATGTTTCCATATTTAAAAATTCTTAATAACCAATTGTTTATGTTATAAATATTATTATGTTCCAAATTCAATTTTGTTTCCTTCCACACTTGATTGCAAATAGAAATACAACAAAATCAACAAATTAGAAAGCGATGACACCGAGTCGCGTCCTATCACACCTTTTTTTTACTACACTCTTCTATTCTACTTGTGTTGCATTGTTAGTTTTTATAAGTAATACGCGACTGCAATAATAAACAAGCACTATTGATGTAATGTAAGACTACTAGAGCGGTCACCCATCGCGCTGAGATATTGCAGACTGACATTTTAAAATTTCTTCTCGGCCGTAAACTCTACCGATACCGCCCGCGCGAGACCGACTTGCTGTTGCCTGTTTGCTGTCAGTTGCGTTTCGTTATACAGAATACAGAAGTGAGTTAAATGTCAGTAGGTATAATTTTCCTAATAATATCTTGCAGTGAATTTTAACTACCTACATGTTTCTTGTACGTATATGTTACGGCTAATACCCGAAGTGCGGCTGCACCTAGTTTTAGCCGCCCGAAGTGCGGCTGCACCTAGTTTTAGTCGGTTAGGTTAGGTTTTTTTTTTTTTTTTTTTGCGTGGTCGGTGATGCATTTACGCACTTCACCGTCTCGCTGCGGGGGGGAGCGAGACGGCTTCGTGTGGGACTCCCGGCCCTAGGATGTAAAACGGGCCGGACTACCCACTAAAACCTATCCACGGTGTTTCTCCTTCGCCTTAGCCGGGCCGCCGGATAGGCAGGAACTGTTAAGCAACAGCGGCCCGGCAAAGGGGCGCTCTTTCAAGCTCTACTCGGGGGTGCCTAAACCCCCCCTGATCAACACAGAAGCGACGCTCCCGAAACACATAAGGGGCGTCGGACTCCTCAGGGCCATTCGCGTGAGCGGTGGGCCCCCCGACCCACCACCCACGGCCCTATCAGTCGGGGGCTTGGGCGTAGGCAATGCGCCGTCGCCCCCTGACTGGTGCCCGCCGGGGCGGGAGCGTACGGCCTGCACGCTCCCGCTCACGCAGGGCCTCTCTCTTCGCCGCCATCACCTCCCGAGCGAAGGAAGCGACGGCGGCCCAACATTCTTCGCTGCCGGCCATGGATTGAATGACGGCCGGCAGCGAACCTACTCTGCCGATAACGCCCGTGAGGGCCAACCTCGGCGAGTCCCAGGCGGCGCACACGAAGAGCGTATGCTCCGCCGTATCTACGGCGCCGCCTGCGCAGTGATGACAATCAGGCTCCGACAGGATCCCCACCACTTCCCACAGGAATTTGGCAAAACAGCCATGACCCGTGAGAAGTTGGGTGAGGAAGTAGGTCGGAGCCCCCTGCGCGTGCTCCACCCACTGGCGGAGCACGGGACCGATGGCCCCCACGAGCACCCGGCTCGCGGTGGGAGCCGCACATCTCAAGGCCCATTGCCGGAACAGATCGTCGCGAGCCTCCTGTCTCCAGCGATCGACCTGCTCCGGCAACGGGCGACCTCCTTCTTGTCGCACCAGGGCGCCCTCCTCGTAAACCCTCTTCAGGACCACCGCCTCGAGATCCCACGGGGGACTCTGTGCCAACAGGCACGCCGCCTCAAAAGACACGGTGCGGTACGCCCGTGCAGCCCTCTGCGCCGCGATCCGCTGCGGTCGTCGCAGCTGAACCACGTTCGCGGCGCTGAGGGCATCCGCCCAAATAGGCGCTCCATAGAGCGCCTTGGAGCGTACCACACCCTCGTAGAGACGGCGGCAAGCACTTCCCGGTCCCCCTTTATTGGGGAGCAGCCTGCCGAGCGCATTGGCGGACGCCACCAGTTTTGGTGACAACCGCCGGAAGTGCTCGACAAACCCCCACCGGCTGTCGAGCAGGAGACCCAGATATTTAAGGGTCCTCCCGACAGCGATGGAGGTGCCACCCACCACAATTTGGGCATCCCGAGGGGGTCTCATCCGAGGCCCATGGAAGAAAAGGGCCTCGGACTTTTCGAGGGCCACCTTGAGGCCAAGCGCCCTAATGCGACCTACAATCTGCGCCGTGCCGGCAGTGGCGAGCACGGCAGCATCTCTAAAGGTGGGTCCTCGCGCGGTGACAAGGGTATCGTCGGCGTAACAAAGTACACCGACGCCCTGAAGAGTGGCACCGCGCAGGACCCAGTCATAACCTACGTTCCACAGGAGCGGACCCAACACCGACCCCTGTGGAACACCACACGACATTTCCCTGCGGACTACGGCCGACCGAGTCGGGTAAGTGATAGCCCGGTCGACGAAGTAGTCCGCAAGGACGCGCCTGAGGTACCACGGGACGTTGTGGTACCTCAGCGCTTCAGCGATAGTAGGCCAGGGGAGGGTGTTGAACGCGTTGGCTATGTCGAGCGACACAGCCAACATCACCTGCCCCTGGCCAACGGCATCCTCGACGCTGTCCCTGAGTCGGGACACGGCGTCCAGGGTGGACCTCCCGCGACGAAAGCCGTACTGGCCACTACTCAAATTCGGCCCCGCCCCCTCCAGATGCCCGACGAGACGCGCAGCGAGCACCCGCTCGAAAAGCTTGCACATCTCGTCGAGCAGTACGATGGGGCGGTAGGCCGACGGCGACTCCGGGGGTCGCCCGTGCTTACGAAGCAGCACGAGCTTCCCCGTCTTCCATCGTCGCGGGACCCTTCCGGACGCCAAACACTCCGACATGAGGGACAGCGTCTTATCTTCAAACTCCGGCATGACGAGGCCGACAACACGCCCAGGGACGCCATCAGGACCAGGGGCGCGGTTCCTGAGTTTTAATTTTAGGACCGCCACCCCCAGTTCGACGTCAGATACGGGCGGGACGGCCTCGCCATCCGACATATCCCGGCTTGGTGCCATACGGGGAGGGACCCACTCTTCCCGCGCGGGGAAGAGGGAACTGACCACTTCTTCTACAAAAGGTGGCTCGAGAGAGGTGGTGAGAGGGGGAGCCCAAGGCTTGAGTTTTCCACTCACAACCTTGTAAGGCTGCCCCCACGGATCCTCATTCAGTCTCTCGAGCCACTCCTTCCAGGCCGCATCCTTGGCGGCCCGGATTGCCGAGCAAAAGGCCGCTCGAGCGGCCCGGTACGCGGCAAGCAGCACGCGACTGCGGGTGTACCGTCGCTGAGCTGCGTGACAGAGTTTCCGCAGCCCAGCGAGGTGGGGACGCCACCAGTAAACCCGCCTTCGCGGGGGTACCGGCCCTGCCCTCTGCATCGCCGCGTCGCAGACGCGAGCCATCGCACAAGCGAGATTATCCGCCCTCGCGTCTACGTCCAGGCCGTTGAAATTGGGAGCGGCCCACCGCTCGACAATACCCGCCTCTCTGGTCAGCTCCCGGTCCAGCGTGTTTAGACGCCACCGGGGTCCCTCCCCTGCAAGGGGGCGATTAGTCACTGCGGGGGTGGCCGAGGGAGTGGCGACAACGTCGAACCATATGTAGCGATGGTCCGACAGGGTCTCCACCCCCTCCATCACTCTCCACCCCCGTATACGGTCCACCAGGGCAGAACTGGCAAACGACAAATCTACGATGGAACTACCCTGGGGCCGCACACAAGTGTGGACCGCCCCCCTGTTCAAAAGCACCAAGCCGGTTGACACCGCCCAATCCTCCAGAAACTCCCCCTTTGCAGTAGTCGCCGGGGAACCCCAAGATGTTGACTTGGCGTTAAAATCCCCGACGACTAGTGCAGGGGTGGGACGTACATCCCCCAGCAGGGCCTCGACTTCGGCGAGCACCAGCTCGAACTCGGCGAGGCTCCTGCTGGGGGAAATGTACACCCCAACTACTGCAAAGCCGCCCATCAGGGCCAAAACACAACCACGCCCCCTCAGCACCCTGCCGAAGGGGGACGCACCGACCGCACCCTGACGGGCGACTATGGCCACTAGGCCGTCGCAGTCGCCAGCCCAGTCGTCACGATCGCGGACCAAATACGGCTCACTGACGACGGCGACGGTCGCCTGCCACTGTGCCATGGACTGCATCAGGAGATCCTGAGCAGCGACACAGTGGTTGACGTTGGCCTGCAGTAGCGAGATGGCCATTTATGATTGAGCGGTGTCCATCCTCTCCTCCGTCGGCGGCGAAGACTGAGTGGTGGAAGCTACACCACGTCTTCTGCCGCCACGACGTCCCTGCTTTTGGGCGGCGACGTCACACTTCCTAGTGCCCAGACGGTGGGCAGCCGGTGCACCATCCGTGGAACAGACGGGGCACCGGGGCTCCAAAGAGCAACCGGCCGCCTTGTGGCCCGGTTGCCCACACCGGAAGCACATTGCACTGCGATCAACTTCGCAGGTGCACTGTGCTCCGACATGCCCCGAGTCCAAGCAGCGGAAGCACCGCTGGACTCGGGACTCGAGGAGGGAGGCCCGAACAAGGGTCCACCCGATGACGAGGCGACGGCCATCCACTAACTTTCTGGCCGCCGCGACAGGGCACTTGAGCCAGCACGTGCCCGTTCGACCGGGTGGGCAGCGAATTTCGCCCACCTTTACGTGGCTGACACCGCAACCACCAACGTCAGCCACCATCTTCGCGATGCTATCTTGAGTGGCGGTGTCACCAAGGCCTGAGATGCGCAACTCTGCGCATTTCTCAGGTCTGGCGACCCGAACCACTTCGCCCAGCACCGACCGCAGCTTATCGGCCAGGGCGTCCGCCTTGGCATCTTTGTCCGCGCCACTCACCTCGAGGATCTTTCCTCCGGTGACGGCGGCGCGGAAACGCAGACCGTCTATGCCCAGGCTCTTCAGGTCAATTTGGTCTTCAGCCTGGGCAAGCACGGCCGCGTAGGTGGCTCCCGACTCCTTCGCGCCCTGCTGCAGTGTGATAGTCACTGCAGCAGTGCGCGTAGTGCGGGGCTTTTTGGAGCCCTTCTTCTTCTTAGATTTGGCCGGTGCTGACGCTGGAGCCGCAGCGGCCTTCTTCTTCGCAGGGCGCGCCGCCACTACGTTCCACCCCTCAGCAAGTGGCTGGGGAGCAGCAACAGTGGGCGGTGGGCGCACCTGCCGAGCAGCTGCGGCTTCCGCTGCCGCAGCGCTCGTCTTCTTGGCCCTCCTCCTTTTGCCCTCTTCGGCGACCACGCCTGAAGCCGATGTAGAGGGGACAGTGGAAGGGAGCACGGTAGGGACCGGTATGGAGGCGACGAGAGCCTCTGGACCCGAAGGCGGAGGACCCTTGGTTCTCCGAGTAGAGGCCGACCCAGCGGAGCTGGCAGCAGCAGAACGCAAGGCGCGCGCAGCGTTCCGCGCATCCGCAGCCAATGGAGGGCGTATTGGCACCTCAGGTGGCAGGCGGTCCACAACCCCGGCGAGGCGCGCGTCGATCATGAAACCGATCTCATCGCGCGACATCGCCGGGGGGACGGAGGCCGCCACTCGTTTGAAGCCATCCATCTCCGCCCTTAGGGCCATCAACTCACCCTTTAAAAGGACCACCTCCTCTGATTCTGTGCGCGACCTCAGCTCGCGAACGTTTTTCAAAATTAGGTCCGCAGCTTCTCTGAGGTCGCGCACTAGCTGGCCCTTCATTTTGTTGGATTTTTGGGCGATGGAGTGGATGATCCCCACCGCCGACTCAACGACACCAGATAGCTGGTCAGCCGATTGGTCAGCTGCTGACGTCGTCCCCTTCGATGGCCCTGATGGCTTGGGTTCATCCCGGAGGAAGGTCGCCCGAAATTCCTCCCTGCGGGCCTCCTCCGCGAGCTCGAGGGTTGCCTTCGCCTTCGCGAGGCCCATGTAGTGCCCCGTTGTAGGGGGGCGACCGCGACCTCGTTTACCGGATTGGCCCCGGGTGTTGATGGAGCCAACCGACTCCTCGCTGTCCCCCTCCGAGCCTGAGTTCCGGCGCTTACGAAACAGCCGGGAACATAGGGGCGAAGGGGGACCCGAGGTAACCTCAATCATTGAGACCACACTGCTGTCAGAATCTGACAGCAGCAGGTCTCGGGAAAACACTGCGGCGTCACACCGTGACACCGCCACCCTCAACTCTTTCAGACCGGGAACCGGAGTCCCAGGCCTCATCACTTCGATATCCTGAACATTAAGCAGCTCAGAGTCCTTTGCACAATTGCCATAGTCGTCGTTAGTTTTGGTTTTGTTATTGTTATTTTTATAAGAATCCATATTAATCCCACGAGTATGAGCCGACTTAAAAACGACTCCCTGGGTGACGCTCATCCCAGGGAGCGGGATAATTACTGTGAGGTGCTCCAGGTGCCCCACAGGTTTTCACGACTTCGCTGTCGGGTTTTAAAGACTTTTCCATGTCGCGAGCCGGCCAATTAAGGCAAGCCCTTCGGCCCCCAGGGCAACCACGTACTAACTGCAGCCACCAGTTGGATTGTTGCAGAGACCCCAGGGATTACGAAACGCGGGGAGGAGGCTGGCCCTCCCCAGCTCCGACGCTGGCACGAATGCCTGTAAGCCCCTGCGCTAGCAGAGGGCCTACACGTCCACAAATCGCTTCTACCGGCGAAGCCGAGAGCGACGCCGCTTTGTGACGCTCTTTCGGACAGAACCGGGAGCTGCCGCCTACAACCGCGGGCCTAGCAGGCCCGCCATCCCACGACCCCCTCGTGCAATGGGGTCAGCTTTTTGCCCTGCAACACCGCCCTCTAACGCCCCTCTGAAAGCAGAGGGAGTAGAAGGCGGGCGGCACGGCACTCAGGCGTCCCCAAGGATGGAAGAGGGGAATGCGCCTGCCGCCAGGTGTCGGGATATTGGTACATTTACTAACAGTCGCAGCACAGAGTACTGCGGTCATTAGTGAATGATCCAGGGTGCACCAGCAAATCCGGGTTGCACTCCCCCAGGCCAAAGCCCGAACGAGAGCAACCAAGACCGCCCACGTGGAGGTTTCCCGACCGAGCACCCCCGGTTAGGTTAGGTTAGGTTAGGTTAGTTTAGTACCTATAGCACCTAGTTCTAACCGGCTAAAACTAGGTGCAGCCGCACTTCGGGTATTAGCCGTAACATATATACCAAGTATAGTATTATAATATATAATATATTTTTCGAAACCTTTGAAGTACTTACCTACTGGTGATGTAACGAATATTCGCATGATTTTGGATATTCGCATTCGCATTCGCCAAAAAACATACGAATGTAGGCGAATGATTTTGAAAAACTAAAAATTACTATGGAACAGTCTCTCTAGTTTTTGTTGGTCTAATTAACATATACAGGCCATGGGAACAGCGTGACCTCACAGAAGCTCACTCACTGACTCAGGATATGCCCATCCACCAAAGATGCGTAATGATATCCGACCCCTAGAGACCACATCGGTGGCAATTAGTCCACCGGCACCGAGGGTTATCCTGCCAAGGACGTCTCCGAAATGTTAAGGTGGTCGGCGCAAAAATTGAATTCCGTTAAGGCGGCTAATTGTAAAAATAATTCTTTAACTCATTCAACTTCTTTTTAAACGTGAGATTTGCGCACTTCGAAATGGTTGCGTTTTATTTCAAGGTCAACATTCGCATTCGTAAATATTTCAGAGAAATATTCGCATTCGCGGTCGCGAATGTCGAAAATCTAACATTCGTTACATCACTATACATTTTAGGTATTACTTTTTATAATAATTACAGAGATTGTAAGAAAGTGAAAAAATATATTGATGTGCCTCTGGAAAACATACAGCATTGTTATGAAGAAGCAGGTGTATACTTATCTCTATGTGCGATCTTGCTACCGGAAGCGGAACTACGTTTCCGTAACATTTGACAGATGTCATCACAGTTGCACCAGCAAGGTGGGGAGCGCCGCCATTTGAGTTTGTCATAGCGTTGTGTACTTTCAACGAGTGCGGTCGTAATCTTAAATTATTACGTCAATCCGTAAAAAATAATTAAAATTCGTTCACAAAGTGATAATATGATATGAAATCGCGTCAGTCATGCCATTTATTTTTACTATCGCGAATTAGAAATATAAGTGAAGTGATATAATTATTATGACTGACGAGTCATGCCATATATTTTCACCATCGCGAATCCGAAATATTTACGAATTAGTGAAGTGATAATAATATAATTATCACGAAATCACGTCGCTCACGCCATAATTATATATTCAAATTCATGAATGAGAAATAATAGTGATATTTCGTAACGAACGTGAATATGTCTCACAAGGTTGACGTTGGGGGTACCCGGTACCTCTCAATCGTCTTCATTAAACCCTATAACGATTCAACAACCTCTTTTGCTAGATAGAGAGGTGTCTTCGAGCCAGTAAGCGACGGAAAACGATCCCCAGGTAACAGTCGATCCTAGATTCGACGTGTTATACAACCAGGTCAGTTTTCTTACATATTTTATAATGCATTAACAGTGTGTTTTAACTATGTACCTAACCTGAGTATAATCAGGGAACACGTATTTGAGCAGTCAGTGAATCTGTCAACAGTGAATTTTTGACAAACCCGTCGATTTAGAGATAGAATTCATTTATTTATTAAAGTAACTAGGACTCATCGTGTTTAATAACAATACCATTATGTGAAACTGATTTTGAACCTCTGACACGAACTATTAGCTCCCACGTGGCAGCATATTCGCTATAAAAAGGATGTTGCAGTTAAACTCGTATTTGCAGTTCAGGGAATTAACGATGACACGAGTAGTTTGTTAGAGCAAATAGTGCATTTACACTCGGGCTTGCAATCTAATCGAATAGGCTCATAATCATTCTAATAAAATCAGAGGCCCTTTTTGATTAAATTTCTGTAACTTCAGTAAAACTCCTTTGTCTCCTAAATTATCCGGACAGACATTGCAAAAGTTGATGCAAAGGGCCGAATCTAAACACATACGAGTACCCTATGTACATAGGTGTTAGGTGTATTTATTAAAGATTAAATTAATAACGCAATTTCATACAAAAATATGCACTTGTATAACCGCATTTGCATAAATGCATATCCTTCTTGTGAGGGTTTTATATTGACGAAACGAAATTCTGCGCATTATTTTTGGTTAGCACCTTCTCGGGTAAAACAAAAATAGCGAATAGAAAAACATACAGGACTCGCGCCTTTTAAATCATTTGTTATATATATTACAATATAATATAATATCTGTTATATATTCATAGTTATGTCATACAAAGATCTTTCGACTTGTTGACAGGCGCAGAAGGCAAACAAATTTAGGATATTTGCAATCAACGGATCTCGACTAGGTACCCTCTAATATATATATAAAAAAAAAATTACTTTAATGATGCAAACAAGACGTATCATGCAGAGATCCGCTTTCTTGTCGTCTCGGACAACGAAATACCTCTTTGATATAGGAGTATTACACGTAGCCTCTGAGGAAATGCCCAGTTTCATTATCGAAGTGTTTCTTCGAAAGAAAAACTATGAAACAATGCGTTCAAGCCTCGAGTTGAACAAATTTATAAAGGAAAAACATTTTCGCCTGATATATCATGCGTCCATTCTAGATTTTCTCCATCAGGGAGACTGGATAATTAAAATAGATATCTTTCAAGCACACTTCTATTAGTCGGGTGCAAAAAAAGAAAAAAAGGACACTGACATTTCTTAAGGGTGATTCACGAAGACCAGGTATAACCAGACCAGCCATACCTTTTTCATCCGTAACATCATAATATACTGGGTCGCGGAGACCCTGCGTGCAATGGGTGTCGGGTTCTAGTGTATCTAGACGACTCCCTACTGGTCAATGAAGACCAGTCCAAGTTATGCTTTCAGGCTGCGGAAGCAGTGAAGCACTTGGGAAAATGCATTTTGGCTTCTAATGGTCAATGAAGACCAATCCAAGTTATGCTTTCAGGCTGCGGAAGCCTTGAAGCACTTGGGAAAATGCATTTTGGTTTCTAATGGTCAACTGAGACCAAATCAAGTTATGCTCTCAGGCTGCGGAAGCCGAGTAGCACTAGGTAAATCTATAATGGCAAATCAATTACGAGAAGTCTTATTATATCGCCGACGCAAGATCTGGAGTGTGTAGAGAGTCGTTGGCAGACAAGAGTACAAGAATACAATGGCAGTACCACGAACAAGAAGAATACCCTTACTGACGATTGCCTTAGACCGTTGCCCCAAGAAATTTCATCAAAGTACTTCAAAGTATATTGGGCCAGTTAAACGTTGCGAACTTCCTGGTGGCGCGGTACAGACTTCACTGTTTAAGGAACTGTACCAAAATACGATATAGTGGCGCGGAGTTACGTGTCACATAGTGCTAATTTTAGAGAGCTGGCAACCCATTTCCTGGCAACGTACGCTTCGGATAGGGGATGAGGGTGCTCATTTGAAGGGCAATTAATGTCCAAGACCATTTGCGAACTACCAACGAAATGGGCACTGCAGCAAGTATGAGTTGCATTGGTAAATCGCAGCTATCGTGAGTGCATACACGTATCAGTACATCATTTTCCAGACTAATACAACAACAAAATAGCGGACAGGCTTACACGGAGGCAATCACCAACATTTGTGAGTTGCTGGCTTACTAGTGAATCTTCTGCCTCGAGCGACTGCGGAAGTCTTTTGAAGGTGAACGAGGGAAATAACCAATAGTGTTAGTCAGTTGTTAGTGGCAACTTCTACCTCATGCGACTGCAGAAGTCTTTTGGAGGTGACCGAGATAAACAACTAATAGTGTATGTGAGGTTTGTTAGTGGCAACTTCTACCACAAGCGCCTGCAGAAGTATTTTTGAGGAGGACGAGATTTACAACCAATAAAGTAAGTTGGTAATTAGTAGCAACTTCTACCTCGAGCGACTGCAAAAAGCCTTTTGGAGGTAAGGTTCGAGGGCGTCTCCAAAAACCGTCTTAGTACGTACTGATCGACTACAGTCATCGAATTAGATTAACAGCATACACAAATGCTCTCAGCAGAAAATGGGTTTATCTAACACTCTAACATGGATGTTCCACTAAACGAGGACCTAAGTCCTGGCAAATCTGAACAGTGCCTGGGGAACGTACCTAGTAGGAGTTACCTCGAGCTTTCTAGTTTCAGAACTTAAATCAATCTTAAAACAATCGAATAACCATTTAAAACTCTTTACGGAAAACCCTAATAACTGTAGTGACATCATCCTCTTCTCCACAGGTAAAACATTAAACCTATAAGTTTTAAGGGGGGGGGGGGTGTTCATAAATAAGTCACTCCAAAGCAATACTTACTACTCGTAAATACCTGTCGAAGTTACTTACAGCCTATTTACTCGATATCTTGTCGAACTTCTGAAAATCCCCCAATTGCCCTAACCAGCGGAAATTGCAACAGATTTTATGTATCTATTTTTACAAGAAAAGTTAGGCTTTTTGTGGACCCCAAGAGCAAGAAACTTTTTCTAATTTCATAATAAAACATATTTAAGACCATAGGAGTAGCTAAACCGAAAGGTGTCAAACCATAATTTACATGGGATCCACAAATACTTTTAGATTGAATATCGATATAAGTAGTTTACGAAGATTTCATAATCTTATCAACTGACTTCCAAAGAGGGAGTAGGTTGTAGATTTGACTGTATGATTTTTTTTTATTGCTTTAAATATCTACACCCTTTTTTTTCTATTACTCACAATTGTGGTCAATAAACTGATACCTGAAAATAGATCAATACTTCTAATAGATAAATGTGCATCTAGTTAAAATAGGAGAACGGCAGCAAAGGACTTAAGTAATCTATTTTACTATAAATATAAACTTAAAATCAGTCATATTGTACATAATAAAACCTACTTCACGTACTGTAAATGGAGATTAGGTACAAACTGTACTACATGATAACGTGATTTCCGCTTCTTCAGGTACTTACAACAGTGGCCTGTTTCCAATTGTCAGATATCAATCCCTAGAGGAAACTTTACCATGGGGTAGCTGGAAATCTTCCTGTACGTTTTTATCATATAAAATAAAAACAAAAAATAAAAAAAATAAAAACCGAAAAGAAAATTGAAATTTATCTTTCAATCCCCTTATGCCATCCTCACTACTGTATGCATAACATAAAAAACCAATTTTAATAATTAGCTATAGGCTATTATAATTATAGATTAACTAATAAATGCGCACTCATTGTGTACCTATTCTTATTTTCATAGTCAAAATTTGAAGCCAAAAGAATTATAACTAAAAACTTAATTATCTTTATCCTTAATCATCATAGCGTTGTGTCTTTTCCATATTTCTCACCAGCAGATAACAAACACGTCTTCATTAACAATGCTGTATGTTTTCCAGAGGCACATCAATATTACGGTTTTACATAAAAATAAAACCGATATTATGTGCCGAGAAGGAAAACATATTGCTAACATTTTGCTTATAAAGGAACAGCCGTTCATAATTCGATATTTTAGCCAATAAGAACATCGCATTAATTCGACCGCGCCGCCGGCTGATGTAATTTTTCAAAATCTTACTAATACTCGTATAGGTAGGTACTGCTTACTTACTATCACTTGGTTCACTTATTTCACTTACTAGGTAGGTACCTATTTCCATGATAACATTTGCTCGAGAGGGACTGAATGAGGGTTGTTAAATAGTACCTACCTACTTACCTATTTAATTGTATTGTACTACCGTACCGAGGGGCCCGGGAAAGTAATTATCACAACAAAATAATCAAAATATTGACGCGGCCTTAGTTGGTCGGTGGATTTAAAACAAAGGGTTTAATGGAAAAATATTTGTTCCGTAAATCCTGACATAGGCATCTAATAAATTTTGTCTTCTTTGCGTTTAATAGCAAATTATAGGTCGTGAACCAATTAAAGTACCTACCTACTAGGTACTGTGAAGGTGCTAGCCCGCTTGACATACGACCTCATTTAGTATGTGGTAAAATTTGAATATTATAGAAGAAAACTAAAATAAAACAAATGAGGAGGGGATGTCAATCGCCCCAAGGCTGGTGGACAGCTAGGGCAAAGAATTATGTAAACATTAGTTTTATTCTGAAAATATAGAACAATATTGGGGATTGAAGTCTTTGATTCCTGTAGATACGTTCCCTAGTAGGTACTTATATCTACGTAACCCAACGTTACTCAACGTTACTTGGTGGAGGCGCCCCGTGATCTACAAGTTGGGATCTGCGGAAATATTTGAGATTCTAGTCCGCTTGTTCTGCGCGGAAGTTCAAAGTTAAGTGGTTATACTAAATTATTATAACCGACACAATGAGTGCTTTCTCAGGGCTATTTGAGTCGGTTGAAGACTTTATCGACCAATTCAAAGTTATTTGTATATTACTTTGTATATTAGTTATTTGTATATTAATTTATTTGTATACTACTTGAAATAGGTGCATTATTGCGAAGTCAGGGTGGGGGAGCTAGGTGCGGCAGTACTCCGGAAAATCACTGCCCCCGGACCCGACGGCATTCCTGGCCGTGCATGGGTCCTGGCCCTCGAAGAACTCGGGCCTCGACTGATGGGGCTCTTTAGCGCATGCCTCGAAAGGAGCCAGTTTTCCAAGGTGTGGAGGACGGGGAAACTGGTCCTGATTCGTAAGGCGGGGCGGCCGGTGGACTCACCGTCCGGATACCGGCCGATCGTGTTGCTCGACGAGGTGTGTAAGCTCTTTGAGCGAATTATCGCGGAACGCCTCGTCGAGCATCTCTCGACGGTGGGGCCAGACCTGGCGGACAACCAGTACGGTTTCCGTCGGGGACGCTCCACCGTGAGCGCGATCATGCGCGTCAAGAGCCTGACGGAGGAAGCAGTCTCGCAGGGCAAGGTGGTGGTGGCGGTGTCTCTTGACATCGCCAACGCGTTCAACACCTTGCCATGGAGCTGCGTTAGGGAGGCGCTCGTGTATCACGAAACGCCTCTCTACCTCCGTCGTATTGTCGGGGCCTATCTCTCGGAGAGGGCCATAGCTTTCCCCAGCTGGCTCGGGCCAGCTCGGCGAGATGTGTCGTGCGGTGTTCCGCAGGGGTCGGTCCTGGGGCCGCTTCTGTGGAACATTGGCTACGACTGGGTGCTGCGGGGTGCGTTGCCTGAGGGCGTCGGCGTAACGTGCTACGCCGACGATACCCTCGTCACGGCGCGGGGTGCAACGTACCAGGAGGCAGCACTCAAGGTCACGACGGGTGTTGCTCAAGTCGTGGGTCGGATACGGCGGCTGGGACTGGAGGTGGCCTTGCACAAGTCCGAGGTTCTGTGTTTTCACAGACCCCGGAACGGTCCACCTGAAGGTTCCAGCATAAATGTGGGAGGCGTTAGCATCGGCATCAAGCCCTCGATGAAGTATCTAGGGATCGTACTTGATAGCCGATGGAACTTCGGACCACATTTCCGAAGTTTGGTCCCCAAGGTGACACAGGCATCGGTCGCGCTTTCGCGACTGATGCCCCACCTAAAGGGACCCAACGCTTCCTGCAGGAGACTGTACCTGGGGATCGTGCGGAGTATGGCCCTATACGGGGCTCCCGTATGGGCGGCGCGGTTGACGGCCAACAACTCAACGCTCCTTAACAGACCGTTGAGGACCTTGGCCGTCAAAACAATAAGGGGCTACCGCACGATCTCCGGAGAGGCTGCATGTCTCCTAGCCGGGACCCCTCCATGGGACCTGGAAGCGAGAGCCCTTGCGTCATTGTTCCAATGGCGCAAGGAGGCGCTGGAGCGGGACCACAGGCCTGCGTCTCGAGAAATCGATGACCGGCGGTCCCAACTCCGACAGGATCTCATGGAGTCATGGAGGGTGCGACTTGAGCAACCCAAGTGGGGTGCCACCATCATCGCGGCGGTGAGACCGATCATGGACGATTGGCTGCAGAGGCAGCATGGTGACCTCACGTATCGTGCGACGCAGATCGTTACCGGGCATGGATGCTTCGGTAGCTATCTGTTTCGCATCCAAGGTGAGGTCACACCCCGGTGTCAACACTGCGAGGTTTCCGACGACGACACCGCACTCCACACGTTGGTGGAGTGCTCAGCGTGGGCGAGTCAGCGCCGGGACCTCGTAGTGGGTCTGGGCGTGGATACCCTCTCGCTGGAGACCATGCTTCAAGCCATGGTCTCCAGCGGGAGTAGGTGGAACGCGGCCGTCTCCTTCTGCGAGCAAGTCGTGCTCGCGAAGGAGGCGGCCGAGAGGGAGAGGGAGCGTACCCTCCCCGCTGAGTTCCGTAGTCAGCGGCGAGGGCGCCGCAGACTCATCTACGCCCAAGACCATCGACCTCCATGATCGGGGCCTGAGGACGGCGGGATCGCCACCCGTCGTCCTTACAGAAGCAGGCTAGAAGGGTTGCGTGCTGCGGGGCCTTTGCCCCATAGCACGCAACCAGATTCACTCACTGACGCGGGATAAAACCCTACCCCAACGACGCGGGACTCTCATCCCGACCCAACCCCCGCAGAGACCAAAGAGGTGGTCAAAGTACGCCGGGCGCCACTGGAAATACGTTCTGCTAGTAACCAGAGACGCCCGGCAACGGACGTTGGAGCGGCCGCGGCCTTGATCGCGGAACTAAAAAAAAAAAAAAAGGTGCATTATTGGCGGGGGCCCCAAGTGAGTAGTGAGTACGTCCACGTCGTCCGCCCTGGACCCCAACTTGACCACCGTAACGGAGTGGCAAGTTGGGTGACCGAATCCACTACTCTATACTTGCAGCCAACTAGATTGCGAATTGATTTATCTTGTATTTTTGTCCCGGCACTGTCCTTGTAAGGACAATGTCGAAACACGATGCCCAGGTGCTCCAGAGGATGCCAGTAGCCGACCCGGCTATGCTCAGAGCATGCCCGAGGTGACAGCGGCTGAAGTCCGTCGCCCGATGCCCAGGAGCACCAGTCGTAAACGAGCTGTTGCTCCTGGAAGTGAGATTGATACAGAGCTGATGCCGGCACCTGCAAAGGTCGGCTCGGCAAGGAGGGGCCACCCTAGAACGCGGTCAGCGACCTCTGCATTTTCAAATGCAGAGGCCCTTGCGCGAAAGCGAGAGGATAGTGAGCAGGAAGCCGAATAGGAGGTCGAAGCCTTCCTCGATTCTGTTAAGACGACTGAGGATTCTGAACCTCAGACGACTGAGGACAGGGAGCGAGTAGTGGAAACCACCTACTCAGTTATTATGAAGGTGGCCACAAAGTCGCGGAACCTTAATGGGGTATTTGTTAAGGCCCTCAAAAGTTCCGCCACCATTATGATGGAGGCCTCACAAGCTTTTAGGATGGAGGTTGTGGAGATGGAGCGTCGACTGGACCAGGTCTGCGTTCAACTTTCCCAAGTACCGCTTTTCCAAGCCGCAGGTTGGGACTCGACGATGACGACGACAAGCCGGTGGGTACGCCTTCCCTTGTACAGGCACCGGTCACTGAGCGCCACGTGCCTGCAATAGCGCACTCCGCACCAGCGGGCCCCGAACCCGCGCACCCCGCACCCGCGCGCCCCGCACCCGCCGTCGTGCGCCCCACGCCGACGGCTGCGCTTTCCACTCCGGCGACGGCGCTCCCAGATTCTCAACTGCGCCAAATTATGGAAGCAGTTGGGAATCTAATAGACGGTCGCTTGGCGTCCTTAGAAGAGAGGCTAATGTCTGCGCCCATCGTTAGACCGCCTTTAGCCGGACCCAGGGCTAAGAGGACTACTCCACAAGTGTCATCAGCGGTGGCGCTTGAGAAATCGTATGCAGTGGCTACCGCTGTGCCAGCGCAAAAGGGGCGGCCGCGACGTATGGCTGGTCCACCTGAAGACACTTCCGTACTGCCGACGACAAGTCGGGTGGCCCTTCAGGGTTCGAGAGCAGCCAATGTCCAAGACGAATTGTTTGCGTCCCGAGCCCTTTCCGGCCCGGCTTTACCCTCTGCCAACGACGGCTGGGAGACTGTAGGGCCGAAGAGGAAAAGCAGAAGAGGAGGTAGGCCCCAAAAGGGTGCCTCAAAAGCGGCACAGGTTACCCCTGCTCCCCGGAGTGGCACGACGCCAAAACTCCAGCCCCCAAAATCAGCCGCCGTTGTGATAACGGTTTCAGCTGAAGTAGCGGAACGCGGCCTCTCATACGCAGAGGTTTTTAAGAGGGCGCGATCGGCCATAGGCGCCGCTGAGCTGGGCGGTGTGGGTCACGTCTTGCACAAACTGGTGCCCGGATTCTGGAGTTCCCTGGGACTGAGGGCGTCAAAACGGCAGACCTCGTCGCGGAGAGGCTGCGCAGCCTGTTCGCTGAGGAGCAGGGAGTGAGAGTTGCCAGACCCACGAAGTGTGCGGATATCCGCTTCTCGGGTCTGGATGACTCCATCGAGGTTGAGGACATCCGGTCCCTAATATTGTCAAAAACCGGATGCACCCCTGACGTAGTCATGGTTGGTACAATTCGTCCCGGTCCTGGCAGGACTGGCGCAGTGTGGGCCAGCTGCCCTGTGGTGGCGGCAAAAACGCTCGTCCAAGTGGGCAAGCACCTTGTGGGTCTTAGTGCCGTGCGTGTGACTGCACTTGAACCTCGGCCCATGAGGTGCTTCAAGTGTCTTGGGCCTAACCATGTCCGGAGTACGTGCGCCAGCACGTATGATGGCAGTGGACGCTGTTTCCGCTGTGGTGGTCAGGGGCACCTTGCCTCGACGTGTTTTGCGAACCCACACTGTCCCGCCTGTGCAGCATCAAAACTGCCTGCGAACCGTTCCGGTTCATTTAGACTAAATCCCATTACGTCATTTTCCTACATATGTCTGAATCTCAGTTTGACTTAGTCCCAAAATGCCTGAAAAACAAAATGACTGAAATCCAAAATAACTAATTTTTTATATGTACGAATTGCAAAATGACTGGTACAATCGAGTAATCTATACTATAAATTAATAAGCTAGAAAGATCTCTAAGGAGATCCTTAAAGATAAAAATCATTCTGGCCACTTCATAGAGTCAAGTGTCATATAATAAATAAATTAAATTGTTTGACATCAGTTTGTTGTAAATTTTATTACTTGATTCACAGATTAATAGTTACATTATTCAAAATGGATAAAAAGACAACGACTTTGGTGTTTGTTGAAAATCAAAAGGGTAAGCCGGCGTTATTACATGACGGGCATAAATATAATTTCGGTAATTATAATAAAAGTGGAACTTCAATGTGGAGATGTGCGAACCGAAATGAGTGCAATGCTTCTTTGACGCTCAACAAGGATAAAGATGCTGTAGTGCTTCCATGTAGTTCTCATATATGTAAACCTAATTTTAGCCAAAATTAAAGGGATATCTTTATTGATTCGTGCAAAAAAGAAGTATGCACGAAAATGACGCCAGTAAAGAAAATTTTTGAAAAACAATCGTAATGTCTTCATACGAAGAAAAAAAGAATGTACTATATAGAGCGAGGCAGAGATTTTTGGAACAGTCGAACACGGAGTTTTCGTGTTTAAAAGACGTAAAAATTCCAAAAATATTAGCTCACGGTTTTCTGGCTGTCGAAGATGGAGATTTGGATAAGCTTTTAATTTTTGGAGTTTACTCCTTAAGAATCGATTTTCATCAAAAATCCGAGGGGTAAAACCTACTAACAAGTAACGAAAATCGTGTCACGTTTTTGGTGCGCACCTCTAGTGCGCAACTTTCTAATTTGTTATGGTTAGATACTCGTACTTAAGGAGTAAACTCCAGTCGTGCGTCGGAGCTGACACACACACTTTTTTGGAGTTTACTCCTTAAGAATCGATTTTCATATATAAGGAGCCCGGGTATGAGAAAAATCCGAGGGGTAAAACCTACTAACAAGTAACGAAAATCGTGTCACGTTTTTGGTGCGCACCTCTAGTGCGCAACTTTCTAATTTGTTATGGTTAGATACTCGTACTTAAGGAGTAAACTCCAGTCGTGCGTCGGAGCTGACACACACACTTTTTTTTTCTTCGGATGCAGGCTGTCGAGCGGCAAGGCAAGCTAAAGAGTTGCAATTTTTTGGTGATAGAACCTTTAAAGGGTACCAAAACCATTTTACAAAATTTACACACTTCATTTAGATTTGAGCACAAACAGTAAAACGACAAATATCGTACCGGTTTTGTACGCTTTGCTTCCAGACAAAACGGAAAAAACGTACATAAGACTATTTTCTATAATAAGGGACAAACTTCATATCAACATCGATGTATTTAAATGCGATTTCGAAAAAGCGCAGATCAACGCCATTAAGGTTACTTTCCCAGAAACAAAATTATCCGGTTGTTTCTTCCATTATAACCGGGTGGTTTGGAAAAAGTCGAAGGGAATTTGCAATAGCCAAGCGGGTCGACATGTCACCAGTTTATGTGCAATTATTCCCTTATTACCAAAAGAACACAGAAAGTTGTTGGTCTACCATATTGGAAAAAATGAGAGACACATGATATGAAAAAAAAATCCCAATACATCAACAAACAGTGGATTAGTTTAGGTGTTGCTGCCCTAAGCTGCGCAAATGACAAGCGACGCAGTAACAATGCACTTGAAGGGTGGAATAGGAGGCTCAATGTTGGAATGCCCCACAAACCAACACTGATTCGCTTTATGTATACATTAAAAAAAGAGTCGCGTTACCAGGACAGCCGTATAAAGAATGCGCTGTTTTCTGGAGCAAGTCGTAGACGCTGCGATATAATTTTTGATTGATGATTATATTTCTTTCTTTGTTATTATTAGTAAGTACCCAATGAGTAAAACTCATTTTCCCATTATTTTCTTTCAAATGTCTAATTGACTGTACCTCGATTTCCAGTCATTTTATGATTCCGGCATTAAGAAAATCAGTCATTTTGTTTTTCAGGCATTTTGGGACTATGTCAAACTGAGATTCAGACATATGTAGGAAAATGACGTAATGGGATTTAGTCTATATGATACGGACCCCTGCGAACCACATGACAGGATGTGATGGGTGCCGGGCCCCTAAAAAGGCCTCTTTGCCACCACCCCGGGCTAGCCAATCGACCCTGACTAGCTCTGGCGTAGCTTCGCGACCTCTGTCGCCAATGGAGGCTGTAGAGACAATCCGCTAATGGACCTCACAAACACCCACATCCTCCAGACGAACCTCAATCACTGCCGCAGTGCGCAGGACCTCCTTCTCCAACACATTGCGGAGTGGTCGTTAGGGATCGCCGTAGCCGCGGATCCATACTGGGTCTCTCCCCATGATAACTGGGTGGATGATCGGGACGGCCTCGTGGCCATCATAGGGTCTACGATGCCCCGTTCCCCTCCCTTGTCAGTAAAGGACAAGGGTGTTGGATACGTAGCTGCCGAATGGGGAGGAATCACTATCTATGGTGTCTACTTCCCTCCTAGATGGACCATGGAGATGTTCGAGGCCACCCTTGTATCAGTAGAGGCTTCGATACGGCGATTAGCGTCTGGGCGAATACTAGTGCTTGGTGACTTCAACGCCCATTCCGTGGCGTGGGGTTCCCCGAACACCAACGCGCGTGGGACTGCGGTTGAGGAGTGGGCAGCTTCTGTGGGCCTTTGTTTGTTGAACACAGGCACCACTGAAACCTTCGTGTGCGACCGGAGGGGGGTCGATAGTGGACTTTTCGTTCGCTACCCCTGCTCTTGCACGACTGACAGAGAACTGGCATGTCTTGGAGGAGGCTGAGACGCTCTCGGATCACCGATACATCCGATTTGAGCTCTCCCGGACTCAAAATGACAGAACGGATCACATGGTGCGCAGACTTTCCCGATTTCCACGGCGGGCTGTGGGTAAGCTGAATAGGGATCTTCTGGAGGAGACAGCCATTATTGAGTCCTGGCTGTCACCTGCCCCTCCCTCCGAAGGGGTTAACGAAGGGGCTGGTCGCTTCTGCGAATCTATCTCGCGGATATGCGATGCGGCCATGCCCCGCATGCGAAGTCAAGCCCCGCGAGGGGCGGTCTACTGGTGGTCTCCTGAACTTGCAGATCTCCGTGCGGCCTCAAATCGTGCCCGGAGACTCTATACTCGCAGCCGGCGCCGCCACCGTGATGATGGGGAAGAGGACCGGCTTCGAGAGGTGTACCGTGAAACGCGGAACACCTTCAAACTGGCCATTCAGCGGGCCAAAGAAGAAAATAAAAAGGAGATGCTGGAGAATCTCAACCGTGATCTCTGGGGTCGTCCATTCCGCGCGGTGCGTAATAAGCTTTGCACGCGGGGCACCCCCCTCACCGAGGCTCTCCGGCCCAGCTTCCTATGTGAAGTTGTCGAGGGTCTGTTTCCGGAGCGTGCGGAACATTCGCCCCCGTCTATGGCGCCACCTATTGATTACGGGGGTGATGAAGAAGAGGAAATTCCGCCCATTACAGCCGGAGAACTGGGTGCGGCTATTCTTCGGATGCGGAGAAAGAATACCGCTCCAGGGCCTGACGGGGTGCCGGGTAAAGCCTTTGCCCTGGCCCTCAACCATCTTGACGTCCGCCTCAGGGATCTTTTTGACGCATGTCTGGTGCAGGGTCGATTCCCTGAGTGCTGGAAGCGTGGGAAGCTGGTACACCTTTCGAAGCCAGGACGGCCTGCTGAGTCGGTCTCGGCCTACAGGCCCATAGTGCTGCTGGATGAGGCGGGTAAACTACTGGAGAGAGTAATAGCTGCCCGTCTCCTCCGGCACCTTAATGAGACGGGGCCTGATCTTTTGGACGCTCAGTTCGACTTTAGAGCTGGACGTTCGACGATCGACGCCATTGCGCGCGTGAGAGCCGGGACCGAGACGGGAGTAAGTCAAGGCGGCGTGGTGCTGGCGGTGTCATTGGACATCGCCAATGCCTTTAATAGTCTGCCATTCAGCTGCATTGCAGAAGCTCTCCGATACCACGGGGTGCCCCTGTACCTGCAGCGGCTGGTGGCAGACTATCTCAGGGAACGGTGTGATCGGTACGAGGACCGAGACGGCATATTGAGACGGCGACTCATGTCGTGCGGTGTTCCGCAGGGTTCGGTTCTAGGGCCGCTCCTGTGGAACATTGGCTACGACTGGGTCCTACGTGTCCCTCTACCCCCTGGACTGGATGTCATTTGCTATGCGGATGACACCCTAGTAACTGCTTCGGGAGGGGATTTCGAAGAGGCGGTGCGTTTGGCTGCCCTGGGCGTCTCCCAGGTGGTCGAACGTATTGAAGCGCTGGGCTTGCGGGTGGCCCTCGAGAAGACAGAGGCTCTTCTATTTCACGGACCACGTCGTGGACCACCTAGCGGCGCAAATTTAGAGGTCCGCTCGGTTCTCGTACCGATCCGGCACCATATGAAATATCTGGGTCTCTTATTAGACGGGAGGTGGCGCTTCGACGAGCACTTCATACAGCTTGTACCGAGGCTCGTCAGCGCTGCGTCTGCCCTGGGACGGCTTATGCCAAACCTGGGGGACCTAACGTTGCCTGCCGCCATTTGTACGCGGGGATTATCCAGTCAATGGCCCTATACGGTGCGCCGGTGTGGGCGGCGGCCTTAAACGCCCAAAATAGGGCTCGCCTTTGGCGTCCACAGAGGGGTATGGCGGTTAAGGTCATATGTGGTTACCGCACCGTGTCGACGGAAGTGGCGTGTGCATTGGCCGGAACCCCCCCGTGGGATTTGGAAGCGGAAATGCTCGCCGAGGTGTACGGGTGTATAACGGAGCACCGGATGGCGAGCGGCATTCGGCTCCCATCAGAAGTCATTCGCAGGTGGCGTGAAGCCGCCCGCCTCGAGATTTTAGTGAGATGGTCGTCCCGGTTCGAGGCTCCACGTGCAGGCATCTCTACCGTGGAGGCGCTCCAACCGGTCCTTGTTGAGTGGGCGGGGCGGCAGCACGGAACCCTTACCTTCCGACTGACGCAGGTGCTTACCGGGCACGGTTGTTTTGGTAAGTACCTGAGTCAGATTGCAAGGAAGGAGGTGAGTTTCGCCTGCCATCTCTGCGACTGCGTCGAGGACACGGCGCAGCACACGCTAGCGGTTTGTCCAGCCTGGGACACACAGCGCCGTGCCCTTGTCGCAGTTACCGGATTAGATCTCTCACTGGCAGCCATCATTCGTTCCATTGTTGCCAGTGAGAGAAGTTTTACCGCGGTTGCGTCCTTCTGCGAGGAGGTCGTCTCACAGAAGGAGAGCGCGGAGCGGGTCAGGGAGAGCACTGCTCTTGCTCGCAATGACCCACTTCGCGCGAGACGCCCAGGGCGGAATAGGCGTGCGTACGCGCGCCTCATGCCGCCCTGATCGTGGTAGCGGGTGTGAGAGTCGGGGTTGCTCTCCACCCGCATCATGCCACACGCGAAGTAGTGACGTCCTCGTGTGCCTGGACGTCACTAGTAGAGAGTTTTTAGTGAAGAAAAAGTAGAGAGGGTACCCCATCACACCTGGGGCACGCGCTGGGGGGGCTGCTGAAGTAGTAGCAAAATTGTTTCCGGCTCCCCCATACAGGCGCAGAGTACGGCACACCGCAGGGGTTTTAGTGTGTGCGAACCATACATCACCGCGCGGTGTCCCCGCATCGTGCGGTATTCGTGAGGAATCTCCCCTGCGTAAACAAAAAAAAAAAAAAAAAAGGTGCATTATTGACCGAGCGAGGGAAGCGTCTCAGTTTTAACTCGAGGACTGGCCGATTTGGCGTTGTTGGTATGTGTGTCAGTTCCGGTTTACAGGCCGCAATTTTCAGCCGATTTTCATGAAATTTGGCACAAGTGTTCTTTGTTGCAAGGTGCAACTTTTGTCGAAGGGATTTTTCGATTGGGGGGAAAATGGGGGAGAAAATGCGAAAATAACGCAAGATCTACTGTTCACACGCTGTTAGAACGCTTTGGAGAGATCACAGAATACACCTAAGGCATCTTGCTTTTTTTCCCAGGCACTCAATAGGTACTATGCTTCAGAAGTGTCACACCTGCGTCAATAGTAGGTAGAACGGCCCATTGTGAACTCATACTGCTTACGTTTTTTCGAACATTTTGCTACTGGTTTTTAGTATTTAGATGGGTTTAAAATTATCAGGATTGGTTTTGGATTACAGAAAGAGTCCGCTATATTTTTTATTAAGCGACTTGGATACTTTTATGATAACATTTTGGTTCACATAATATTTAAGCTAAACTACTACATACAGAACTTCGATATCACCCATGGGTTGTGGAGGTCAGATGGCATGGCAGACGCTCCACAAAAAATATTCGCAAGTTCAAACCCAAATCGCAGTTAGACTGGAAAGCCGACCCCAACTGCGTTGGGAAAAGGCTCGGTGGATGATGATTTAAAGCTAAATGAGACATTGCACTGGTCCACGCTGCTCCCAAGCATGCGTTTAGCTTGAACTGGACAAGAATTTAAGGAGCTGGTTGTAGTCACAGGTAAGGTCACCCGGGGCGAATGCGACTATAATAAATAAACTTTTAACTTTGCCTCCCTCCAGCATAAATCTACATAAATAATAGGGTAATGCTAATACATATACCTAATACATTACATTTTAATGAACATGAATAACTACCGTTAGATGAAGAGAAAATCAAATTAGTTACTTTAGCCCCCTAGTTGCATTCGCCCCGGGTGACCTTATGTGAGTTATTAAATGTTTCCACTCGCGTGCTGGTTAGTCGTGCGTGTTATTTCATTTCAATAATCTATGTAGGTACACCAATACAAAATACGTACCAGTACCAGAGGAACTCTGTAGATTTAGGTAGAGAGTTAGATAGCGATATTTTAGTTACTCCTAGCTCTACCATGTCACTGGGACAGGATCAGGCTCAGGTACAGCCACAGGGCCAGGCCCGTGCCCCGGATATGGCGGATATTATCTATAAAACACTACGTATGGTGCCAGAATTCGATGGTAACCCGAATATATTAACTAGATTTATTTCCATTTGTGATCAAATTGTTCATCAGTATATTAACGGAGCGCCAGGCAACGAGTTAGCGAATTTGTGCCTCATGAATGGTATTTTAAATAAAATTACAGGTTCCGCAGCTTGTACCATAAATTCTAATGGAATACCAGATAGTTGGACAGCGTTAATTAATAATTTCTCTGATCAGAGAGACGAGACAGCCTTGTACCGAGACCTCTCTTTAGCTACGCAGGGTAACAAAACCCCTCAGGAATTTTATGAGCATTGCCAAACTTTATTCAGTACGATAATTACCTACGTAAGTCTTCACGAACATATTCCGACTACTGTAGAGGCAAAACGATCTTTATATAAAAAGGTCACTATGCAGGCGTTTGTCAAAGGTCTCAAGGAGCCGTTAGGGTCACGTATTAGGTGTATGAGACCCGAGACCATAGAGTAGGCTCTTGAATACGTTCAAGAGGAGCTTAATGTCATTTATTTACAGGAACGTAGTGATTTTCAAAAACCTTCCAATAGCCATAAACCCCCCAACCATCTGTCACAACAGGGTAACCATATGCCCCCACACTTTCATAATTCATAATTTTTCAGGACCTATTCCTAACTGGCCAAGCCCCGTAGGAATGAAGCCCAACCAAATCGCTCCGCAACCATTTAAGTTTAATCCTAATAATAATATGAATCAGCAATCGCAATATCGTATGCCGAGTCGCACACAGCAAATGTTCAGCGATTTACCACAATCATATAACCCACAAAGTAACCTATTTAGATTGCCACCTAGGAACGTTCCACCACAAAATAATGGCCCTAAGCCTATGAGTGGTGTACAACACTTCACCACCAAGCCAATGATGTCTGGTCATGATTGGCGTAAGTCAGGTAACCCGCCACCAAATAACTATTTTAAAACTCGTGAAATGAACATGAACAAGTGCGCGTCATACGATGAGTCATATTACCCATCGGAGTATTATTACGAGGCAGACGAGTATAATTATAATAATTATTTTAATTGTTCCGATTACGATTCATACGCTGCATTAGAGTGCAACTTTGAACCAATATATAATAATTTTTCCCCCAACGATTCGCAATGCGCAATTGAACCGCAACCCGGTCCAAATCACTCTTCCTCTTCATCTAGCCAGGATTTTCAGAAGGGAGTCAAAAAAGCCACCATAGAATTAAACCTCCAGACACAGTGTCAATTGCCGTACATATTAATATTAAAACCCTCCTTTAAAGTTGCTCATAGACACTGGCGCAAATCAGTCATTTATCAGCCCCGAAGCTGTAGAGAAATATTTTTCAAATTTTCCCCTTAATTACGACCCCTTTGAGGTCACCAATGTACATGCGGTAAGTAGAAACAACTATTCAATAACCCTGCCTTGTTTTCAGGAATTTAACGATCCAGATAGCATTAAATTATTCATTTTCCGATTTCACGATTATTTCGATGGCTTAATAGGTTTAGATTTATTAACAAAGTTCGAGTCAAAAATTGATCTCAAAGATCAAAAGCTGATAACGCGATCAGCATCTAATTTAATTCGTATGGATAATTCATGTAACGTAAATCTTTATGAGAACATTATTCCCGCGCAATCTTCAAAATTAGTTAGAATTCCCATTGACGCCCCCGACGGTGCAGCATTAGTTAGCGAACAGACCATATGCAATTGTATTATACGCGAATGCATAACCAACATAAGTAACAATCGCGGTTACTTAGAGATAGAAAATCCGAGTAACAACGACATTATAATATCACTTGACAGACCCGTGCGTGCAAGTATATTCAATATTGAGACCAATCATATAGATGAGAGTAACATTCAAACTAGGGACGTTATTTCGCGCTTACGTACCGATCATTTAAATGAAGAAGAGAAAATCAACACAAATGCCGATGCCCTCTCCCGGGTGGAGATTCATAACGAAGAAACAAATTCTCTTATAGAAGAAATATTCTCAATCATGCCTAGTCCCACAGAAAGCCCACCGTCCGGCAATTCATCCACTGAAACCGTGCACACTAGTCTAGAAAACCCCATATTAGAAATACCCATAACAGATGAGCCTCTCAATAAATTCCACCGTCAAATATGCTTCACCGTAGTAGATGATGTTAAACGTAAACCAGCTACATCCAAGCCTTTCGAAACCCACACACGAATATCTATTCAAATATCATCATCTAATCTTGCTAATGACGTAATCAATGCCATCAAAGAATACGTTAATCCCAAAGTAAAAACCGCCATTATAATAAATCCTCCCCTCGCAATGTATTCGATCATCCCAGTAATACAGGATAACTTCAAGAGTTCATCTATGAACCTTGTGTTAACCAAAGTCGAGCTCGAAAACGTCAAAGATTATCTCCGCCAACAGGAAATAATCCAACACCACCATGACGGTCCAACGAACCATCGCGGCATTACAGAATGTCATTTAGCCCTCTCCAGAAAATACTATTGGCCAAAAATGAAAGAGAACATAACAAAATTCATTAATGAATGTACTATATGTGGCCAGGCTAAATATGATAGGAGACCTATTAAACCTCAGTTTAATGTGGTACCTCCGGCAACGAAACCATTCGAGATAGTTCATATGGATTTATTCACTGTTCACAACGAAAAATATATCACTTTTATAGATGTATTTACTTAATACGGACAAGCATATCACCTCAGAGATAGTACAGGCATAAGCATTCTCCAATCACTACTTAAATTCTGCACTCACCATGGCGTACCGATAACTTTAATAACTGATAACGGCACTGAATTTACTAACCAACTTTTCTCGGAATTTACACGTCTCCATAAAATAAATCACCATAGGGTGTTACCACATTCGCCCAACGATAATGGTAACATTGAACGTTTTCACTCAACTATTCTCGAGCACTTAAGGATACTAAAATTACAACATAAGGATGAACCGATGGTCAACCTTATGCCATACGCCATCATAGGATATAATAGTTCCATCCATAGCTTTACCAAATGCAAACCATTTGACTTACTGACAGGACACTTCGATCCCAGAGACGCTCTAGATCGATCCCACACAACAACTTTTACAACAATATGTAGAGAACCATAAAAAACGAATGAAACAAGTTTATGACATTGTTAATGAATCATCATTAACAAACAGAACCGCACTAATAGAAAATAGAAACAAAACCCGTGAGCCAGAAATTCAATATGTTCCCCAACAACAAATGTTCATTAAGAACCCATTAGCTTCTCGACAGAAAACCGCACCCAGATATACCCAGGACACTGTCTTAGCAGACCTACCGATTCATATATACACGTCCAGAAAACGCGGCCCTGTAGCCAAAGCCAGGCTAAAAAGAGACCCTAAAACCCATAACTTGTTACAGGATCCTACCATTCCTGATAGTCCACGGGACGTGGACAACGGAGATGAAACTTGAGAGTTTGGCCGATGGACCAGGATTATTACCATACAAGCTTGGACCATCGAGGAGGACCACCCATCATCATACTTTCCTTCAATACATTAATTTGAAGGATATCGAAGATCAAGACGTAACCCTACAAAATCAGCTCTCAAATTATCAAAGTCAGCTTAGCATCGATATGTACGCGTTATTTGAATTTCAAATTAATTATCTTATTGGAAAAATTGGCAAATTATCAAATCAAATAAAATCTTTAGAACCCGATCGTGTTAAAAGAGGTCTAGTAGACGGTCTTGGCTCTGTGATTAAGAGCATATCAGGAAATTTAGACTACACAGATGCATTAAAATATAATAACGCTATTAAAGTATTACATAATAACCAGGATAAGCTAGCAAACGAATTCAATAGTCACTTAAGTCTCAGTAAAGAATGGATGAATAAATCAAATAGTATATTAACACAGTTAGTTGATAATCAGACTAAAATGAACAGTACTCTAGAACTACTATTAAATGTTACATATAAAGCGGGCGACTTGATTAATTTTGCTAAGTTTGGTCAACTCTTAACGATAGTCGGTGAGAACGTAGAAGATTTAAGATTAGAATAGAATAAAATTAGATAGATACACTTAAATATATGTTAGATAAGTTAGAGAACATATATAGTAAGGATGGGTTATTGCAATTAGAATTAAGGGAATATTATAATATTATAAATCCGGGAGCATACTTCAATAATAAGCAGGTTGTATTAGTCTTTAGGTTTCCAATCGTTTCTAAGGATACATATACTTTATATAGGTTATCTACAGTTCCTAATAAGTACGGTCAAGCCCTAATCCCTACCTTTCCCTACATAGCAACCAATAAATGCTCATTCGTGTACATAGAAGCAGAATGCTCGAAGTTCAATAACTGGTATCTCTGTGAAAAGGAAATTACTCATCAGATCCGGACGAAACCTGACTGTATACAAGAACTCATCCTTAATCGAGCACTCAAGAGTACCTGTCAGCTTACAACAGTAGTCCAGAGTAAAGAAGCAGTGGAGAAACTCGATGACCAACACTACATCCTATCGTTCCCTAAACCAACAAAAGTGTTCCTGTCCTGCGGCAGAGAAGATTTCAACACACTACAAGGAAGCTACCTCGCTACAATTCCTGTAAGCTGCTACCTACATACAGATGAATTGACCATTATCAACGAAAACGATGAAATACAAGGCCAGCCGGTGACACTAATGAACATCCCCGATAAAGAAGTAAAACAAGAAGAAAAAGCATCCCAAGTACATTTGAACTCCATAGATCTGAGAGGACTGCACAACATCCAAAATCGAATTAAGATGACCCAGCCAATACAAATTGAACAACCCGACGTGTTATACCATACAACGATACCTTTTTACGTCATACTATTAAGTGCAGGTGCACTTACCGTAACCGCTATACTGAACTACCGATACAAATGGTTTTGCAAGTCATCTAAGCAAATTAACATCGATGGAGACGAGAACAATGCAGAAGAACCAATACCTAAGGGACAAATCCCAGCAACATTTTCTCTCAAAGTTCTAAAATAGTTGCTGATCTGCGGGTGGAGGTGTTACGCGCTGCTACCTGAAGGGAATCGCTGACGAAGCACCGGATACATATTGATATTGATCCATCCAACGGAAACGACATCGCTGCGTTTGCGAATTGTGACGCAAATAGATACTTTCCTAAATTATTGTATTAATTAAATTATCATTCCATATTCATACTTCGAATAGGTTTCATTTATATTAAATTAGTTATAATTAATTGTAAAAGTTTTCTTTAAATTAAAATAAGTGAAAATCAATTTGGTTTTTTTTCAATCTTCCGATTGCAGCTAACGTAATTCAGGCAATCTTTGGATGGATAAACATCATAAATAAACATAAGGTATGTATGTAAGGAAAACTTCTTGATTCAATACAATGGTCCATATATTTTCAATAAAATAAATCACAATGTATTAGTTTATAGTTTTACACATATTCTGAGACAGAGTATTAATCGGTGATTATCATAATTTAATTTATAATAAATTACAAAATAAATACCACAATTTTATTAAACCAAAGATGTGTATGGTAATCATGATAATAAAATTATGGTAGGTATACTGATGATTTGGTTTGTGGTATTTTAAAATTTAAAAACGGAATGGTCTAGAACACAGTTTCTTAGTTTATAGAACATTCTAATTTCAAAATTGGTACAATATTTTTTCCTTCTAATGTTAAAAGAGAGATAATTCGAAATTTAAATTTTCGTATTACACATTTTTTTAATTGGTTCATGCATACACGCGATAACTGGCCTTTTTAGTACCTATTTACATAAAGATTTTTAGGCGTAACTAACAACAAATGTGTCACGTTATGAGATTCATTTGATATTTTTTTTGGAAGATACGAGTACATACTACTCGTAGATTGATAATTAATTCTTCTACGTAAATATTTTGATGGGTATTATTTTGTAACTTTATTTACCTATAGATATGAACAGGATTTTAATAATGGGTTTTCTAACAGGTATTACTTACTTACCCAGTAGAACTTAGTAAATACTTTTTAGTTATTTTTCTGAACTGTATAGAGGCTAATTAATCATCAAATAGAACCTTTTCATCAAAACTTTTTACTATTTAAACTTGCATCAACAATTTGTGAATATTACAGGTAACTAACAACATGACAATAATTGAGATTACATTAAAGACTTAAAATACAATAGAAATTCTATTTTACAATTAATTTAATTAATATCTTCAATTTGCGATATTTGGCTTCAGATTTTCCATTATAGGAAAAAAATATATTTATATGGAGTGGTTTACCTATTCCCTGAAATATGTATAATATATTTAAAATTTCAACACCAGACAATCAAATATAAAAAAATAAATCACTCCACATAAATTAGGACTCTATTCTAAGTATACATTTAAAATTGTGATGGTCATTTTCTTTAAGGTTAACAATGCAACTATTTACAATCAGACTTTTTATAATACACCTTATTCATAGAACATTAAAAAGTTATCATAATTCTAAATTTAAATTTTCAAAAATTATTTTTTATACCATCGACAATACGAGTGACGAACGCTTTATAACTATTACTTAAATACTATGTTCCTGAACACAGGACAGGTACGGTTATAATGTGTAATATTTGATTATTATTATTTTATTTATTTATTTATTATTATTTATAAAATATGACTAGTGATATGTAACGATAACTTTACATAGGGTGTGGTAAAACAGTTTATTCTAATTATTAAACATTCCCAATTTTCTATTATAATTAAAATATTAAAGGGACTTCATCATGATACTGTCCCAGATACGTTATAGTTCCTCTACTTTCAGTCAACTGGTTTTAGAAAATATGGTCGAAATGTCGGGAACCATAATTAAGGTATCGTACCTTAGATATTGTGATGATTAAATCCCGCTTAATATTACTTATGGTCAGAAAATTGTTTTAATTATTCAAATATTAAAAGAGATTTCTTAACCATAATTAAAAATTAAGTTTACCTTATATTTACATCGCACCAAAGGGTAAAATTAAATTATTATTTAGGTAATTTTTGAATAAAATAAGTAAGGCTTTTTGGTAAAATCCCTTTTGGGATAATGTAAAATTACTTGTATTGTAGAGGTAGGTAGAGAATATATTAAATCTACTAAAGAATAATGTATTATGCGGGAAATATTATTATATTGGTGAAACAATAATTATTATGAGTATGTAATTTCATTCACATCCTAAATTAGATCATTTACTTAACTCGTTCTTAAGAACATCCAATACATATTCAAATAGATTCACGCTTAAAAAAATATTTTTAATTTGGTAGGCGGGTGTTCGAAATTCAAATAGCATGATAATTTAAAAATGTAATATAAAAGTTGTAAGTATGTAATGTAAAAATAATTTCTAAAGTTAAATGACGTCTATTATTATTAGGTTTATTATTGTTATGGGATATATTTTCTTATTATTTATTTTTAACTTGTTAGAATATTAATTACAATTACATTATTATATATACTTTTGTTAAAATGTAAAGGTCCCTTGATGAATTTCGGTAGAGTGACAGATTGAGACCCTTTTGAGATTGAGAGGCAGATATTACAATATTTTTTAAATTATTTCCCAAGAAGATCGGTAACAGGAAAACTATTTCATATTTCTGCTCGTATTATTTATAACAAACTGGATTATTGCCAGATGCATATATTTTTCTAAGAACAATCTAGAATAAATACAATAAAGATTCTACTACGTATTGCTTGTTGCATTTTTAGTATAAACTGTTCAAATATATTTTTTATTAGATACAACAATTTAAATTATTAAACTTTCACGATTTATGATCGTAAATTAATACATGAACGGCACTTTAAAAAAAATCAACCATTGACGGTTCGGTTCATGTATTCTGATCGAAACCTTGGGAAAACCCTGTGGCTTCCCGACGTATCGTACCTTTAATATTATCACGATTAAGTTCCGTTTATATGTCAATAATAATAATGTTTATATATTAAGATTCACTAATAACTCTTGAAAAAACTGTCAATTCTTTATTCACTTTTCATAATATAATTATGACTTTTATACAGAAATATAACACATCTCGACATAAGCCTGTCAATTACTGACATCGACTTAAGCGGAAAGCTTGGATCATACGTTCGATTCGGGACCTTCTGTGTTGTGCTTGAATGAAGCCCTAATTCTAGCTAAATATAGCGCACAAATGTGACCGTAGCACTTATTGTACCATTCTGGAGTTCGGCCCCTGAAACATTAACGCACACATTAGAATTATGCTGGAAGTTCAGATATTATTAAAGAATTCGTACTGAGTAAGTATGGTATATTAGTTTTGCTATACAACAATTACTAAGTAAGATAAGAAACCCATAGGATGCTGGTTCAAATCCGGCTCGAAGGACCAAAATGTTCGGTTTTGAGTGCTTTTATATTGGTTGTTGAATGCTTGCGGTTCGCTCTCCGTAAATACACTAATATGATGGCTGGGTCAGATTACCAAAATGTGGTCAATCCTATGAATCGAATGCATCGAACAAATACAATCCAAGAGAATACTCGCTCGTACTGCAGTGATTATATTTCGTAATGGTAGTTTGATTTACAGAGTAGTTATAGATTTCCTATAGTGCCCGGTAACGGCAATAGGTTAACCCCATTACTTGGGACCAACAAAATTACTGGCAAAGTGTAGGTGTGTAAAGCACCTCTGCCTACCCCTTCGGGGATAAAGGTGGGATGATATATGTACATATTATTATGTAGAATACTCACATGGTGTCAACCCTTGCGAGATGCACCAGCCTCGAGCGTCCCTTCCCGGCGGGCTGCGCGAGGTAGCGCGAGGCGAGCACCACCCCGCGCGCCCCCGCGCCGCCCCCCGCCCCTCCCCCGGGGGGCGCGCCCGCGTGCGCCACCGACGTCTCCGCCACCGCGCACCACCCGCCCCCGCCACCATTGCCGCCGCCTTGTTGCCACGACCTACGATAGCACATACAATTTAAAGGTATACACGATGACATCCCATATACACATCCTACTACGATATACAGTCAAATTTTAACGTATACACGACGACCCCAGGGTGTCTAGTACCAGTTCCTTACGTTAATTTGCTCGAAATACGTTTTTGTATTCCTCATACATTTCACACCAGCGCCCCTTGCGGTAACGTCAGGAAACTGTGCGCAATGTATGGAGGAATACGAAAACTAATTTCGAACAAATTACCGCTGACATAAGGATAAAAATAACTTGATCAACATTTTATGATCAGATATTAGATACTTAACTATACAATGCAAAAAGAAACTCATCACGTGGCAATCTGTTTGTACTTTGGAGAACTTACCGTAAAACGCAATAATCTCTGGATGGTAGGTTGATACTAGAAGCAGTAACAAACTGGAACACTTCAGCGTTTGTGCCTAACTTCTCAGCTACCCGCCATTTTACTAAAGAATCGTCCCAAATATGACGTTCACGTAGAATCCTGAAATCGCAGAAATACCAAAAATATTTTCTATTTGTTTTGTCAATTGACAATAATACCAACACAAAAGAAGACAGAAGAAGAATTTAGTCAAGTTCATGAGAAAACAGCCTGAGATGCTATCAGGAAAATACTTAGGCATGTGTTTGGGATGGTAGACCCTTTTTCTTTTTTTATCTTACCTTTGGTTTTGGTTTGATTTTGTCTTAAATAAACAGAGCAGTTAGCAGAGAACTCTTAAACGTACCTTTGCATAACTTCCTGAGGCGGCGCTTCAACGTCTGTAGTAGCCCGCCACAATCTAAGCGGATGTCCATCACCAACTTTCTTACAACAAAGTTCTACGTGTGGAGCAGCACCAGATACGGACATCCAACCACGAGTTCTGAAATCATAGATTTACATTAAACTATCCGAATTCATTTTGATTGGAAATTAGATAAAAATACTAAAATCTAGATCAAAAACTGCATGCGTATCATTCAATATACAAACTGCCAAACGACTAGGCCTTATTTTCTCTTTTTGTGTATACGATGACTAAAGTTTACCCACAGTCTACGATAATTAGTATAAACTGTAATAGATGGGGCCTCTATAAAAAGCGACACGCTGAGTCGCAATACTGATAATATCTATTATCAGTTCATATATTAAATCAATGCAATTTTCGATAGTTATTGTGGTGCCTTGGTTCTGTAGGTTCCCTGGAAAGGGAACAGCCGGTGGTTGAAGTCGACCCCAAGGACTATTTATGGGATTCAAATTATAATATTGATGTTGATTAGGTAGGTAAAATCACTTTGCACTCGTGATCAATCATCATTATTATTATTATCATACAACAGTTTTATATCGACACATAGCCAAAATATTTTGACAGTGCGAATAGATATAATGTTATAAAAATTTATTTAATTAGTAAGTAGTATATTATTTAAATGCGTTTGGGAACGATTAGATAGGTACGCATAATAGTCAAAAACACGCGATGTAGTTATTTTTTAATTAATTCCTATGTCAAGCAACACTGATATTCAAAAAGGAATTAAACACACTACAAAACATCTCCATTAAAGGTCTACTAATGAACATGACGTGACCAATGTTGATAATGAATATTTAGAATTTCATCTGCTCTTTGCTGTAAATTAAGTTAGTAATAAAAAAGATACAAAATCTGTCCATAAGATTGAAAATAAATAAATCAGCTAGAAGATTTACTTGAATACTTATTTAAAGAAGAGTAACGCCCAAACATTTTTTTTACCTCTTTATCGAAAGGAATATACACATAATAATCCGTTCTTTATTTGTATAAACACGAATGAAAAAATAAATAAGCAGAATACGACCTTCTAGCAAATTTTTTCTTCAAACACGTTAATCTATAGACAAACCACCATTTTTTCTAGACGAAAGTATGCTCTCATTTCAAATATAGCTAAATATTTTTCAGTAAAGAACAGACAAATTCTAGATTGATGATGTAATACTCTATGATCAACGCGCTAACACCGATATCTCACCTCTTTCCTGAACGGCCACAGACTCTAAAAAAGCATGAAAAAAGTTAGACACTACGAAATGTTGTACAAATACAGAATTTGGAAGAAAACTGTTGTGTCAAGAAACTACAATTACTTAATTGAACGAGTAGATGTGAGATTAGAGTGATGAAATATTACTAAAAAAAAACTTACTTTTCTTTGGCTTCTTTGAGTAAAGCCTTTATACAGGCTTGCTGGAAACCTTTCCAGTCTTGACTGAAATCTGCACCTAATTCTTCTAATGCTACCTGCAAATCGAGATGTTACACAATAGATATACATTTTCAGGGTTTTTTTGTTGTTCAAATATAATTCTAGTAAGTTTTGCCTGTAAACGCTTACTATATCAAAATTAAGTAGGTACTCGCGCTTTACGAGTAACTATTACAGGGAAATGGAAAAGAGGACCTAGAACTCTACCTTGCGAAACACCATGAGTTTGTCAAATTCAGACACGGTGAGCAACAATAGTATTATAGAGGTATACAAGGTATATCGCAATTGGAAATGGACCAGCCACACTGGTAACTAATCGGAGAGGCATATGTTCAGCAGTGAAAGATGATGATGAAGGTACTCACTGGAACGCTTTCCTCGAAATAATTAAATTTGCAGCGGGCGAGCATGTCAGCAGGCGCCAGGAACAACTGGTCGTGCTTCTGTATGAGGAGGAGGAGGCACGCGTGCGCCGCGCGGGACTCGCTGATCTGGCGCTGGTCTGCTACACTCTCTATCACCATCCTAGAAACATACATAATACAGCTGTTAGTTTCTTTCTGTCAAAACCATCGGACCATCTCTAAAAACCAGCGTTGTCTGCCTTGCACCACGCAGACAGAATTACGCTGAGAGACAGCAGTTTATTCCACGTTTTTTTTCTTTCTATGTGTATGTTTAATGTTATTCTAGGTAATGTGGCGTTTTGGAGTTTTAGGTACAAACTTATTTTTCTATTTTAGGGTCAAGTGGAATGAAGTATAAATATGCAACGCAAAGTGGTCCAAAAATAATTATTTTTAAATCTAGGAACATTAAATTTTAAGGTCTGATAAAAATGTGACCGCTAACCCGAAACACATATTCAGATATAGAGACAGACAAAATCAAAATTGTCCAGTCCATCAAAATGTAGACGCTTCGGTAACCGAATGAGTGACGCGTCTAACATACATACCAAATGTCCCCAAATTGGTAAATGGAGGCTTGTTTTACACTCATATTTCAATAACATATTATTTTTGGCTTTACAAAATACACTTTGGTCCACTTTCCTAAACCGTCTACCTTCTCAATCGGTCCACTTAGTTTTCGTGATCCGTCCATTTCCCAAATCCTCTACTTTCCCAAATCCTCTACTTTCCCAAAACGTCCATTTTCCCAAAACGTCAATTTCTTTAATGAGACTATTTTTCAGAGTCTCGACAGTCACGGAGATACCGTCTAATTTAAAAATTTGTAGGTACATAATTCTTACCTATTAGAATTCCCTTCTTTGGTGCTGCCAGTATGTGGCGGTGCATGGTGTAGCCTCAGTAGTGTGGGCGCGAGGCACACGGCGAGGTTCGACGCCGTCATTTGATTCACTGCCGCGTGTTCCGCTACCTGTATAGAAAACTTTACATTATGGAACTACAAAATTATTCGTATCAAATATCCAGTTTGAAGTGACTACTAAAATAATTTATTTTAAGGTTGGCACACCTGTTTGTGCAAAGGGGGACTTATGGCAACAAACATTATCTAACCGTCAAAGGATGATGTAGAGAATCAACTGGGTACTTGCATACGGTACACCATAACCATACATTTAAGAACACAAAATAAATATAAGAATAATAAATTGCTATGTAACGATTGGAGGGTCAGGTTGTAAACCAGTATACCTACACAAAGACACAATTAATATTGAACAAAACCTATAATTTATTGTCACAGTGTTCAAGACACAGACATTTGATACATACCTCAGCCAAGAATATAAGCAATGACTGTAAAGCTTCTAAATGTTCTTCAGGTAACAGAAGTAAAGCACATTGCACAGCATCCGGCCTCAAAGGTTCAGGAACATCTGGAACAGAGTTCATTTTCATCATTGTTAATTTGATTTGGAAAGTTGATACGGGATTCAATAATCAGTTCGACAACCGTATTGGTTTACTGTTCAGCGACGGATGACGCTCTGGCAAGAATGCTCAACATGTCTAGAAACGGCAGTAGTGGGCGTATCTGTCTACCTCCTTGAGGACAGACCATTTATCGTGTAGACCAAAAAAGAAAAAGATTGTTTCAGACCTATACAGCCTTTCCTCATAAATACCACAGTCAATACTTTAACGGAGTAACAAGTTTTACTTACGTTGAAAAATTGCAATAAACGTCTCACTAAGTTTATTAGTTAGCAACGCATCAGGCAATTCTCTGAAGTACTGTTTCACCATGTCAGCAACATCATGAGCTTGAGAACCGTCAAAATTCAGACTGGACTGGTTTGGTTCAATGGTGTATAAATTTTCTATCGCGAACGTTGCGTTTGACGCGCCAGCTGCTTCCACTGTTGTCCGGAGCTTCGCTATTCGAGATTTTACACCAGCTTTTCTGAAGATTCCCATCTGTGAGGAAAAAAGAGATTAGGTATGTAAAATGGGTCTTTCTTCAAGAATTCTACTACTAACTATTTCTACCGTAAAATGTGTCTGAAAATTGGCTGTTTCAGATACTAGTAAATCGCCTTCAAGTTTGAGTGAAATCTGTTAGTGGGTAGAAAACAACTTAATATTTTATGACATTAGAGGTAGAACAACCTAGCAGAAGCCCGCCACTCCGTTCGCCTAAATATGTCGGTTAAAGCGACCAGAAGACGGCCTTTGCCAGCATATAAGTTACATCCTTGCCAAATTTTATTGCCATCCCTTCAGTCATTTTGACGTAAAACTAACGAAACATAGAAGGAGATATAATACGGACATACCGAGTTACTTTCTTATGACTAAATATACTATGTAGATTTACGACTTTACCTGATCTAAAGCATTACTCTTCAGCCAGTTCAAAGCGCATTGAACTGGCTTCGGCAGTGCGTGTCCAGTCCTCTGAAGGGAAACGGTAAGCGGTACACCGAATACTGTCTTATCTGTAAGACAAACACGTTATAAATGTTAAGGTACGATGAATATTATAAAATAACAAAAACTAAAAGTGGTGATCCACATGCGTAGTAAACAGTCAAGACTGCTCCACTGGCGGTCTTTTGCACCGCGCACTTAAAATTTCTTGCATACACGACGAGCCAGCGATGACTTGTATGTGATCTATCGGAGGTTTAGACTATTTTGTTTGTCAATGGATCATCTGCTTTAAACATTTTAACAGGAACTACCACGAATATGGCATAGATATGACTGCATAATAAATACTTTTAATGCCTGACGACTGAAATAACTATAGTTTCTAATTAATATTGTTTCTAAAATTCTTCAACTCACCCTTATAATCAGGTGCCTTGATTTTTCGGATAAGTTTCGGCAACTCCCAGTTCCAGCCAGATTTGTGAGAAGGACAGTATCGTTCCATACACGCCGTGAGTCGGAGCAAAGCCAGTTTCCTTAGTATATGAAGTTGACCACAGGATAATGATGACATTGGACGTGATACTGGAAGAAATTTTATTAGTTGTTAATGTCTGATCAATAACACACATGAACGGACGTAGAAACCTTGAAGAGTGTCCATCTATTCAATATAATTTTCGGAACAAATCGGCTTTAAAACAATAGAAAAATAGGATTCAGCGACTGCTACATTTCCAGGAGAAACATTCATTTCTTCGATTCGTTGAAAAAAGTAAGTAAATAGCAATGCTTAGAAAATTATAATAATAGTAGATTCCATAGAAAAATCAGGTTTTTGGATGATTATTTTATGCCAAAACCTTACTTAAAATAGCCGAATTGAGAACGTCTCCTCTCTTTAAAGTTTTTTTTTAATATTGAGAACTTCCTTAATAAAATTCGGAACGCAGTGACTAAATAAGGAATTATTAAATCGATATCGGTAAAGAAATACTTTAGTAACTATTAGCTGTATATTTTTATGCCTGACTAGTAACTCACAGTAAGAATCAGGGTCCTTTACGTCCGGAGCAGGCTGCAATGTATTATTGGCTTTGGGGCCTCCATTCATCGTGCTTGTTCTAAATGAATACCACCTCTGTATGTTATTCCTGTAACACAGATTATAAATATTATTATCATATTGAATGTGCCTTTTTTGTGGAGGTTAGATGGCAGTGGCTTTGCGGAAAATATCGCAGTTCAGCCAACCCCAACCAGGCAAAAGGGTCAGTGGATGTTGGTTGGAAGTACCTTTTTGTGATAGTCAACACTGGAATAGCTTCAAAAAGGTGCCTAAGGATTCCACCGAGTTGTTAGAGAACCTATATAAAATGTATCTGGATTTCAGGCTTATGCTTACCCCATGTAATATGAGACTATCAAAGTTACTGAAAGGTCGTTTTAGTCTGACAACTCTCTATTCTAAATCATGCATGTTTCTCCAAAACCATGGAGAAACATGCATGATTTAGAATGGGGAGTTGTCACATAGTACCCATGAAATACGAACTAATACGTAGGTATTATGCAGTACCTATGTATTTTAGAAATAATGGCAATCATTGTTTAAAAACTTACTTTTTGGTCTTAATATCCATGCTATCATCATCATCATCGTGGTCCCCGTCATGCGACCTGGATCCCGCCGAATTGGGACTACTATCTAATTCCGAACTTCGAGACGCGGATTTGTCTCGTTTCAGACTTCTATCACGAAATCTGGCCGAAAAGAAAGAGATGTTCGAATATTAAATGTAAAAAATAAAAAATTAAACATGACGTGGTAGGTTACTGCTCAAATAATCGTGTTCAAGAACTGACCAAGTCCTTCAACTTTATAAGCACCTATTATTAAAAACACAGTCCATTATAAATTACTTAAAACATTAGTATAATTATCATATTGTACTTTTCGTTGCACTCTAATTTGCTAATGACTTTGTGGTAATTACTTAGTTCTGTCCATATTAATTTCAAAGATGGCAGCCCAATTATACTGCAATGCAGCCCAGGGAGTATTTAATAGTGTTAATTATAGTTGTATTATCTCTCACCTAGTTTGCTGTAAACTGTTTAGGGTATGATGAGGCTGATATGCCCATTATGGACAAAAGCCTTGACAAAAATAAAGAAATCTCATTATTTTGAAATATAATTATTTCGAAAATTAATAATTAACTTAAAAATAATTAAATAATTAACATTTTTGTTATGTAAATATTTTTTTAAGTTATCGATCTAAATACATTATTTATAATATACTAAAGCAATGTTAATCCAGTTTTAGTTTATTTTATTTCTTTGGTTCATGTGAACTTTATCAATAAAGAAAAAAACACAGGTCCAAATATTTGAGAGGCCAAAAAATTAAGCGAAAAGCGTACATAGGTAACCAGTGTAGTAGGTACTTACTTTTGACCCTCTTTTCCTAAATTTAATGAACTGGTTCTAATAGCCTGCCGCCTGTGGTGGGTGTGTGCTGGTGACTTCTGAACCTCTCGGAGTATCTCCGGATCTGGTTTGAGTTCCACCGGTGACGGAGGGTCAACACAGATCTGTAAAGTAGAAAAAAATACAGAATATATCAGAGATCGCCCATTGCTCATCGCCCATTGGCCGAAATTCGGTCATAAGTAATTCATTGTAAAAAAACACGTTAAAATTGATACGAAAACCGACTTCAAATGATCGAAATGGGACCAAATTAAAATGAGACCGTCTGGGAAATAGCTTAAAATTAAAAAAAAATCAAGATCGGTTCACCAGTCCAAAGATATGAAGTAACAAAAAAAACATACAGTCGAATTGAGGTGAACCTCCTTCCTTTTTGGAATTCGGTTAAACTTAGCCACTTCTCTGAAATAAACTTTATCAATGTCTTTCATATTTGTCTGCTCGCGTAATTTTTTTGTTGGTACAGGTTGGGTACAGAATTTTTACAATTAGATAACACTTACTTCTGTGTTCTGATGAGTATTGTGATCCTTATAATAATTGTGTCTCCAACTCGCTGGCTGGCATTCCGAATCACTCAAAGCACTTGTATCATCATTTTTGATCCCTCTATGAAACATCCTCTTCGCTCTTCCTAATTTAGATTTAGAACTCTTATTACTTGAACTCATACTCCCATCTGATGCATAACTTGAACTATCGTCTCCAAACGGAGGGTGTAGGATAAAGGATTGTTCCAAAGCCCCTATAGGGGAAGGAGGCATGACAGTCATAGGAGAAGGAGGTTGCGTTCTAATAGCAGGCGCATGGAGCGGAGAACTGTGGAAGTCTGGAAAAGGAAATGCTGTAGGGGTTGTAGGAGTCATATCTATATAACTTAAGTCTGCGTATTTGTCTTGTGAAGCGTCAAGAAAGTGGGGAGAAGATACTATGACTTCTGTACGATTTTGTCGTTTTCTTCTGCGAGTTTTGAGGGATTCTACCCTTCTGAGTAGAGCTTTGGCTCCATCGCGGAGTCTTTCTGACCCGGTTCGTCGGAAACGTGAGCCTGTTTCTTCTTCATCCTCTTTGTCGCTTTGCAACTGTATCATTGTTTGGCCGGGTACTGTTAATCTGTAACAAAGATATCACGCTTTCTTACCATCACTTGTTATAATGTAAAAATATTTACGAAGTAAAACAGCTCACGCATATTACACATATTCTGTTATGTCTTTACTTTCAAAATGTTCCTTATGATACCGAAATATACATAGTGTTATTTGTTACAAAGATTTCCATGTTGTTTTAAATAAAAGTAGCATTTTCAAGGATGTTATTTTATGTGTGTCTCCAAAAAAATTGGAATTGGAATTGTTTTACCGGAATTTCAGCACATACTAAAAGAATTTTCTTAAAATTTCATCAATAAAGATGAAGGAGTTCCGTTCAAAATCTCAATAACTTTGTATCCGTAAAGTTTCCAAGTCCTGTCAGCCTTCAGTCTGAAATTAATTTTTCGTCCAAATTGTTTTCCAACTCAACTTAATGAAGAGCAATTTATATCTAATATGTTAGTTTCTATAAGCAAATGTTTGAATAATTAAATTTGTAATCATTAGACAGGAGCGACCTAAGGTTATCTTTGTTTTAACTACTACTAGTTTATATTGAAATTCAGTGTTTTTTTATATTAGATTTGCCGAATTGACGCCGCTCGCCTGATGGTAAGCCGTGGCGACGTCTGGCGATTGAATAACTTTATTTTTACCTACGTTATCAATATCACGTTGTTTTCTATCCGACTTTCCGAACCTCTTACGTGTATAACTAGGTATAATAGGTATGGGATATAAAATAAATTATAATCGCCTTAAAATGTGGATTTTCATTCACTTAAAATAAAGCCACCTTAACTTATTTCATACTTAATGGCTTATAAAAGCTTCATTATTTGAAACAAAAGGGAAAAGGGTCTCAACCCACACATGAAGACATAATGAAACGAAATACATACTTACATTTACAATGAGAAATGCCAAGCAAATTGGAAAGAAATATCATAATAAATCTCGTAGACTTAATAAGTTTGGTAAAAGAAAATAAAAATGTAAAAGTAAGAGAAGATACAAGGGAAAAATATCACGTTCTAATAATACTTATAATATGGAATACCCTCGTATTGTCTCTAATAATGTATTACATACCTGTACTGAACAAAATATTTGTATTTATCTGCAACACTAGTACGGTGTCTTGCGCGGTGCTTGGCGCCGCACCACGCCATAGGTTTTGGCCTATAACTTTTGACCCCTTAGGGCTAGGTCAAATTTTCGAATTTTTTTGCTTGCCTCCAGATCGAGGGCTATCCATAGAAGGGTCAACCAAGCATAAGCAGTTCTCGAGAGCTAAGGGGGACATTCCCCATTTCTATAGATTTACCTGACTGGTTTCGCGTCACGATATAATCTTCATAACATCATCCAGTACTCATATCACAAGCTCTGCTTAGTTTGAGACTAGATGGCGTTGAGTAAATTGTCCTTACATATTTATTATCCTAACATTTATCATCAGTACTTACATATTTTATGAAACACAGCCGCTTCCATCTGTATGTATGCTAAACTACGCAACGGATTTTGATCCGGGTTTCTCTAAAGAATAGAATGGTTTTCGAGGAAGGTTTTTGTGTATGTAAATTTGACAAGCAGGCGAAGCCGCCTGGTGTCCGCTAGTTTTTAGGATAAAATTCCCAATAAAGTGTGTGTTAACCGTCTTTCGACAGGCGTCTAATATGACTTTAGGGTGCCTATTAGGCATATAAATCCCTAGGTATAGGTACATTTTCCAAACAAACTTTACATCTTTTAATAGTTACCTAATTGGTATAGATAATAAAACTTATGTAGGTACATAATTATAAACTTTCATTCACCTGACCCTAGAGTATCCCTCCTTTCTCATAAAACATGAAAATAACATTGTAAATGTTAATGTTTACAACTCAGCCATTGTATATCATTAGAGAGTATAATTGTGGTATTTAACTGTAATCTCGATTGCCTTAATGTATGTGAGTCAAATTATTACAATAATTTGACTCAGTATAAGAGCATCATTTTACGATTAACAATTCAATTTTCTCTTGGGGTTCCGTTAGAAAATTTTACCGTAACATTTGCTAAAATGAAATGGTGTTTGGTAAACAACGTGGAAACACAGTTCTGTATAATTTTAAGTTTTTACCATTTTCAAAACGAGACTTAGGTAATTGATTAAGCGACCGAAGCGTCTACAGTTCATGACCATAGGTACTGGACAATTTTCCTTTCGTCTGTATGTACCTATGTGTGTTGCGGACTAGCGGCCACGTTGTTATCGAATCTCCAGGAAACTTAGCAGAAGAAGAGTTCCTTGTTAAAAAAACAATTTTATCATCGTGAGCTTTTATAAAGGTGGGAAAAAACCCTTAATTCGCCCAAATATTTCGGTTGAATTACACCAACGTGGTCACAGGTGGACCTCATCAACCTTTTAGTATTATGATCACAATTCTCGTCTAGAAATCGCCATCATTCTAGCCTCCAAAGTTATCTATTAAAACTCCGTTCTAAGCCTATTACTTCACCTGCAAGTTCTGCATCTACCAATCAATGGACAAGAAATTATGGCAAAAATTTTAGCTCCCTTTTAGCCAATTTAACAACTGGCAATTAGTCCTCGGTCGGAGAGGCTGACGTAATTCAAAATGTAGATATTAGTAGTAGCTAGACACAAAGTTATATTCAGTATATCGAATCTAAACATACAGCACCTCAGATGTCTACACTACCGACTACGCCACCAAGGCAGTAACTATCGCAATGCAATTACTCCTTCACCATCCATTTGTTATCCAAATTACACTTAATGATACCTACGGAACGCTTTTTGCTATATAACGGCCCTGACACAATGAAACAGTCAGATTCACACAGCAACAATTAATCTTACATTAAGTGCTTTCCGCTCTGTATACAGACGCCCTTTATGTAGGGCAGTCAAGCTAACACACATACTACTCATATACATAAAGCTTCTTACCAATTGACAGCGAGTTTGTAAATAGCGGATAGATGAAGCGTCATTCGAAACTACATAATGGTTTTTACATTGTACCTAATTTGTATATTAAATTTATGCCTTTTCTAACATCATTTTTGTTATGTATAATATAAATACTTTAGTCAGTATAATCACTATAATCTATACGAATATAGTAAAAATTTATGAACGCATTTTTTTAATATTACTCGCTTTCGCTTATCGCCTGCGATAGTACCACAACTGACACTAGACAATCATTATTAAGGTTTAGCAATCCAAAATGGAAACGTGATAGGTGAAGGGACTGTACGAATGTAATATAGAACAAATGGACTTAATTATAGTCATTGAGCCCTTTGCCGGGCGTCACTTTGACGTGTTTGCTAAGGGCCCATTATAGAAAATGGCTTTCTATTATTATAATGGTAGTTGTTTGCTGTAAGAATGTTTTAGAACGCTTGCTTGTATGTAAATATTGATTGCTCTATTTTATTTTTTCCATTTGATTGATCACGACTCCATAAATCGTCGTTAAGGTAGCGGTAGTCTGACGACCATTTCTTATTTCACTAACAAGTTGGGCAATAAGATTGCTGGATTTTTATGTAAAAAGATTGTTTCCGAAAAATACTATTATTCATATATTTTTGCAAAGGAATTTTCCCTTGCGTCTTTGTAAATAATGTACGGTAGGTAACCTACTTATATTTTTTATGAACAATACATTTTTTTTTCGGCAGTCTCGTTCTATAACTTAATGAAATTAAAAGAGAAATTTAATTTTTACTCGCTCGGGTGCAGCTCAAATAGTGACGACCCAGACTATTTATACTGTCGATTGACACTTGGTGGAATCTGCTACACATTTTGCACAAAACACATACCTTACCACTGGTATAATTTTTATTTTTACTGACCGGTTTCACCTCACGGCATGATCAGATATTTTAAAATAGTTTCAATAAATCACATAATAATATCGTACTACGTATTCATAAGGGTATCCAAACACTAGTCATTAATGTTTTGATGTCCTTTGATTGATTATGATGTGATTTATTGAAACCATATTAAAGTCTCTGATGATACCGTGAGGTGAAACCAGTCAGTAAAAATAAAAGTTATACCAATGGAAAAGTATATGTGTTTTTGTGCAATAAGCGACGAGCCACTCTAGTAACTGAAGCTAAAATCGAGGAACTCATCTGAACGGCGCAAAATGTGCTTTCTTACACGACGCTTACGAATTTCGAGGATCTCTGGAGGACATCCTTGAGGTAGCCTCAGTTGAGTGTGGGACGAGGAACTTTTGAGGCAACGACCTACGACAACTTATGAAAAATAAGTGTGTAGGTTAAAACAACTCAAGAATTCAAAGAAAACAGTTCTTGGGATAGATAAATTGCAAGTTAGTTAATATTGAGACCACTAGACCAATATCAACAAACTTAACAATCAAAGTGGTTTATAACATTCATCTTATATCGATACAAAAATAATAATCACCGTTGTAATAAATCATTTAACACTTATCAGTTTCTTCTCAACCATCCATCCACAACAAAGGAACAAGCAGCCGGTCATCGACATCCAACAATATACTGTCAAGTTATCTTGATACAAATCCGTTACGTACTTAGAATCAATCCACTTAACATTCCTATCAATCAAATGTAACAATCAAATTAATAAGCCCGTCTCACAATATCTATAATCATTGAAGTGTTAATGAGGATGTACAGTAGGGCCATGAAAGCAGCGGGAAAATAAATATTTTGTCGATTCTCATATCGTTATGCTCCAATATGATTTTTAAATTTAACATTATATTTCACATAGATTGTTTAAAAATAAAAGGTTATCGAATGATACAGATTTTGTATGAGATTTTATTTAAAACAGTATCGTTAAATGACTTTTTAATCATTATAGAACAGTTGGAGAAAATTCTACTTGCATAACAGGCTAAATTCTTTCAATCATGTCCGCCTTGTTGAATTTTGCCGCCATATTGTTGATAACTTCTTCAATTTCGTGTTTTCCAAAATAGCCTAAATGCATGAGATTAAACTAGGAGCTGCGGTCGCTGCCGTGGTACTGCGCTGCAGCATACAATTGAGCGAAGCGACTATTGTCATATTTTTGGTCAATAACTTTTATTGAGGGTCCTAAATCAAAATTCGGTCTCGAACAAAACCTGCTCCTGAGAATGCTTGATTTTTGAGTGAAAAAATCATGAAAATCGGTTGGGTAGTTGTCGAGAAACAATTTCAACACGAGTTGCATTTGAGTCACCTGATAAGGAGCTCCGCTCGCTACGCTCGCTTCACTCAATAAAGTTATGTATAAAACTGCACATAACTAGGTACGTGAACATTTGTAGGATTTATAAAGAAACTCACTAAAGCTCGTTTCTTTGAAACCTACTCGCAACCCTTCTATATGCAACAGTTTCATAAGGTACTACGAACGGTAGGAACGATTTTTTTTATCATAAACCGTTCTATCGTTGTATCGTGCATAATAGTAAGATATTTTGTTTATATTTTCAGTATACTCTGTTAGCCAAAAAGCATTTGTTATTAACTAATGAGCTGACTGAAATACCGTGTTTTATCAGCTAACACGTTTCAGTTAAAAATATACCATGTACCAAAATAGAGCGATCATATCAGTTATTCGCATATGCTAAGAAATCAATCCGTTAATTTCATGGCCATTCCCTAACCGTACGCCTAACTCTTCTCCAAAATAATTGGCCTTTGATTGCACGGTAGATATTTGAACCACAAAAGGTTCCAACTATCTGTTAACTATTTTAATTGATCCCTATTATATAACCGATATAATTGATTTGACACCTATCTCTTGTAACGATAGGTAGAAAGCTGTGAAGACAATTGAAATTTGTCGTCATAATTGTAGATAAAAGTTTTAATTGATTATGAAAATATTATTTTAATAATATTGATCTACCACCACTTAAAGATAGACAAGGACTGGAGAATGGACAAGGATTTAAGCAAAATTTTCTGAAAATTTAACCTAATAAAAATCTTAATCCATTGATTTTTGTCTATAGAATGAAAACAATTATTATAGTTAGTAGACTTTAGTCGTTTAAAAGTGATTAACTTACAGTTTGATCACTTATACACATATACGAACATCTGTATCCAAGATCCTGATGAGACTCTTAGAGATCCATATAATGGTCTCATCAGTATCTTGGAGGCACAAGCTAACCTGTAAACCTGTAACCTGCCGATCAACTGATGAGGCTATTACTAGCGAAAAGTGTGCAAATAAAATGCAACTGCATTCAAGTCAGGGTTATAGGTTGAGTGATATATGTGTGTAACTTACAAATCAGGTTCAACATCAGTGTATACGCCATCAGCATCTACCAGTCCCACTCTTATTGTGGGTAGAGTTTCATCTTCATCATCTTCTACTTCTCCTCTCGCTTCTCTTGCTTCTCTTTCGGCTAGTGCTCTTGCTGCTATAACCTGGAATTAGAAGGAAGGATGTACTATATGAGACTTTTCTGGTGCTTAACTTCTTTTTTGGAATTATACAGCTTATGGCTGTACCAAATAATTACTTCTTCTCTGCCCGCATGATATAGTCTTTCGTTGGTCGTTCCTCGCTCCCAATTCCCACGGGATCCAACCGAGGCATGGAAGCGTAACAGAGTTACTTTCGCATTTATAATATTAGTAAGGATGACTTCTAGGGTGCGTAGTGGTCTCCCAAAAACCTCCTAGAGGCCTATGTAAGTTGTTACACCTGCTTAACAACAGACGGAGAATCTTGCGAACATAAAAAAGTACCCAGTTAGCGGCAATATGCATGCTCCCCATTACTTGGGACCAAGCAAGCTATAAGAAAAAGTGAGCGTATTATATGTCTCTGCCTCCTTCTTTCAGGAAACGTAACCGTATTCCTCCATTGCATCTCTACCATTTTCTTTTCTAATCTGAGTTAACATCCCATCAATGTTTCCACAAACAACGGATGCACTGCAGCAACGTGACAGTATCATTAGATTCCAACAAAGTTAATAATTACTATGTTGTTTCGCTGATATGGATATTTATTGTTATACAATATAGGTAGTATTGTCGATGCTTTGGAGCTTAAAGGGTAAGAGCGCCAAAACTCGTTCTTTACAGGAGCCAACTAGTCATAAATAAATTTTCCCCAGTAAAAATTGACTCTCTCTTGACCATATTTGGCTCAAAGGTGTCAAGAAAATATTTTATGATTCAAGTACAAGTAAGAAATTGTCTAACAACATCCTTGATGAATAAATTGTGAAATTGTAAGTCTTCTAAATGTGAAATTGATGATATTACAATAGTAATTCGTATATAAATTCAGAAAGGTAAACTATAAAGTATTCAGGCCGTGAAATTAGTTTGCATTGCGAATTGAATTTGAAGTGCTAATAGCTTTTAGTGTAGACTCATGTAAATATTGACAGGTATCTACGCCATTTTGGGAGTTTGTGTAACGTACTAGAGATTTCTGGAGAAATGATTACCATTTGTATCCTATTTCTTATACAAACACATAAAAAGCCGACCCAGGGATCGAACCCGGCGAGTAAACTCTACACAAAGTTCTTTTAAAGAGGCTCAATGTCGCGAAGCGATCTATGGCTAGGACTATGCTCGATATTTCTCTACGGAATCAAATCAGAAGTGAGGAGATCCATAGAAGAATCAAGGAGGCTGACATAGCTCGAAGGATTAGCCAGCTGAAGTAGCAGGGTGGCCGGTCGATGGGGCAAAAATATTCTCGAATGGAGACCGTGTACAAGCAGTGTGGGATGGGCACCTACTAATAGGCAAGCGGCAAACCCCCTGAAAAACTAAAATGACAGACCAATCACTGAAAATGTGAATGCGCCTATACAAGATTGTACTTTTTGTAAACCTTGGACCAAAAGCAGTCAATTGGTAAGAAAACAAAATTTGTGCGTGTGGGCTATTAATTGTTATAAACAAATTAATTTGTTAACTGATAAAAAGTTGGTTTTTATATTGGAAAATGATTTCTAAGGGTAAAAGGGGCAAAATAAGACACTTTTACTCTTGAGGTTTTTTCGAAAAAATGCGTCATAAAGAAGTTACAACCATTTTAAAGCGTAAAAATGGTCAAATTCTTACGCTTATATTATTTGCCCGTTTGAATCCTGTCAAATTGCGCGCGCTTTATACGAGTTGACGCGACTCTACATGCCTATAATACAAGTATAAACGCTACGTGTATAAATAAATTTTACGATGTGAAAAATGTATATTTTCTCATTTTGAAAAATAGTTAACAGTTGAAGCTTAAGATCTGAGAAGAATTCTGCCGCAGGATTTTTTTGAATTCGATCAAATCTCGCCGAGATAAAACATTTGAATTTTACCATTTTTGCGCTTTAAAATAGTTGTAACTTCTTTAAAACGCATTTTTTCGAAAAAACACAAGAGTAAAAGTGTCTTACTCTGCCCGTTTTACCCTTAGAAATCATTTTCCAATATAAAAACCAACTTTTTATCAGTTAATAAATTAATTTGTTCATAACAATTAATAGCCCACCCGCACAAATTTTGTTTTCTTACCAATTGACTCCTTTTGGTCCAAGGTTTACACAAACGGCCGTGTCCTTCTGCGAGCAAGTCATGCTCGCGAAGGAGGCGGCCGGGAGGGAGAGGGAGCGTACCCTCCCCGCCGAGTTCCGTAGTCGGCGGCCAGGCCGCCCCAGACTACGCGACTACGCCCAAGACTATCGTCCTCCATGATCGGGGCCTGAGGACGGCGGGATCGCCACCCACCGTCCTTACAGAAGCAGGCTAGAAGGGTTGCGTGCTGCGGGGCCTTTGCCCCATAGCACGCAACCAGATTCACTCACTGACGCGGGATAGAACCCGACCCCAATGACGCGGGATTCTCGTCCCGACCAAACACCCGCAGAGACCACAGAGGTGGTCAAAGTCCGCCGGGCGCCACTGGATATACCCTCTGCTAGTAACCAGAGACGCCCGGCAACGGACGTTAGAGCGGCCGCGGCCTTGGGCCGCGGAATTAAAAAAAAAAAAAAAAAGGTTTACACAAAGTACAAACTTGTATAGGCGCAATCACATTTTTTGTGATTGGTCAGTCATTTTCATTTCTACGCACTTTTTCGGGGGTTTGCCGCTTGCCTACAAATGCACTAACAACCTAGCGAAAAGCGCTGGGTCTCATTGGCTGCATATGGGTACGGACCGGTCGCACTGTAAACTAATTGGAGCGGCCTATGTTCAGCATTGGAAATAGCGATACGCTGATGATGGTGATTAATTGGTTGGATGGTGATTTTAGTCGGTACAATCAGGTACATACTTCGTAATATTTCAGCCATGTTACAGCTCATGCATACAAAATAGAGGCGTTACTAAACTAATACCTTTATGCATATGTAATAGAAACTTAATATAATATTAAGCTACCGTGCCCCTACAAAGCTTTGAACGAACTAGTAGTGTAGTTGGATGGTGTTCGGAGTATCAGAGCTATAATATGAGTTAGTTCAAGTGTTTGCATGTCTGGAAACTAAGTGACTGGCAATGGGAGTACTTCACTTAGCGAATAGCGAAATAGGATTTCACATTTTCGATCGAAAGGATTGAACTAAATCTACGAGTATACATACTAATAATATTTATGAATGTATAAGTCTATTTAGGCAGTATGTCAATAAAGGCCCACAAGAGGTTAATTACCAACTACGTACCACGTACCGACATGTGGCTTCAAAATTGTATGAACACATATCACGCATATATCCCGAAGGGGTAGGCAGAGGTGCATTCGACACCCACAATTTGCCAGTATTATTAGTCCCAAGTAACAGGGGGCAAGCGACGGCACGCCGCCGTCACCGGGCACACATATAATGGGTTACGTCCAAAATGGCCTAATGAATTTAATAAAAAGTAGCAGCAATATTGTAATTTTGAAAAATAATTTACACCCGTTGCCTTGTGATGAAATGTTGATGAAAGGCAACAAAATCTTACGTGCCAGCCGCTATGGCACAGCCAATTAAAGTCCTGGGCGTCTCAGGCTAATTAATTATAATAATAAAATTGTATGAAGTGCTACAGTAAAATGATTGTAGTAGGTAGCTATTTCCCCTTTAAGCGTCTCTCGATCGTATACTTACACTATGAAACGACTACAGAAGGGTAATTAATAACAAATAAATACCTGCAACCTCCTCTGCGCCTGTGGAGTAATCTCAACTACACGCGACCAGCGTCTGGACTTCCTTTCATACTGCCATTTGTCGCTCAACGCGCACTGGTCATCGTCTGAATCATTCTGTAGACAAAAAGATCTTTTATTAATTCACATTTGAAATTAAGTCTTCTACGACATATAATCAGACACAAAAAGACAATCCACTGCATTATTAAGCACCTCTTGGCATTAAGTCAGCCAATAGGTACATTATTAATTGGAAGATTTATGGACACAGAAATCACGTCTTCATTCCTTTAGAGCTTTTAAAACGCCAATATTTTGCTAATATTTTGTTAATAGAGGGCGAGCCTATTTTCGTTTCTGGGCATTCTGGGTAATTTTCCAGACCCCGAAAGTCGTAACTAAATATTAATTATTCAACAACAAAGAACTCCTATTAATCTTAACACCTTCGTCGAATACCTGTAATCCGCCAGACAACTTCAAACAATTTCTTATATCAAACAAAATACTTCTTACTTGTTTCTAAATGAACTGAGTGTGATTCAATTAAACTAAATATAATTTCGAATAAGTTTAAGCTTTATTCTAAAGAACGTTGATTGCTTTATAACGAAGTTTTTATTTTATGTTAGGGAATGTTAGAAGTCGGATTAATGTGGTAATATACTGAGTAATTGGGAATTTAACTTAGATTCAGAACTATCAATAATCATCATCTCAGCCCATCTGACGCCCTCTACTGGGCATAGGCCACCCCCAAAAAGGGGGGAATTTAGCCTACATAATTATACAACGCTGGCTAGACGGGTAGGTATAGGGTTTTGTGTCGAGTTGTTCTTGTCTAAACACACTTCGATAAACATACTTATATATATGTATTTCTAAATACATATTAAACATAGAAAACAACCAAAACTCCGAAAGAAACATTTGTAGATCACACAAGTATTTGAATCTAACAGAAATTATGTAACATTAATCCGGAAGCTAGAGGAAGCAAGCTGGGTGGCCCAAAATAACGTTGACATATGTATAAACAGTATTATATTTAATGAAACGTAACTAGGTCTCATTGTGCATCATATTTTCTATTTATCTTCAAAATAGCCCCCTTTAGCACTGATACAGAGCGACAAACACTTCGTGAAATTTGCTACAATTTTCCGCACTTCCTCGACGAATATTTTGTCCCACTCCTGCGTTAAGGAAGGCTTCAGCTCGTCGACACTTTGGTGACGCTTAGCACAGGCCCTTGCCTCTAAGATAGACCATAAACTGTAATCCATTGGATTAAGATCTGGCGAGTAAGGCGACCATTCTTTTGAGCTGATGAACCCTGGTAAAGAGGCCATGCACCACTGCTGAACACTTGAAGCCCTGTGAGCTGGCGCAGAGTCCTGTTGGAATATCCATGGTTGGTTGCCGAAGTGTTGTTGGCTCCAGGGAAGTAGCACAGTTTCGAGGATGTCTTGTCGGTAATATTCTTGATTGATTTTTATGCCTTTATCTATGAAAACTAAGGGAGTTTTGCCAGTGGAACATATTCCCTACCAAACCATAACTGTTTGTGCGTTTTGACGATGCGGAACAACCGCAGTAGCTCCAGGACGAGATGCTGACCAGATCCTGTCATTTTGGTGATTGTGGGATTGCTCAATCGAAAATTATTTTTCATCAGAAAAAACGATATGTTCCCAATTTGAAGCTACGAAACGCTGTTTAAGCAATCTGCACCACTCAAGACGAACTTTTTTGTCTTTATCTATAAGCAATTGAGCTTTTCTAATTTTATAAGGGATCAATTGGAGGTCATATTTCACTATACGTTGCACTGTGGAGCGACTAATCCCCAAGTCTCGTGACATTTTTCTAACCTTTATCTGTGGATTGCGTAGTAACCTTTGTTTGATGATGTGTTTGTTCCTCTTACGTCCTCTTCCAGGACGGTCCTCAATGTTGTCCCACTCATTATATCGTTTAATTGTCGCAGAAACTAACCGACGGCGACGGCTTACACCAAGAATGCTTGCTATCTCACACTGCCTTTTTCCACGCTCATGCAAAAATAAATGCAAAAAGAAATAAATTAATTGCAACAATTTTTCAACCGACTAACAATGTAGATTTGGCGCCAAAGAACCAGCAAATAATATAAAAAAACAAAAGATAACATATCGCGTTCCATTATTGAATTTTAATTTTTTTAATTTTGTCAACGTTATTTTGGGCCACGGTGCATTATAATTGAACACTAGATATCATTGATTACAACTTTTTTTTATCAAAGTATTGGCTCTATGGTCACTACTCTTGAACAATAATAAATTAAATATTAATTTCGCGGTACACGCGTCGCTATTTAAATTTATTGCGATATTATGTCGAGTCATTTGAGTTGTACAGTCATGCAGAAAATTATATACACTGTTTGAATTCATGGTCTATTTGATGCCTTCTATGTGATAAAACTAAAAGACTTTAGTTAAATCTAATACTATTTTATGTTAACTGGCTAACGTATTTAAAAACGCTTGTGACTATTTATTTGTTAATGTTTAAATTATTTATATATCTAGATAAAAAACCTTGTTCGATAATCAAAATAAAATCTAACGAATCATTCGGTATTTTTATTTTATATATTATTAGGTACAATTTGTATCGGCTCCGTAAAACGTTAAACATTACTGTATACTAAAAGTGTAAGTCCCAAAATAAAATATATTCTAACAGACGCCAAAATTAATATTTCTTTGTAATTTTTTATAATAAATAATTGGATGAAGTTGAGTTCCTTTACAATCAAATTGAATGAAAACATAATATACTTACTTAATATATCGTAACCGATTTTGAACAGAATACGACAATTTCAATCTATTTAGAAACCTGACCCGTACATAATCTTTAACCATGACATTACAGATGTTATGATTAAAACTGGAACTGACATTCATTTAATTGATAGTTAATTTTAATTGCAAGGCGATAAGGCTTTTGTGTTCGAGTGTACGTAACCTTCAAGTAATGATCATAGTCATGCCGGCAAATTGATTCAAGCGGACTATAACACGGCTAGTTCACGGCTAGTTTGGCCACTATAATGCCTCGTTAGTATGTTATGACAGGTCAGATAAGATTATAGTCGTATAGAGGAGTTAAAATTGATTCGACGTGTCTTGAGTCATGTTCTTATATAAGTATTACGTCTCAAAGTGTTAAATGATACGTTTCGAGGTTTTTTTTTCGTGTGATATTAGATCTATGTCTGTTTTTCTAGGAGTATAATTTAGTAAGAAACTACCTAGGTATATGTTTTGATAAAAAAAATACAAAAGTAATACACGTAAAGTAAATATATAATTCCAAAAGCAAAAGTCATGAATTTTGCAAAGTTACTCTAATTTTGAAGAATAAAAGCGCGGGTGAGAAATTGCTCACATAAGCACAATATTAGAAGTTGGCTGGGATTTGTCGTTGTAATTATCTGTGCCACTGGAAATGCCTTCTGGTGTGTGCCAGAAACGCCTGCAGCAATGGATGGATGGATTTAATTTAAACAACAAAACAGTTTCTAAAGATATTTCGACATTACCAAGACAGTGTAGTTTCAATTGTGAGGGTTTTATTTATTTATATTGTTACTTTAATGCTTCTTAAGTTTTGCAAGCAGTTTCTAATGTTTTCACACGAATATGTGGTACAATGCATAGGTCTATGTAGTGTGTTATAGTTTTAACCGACTTTCAAAAACGAAGGAGTTTGTGTTATGTTATGTTTGTTACCTCGATTTTGAAATCTTTTACGTAAGGTACTGCTACCCGAGTGGACCACCACATTGCAATTTGGTCCCATTCCGGTAATTTGAAGTCGGTTTTTGTTTGAATTTTTGAAGTGTTTTTATTGAAAGCAGTGAAAACTTTTAGGTTAGGTAATGTTTCTTTATAGGTCATAATTATTTTGGACATTAAAGAACATTTAGAGTAATATTATAAAAGGCATATTATGTGTAGTATGTTTATGGATATATATGTTCTTATGTATGTATGTATGATGTGTATGTATTTTGACTGCTCTTGAGTTACTTACTTATCAAGTTATGGAAGCTTCCATGGCTTGGTGATTGACTTAGGAGTTACAGATAAATATTGAACTTTCTTTTTGTAGACTACCCCTCTATATTTCATGTTATTTCTTCTATTCATCCTAAGGTTGCCTGGGAGAAATCGCTCTACGCGATAAGGCCGCCTTTTGTACATAGTCTCTTTGCTTAAACTTGTTTATAAAGAATATTTATTATTATAATTATTCACATAGATAGAATACCAAATAATGCTGAGAATTGTCGATAGTAAAAACATTGAAAGCCATAATGCTGTCTGTGGATAATATAAATGACACTAGAAAGAACTTCCATTTACAAGTTTCACTACACAGTCTTAGATTCTTGATCTTCAGGACCTATAAGTGACTAACGTCACCATGTAGTACGTCACCAGTGTGTCTAGTACCAGTTTCTTACGTTAATTTGCTCGAAATACGTTTTCGTATTCTCCATACATTTCACACCAGCGCCCCTAGTGGTAACGTCAGGGAACTGAACTAAATGTATAGAGGAATACGAAAACGTATTTGAGCGGATTAACGCAAGGAACTGGTACTAGACACTCTGCAAATTAACAAATGACGCTATGACGATCGACTTAGTTTTACTGGGTTGTTGTGAATTTGTCACAAACTCCTTACATTGAAAGTTAATTCGTCACAGCATATCTACTGACCGGTTTCGTCCCACCCGTTTACATATTGGAAATTTATTTTATTTTTGTTTTTAAACATTTTACATTACTTCTATTCAAAAAGTGGCATTTTGATCCTACATAAGTGCGTCTAAAGTAGCTCTTTTTTGTTACAGAGACTTTTTAGCGGGCAATAATGTGATTCGAATTTGGAACTTAAATCTTTCATAGTAAGCCAATCGAAAAAAAGGAAAAAACGCGCGAATTTTTATTTTCGCTATTGCATTTATATTTTTCATAGAAGGCGATGAAAAGTAATATTTAAGTCTCGAGAGTAAAATCATTTTTTCTCAGGCGACGTACTTTGAATACCTCGCTACGATCGGGATTCTACTCCAGAACTTTTCACTTCGCTCAAGAAGCAAAATAGCGCCTTCGACAACAATATATTATTATCATTTTACTCCCTTGTCATAAATCTACTATTATGTATCTTTGTATTATTTTTTAACCCTCTATTAACAGTTCAGTTTGAATGATGTGAAAGCGTAAAGGCAGACTTACATTTTATACTTGGTAATTGATTGCGTAAAAGCTCATATTGGTCAACATAACAATTGGATAACTAGTAGTTAACTAGCGTAAAATTGACCTTTACTAACTGTCAATCACAGAACAATGTAAACCAGTATGCATCGTTTAACTTAATAAATAAAATACTTAATAAAAATAGTTATTCAAGAACGTTATTGTCATCGTTCTAATCATATTATTGCGGATTCATCTGTACCTATTACAAAGAGGAAAGATTTGGCTTTTTGTGTGTTTACACCACAACATTACTTTTTATCACGGTAATGTGATACCGTGGATATCGGGACAACGATAACTGTCCTGCTACGTTCTTTATCAAATAACTACCGGACACATTCGACATTACCCGTGTGATTCGGCAGGCGGCAGGGATTAGGCATCACACTTCGGAACTCAGCAGGATGGGTTGGGTAGGCTCCCCGTCCTCTCGGCCGCCTCCTTCGTGGGTATAACATGCTCGCAGAAGGATTTGGCAGGTTCCAACTGCTCCCGCGAGAGACCATTGCTCGTATCATAGTCTCAAGCGAGAGAGTATCCACGCCCGCCAGACCCACGCGACGTGGCGAATAGCAGCAGCGAAGACGAAGTGCCCGTAGTCAGGAAGGAAGTATGAGTTAGGTGCGGCAGAACTCCGGCTCAGAAGCCGGAAAATCACTGCCCCCAGAACCGACTGCATTCCTGACTGTGCGTGGGTCCTGGCTTTCGATGAACTAGGGCCTCTACTTAAGGGGCTCTATAGCGCATGCCTCGATAGGGGCCTGTTTCCCAAGAAACCCACCTTTTTTTTATTCCGTGGCCCAAGGCCACGGCCGCTCGTACGTCTGTTGCCGGGTGTCGGTAGGGTTATATCCCGCGTCAGTGAGTGAATCTGGTTGCGTGCTATGGAGCAAAGGCCCCGCAACACGCAACCCTTCTAGCCTGCTTCTGTAAGGATGGCGGGTGGCGATCCCGTAGTCCTCAGGCCCCGCTCATGGAGGTCGAAGGTCTTGGCCGTAGATGAGTCTGCGGTGCCCTCGCCGCTGACTACGGAACTCGGCGGGGAGGGTACGCTCCCTCTCCCTCTCGGCCACCTCCTTCGCGAGCATGACTTGCTCGCAGAAGGACACGGCCGCGTTCCACCTACTCCCGCTGGAGATCATGGCTTGAAGCATGGTCTCCAGCGAGAGGGTATCCACGCCCAGAACCACTACGAGGTCCCGGCGCCGACTCGCCCAAAGGAAACCACCTAGAATAAAATTAATCAACTCACATAAATACGTCCACGGAAGTTACCTACTGGCGAAATGAGGTGCTATGGCTACCACTACGGGAAATAGGCACTTTTTTCTTAACATAGGTAGAATGTATTTTTAAACTGCGATTGTCATTAGGCTCTGTTATTGACACCAGTATTACACGCGGTGGAGCGTTCTAAGCTTCTAGTATGAATTATTCATCAATATTCCCAAAGTCGTTAACTTAGCTTGTTAAATAACATTTTGGTGGTTGCATTTCATGAAAGTTTGTTCGCAGGCAAACTTTAAGTAAAGTTGTACTAATTAGTAGTTGATGTTAATTAATTAATCTTGTTAAAACAAGCACCAGCTTTAGACGTAGTTACTGGTTGTTAGTGAAATTTCAGCGGAGTTTCCTTATGTACTTTCAGTTTTCATCACATCCTGTATTATACACCATACAATAGTGTTGCTATGGTTTCGGATGTGGCGATCCAAGCCCACTTGAAAAATTCAGCCTGTATAATATGTGTTTATGAAATAGTGAAGGCAGTGTAAATATCTAAAGTCTTGATCAGATAGATGATTATATAGGTCTTGTGTGCTAGGGCCTTTATAAAATCAATTTATATTCAAAAGTAAGGACTGTAAACTTAGTCGGAACGGAATATCTGCTCCACTCTTTATGAGTGCATAATCGTAAAACAACTTATTTCTTGCTATTTCTATTTTCAACAGAGGGGTTCTCAAAGTTTTAAACAGGATTTATCATATATGGATATGCATTAACACGTTTAATAATAATCGATTTAACTTTTATCATAAAATTATGAGTGGTGGCCTGTGTGTCTAGTACCAGTTTTCGTATTCCTCCATACATTTCACACAGTTCCCTGACGTTACCGCTAGGGGTGTGAAATGTATGGGGAATACGAAAACGTATTTCGAGCAAATTAACGTAAGGAACTGGTACTAGACACACTGATGGTACATTTTTTATTCGCACATTAACTGTTTTAAATTGTTTGCAATTCTATAAAGTGAAATAAAACTATACGCTAACATTGTTCATTGTATTTTTGTTCTCAATTGTAGTAATAGTAGTGAGAACACATCACATAAAATCAACATACATACAATAAATACATATTTATACAGTGTTGTCTTTTTTGACGGCTTTGATGGCGTAGTTGGTTGAATGTACGATCTGTGTTAGACTGCTATGTCAGTTCTCGGGTTTATTTATATCAGTTGCTCGGACTGCAACAATTCCATTTAGTGGAATGAAATATCTAGCCCTGGCTATGGGAGTTTTAGTTGGAATTACTTAGTGGTTTTGAATATTCTGTACTGCCCGGTAAAGGCAATAGGCTTGCCCCCTGTTAGGTACGTGGGACCGACACAATTACTGGCAAAGTGTAGGTGTGTAATTCATCTCTGCCTACCTCTAAAGGGTCGTATGCGTGATAATCTTATTCATTTGTCATAGCACAAGCTCTTTTTAGTTTCTAAATAGCGTTGTGTTTAATTATCCTAACATTTTATTATGTGGGAGATTTATTTTATTTAAGTACATTGGTTGTTTTTTATATTAGGTGTGTTTTTAGGTTAAATTTTAAACATTTCAATACAATATAAATTGTTCTAGAAATACAATAAATACAAATTCACATAGAATTATTTAAGCAGTGTCTTTTCATTGGTACAAGTTTGAGCACCACTTATTTTAACATTTACTTATGTTGTATAATCATAGAGAAAATACTATTAAATACATGACAAGTAATTCATATAGTCTCTGGCGACTTAAGTTTTATAGTTTTATGTACGTATCTATCATGTACTTATGCTTAATCCCACCAATTATTATTTTTATTATGTACTTAGACTCTAGTTGTAGAATGTTTAGCATACCTATTTATTTTGCCAAGAATTTTCCGTTTTAATTGTGACGTAAATTTTTATTACTAGGTACACTGCGGTTGCTCAACTATTCTTAAAATATTAAGAAAGAAATTATAAATAAATCATAAAAAACTGATGTCAACGGCAGGACTTGAAACAACGGACATAACCCATTATATGTGTGCCCGGTGACGGCAATAGATTTGCCCCCTATTACGTGAGACTAGAGATACTGGCAAGTTGTGGGTGTGTAATGCACCTCTGTCTACCCCTTCGGGGATATAGGCGTGATATGGGTCTGTGTCTTTTCCAGCAAATATATTACGTTAAGTTTCCAGCTCATTTGTACTGCGAAAGACAAAGTTACATCACTATAAAAGTTCATTAAAAAGAAATAAATTCAAACAAAACTCACCGATCTCTTCTGATGATGATGATGCTCTAACTTCATATTGGCACATCGGTTCAGGGCGGTGAGTCTTCTGAACAGAGACTGTAAACTGTCCGCGTCCAGAAAAGGATGGTCGTTCTGTACGCCTGACACATCTATCGGGAACTGGAGGTCTGTAACAAAGAAGATTGAGATTAGTTCTTGAGTCTGCCTCTGGAGTTGGTAAGTATGAGAGTTTGTAGGTAGATAAAATAGATGATATTTATAAGAGAAGTGTACACTGCGATAACCTTACTCTTAACAAGTTTCAAGTTAGCAGGTAAGTAATATTTAATGTTCTGACATAGGTATGACAGAATCATTAAGTTGATATTCGGTTCGGTTAATCCCGAAAGTGCTGAGAACTTTAATATTATGTACGTAAGTGACTGACATATATATCACCTGACCTGACCTTATATATATATAAATATATATATATATATATATATATATATATATATATATATATAAATGAATCCCTATTTCCCTTGGTCACGACATCATGCGTGAAAGCTGGACCGATTTCGCTGATTCTTTTTTTGTTGTGTTCGTTATTATAATATGTAAAACATAAACATAGTCAAAAATTGACACAACAACCGACTTCAAATTACCGAAATGGGACCAAATAATTGTTGGGACCAAATTGAAATGAGACCACTTTGGAAGTAGTAGGTTTCATTTAAAAAAAATCAAAGTCGGTTCATCCAGTTCAGAGATATGATGTAAAAACAGTCGAATTGAGAACCTCCTGTTTTTTGGAAGTCTGTTGAAAACACCGGAAAGGTATTTTTTTTCAATCTAGTCTGTCTGTACCTATTTACCTACACCGTAATCTAGGAAAACACTGAGCGGATTTTCTTGCAGTTTTCACAAAAAGTAGAAATAAAACTCAGCTCACGGCAGCTCTCATTCATTAAAATTCGATAGAAGAAAACGTTTTCGTTATACTTATTCAATCGTAACGTGTCAAAACGAACTGACGGTGGTTCCCATCCAGAGAAATATCTATATCTGCAATTTACATAGTAAAATATTGTAAATATATCTAAAGGAAATAAATATCATATACAGACGAGTAAACATATGAAACTGAAAGACAGACAAATATACTCAATGTAAATCTACTCTCATATTAAAATAAGTGCGTGAGGGAAATTTAGAGAAAAAAAAGATATTTTCATATTACAAAATATTATTATAGGTACTATCAATCCTTCCGTTTTCACTTTATTGACAGATACCGAAAGCCGCCAATGAAATTCTCGTGACTTACGAACTATCATTACAGGTTGGCAATATAAGTTGACGTTCCAATGGGGTGCCATTACATTGAAAAACGTCAATAACAAGAATGTATGTACGTATACTGTATTCAATCTTATAAAGTACCTTTATTTTTTGTGCATGAATAAATACGAGAGTTGGGTAATTTGCATGTGGCGGAATATTGCAAAGTAGTTAGATTTATTTAATTTATTTTCTTTATCTTTAATCATCAATTGAATCACTAATAGTTACGAATTTTACGCTACATAATACTGACGTCATTGCTGTTGAGTTCGTTCTATGAGACGTTTCATTTTGACATTTAATAAAAAGAATGTGATTTGATTTGACAGTCACCTACCCTGCTCTTTAAATTCCGCGGCCCAAGGCCGTGGCCGCTCTCACGTCCTTTGTTGGGCGTCTCTGGTACGCACGCCGAAGGTATTTCCAGTGGCGCCCGGCGGTGTACGTTTTTTTTTCTTACTTTTATTTTGTCGAGGCTTTTGTCCATAATGGGCATATCAGCCTGTGTACGTATTTTTTCTCTCTTTTACACACACATGTGTTCTACACACAGCTACAAAAAGAGTTTTTACTCTACTTTTTGTGGTCACTCACACAAATGCAAAGCTCTGCTTACGCCTCGCGACCTGTAGGTTATGCTACACTTCTATAACCTTCAAGAAGTTTTATTTGTATAGTAGGTACCACGAATCCAGGTATATAAGGCCGTTACAAATTATACTGGGATACGCGCCAACATATCTAATTGAATGAAATTACTTACGTTGCAAATGGATTGAAAGGTTGTGTACGTGGCGTTCAAATTATGTAACCTCACGTATCTCACACTGCTATTAACTGGTGTTAGAGTCAAAGGTTATTTCATTTCGCTTTGTAATATGAATTACTTTGCCTTAATAATAATATAGAATACCTAAGGGGGGTATGCTGCATGTTATTACCTACATTAGGGTTTTTTAATGGCCGCCTATCGTCCATTGCCAGATGACTCGGGTACGCATTCGAAAGGATACCCTGAGATCAAGTAGATTTTTTTTTCTTAAATTCCTCGGCCGCTCTTACGTCCGTTACCGGGCGTCTCTGGTACGCTGAAGCTATTTCCAGTGGCGCCCGGCGGGAGATCATGTAGTAGGGTAAAAGTTGAACTGTCGATTTTTATAACGATAACTAACTTAAAATATGACATAGGAGAAATCTATATATTTAATACGACAATTTGTCTGTCTGTCTGTCTGTCCGTCCGTCGCATTTTTCAATTTACATACATTTGCATGAAATATTAAAATATTCTTTTCATTTTTTTAATATATATTTTTTTTTTTTAATATTTGAGGCGATAGAAAGTACACCGTGATAACTAGTAGTTTCTTATTCCCAAAACCCACGGGAACACATAATAAAAATCCGCCAGAATAATTCCCTACGAACTTACAAACTTTATATCATGATAATTTAGTGTACCTACCAACATACATACCTACATTATTTATAAATGATACGATTAGCTCTTGTATATGTGTTATAATATGTACCAAATCCCGAGAGGGTAAGCAGAGGTGAGTTACTAACCCACATTTATTAAGTAGTTTTGTTGTTGCCACGATAAAGGTCAAGCGTTTTGCCGTAACCAGGCACTTAAAACATTAAATAAACAACCATGCAGTAATCCGAACGAAAATTCTAGCAAACAAATCTCTGCAGTCCGAAAATTGCAGACTAGGATAATACATTACCATATAATATAAAATACCTACTGTAATTTAAAACGTATCATGGATTTAAACTAGGACAAACACAAAGAGCTGTCTGCGATGACGTGAGCCCGGCCGGTAGAGTGGGGGGACGGGACGGAAATGGGGAGGAGGCAGTCGGGCGTGCGATGTCGAACATGTAGGTCACGTTTGCACATTGTATTAAACAATAAATAAGTGTAGAACTAGATATTAGTTTATCAGATTAATAAAATAGAAGTGTCTGGTAACTCTAAATTCATATTTGACTGCCTCGGTGGCGCAGTGGTATGAGTATTCGACTGCCGTTCCTGAGGTCCCAGGTTCGATTCCGGGTCGAATCAAATTATTTGTGTGATCCTCAAATGTTTGTTTCGGAGTTTGGGTATTTTCCATGTATAATATGTACATATTTAAAAATATATAAGTATGTTTATCAGTCGTCTATATAGATCCCATAACACAAGCTTAAATATATTAGCTTAATTTGGGCTAGATGACGTCGCGTGAGAATGTCTAAAAAGAAAAAAAAGATATGAATGTAAACAATACGGTACTTACATAAAATAATCAATAGTCTGTCTGTTTCGGTTAATTTCTCTTTCTTTATCTGAAACGGCTGGACAGACTTTAACCGGAATTTCACTGGCAGATAGCTGATGTTATAAATATTAACTAAGGCTATTTTTTATCATGAAAGTATGTTCCCATAGGTATTAGGAACAAGAAAACTATACTTACGTGGTCTAGCGGACACTATTATATTACAGGCTTTGTTACAACGAATAGCAAAAAATGAAATTAGATAGCCTTAATATTTCAGTCAAAGGGACTGTTCCTTTCACTAATGTCCCTTTAACATAATCATCACTATCATCATCATTCACCGAGCCTTTTCCCAACTCAGTTGGGGTCGGCCTCCCAGTCTAACTGCGATTCGGCTGAATTTCGATATTTTCCGTGAAGCGACTGCCATCTGACCTCCACAACCCATGGACGATATCGAAGTTATGTAGTTAGACCGGTCGGATTTTTGATTAAGGGCTCCAACTACCCCTAACGACTGCCATAGATGTTCGTATGACAACTGTCTCAGTATCTTAAGAAATGGTCACCCATCCTAAGACCGGCCTGACTAGATGTTGCTTAACCTTTGCAATGTGTTAATATTGTCGGTTACCACTAGACCACGAGCCCCCATAATATCCCTATCATCACTACATATTATGAAACAAAGTCGCCCGTTCCGTAGGTAGGTACGAGTATGCTTAGATCTTTAAAACTACGCAACGGATTTTAATGCGGTTTTCACCAATGGATAGAGTGGTTCTCGAGGAAGGTTTTTGTGTATAGAATTTTCAAGCGGGTGAAGCCACGGGCGTTCCTAGTAGAATATAAACGTACCATACGCCTCTACTTACCTCCCTGAGTATTTAAATTCAAATGAAAACTTCTAATAATGACACTATCTTCATCTCTTTATATTCCCACTGGAAACGTAAATGTCAGTTTGACAAGACAAGGGTTGGTTGATGTAGGTACAGCTAGCAACTAAAGTTTACTCTGTGTTGATTGTTCTGCTAACTGTATTAAATGCTTTTGTTAACTAGGGATACGTGAGATTGACGCGAGATGTCGTTTTGTGGTGTTGTTAAGAGAATTACATTGAAAGTTTAACGTTGTATTTAATCTAATACGTACGGCACTGATTGTGCTGTTGCGTTCTTGTTTAACTAGTACGTGCCGCACCACGCCATAGGTTTTGGCTTATAACTTTTGACCCCTTAGGGCTAGGTCAAATTTTCGATTATTTGGCTTGCCTCCAGATCGAGGGCTATCCATAGAGGGGTCAACCAACATTGAAGCATAAGCAGTTCTCGAGAGCTAAGGAGGACATTCCCCATTTCTGTATACAGATTGTAACATGTTGTGTCTTAGAATGCATTAAGAGGTTTTTCGGGACTTGTCAAACAAATCATAATGCCCCCAAATGAAAAACACGGCAAAATTACTTTTGAAATCTGAAAGAAAGTATAAGAATCTAGAGACGGTGTGGAATAATGCAATATAGCTATTCCATGGGACACACAAATTTAATATTTGGACCAACTTTATAAAAAAACAGCAAGTACCTACCTTATGTTATATTATTTTTATTTCTTTAAATAAAAATTCTATTTGCTAAAGTCCAAGTAGCCTTTCACTTTCATAAATTTTATATCAACAGTATCTAATAATATAACTTTATGTATTTCTAAAACCCGTACCGAAAACGGACATCATTATAAAGACCTTTTTAGGGCAACACGACACATCATTAAATAAGTTCATTGTAATATGAAATTATTGACGAAGTTTGAAAGAGACTGGTTGGTAAAATGTAAATGAACGTCGCCAAAAGACTACATTAGGCTTGTGGAAGTTAGAAGCCTTATTTACTAAGTCTGTTTTACTTTATGTAAGTACAGAATTTTAGAAGTCTGTGTTATGAATGAATAGAATTTCGATGGATGTGAAAATAGTTCCTAAGTATGCTAACTTTTTATCATATAAATTTACAATATGAATCACAAACAAATTCAAGGTTCTGGACTAGTGGAGTATTGGTCAGTTGGTAGAACATTCATTCATCCCCGAGATATATATTTTTGTGATTCATATTGGAAATATTGGATTGCTGTTCTCTCTGAGACAGTCTTGATAATGCTTCGTTTAGAGGCGAAACAATTGTCGACGTTTTGTTGTCTTTTTAATCCTGCGAAAAATAGTGCTATTAAGAAATTTAAAATAAGTTTAAAGTGTTTTTTTTTTTAATATTTTACTTACCATTGCTTTGTCATATTGTAAAATTATAATATTGTAGAAATTGCACAAAAATAGATCGGATTTAAGTAGGTAATTGTCATCTGCGTGGGCGAGTCAGCGCCGGGATCTCGTAGTGGGTCTGGGCGTGGATACCCTCTCGCTGGAGAGCATGGTCTCCAGCAGGAGTAGGTGAAACGCGGCCGTGTCCTTCTGCGAGCAAGTCATGCTCGCGAAGGAGGCGGCCGAGAGGGAGAGGGAGCGTACCCTCCCCGCCGAGTTCAGTAGTCAGCGGCGAGGGCGCCGCAGACTCATCTACGCCCAAGACCATCGACCTCCATGATCGGGGCCTGAGGACGGCGGGATCGCCACCCGTCGTTCTTACAGAAGCAGGCTAGAAGGGTTGCGTGCTGCGGGGCCTTTGCCCCATAGCACGCAACCAGATTCACTCACTGACGCGGGATGAAACCCTACCCCAACGACGCGGCCGACGACCGACCTAACCCCCGCAGAGACCACAGAGGTGGTCAAAGTCCGCCGGGTGCCACTGGAAATACGTTCTGCTTGGAATCAGAGACGCCCGGCAACGGACGTTAGATCGGCCGCGGTATTGGGCCGCGGAAATAAAAAAAAAAAAAAAAAAAGGTAATTGTCATTTCTGTTCCTTGTCGTCCTTACTAGCCGGAGACTCTACTCCAGCAGCAGTTAGTGATCAGAGAAAATAGTGCCAGAAAATAGTAAGAATGTCTATACATGCAGGAGTATTCTTTCCATATAATGTTTCTCTCGATGAGATAATATAAGACCGCCATTTGGACAGTTTCTTCTTAATACTTTATAAGCTCTTTTTTTTTTGTAATAATATTACCTAACCTATTGTGTAGACTACAAAAACTTGAAAGACAGTAGTCCTTTAAAGATCTCTCATACCAAGCAGAACACAACCATAATAATATGTTTAACGCTGGTGTCAAGTAAGAAGGTAGTAATTACAGCATCGTGAAGCCGATGATTTAATTTATCGAAATATTCTTTCGAATGTTGGTAATATTCCGGCGAAACTTAAACCACCTAATTTATACGTCATATTTTATGTTCTACTTCTCAATTTAACAGGTAAGTAATAAAACAGTCTCGTGAACCGTACACTGTGTCATTTACATTGCACGATAATGTACACAACCCTACCGCCGCTGAGCGGTGTTTAAAATTAGCGCGCGGTTGACGAACTGTGAAATATACGCTCGAAAGCTTTCGCTGTTCGCTTTTATCCTAAATCAAAGCCTAAAGCAGCGGAAGGTTGTTTACTTACATAATCATCATCCAACGAGCCTATTCCAACGCAGTTGGGGTCGGCTTTTCAGTCTAACTGCGATTCGGCTGAACTTCGATATTTTTCGTGAAGCGACTGCCATTGGACCTCTACAACCCATGGGCGATATCGAAGTTCTGTAGTTAGACCACGAGGATGTTTGATTTAGGGCTCCAACTACCCCTAACGACTGACATGGATGTTCGTATGACAACCGGGACCAACGGCTTAACGTACTCTCCGATGCACGGAGGGGTCTGAATGTCTTAAGAAATGGTCACCCATCCTAAGACCGGCCTGAGTAGATGTTGTTTAACCTTTGCAATGTGTTTATATTGTCGGTTACCACTAGACCACATGTTTACTGTAAACTGTAATGTCAGTGTAAACGTCCCTGCGATTCTGGAGCCCCAGCACGTTGCACGGGACGATGGTAAGAGACCTGACGGGATGTCGATGATACCATGGAGGATGGGTCGCCCACTAGTGTGGGACGCCACGTGTACCGACACACTAGCTGCGACCTATCTTCCGGCAACTGCCAAACGTGCCGGCGCGGCGGCGGCCGAGGTACGTGAGCGCTCGAAGGTGGGCAAGTACAGTTGTCTCGGCACTCAATACGACTTTGTCGCATTTGGTGTCGAGACACTGGGCCCGTGGGGCCCGGGCGCACACTCGATTTTCAAGGAGCTCAGCAAACGGCTCAGGGAGGTAACGGGAGACTTACGTGTCGGCGGCTTTCTCGCGCAGCAGATAAGCATCGCCATACAGCGCGGGAATGCCGCCCGCCGCCATGATGGGCAACCTACCGCGGGGCCACACATTTTTTTTTTAATAGTAATAATTAAATTTAGTATTAATTTCATTTTCTATTATACCTAGTTTCTAACTTAGTTTTAAGATTTTTATGAATGTAAATCATCATAATCATTCACCGAGCCTTTTCCCAACTCAGTTGGGGTCGGCTTTCCAGGCTAACTGCGATTCGGCATTGAATGTAAATATTAATTGTAAATAAATAATACATGTTTACTTACATAATATATTACTTATAATGTTTTTAAAGGTAAAGGTAAAGGTTTTTTTTGTAAATAATGATTTTTGACTCAACTCCTAATTTTTACAATGAGGTTTTTGCCCCACAAACTAATTGGGATGATTACTAAACATTTTACCTCATGTAGTTTTGGTAGGGTATTAAAATTCTCTTTTCTGTCTACCCTGTCGGGAAAGAGGCAAGCTCATATATAGTATGTGTGTATTTTTTTCAAAAATAACATTCTTTTAAAAGGACTGGCGTAGGTACATGTAAATATATTCAAGAATTATGTTAAATCATGGGTCAGATAACTTTGTGATTGACAGTTTGAAGTCTGAAATGTGAAGTAATGTCTTTTGTCCTTATTAGCATTGTTGAAGGTAGATCTGTTGTAACTATCTTTAGTGACATTGATTTCTTTAAATGCAAATTTTACTCCGAGGTACCTAAAATGTCTATCTACGCTATTGTTCGTCACATTCCTGTCAATAATAAGATGGCTATCCATCTTGTTATTGACAGGATGAACGAGTTCTATCCAAATTGGAAACATAATGGAGTTTTATTGGAGTACGCCATAGACTTTGTATTTTAGAGTTCCGTACATCAATAGGATAAAACGGAACCCTTATAAGATCACTTTGTTGTACGTCTGTCGGTCTGTCTTTCAAGACCCTTTCTTTCAGGAACGCGTGGAGGTGTTAAGCTGAAATTCGTATCAAATACTCAGGTCTACTGTGCCTTGAAGCTGTAAAAAAAATCTAATTTCTAAGTTAACGCAATTGTAGTCGCAGTCAACCTACAGGGTACTTCCCGTGAACTCAGAATCTTGAAGTTTGGTAGGAACGTACAGATCTGATGGGGGGAAAATTCCAAAATGTTTTTAATGTCTACTGTTCAACCTTAGTGCGACCACAAATTTAATTAATTTTTTATTTTTGACACACAATACCGTCATATAGTCTAAAACAAAAGAGATATAAGAACTGTAATACGTAACTTATGTCAATACATGTGATCACTTTTACATACAAAGTCACGTCTTTATCCCCGAAAGGCATAGACAGAGGCGTAATAACATTCACATTTCACCAGACACTAACTTTGTTATTTCCCTGGTATTCAATATTAATAACTAGTGGTTCAGTGAACCGTAGACTTCAGGAGCTTTATTTAGAAAATTTATTTTTCATTTTTTTTTATTACTCTTACATTTTTCATCCAATCCAAAAAATAGCAAGGACTGTGTGTGTAAAGTTTCATGAAAATCGGTTGATAAATACGGCCGCAAACATGATCTGACAGAACCCGTAGATGTAGAGATGTAGAGGTACAGACGAAAGAAATTCTCCCCAGTCTGCAAGTTGAATCGGAGACTTCGGTCGCTTCGCTCCCTCAGTCAATTATTTCACTAAACACAAATATAATCTAAAGTACAAATAGATACATATCTAAGTACTTGTCTTTCAATTGTCATCCCTAACTCTGAAGGTTAGGTTGTATTATTGTCAACAGCAATATTGCGTCAGCAACACAATTACTTATCCAAACCCAATTAACAGAGTCGGCCACTGTGAAGACCTGTATGCATACAGTCTTTTATACTGGACGACACGTAACCGATACGACTATGACAGGAAGCGCCGAGCAGGATCCAAAGAGAACCGCTGCGGCCCAGGATGCACTGCAGTCCAGCCCAGCGCTGCTTGCCGCAATACCGACTACACTGTGGTGCGTCTCCCGCCTACACTTCACCACTGAAGTGGAGAGCATCGTGGACTACGTGAGTAAGAAGACCAACTTCACGACGAGAGTGCAGCTGTTGGAGTCAACCTACAACTAAAGAGTTTATTGGTTCGAATTGTACAACCTTGGTTGCAACTTTCATTTAGTGGGAACCACCAGGTCGACCGATGAGATCGTAAAGGTCGTGGGAAGCCGATGGATGCGAACAGCACAGACTGAATGTTGTGGCGATTGATGGAGGAGGTCTACGCTGCATTAGGCGTCAATTGGCTGATGATGTACATTTTGAGCACGGAATCGTCTAAATTGAATTCCTTTTGAGAGTTCCCATCGCATGCGCAACGAAAACGGTTGAAATTACGAACAATTATTTTTCAAGCAATATATAATATCTCTGTGTGTAAGGTTTACAAGCACTGTGAACTACGTCGTGAGATTCCACTAGTATGGTTCTTATAATGTTTTCTTGTGAACTAGTACGGTGTCTTGCGCGGTGCTTCGCCTATAACTTTTAACCCTGGGCCAAGGCTAGGTCAAATTATCGATTTTTTGGCTTGCCTCCAGATCGAGGGCTATCCATAGAGGGGTAAACCATCATTGGAGCATAAGCAGTTCTCGAGAGCTAAGGGGGACATTCCCCATTTCTATATAGTAATACCCTTGTATGCAAAACAAGAAAGGTTAAGTGGAAAGTATTTAACTAATATAAAAAGCAAGTCAATTCATTCTACGTCGTGTCGTATACTATATAAAACCTTTAGCCTTTCAACATGACACCGGTTGAGATGTGTTGTCTAAGTAAATAGAAATGCTACCGTATTATAAATTAGATTTGCGATATATTTCTATGTAGTTGAGGTGGGTTTATTAGATAACATTGATTTTGCGAGATTGAATTTTCTTCAATAAAACCCAGCAAATGACTATTTTGGTTTCACTAAGGAAATCGAGGTACATATATCCACAATACATTGGTACCACAAGAAATAAGTAATAAGAAATTCAGTCTGTCAGTACTGACACACGCTACTGATCAGTTCTTGCAGTTTTTACGGATAGACTAAACTATAAATATAGGTATAATAATTTTTGGACATTCTCACACAACGTCGTCTAGTCTAAACTAAGATATTAGGTTGTGCTTTGAGATCTAGACACCTGATTAACATAGGCACTTGTAATATGAGTATATAAGTATACTAGCGGACCCGACAGACGTTGTCACTGAACTCCTCCTAAACGGCTGGACCGATGTTGATGAAATTTTTTTTTTTTTTAGCGTACCCGACAGACCTCCTGCAACGTCTGTCAGGTCCGCTAAAAATAAATTAATTTTATTAAAATTCTAAGTTTTCCTTAAAGTTGCCGTATATCATTACTTCCCAGAATTTGATCCTTAACAGCAACACTATCGTATGGTGTAATAATAAATATTGTGATTTTTTTTCTAAATCAATGGGTTCGATTCCCAGCTAGGATTATAGGTTTAAAAAAATCTAATGATGAGGTTTTAAGTTTCATCAAACTCGGGCTCGTGACTCCTTTGAGCATTTTTCGCTATTCCTTATAGTTCCGGATTTGGCCATCCAAGCCCACTTGAAAAAATCATATAAAGGTATATATTTCTAATTACATTTAAATGCCTCGGTGGCGCAGTGGTATGAGTATGCGACTGCCGTCCCTGAGGTCCCAGGTTCGATTCCAGTTCGAATCAAATTATTTGTGTCCACAAATTCTTGTTTCGGAGTATGGGTGTTTTTTTATGTATAATATGTATGTATATAGAAATATATAAGTATGTTTATCAGTCGTCTAGATACCATAACACAAGCTTATAAATATTAGCTTAATTTGGGCTAGATGACATTGTGTGAGATTGTCCAAAAAATATTTATTAATTATACATTAGGTACATAGAAAACTCGGAAACAAACATTTGTGGATCACACATTATATGTTTCGGAGGAATAGTTATTATCGCATATTGGAGCAAGGTTGTTGCTAGTTTTAATAAAAATCTTAGTATAAAAATTGCTAGTAATTGGTCTGATGTTACATTATTTATTTTGATATAATATTGTAATACGAAATTTAAAAATAAGTATACACATATATATATCACGCCTATCCCGAAGGGGTAGGCAAAGGTGCATTACACACCCACAATTTGCCAGTATTTTAGTCCCGCCGCCCGTTACCGGGCACATTTATAATGGGCTATGTCCAAAATGTGCGAATGAATTTAATAAATAGTATCAGCTATTTTGTAACTTTGAAAAAAAAATTAATCCGTTGCCTTGCGATGAAAGGCAACAAAGTCTTACGTGCAAGCCGCTATGGCACAGCCAATTACAGAACTGGGCGTCTCGGACTATCTATAATAAGGGTGGATTGAAAAGTAATCGGCCTAACCAAGAAAATAAATACATAATAAATAAAAAATATTTTTATTTTTCAACGTAATCACCATCAAGTTCAATGCACGTTTGCCATCTTCACTTCCAAGCATTTAGCCCGTTGAAAAAAAAAAATCTAGAGTCAAAATATGCGTCTACTGCTGCTTTGACCTCGTCATTTGTCAAAAATCTTTGACCTCCCAAGTGCTTTTTTAGGTTAGGGAACAGAAAAAAGTCTGACGGTGTCAGATCAGGTGAATAAGGTGGATGCGGTAACAGTTCAAAGCCACAGTTGTGAATTTCTGCCATTGATTGGACAGACGTGTGAACACGAGCGTTATCTTGATGAAACAGGACTTTTCTTCTGATCATTCCTGGACGTTTTTCTTTTATTTCCTCTCGTAAACGACGTAGTATGGTGCAGTAATAATCAGAGTTTATAGTCTGACCCCTTTCAAGATAATCAACCATAATCACACCCTTCGAGTCCCAGAATACTGAAGCCATCACCTTACTTGCCGACAAACTCGACTTAGCCTTTTTGGGGGGTGGTGAACCAGGTCTTTTCCACTGTTTTGATTGTTGTTTTTGTTTCCGGTGTACAGTAATGAACCCATGTTTCGTCCATAGTAACAAAACGATTAAAAAAATCACAATCATCAGCTTCAAATAACTCCAAACAGTCGCGTGCAATAGTCAATCGCATCCTTTTTTACTCAATTGAAAGCAGTCGCGGAACCCACCTCGCAAACACCTTGTGGAAGAAAACTCGTTGACTATTATGTTTTGAGTACGTTCATAAGAGATGCCTATAATCTCGGCTATCTCTCTAATTTTCAATTTGTGGTCTCCCATAATTAAGTCGAGTATTTTTTTAACATTTTCGTCAGTAGTGGACGTCGAAGGCCCTCCTGAGCGGGGTTTGTCTTTCACACTCTCTCTACCACGCTTGAATTCTGGTATCCATTTATTGACGGATGAATATGAAAGAGCGCAAGCCCCTAATGTACCTACTGACCATATCATCATGGATGGCTTTTGATGACAGCCCCTTCTTATGGAGGTACTTAATGACGGCACGCTGCTCGATTTGCTCCATTTGCGGAAATTATGTCAGTTTGCTTTGTCAATAAATTTATAAAATTAAAACTAATTATCGCACATGTTTCAAACTTCACACAATTAACAGGTCTGAACTGAACTAAATAATGTGGGTAGATTTGATTTTTAGAACTAAATGGATCAGTGTTAGACCGACTATTTTTCAATCCACCCTCGTATATAAATAAGTATATGATAGTATTATATGTTAAGTAAGTAACTATGCCAATGCATTCATTGCATTTTTATTTAATTGTACAATATTTATGAAATAAATTATTATTATTATTCAACTTCTTTTACGCGAATCTTTTACGAAATAAGGTTATTTCAAAAGAGAAACCTCAAACCGTGACAATTTCCCTTCATTACAAAGCCAATCTTTTAGAAAAATTGTATTATAGGTACCTACATTGTCACTTTCGCCATGAACCACCTCAAAAGTACAGTCGCAAAGAACTGTGAAACAGAGATATTAGTTACATTTATTTATTAGGCATCAATGAACTACGTATTGTAGTTTTATTATTAATAAAAATCTTATTTAACAATTTTATAGTTAGCATATTTTGTAAAAGGACTTTTACAAAATATGCTTGAATTTACACAAGAAATAACATATTATAGGGTCGCAATCAATATTTAATTACAATTTTTGCAAGGAAACACACACTCAACTTTACTTTGAAAGGGGTTATCTTTAATATTTTTTTCTGCTACGAGGAAAATATCTACGCTCCCAAATAGAATTGCGTGGAAATATTTTGCAATATAACTGATGTAATATTATACGAGTACATTTACGTCTGCAATGTTATTTATTTTCCCATACATACTGAAAGTACCTTATATGACGATTAAAGAGTTTTCATTTGAAATTAAGTAGTATCTTATTTTTAATTGTTTGTTTTCTCATAACAGTTGAATTATATTTACTATAATTTTAAATAATAAAACTAACTATTAAAACTCCTAATTTTACTACGGTTACAACACGTACCACTATAATATAATACTGCAAATCTCTTATTTTATTTATTTATGTATTTATTTTTTTATTTATTTATTTATGTATAACAGAGAAAAACAAACAATAAGAAGAATACAAACAGAACAGTGAGCAGTTAGTACAAGGGCGCTACTTATTCCTAAATTAAATCTTAAATCTCTTCCAGCAGGCCAGAGAGGAGATGTAAATATGACAAGGCAACGTGTGTGCATTGCAATAAAAATAAACTTACATAAACTAAAGGCGCATTATAATATATACATAAATAAATACATACTGTACTATAATATACTTACATATAGAGACTACAATAGATAATATTATTATCCGATATATAACTAAGATAAAGAGGAGAGGTAGTGTGCTTTCACTTTCTTTTTAAATAGAGTAAGAGTTCTACAGCTTTGTATGTCCGGGGGGAGAGAGTTCCACAGCCTGACCGCATGAACGGAAAAGGAATAGGAATAAAAATCAGTTTTGTGGGAGGGATAATTTAGGTGGTATTTGAGGTGGGACCTACACAGGGTACCGGGTGCGTTCATATATGAGAAGCGCTCCCGCAGGTAGGAAGGATAGGTGGGATTATGCAGGATATTAAAAAGGAGACATAATATCCGAGTGTCTCTGCGAAGGCGGATTGGGAGCCACTTGAGTTCCTTGCGAAAGTGCGAAACGTGATCATACTTACGCAGATTGAAAACAAAACGGATACATAAATTTTGCAAGCGCTCAAGTTTGTCTAACAGCTCCTCAGTAGCGTCCAAATAGCAGGCATCCGCGTAGTCCAAAATGGGTTGGATAAGCGTCTCTTATTAAGGGTGGTTGTGGTAGTACTGTACCGAAACTGGCTTTATCGAAATTCATACTTTTATTATATTTAATACCTACCTACCACTACCGCCTACTTTCGATCGAGTCAGAATATTGATATATTCAAACACTTGATCACACAACAGTACCTCATAGGGCTGCTCTCTGGCGCAAATTAAAATCGCTCCACGAGGGCCGTACCCACTGAGCCGTGTATTTGATTAACTCGTAAATGGGTCTATCCACACAATGTATTTATCTTTTTACCTATTTTTGTTACAACAGGTTGGCTTTCATTCACTCGAGTGGCCTCTTTGCTTTTAGCTGTTCATTCAAAGTGGTTATTACTTTGTGAAAACAAAATTGGAATTTGATTGATATGTTAATAACCGGCATGCAACGAGGAGTACCTTTAGATATTATAAATATAAATGCTTTATTGTTTGTTTTTTGTTGATCCATTACGCTCCAACCACTAAAGGCATGGTCGAAGCTTGGAGTACAAACAGGCGATAACCGGAAAGATAGGGTATTCCATTCTATTATTCTGGACATTCTCACACGAACGTCATCTAGCCCAAACTAAGCTATAAGCTTGTGCTACGGGATCTAGGCAACTGATAAACATACTTATATATTTCTAGATACATACATAATATACAAATGTAACATCCAAAATCCGAAACAAACATAACTTTGTGGATCACACTAATATTTAATTCGACCCGAGAATCAAACCCGAGACTCCGGAGTCGAAAACCGATGCACTACCGACCACGCCACCGAAGCAGTCCATTTGTAATTGGTTCGTCGTTGGTAATTGATTTTTGTAGGTTATAAATTAGAATTACATGCGTAGATATATTTTATAGTAAGAAGAAAAAAAATATTAATTGTACTGGTTATGGTAACTGGTAATGCTCTCCATATGAGAACAGTCAGTACCTATCGCTTTGGACGACTCGTTAAAAGTTTATTTCGATCTTACTTAGGTCTCATCAGAAGCCTATTTAGACGACTTGAATACCATGTTCGCAACAAAACGGCAACAAGAACAAACAGAATTTGTATCCTAATCAATACTTTTGTCAACCCTATCTAAACTATTTATTTATTACGACATTCAGTAGTTTATTTACAAAGGCTCAATTACAAATTGTTTTAGCCAAATCATAGTCGGAATAATTTATTGTACAACCAATAATATTTCAAAGGTATTTTATCATTAGGGCTTAACCGAAATAGATAACATTGTCCGACTTCTGAGTGAAAACGAACATAAAACACAATTGAACAATTTGTGTGGTTTAGATTAAATGTAGCTAACGGGTTTTGATTGCGACTGTACAGTTTGTTTTAGAAATTAAGGCAATAAAACACTACACTTATAAATCGTAATCCCGTTATTGACTGAGGGAGCGAAGCGACGGAAGTCTCCGTTTCAACTTGCAGACTGGGGAGAATTTCTTTCGTCTGTACCTGTAAATCTACGGGTTCTGTCAGATCATGTTTGAGGCCGTATTTATCAACCGATTTGTATGAAACTTTATACACACACTCCTTGCTTACAATGAATAACATTTGAATGCTATTTTTTGGATTGGATAACAAATGAAAGAGTAATTAAGAAAATTGAAGAAGAAATTTTCTAAACAAAGCCGCTCCCGAAGTCTACGGTTCACAGAACCACAAGTTCATAATTAAACGCTAATATTAGTAAAAATACCTATGACACAGAATAGGGAATAGTACTTACATACCTATGGTAGAGGTACCTATTTTAAACCTCTGATAACTCACTATGAAAAGACCGTGAGAAATAATACAATAGACTGATAATGTTATTTAAATGTCTAAGTTAGTGAAGTTGACGTTAAGCATACATGTCATAATTACTATTCCAAGAGCTGGTTTCACACTCCCTTTAAACGACCCCGTATTGTAGGAGGAATAAAATACAGGTAGTTCAACTTAAGTTTAAATGGGCTGAAAAGGATTATAAATTTATAATAATACGTGTGACACGCACCCCAAGCCGATAGTCATAGTGGATAATGCACATTCTTCTTCTTCTTTTCTTAAAAACGTGGCTCCATCGATATTCATCGATGACTTCGACAATGTCAAGTTAATGCTTGATTTGTCCCGCACAGAAGAACTAGTTACTCTGAACTAGTTCGCGGTGCGGGACAAGGTAACGTTCGGTATTGCAATTGAGCGTTCGGGCCTGGATGTTTGCCCAGCGCTAGAGGTAACCTAAAATGCCACCAGCCACGCGCTACGTAAAAACCCAAGTCATTCTTCTTCGCTTTTTTATGGCCTCTGCTTGTAGCAATTTACCAATGTCCAGTCAATTCAATTCAATTCTTTTTTATGGCCTCTGCTTATAGCAATTTGCCAATGTCCAGTCTTCGTAAATCAAGTATATAAATCAACAAATAAAAACGTAAAAAATGAAAAATGTGAATGTGATGTGAAAATGGCGGATGATCAAAAAAACCAAAAGAGAATACCAACCCAAGTCATTAAATAGTCCTCAATAATAATATGACAGCTTAGTATGACATACAATAGTTTGACAGAATATCATTAAGGTCCACATTCACGATGAAACCATTTGGTTTTCATAACCATCATTTGTCAAAATTGACGGGCCAATATCCCATTTTTGATGGTTGTCGAAACATTTTGGATTTCCAAATAGATTGAGATCCACAGATAACTATGCTATGTAGTTGAGATACATTTTGAAATCCACAGATAACTTTGTAAATTTATTTAATACATTTCGGATAGAAGTCCGAGACGACGAGACTTTTTATAAATTCATTCGGCGGTTTTGAACATAGCCCATTATGTGTTGGTGTTGTTGATAGGACCCCTTAGCAACCGTATAAATATATGATAGGTAATCATAGAGTATAATATTTACCTTTAAATTTACTTGTATATCCAATAATAATTGGATCGAACTCAAACCAACTGTGTAAAGATCCGTTCAGATTCAGTACTTGAATTTTACTTTCTGATTCACTCATGTCTATATTATCTTTATAACAACTCAATAAACTTTGTGCAGTCATTTTTACTAAACAATCGTCAAGGAATTATAACGAAAACATAATGACATTATTCAAAACACTGTGGTAATTATTATCAATCACAAAAACAACGCCATTTTTGTTTACGGAAATGAAAACTGTTATGTCACTATAGAACTGAAAACACTATTTAAAATGATTACCTAATATTTAAAAAAGGAACACATTTTGTTATTTTTTTGTATTGACAAATGTAATTTATGACATGTTTACAAGCAGCCAGTCAGTTTAGAATCTCGCGAATGAAAGCATTGTACTCGATTGAGCTAGATAGATAGTTGGAATCAGAAAAGATAGGTATCAAACATAAAATACCAATAGTAGCATGTACGTGATTGCAGTCACGCAAACAAAATTGATTTTAAATAGCATTCCAAGAGATTAAAATGTCATTTAAAGACTTGTAACAAGATAATTTCCTAGGAGAACGAAAAAGAGAAGACAAGGACAGTTAGGAACATCTCCGAGGCCCAAGTTATCCAAAAGGTTGAGTTTGGGAATATAGGCATACATACATACATACATATGGTCACGCCTCTTTCCCATAGGGGTAGGCAGAGACTATGGAATTCCACTTGCTACGGTCCTGGCATACTTCTTTCGCTTCTTCCACTTTCATAACTATCTTCATGCACGCTCTCCGGTTCTGGGTGCTCTTGACCTGGCCTTTGGTCAAAACATCTTCGATTTGGTCGAAGTACGTTCGCCTAGGTCGACCCTTACCTGCCTGTCCATTCACGTCCGCCTTATGTATCTGTTTCGTCAATCTTCTTTCTACGTGCCCGAACCATCTAAGCATCCCTTTTTCTATCTCACTCACTACATCTTCTGATACACCGCAAAGTTCTCGTATCGATGATCGTTTAAATGTTTAATATTATTAAAAATTTATATTCCTCGATGGTCACCAACCAATATCATTGACATTATTGCAGGGACTAAAAAAAAATCGACAGAAACATTTATATTGAATAAGACTAACTTTATGTATGTACATACTTTCTTTTATATAATAATATTATTAACATGTTTACAAATATTTTCATTTTGTTCAGTAGTAGTGGTATAACGTAGGTATATGTGTAGTGTAGTTGCATAGGTATTGTGTTTTGTAAATGTATTGACTTATTATATATGTTAGCAGCAGAGTGAAAATTGGCAGCGGAACCTTAGTAATAGGGTTCCATTACCCGTTATTTCATTTTTTGGGGTTCCGTGCCCAAAGGGTAAAACGGGAACCCTATTACCGAGACTTTGCTGTTTACATTATTGTCAAACGAATGTTTACCTCATTTTGACGCAAGTTGATGGTTAGATCATTTTGCACAAAGCTTTTATAGGTAACTACGGAACCGTATGTTATGACTGGCTCGATAGGCACTTGGCAGGTTTTAGCGAATTTGGTTAATTAACCAAATTCACATTCCTCTATGTGAATTTGGTAAATAGAAAAATTCAATTAAAATGGAAGTGGAATATGGTTAATTATGATTATGATCTGCTTAAATTAACTTGAATAGGTACCTATAATTTAGATAGGTAGATACTTACTACGTTTCCTAATACGAAAGGTGAACACAAACTTACTAGAATTAAACTTATCTAGACCCCCTTGGCCGCTGTAGTTCAACAGATTCTACTTATCCGGTGGCCCGGCTAAGGTGAAGGATAAACACCGTGGAGGTTTAGTATTTAGTAGTATTAGTATTTAGTGTTTAGTGTTTAGTGTTTAGTGTTTAGTGTTTAGTGTTTATTGTTTAGGTTTTAGTGTTTAGTGTATAGTGTTTAGTGTTTAGTGTGCAGTATTTAGTGTTAAGTGTTAAGTGTTAAATGTCAAGTGTTTAGTGTTTAGTGTTTAGTATTAGTATTATAGTATTAATAGCGTCTTCTATCTTAAGGACCGTGAGTCCCACACGAAGCCGTCCCGCTGACCCCGCAGCGTAGAAGCGATGTGGCTAAAAACATTTCCAACCACTTAAAAACGCCAGACCCCCTTTTTATCGGAAACAATAGTAAGGTAGATACAAAATCGTTCTGAATAAATACTCACGTCAATTTGTAGGGCATGTTAAGAGTTTTACCCAGAACTGTAAAGCATGCATGGAAATAATAACGAAAGCTGAAGAAGCAAAAGAAATACACCCAGATTGTAGCAACTGGTAATCCATAGTCAATGCTTACCACAAGGGGAAAGAGACATAAATAAATATTTTTTTTGGACATTCTCACACGACGTTATCTAGCCCAAGTTAAGCTAATATTAAGCTTGTGATATGGGGCGAGATGACTTATAAACATACTTGTATATTTGTAAAAACATACATATAATACATATAAAATACCCAAACAAAAAACATTTGTGAATCGAGGAATGCCTCTGTTTTGTGTGAGTGTAAAAATAAATATAGTTTTGAATTTGACCGATAAGATAAGAGATAAGAATAACAAGAATAGCGTTTTGTGTATTTAGTATGATAATGACCTAAAGTTATACGTCGTTGTTTTAGTTTGTTCTCTGTAACTCAAAAGGAACTGAATCGCATATTTGTTGATTACTCCACCAAGGTTTTGAGGATCAGAGCACCCTCAAGTACGTACTCGAGTCGTCTGGCAATAGAATGAAATCCTCAGCCTGCCCATTTGTTTTTCTCATAAATTAATGTCTATATAATATATATATAATAATAATAATAAGTATGAGGGGCTCGTGGTCTAGTGGTAACCGACAATGTTAACACATTGCAAAGTTTAAGCATCATCTAGTAAGGCCGTTCTTAGGATGGATGACCATTTCTTAAGACACTGAGACCCCTCCGTGCCTCGGAGAGCACGTTAAGCTGTCGGTTCCGGTTGTCAAACGAACATCTATGGCAGTCGTTAGGGGTAGTTAAGAGTCCTAAATCAAAAATCCGACCGGTCTAACTACAGAACTTCGATATCGCCCATGGGTTGTGGAGGTCAGATGGCACTCGCTTCACGGAAAATATCGAAGTTCATCCGAATCGCAGTTAGACTGGAAAGCCGACCCCAAGTGAGTTGGGAAAAGGCTCGGTGAATGATGATAATAATATTTATATATGGAATTTAGTTGGAGTTAAAATAATTTATCTGAATACTTTGCATTTACAAACGTGTATAACGCCATCATGTCTGTTGGTGCAAGTACCATAGATAATTAAATGACTGTGTGGGCTTAAGTGCGCCGCCCGTTTCCAGAATGCAATTGCGCCCAGATGTATTTATAAGGTCACTGCATGTGTGTATCCGTTGTGTGGAAAACGATATGAATGTATGGTCCAAGGGAGGCGATTTATGTCTTATCAATGTATTTTATATTATTTTTTTGCAATAGAAACTTGGATAGGTAATGAATGATAATAAACTCTACTTAAATTTAAAGTGAGCTGAAGTTCCAGTAATAATTTTCGTAGTCTTAAAACTTGGAGTTAATAGAGCTGATTCTTTTGGCTATTGATTTCTCATATTGTCCTCTAACATATCACAGGTTTAATTTCTGGCGAAAGGAAAAACATAAATAATACTAGTGGTTCTGTGAACAGTAGACCTCGCGTTATTTTCGCATTTTCCCCCCAATCGAAAAATCCCTTCGACAAAAGTTGCGCCTTGCAACAAAGAACACTTGTGCCACATTTCATGAAAATCAGCTGAAAAATGCATTTTCCCCCCATTTCTCCCCCATTTTCCCCCCAATCGAAAACTCCCTTCGCCAAAGTTGCGCCTTGCAACAAAGAACACTTGTGCCAAATTTCATGAAAATCGACTGAAAAATGTGGCCTGTAGGCCGGAACTGACACACATACCAGCAACGCAAAATCGGCCAGTCCTCGAGTTAAAACTGAGACGTTTCGCTCGCTCGGTCAACTAATATTGGTCATTGGCCTTTAGTAAGAATGAATAAAAATTGCTAGCAAACCCAAGAAGCCATTTGTTATTTTGTTTGTAGAATACAGTAGGATATGACACTTGACAATCTTTAATACTTTATAACATATTAATATTGTTATAGGACTGTATTACCTGCAGTGTAAATAAAGCAGAGATCTTTTAGCTTGTACCACTCAACAACTCTCAAGCAAATCGTTCAAGGTTAACCCATACAAACACATGGTGTGGTTAGACCATAAACAAACTTATTAAATGTTGATTGATTGTTATTGAACTGGACTGCCAGCTGTTACTAGCACAAAGGACTATACAAGGAAAAACCTATAACCAGAGATTTACTTAAATTCTTTTTTGTACTGACCGGACAGAAAGGTATAGAGGTAACGCAAAGGAGAGAGTAAAGGGCGAGTGACCTTCAGATTTTTCACGTACCAAGACACAGCATTTTAACATGCTTGACCAACGTAATGAAGAACTGTTGAAGAAAGATGATCTTCTACGTCAACATCATCGGAGTCAAAGTTTAAGGAAAGCGAGGAAGGTGTAGGCCAAGACAAATGTTCATAGATCGAGTAAAAAAAAAGTTGAGTCGTATCGGGAGGTAAAAGGTAGGCTGAGAGAAAAGAACAGTAGCGGTTACTTCACCGACAAAAGCAAGCCTCTTGAATTAGAAAGAGAGATATCAATGTAGTTTGAAAGATTCGCAGTATTTTGGATCACAATTTTGAGGTCAGTCGTGGCCTAGGTGACCTAGTTGGTTAAGCTTTTGGTCTAAAAGGGACTCTGGTTCAAGTTCTGCGGATTTTGTATTTGCGAATACAATATATAATACATGCGACTTACATTTATCTACTTACTAATAATTCTAATAATATCGTTAAAAAAATCATAATATTGCATTGGCAATATTATGATTTTTTTTAGGATATTATTAGTAAATGAACATTTATAACGATCTTGCTCCTATTTACATTTACTCAATCTATTCATTTATATGCATCCGCAAAAATTAGTTTTGGTTCAGAATCCATTTTAAAGTCTTGAATTTTAGTATTGGTCCAAGAAGCCATTATAAAGTCTGTCGAATTTTTCTTAGAACAGTACCTAGCGCATGAATGTCGTCTGATCATATTAGGTATTTAATTACCTACCTTAACTTTGAATAAAATGTGGTTTGAGACTATTTTCCTTTTAGTGTTGTAAGTAATTTCCAAGAATTGATAGCGTTAAGTGATGATTATTTTACTTTTTAATACATTATTACAATAATATAGCTTCTAGTGTCTTATCATCCATTGAGCCTTTTCCTAACCCCTCAGAGGTAATGCAACTTCGATATTTTCCGTGAAGATACTGCCATCTGACCTCCACATATTCAAATATCAATGTTTCCACAACCCATTGGCTATACCGAAGTTCTGTAGATATCGGATTGTTAAGGGCTTAAACTACCCATAACGACTGCAATAGATCCTATAGCAACCGGGACCAACGGCTTAACGTGCTACCCGACGCACTAAGGGATCTCATTGTCTTAAAAAATGGTCACCCATTCTAAAACCAAAGTGGCTATAATAGTTTGCTTAATTTTTGCAATGTGTTAACCTATGTAACTATCACTTAGCCACCACTAGTGTTACCACTTAACCACGAACATTAAGGGACTGTCAATTGGCACAAATAAAACAGATATTAACACGTTCTATGATGACTTTAATTACCAAAGATCCCATTATTGTTACATGTCCTCGTTTATTAATTAACCTTCTTTTGTAATGGCTTAATTCCATCGTTCGTTCAATCGTTTAGATACAGTTGTTTAAAATATTTTCAGAATAAGTACACAAACCAATTTCAAGCCTATTTCAAGTTAAAGGTTTATTCTTTTGCACAACCTGGACCTTAGGATGAAAGCTACTGGCGAAATATGGGTTTGTAAATTAACCCCTCTGATAATTTAAAATAATGCAACTTGGCTTAGCAATTAAAATGCCAAGATAATAATTTAGCAGGAGACTAATTTGAGCCGTTTGAGGTAGAGACGCTGGGACCTTGGGGTCCGAGTGCTCGCAGCCTATTCAAATATTTATCTAAACTCATGATCGACATTTCTCAAGACCAGAAGGCCGGTTACTATTTGGCACAAATAATAAGCATTGCCATACAACGTGGTAATGCTGCCAGCCTCTCGGAATATTGCCAGTCGACGACGAGGCGGAGGAGTTCTGTGACGCATGTTAGGAGTTAGATGTAATTTTAGTAGGTAATGTACATATTTAGTTAGTTTAAATTGTATAGTTTTATTATGTATATTGTATACTTGTTATTGTAAATAAATAATGTTATCATAATATTTTCAATTAAGCAAAGTTAATTTTGGAGTTCAAGAACACGTCTTGAAATTAAAAGGCAAACCATATTGTAGTGAGCCCATTTTGTGATGATAATTGGCAAGGTGCAAATACAGCTTTTAGCGGCACGTGCCACGGCAGCTGCACTTCCCAATTAGGCTAAACCAAGGGGTAGGCAGATGTAAACTCTATTCATAGTTCATTGAATAGACCAATGCCGTGTTATTGTGGTCCATGAATTTAATTCCTTTAAATTATTAACAATGAACAATTAACTAGTCGTATTGACATAGGCCACTACTATTCCCTATTCTGTGATTTGGAGTTTGAACGTTTTTCAATAAGTCTATTGTTTCAGTTATCTGGTAGCAACTTATACCACACTCCTAATATGCTTTTTGCTCGGACTGCAGACGTTCTAATTAGTGGTATGTAACATCTGTCCAAGGTTGTGGGAATTTCGGTTAGAATTACAGAATGGTTTTGAAAATTCTTTAGTGCCAAGTAACGGCAATAGGATTGCCTCTTATTACGTGGGACGGACAAAATAATGCTGGTCTGTAATGTACCTCTGTTTACTCCTGCGGGGATATATGCGTGTTGTATGTTTGACATGCTCTACTTGGTTTGAGACTAATTAGCATTGTGTTCAAATGTTATTCAAAATATATATTTTGCACACATTCATTCTCATCATAATTGCAATATCTGAAATAGAATAGAATAAACTTTATTGTACACCCTATACAAATATATGATTAAGAAAATGTACAAGTGGCGGTCCTATCACCAACAGTGATCTCTTACAGGTCATTTGAAACATTTGAAAGTGTTACAACGTTAAAAGTAAGGAAAACAACTTAGATTGTAAATAATGTGTAGATAGGTTCTATAGTGGCTTTTCATTCGGAGCTTCACCACAGAAGGCTGCACCGAGTTTCGGTAGGCACATTAAAGTGATAAGTATACATGCAGCTGATCAACTCTGGAAAGCCAATAACTACGCATACATACGAGTACAACAAGAATAAGAAACACATTCGAAGAAGCCGAAGCCGAAGATTTAAACTTTCAAGTTCTTTAAATTTTGGAGTTCAAATTGAAGACTAAAAAAAGTTATGAGAAAATGTTAACCAATCAGACATTGACTCAATAAAGGTGTAATTCAAATTCATGACGACAAAGTTACGTCTATCCGATGGCCAATAAATAAATATTCAATCAGTGTCTTGCTGTTCTTGATAACTAGTTATGACGTCATAATGAATCTCATTTTGTTATTAGTGCTAATTATATGAGTAATAACGAAACCTGCTCTAGGGTAGGTACCTAATGATTAATTAATCAGTTAATGTTATGTAGTTCTCAAGTACATACCTATGAGCGTTGCATCTGAAGAGTTTGTGGATAACCAATGATATCGCAGAAAATGTAAGTCACGTGACCCAAATAACACACTTTTTTTAAATTTCCTGTGATATTATTGGTGATCGACACCCTTTCGAGCGCTATGGTAAGGGTTAGATAATGGAATACAAATGTTTATGCACCTTATCATTAGTAGTTTATTAGCAGGAAATATAACTTAGTGGAAAAGTTGTTTATGATCGAGAAGAAACAATAATAAATACCACACAAATAGCTATGTGTGTAATTTGTACATTGTATTAATATGAAGGTAAATTCCAGGTTCTATGTAATTTAAATGAACTACTTTAACAATGCGTCATGCACATACACAAACCCATCACGCAATACTACCGATATAACTCCTGTTTTGTAGTGTGTGTAAAGTGCCCTGAAACTAACAAATTTTTTGACAAATTTTACGTTTTTGTCTAATAATTTGATAGGGGGCGGCTAGGTTTAATGAAAAACTGTATTGACGTCGTGTATGACGAACCGTATAAACATCTAAAATTTGTCAAAAATATTGTTGGCTTATTTTTTTTTATTGGGCACTTAAGTTGTGTTAAGGTTGCGTACCTATGAAGTGAAGTATTTGATGGGTTAGGCAGTAAGTAGCGTGTTAGTGTCACGTACATTTTGGACTTCCTTTAATAGAGAATGCTATTGTAAGGAAACAGAAGTACAACACACACGTTGCAGTCCAAAATTTTATAAGTACTTAACATTTTTTTTCTGTTTTCTTATCTAGTACCTATATGTCGAAGCTGTTCATTTCTTTCTTTTCCATTAATAAGGCAAATATATTTCTAACCATTATACAATTCTTGTCAGCGTTTTTTGGCAAAATTCTACAAAACGGCTTGTCTCTTATAAAAGTTTTTATGCCTACCAAATGGTAGATCCGAGAATAGGTCGTAAACTATTTTTGAAACCCCTAAGTGATAAGTGGTGGCCCACGTTATGGTAAAACAACGTTTGCGGGGTCAAGTAGTAATATAATTTATGTTATGGATTTGAAAATATCTGAATTCGAATTGAAATCAGTGGAATAATAAATGAAATAATATTTACATATATTTAAACTACAAAAAAAAAATATTAACTCACCTTGCAACTATTTGACGTAACAACCAACATAACACGGATGCACAGTAACCAAAACATTTTCAAATCACAGTTCTAAACCACAAAGTCCGTTAGACAAAATTAACTTTTAAATTTAGAAAACCACAGTTACAGAACGGACTGTCCGTTACGAGGCAAAGGCACATACTGCACACTGCATAACGCAAAACACTACCTGAACTAATAGTACAAAAAATATTTTGACGGATAAGTTTGTTCTGTCAAGAATACCGACCCCCTATTGGCAACCCTGATAAAAGAACCATTTAAAATTTACTAGTTATTTCCAGCAATAATGGTTCGTATTTCAAACGCAATACAGATCATTATGGATAAAAAAGTATTTATTCTAACGTTCAAATAAATTTGCAAATGTCATTAAGTGTCAGATAGGCATTCTTAGTTTAAATTATAGAGTTCAATTTATTTGGAATTTAGTCATTTTTGACATAAATTTTACCTGTATAATAGATTGGACTAATCAGTTATATTTGTTTGACATAAGATGACGTAAACAATCATTTAAACGTCAATTTTAGTGGGCATTTGATTGGTGGGCGTTTACTTTCACTAAATACGCGTTTTTTAGTCAAAATTTGGATTATGTCATCTTTACGGTTAGTTTATTTACTGTTATTATTTTTATTGGGTCTTTTGAAATGTAGTTTAAGTAGCAAAATATGAAAATTATAAAGGTCCACATTATTGGTGCTATAAACATTTAACTGTGGGTTTAACGAAAGAAAATTGCTGTACTGTTGTTTATAGTTTCTTTATTATTATCTGTTTCTTCTAGTCATTGGACATAACTTTAATATTGTTTAGGTTTGCTAGTGTAATAAAAATTTGTTCATTTTAAAATATTTTGCTTTGCAGTTTCTGTAATGATTAGTACGTTTTTATTGTGTATTTTAGTGAGCTAGGTGACAATTTTTATCTACTACCTACATTAGTCCGCCGGACGCCACTGGAAATGCCTTCTGGTGTGTGTGCTAGAGACGCCCGCAGCAGTGGACATGGGAGCGGCCGCGGTCTTCCGGGATAAAAAAAAACTACCTATATTACAAACAATCAGTATTTTGAGTTAATTTTAGTTGTAATTTAATTCTATGTTTTCTTTAAAACAACAAAACATACTCGTATCAGTCATGACTAATAGATTGTAATACGAGTACATGTTCAACCAATATTTTTTCCAAGAATTTACTTTGTAATACAAGTTTCATTGCATTTATAATAAACAATTTTAATCGTAAATTTGGAATTTACGGAAACCACTATTTATAGAGGGAAACGACCAGATTTACAAGGAAAATCATACGGTTGGATGGAAAATCATGACAGTTAATAGCGACATAGTAAGATTTAAAAAAGAGGGACCATAAGTTTAATAGATAGATAGTACTTATATGAATGTGACTAATTAAATCAGTCGTAAGTTAGATTAACATAAAAGATGAAATTCATCAAATCAATCAACGAATTCTTAGTATTTTTTAGTAATTATTAGAAATGCTGTAATAAATAGCTTCCTACTTAAGAAATTATTCATCTTAGATATTTTTTATGCGCCGTCAAGTGTTTTTCTCATCTCTATCTCTCGGACTCAGTTTCAATTATTCAACCAAGTCCTTAAAGATAAAAAAAAAGTTACAATTTTTTCATTATCTGTAATACGTCAGCGTCTTTTTATGAAACTTTGTCCTGAGTATTTAGAATATTTGTGCAACTTATCATTTTGGCGCCAAGACAATATTGTCCACAGTCATTCTTATGTTCGAATTCCGAGCACATTCCAATCGCTATTATTGTCAAGTGCCACTAGAGGTGGGCTAAGTGCTATTCTGACAAGTACCAACAGAACCAGTCATGTTACGGTATGATAACCAAGTAGGGTGCATTATTTTCACCACTTTAAAACAGTATCTCTTCTATACATAAATTATCAACTTGTTTAAAAATATACAGTAAACTATGTGCGAATGTTAATTAAATTAAATTATTTTTTTTTGAATTAAAATTCTTAAATAGATTTGGATAAAAATTGGCTTGGAAATACATACACACATATCACGCTTATATCCCAGCAGGGGTAGCAGAGGTGCATTACATACCCACAATTTGCCAGTATTTTAGTACCACGTAATAGGGGGCTAGCCTATAACCGTCACCGGGCACACACGTAATGGGTTATGTCCAAAATGACCGAATGAATTTATTAAAAACTAGCAGCTATATTGTAACTGAAAAAAAATTGAAACTCGTTGCCATGCGATGAAATGCTGATTAAAGGTAACAAAATCTTACGTGCCAGCCGCTGTGGCACAGCCAATTAAAGTCTTGGGCGTCTCGGACTATTGGCTTGGAAATAGGTCGCAAAAAACGAGTGAGAGAAACTGACACGAGAACCACTACAAATAATATTGCTTAAATAATAATATTAAATGAATAATATATGATACGAGTACAAGCAATGGTCCAAAATAGCGTTGACTTCATTTTTGCTTATCCCCACGATAGTGATAAGGGTCTTATCGTAATGTTCTTCTTCTGCTTCTTTTAAAGGTGTGGCTCCATAGTTTGTCGATGATTTAGCCAATGTCAAGGTATTGTTTGAAAGTAGATAGAAAGGGTGCGGGACAAGATAAGAAACGTTTTTCGGTATTGCAAGTGAGCGTCTGGTTTTTGCGAAGCGCCAGATATAACCTAAAAAGCCACTACGCGCTCAGCAAAAATTTAATTCCATCGTAATGTTCAATTTTCATCAAAAATGTATCCAAAATTTTTTTAAATGTCACATCTCTACTAAATACTACATAATAATGATTCATACAAATATTACGAGAAAAATCGCACCTTTTCATTGAATATTGTCATTATCGTACAAAATGACGTCACATCTTATGAAAGTGACGGAAGTGAAGGCGTGGAGCTCAAAAATGTAAACAGATAATCTTTAGCCTGTCTTTAGCTTTACATTTTTATGTGTAGGTACCTTTATCAGAGATTGTGATGACCTTGAAAACGTGTGTTTGTCATAAAACTTTAAACTAAAATCGAATTTGTTCTTTAGTAAAATGGAATAAAGTTTAAAATACAAACGGTGGTTTAATAGTTTATCTGTTTTTAAAAATATTGACATAGTAAATGGATGTTGGCGATTAGTTAAACGTGTGTTTAAGTATTCTTTGTTTTTAGGGTGCCGTATTCAAAGGGTAACCCTATTACTGAGAATTCGCTGTCCGTCTGTCCGTACGTCCGTGTTCGTCCGTCCGTCTGTCTTGGGCTGTATCTCATGAACCGTGATAGTTACAAAGTTAAAATTTTTAAAGATTATGTATTTCTGTTGCCTCTATAACAACAAATACTAAAAAACCGAATAGAATAAATATTTTAGGGGGCTCCCATACAACAAACGTAATTTTTTTGCCGTTTTGGTACAGAACCCTTTGTGAGCGAGGTCTACTCGCATTTGGCCGGTGTTTTCTAATGTTCAGTGGTTTCGTATTTCATATCTGACTACCTCCGTTTTATTTAGTGATGGTCTTTACCGCCACTATTATCTATGGTGAGATTTTTTTTTAAACGCGGGCAAAGGTATCATCGTTCTTATCGTAATGGAGCCACAGTAAGGCTGGCGACAGATCTTTTATCAAAAGAGCATTGTTGAGATAGGTATTAGACAAATATTTTAGTAGGTATAATCTTTGAAAGATAATGTTACAAATTCTTAAGTCACTCTGTGGTTTTAGTTTGATATTGACTTTTATTTTTATTATAGTCCATAGTCTCTGGTATCATGTCATGGTACATACCGTCAGGCCTCTTTCTCGTTGTGATAGGCCCTGCCTGAAAGAGACCTGACGGTATGTTTTTATGTGTTACTTATAATTCAGAATATTCACTTCTAAAACGGCATCATATATAATTTTCAGTTCCTGTTGTTGTCACGTCAGTAAATATATTACCTTTATAATATTATATTGTCGAATAAAAACTCTGCAGCTTCAGACCAATAAACAAAATGAAAACAAAAATATACTTAACAACAAATTTAAACCCTTATTCACTTATTTTTATTCACCGAAAGGTCATTTTAAAATAAAAATTTACGATTCTATAATCGAATAGATTCATAATAGAATATGATATAGGTTTGTGTCACAATAAGAAATACGCCGCTTGCTCCTTTAGCCCTATTAAAGGATAATTTACTTCATATTGTCAGAGACGATATCATAAAGTGGATATGCTTGGCCAGTTTCCAATATATTTTTTCTTGATCCCACAGAATAGGGATGCTTTTACCTTCAAATACCTTCTAATACCTACATACAATGTTTCATTTGTTGATTGGTATAAGGTATTACCCATATATGGATTGAAAAGTAGTCGGCCATCGAAAATCTACTCACATTATTTAGTTCAGTTCAGACCTGTTAATTGTGTGAAGTTTGAAACGTGTGCGATAATTAGTTTTAATGTTATAAATTTATTAACAAAGCAATCTGACATCATTTCCGCAAATGGAGCAAATCGAGCAGCGTGCCGTCATTAAGTACCTCCATAAGAAGGGGCTGTCATCAAAAGCCATCCATCATCATGGTCAGTACATTAGGGGATTGCGCTCTTTCATATTCATCCGTCAAAAAATGGATATCAGAATTCAAGCGTGGTAGAGAGAGTGTGAAAGACGAACCCCGCTCTGGAAGGCCTTCGACGTCCACTACTGACGAAAATGTTAAAAAAATACTCGACTTAATTATGGGAGACCGCATATTGAAAATTAGAGAGATAGCCGAGATTATAGGCATCTCTTATGAACGTACTCAAAACCAAATAGTCAACGTGTTGGGTTTCCACAAGGTGTCTGCGAGGTGGGTTCCGCGACTGCTTTCAGTTGAGCAAAAAAGGATGCGATTGACTGTTTGGAGTTATTTGAAGCTGTTGAATCGTTTTGTTACTATGGACGAAACATGGGTTCATTACTGTACACCGGAAACAAAACAACAACTAAAACAGTGGAAAAGACCTGGTTCACCACCCCCCAAAAAGGCTAAGTCGATTTTGTCGGCAAGTAAGGTGATGGCTTCAGTATTGTGGGACTCGAAGGGTGTGATTATGGTTGATTATCTTGAAAGGGGTCAGACTATAAACTCTGATTATTACTGCACCTTACTACGTCGTTTACGAGAGGAAATAAAAGAAAAACGTCCAGGAATGATCAGAAGAAAAGTCCTGTTTCATCAAGATAACGCTCGTGTTCACACGTCTGTCCAATCAATGGCATAAATTCACAACTCACCTGTGGCTTTGAACTGTTACCGCATCCACCTTATTCACCTGATCTGGCACCGTCAGACTTTTTTCTGTTCCCTAACCTAAAAAAGCACTTGGGAGGTCAAAGATTTTTGACAAATGACGAAGTCAAAGCAGCAGTAGACGCATATTTTGACTCTAAGGAAGAATCATTTTATTTCAACGGGCTAAATGCTTGGAAGAGAAGACGGCAAAAGTGCATTGAACTTGATGGTGATTGACGTTGCTAAATAAAAATATCTTTCATTTATTATGTATTTATTTTCTTGGATAGGCCGATTACTTTTCAATCCACTCTCGTACATCCCCATAATGAGTCATAAGAAAAAAATAGCAATATTGCATTTTGGTAGGTACTATTGGATCATCCTTTACTTATTATATTGTGCCCCTATTACCTGCAGAGAGTGGGTGCATTTCTGCCTACCTTTTGGGTATACAGGCATGAAGTAATGTCTGTCTGTCTTTTATACTAGTTATAATTATATCAGCTGATATTATTTCATTAATTACTTAACCAAAAAGAGACTTGCTTTTACTGTAGAAGTACCTATTAGTGTTTAGTAATTATTTTTGAATTGAATCGAAATTTAAATTGAGAATACCATTGGAAGCATTCCATTGTTCACGAGTTTTTCTCGACACAGAATGACGCAGCAAACGGTATTCGAATCTTTAAAACACTTTGCTAATACTAAACACTAGTTTGCTTAAACATAATTCATTTAATTCATTTATTATTTACTAGTGGTCGCCCGCGACTTCATCCGCGTGGTAGTTTGGATTTTTTCCGGTTCCCGTCACGCCGCGTCATATTTTGAACAATTCACGCAATATCTTTATAAATTGTAGCCTATTTATTATTCTGATGTATAAGCTATATTATTGTAAAGTTTCATTAAAATCCATTCAGTAGTTTTTACGTGAAAGAGTAACAAACATCAATCCATACATACATACCTACATACTCACAAACTTTCACGTTTATAATATTAGTAGCATGTACAACACACATAGAAAACAAAAACACAAAAGTAACATTAACAGTAGTACAAACATTACACTAAGCATAGTACAAGGGCACTACTTATTCCTAAAGGAATCTCTTACAGCAGGCCTGAACGGAGATGTAACGATGGGAGGGTGATGTGTGTGCAGTGCAAGTAAATAAACTTATATAAAGGTATACTATATTACATTATAATAGGTAGCTAAGATTAAGAGGAGAGGTAAAGAGCTTTTAATTTCTTTTTGAAGAGTTCTACAGCTTTGTATGTCAGGGGGTTTGTGTCCGCCGGGCGCCACTGGAAATACGTTCTGCTTGTAACCAGAGACGCCCGGCAACGGACGTTAGAGCGGCCGCGGCCTTGGTCGCGGAACTAAAAAAAAAAAAAAAAAAAAAAAAAGGGGGTTTGTGTGTCATAATTTGTAGACTTTGCAATGGAATATCCATATTATGCCCACATTAATTTATGTAAGAATGGCGATCAATTGAGTGGGATTTGGCTTCATCTGACCAGCTGAGCGTCGTTACTGGCACTTATACAGTATGTTTCATATTTTATAAATTGTCTTTTTTATGTCAAGAAGAAAATATCTATTTGTATTCATAAGTTAGAGGGTTGACAAGGGGTTTGAAAAGGTTTATATCATCAATATTTTTGTCTTGTAATATGTAGAAAAACTTTTGATGATCCTTTTGCTCTAGCTAGAGGCAATATCTGTCTTGAATTGAGCGCTGAAATTTTAATAAATCACTGTCATTGCCACGTATTTTTGCTATTTCTAAAGTACAGTAACTATTTCTGATCATTAATACTTGAGTAATTGGATGAAGTAGTCTAAAGTTCTGGATTGGAACCAAAACAAAGAAAATATATAAAATAAATAAATATGTTAGGATAATTCACACAACGCCATCTAGTCTCAAACTAAGCAGAGCTTGTGATATGAGTACTAGATAAACTGATATAAATACTTAAATACATTTTTTGTTGTAAATACATACATATTATACATAGAAAACACCCAGACTTTGGTACACACGTATGTGTCATCACACAAAGTTTTTCCCAACCGGGAATCGAACCCGAGACTCCGGCGTCTAAAACAGATGCACTACCGACCACGCCACCGAAGCAGTCAATATACTGGATACACTAGTAAAATACGATCTCAACTATTATATTCAGCGAATGAGACTTTTTACAGAATGTATTGTTCTTAAGTACTTTTGGTATGAGTGTATTTCCAATAGTTTTATGAAATATGAATTTATTATATAGATACCTACTTATTTGTATCACAAATGCAATTATTTTAATAAATCATTGAATAACTACCAACTTAAACTTTGCTCATACAGTAGCTGTCTAAATAGTTATATTATAAGCAATACTTCGAAAGTTTGAATGGACCTTGTCTATAATTTGATTAAATTTCCAAAGGAGAAACTAACCATAAATCATAATAAGTTCACAACTTAGTAATAAACCCCAAGACAGGTAAGTTCTCAGACTTCTAATATCTATCTGATATTAATAGGAATTCTAATAAGAATCTTTTATTTTTAATGTCATCCTGTATTAGTAAAAGCAGGACAAGCTGAGTATTGACTGGTAAGTAAGATTAATAGATTCATTGGGATTGGTCAGGACTGACTTTAGTTAAGGACATTCTTTAATAGGTCATAGGCATTTCTTCATTGATGATAATTACTATCAAACTGGCTATGCACAATATTTCTAGCCTTTCGGGAACGTAACCCACTGACATCTAAACGGAGGAATCCTTCTTCATATAGTAACCTAGCAGGCAGGTGATTACATATTTGAGCCGTTTGGGGTTGAGACACTGGAGTCATGGGGTCCGAGCGCTCGCCGCCTTTATTAGGACATTGGTAAACGCTTAATCGATGCTTGCTTCTCAGCACCATAAGGCTATTATCTGGCCCAAAGAATAAGTATCGCTATCCAACGTGGCAACACAGCCAGCATTCTGGGAACCTTACCAGTCGGCAATGACGCGGAGGATTTTTAACCTATATTTTGAACCAACTGCCAAAAAAGGAGGAGGTTCTCAATACTACTGTATGTTTTTTTAGATGTTTGTTACCTCATATTTTTAATTGGAAGCTACTACTAGTGGTCCCGTTTCAATTTGGTCCCATTTCAACAACTATTTGGTTTATATATAAGTATTTCGGTAGTTTGAAGTCGGTTACTGTGTCAATCTTTGACGTGTATTTTATGTAGAGTGTAAATATTTTTAGTACGTAATTATTGTAATTGTAAATAAATTGTTCCTTTTCAAGGTCCAAATTTTGTACTTTTTTTATACTTTTGCCCACAGCTTTTGTTCGCAAACCCACTTTTGCAATATTTTCATGTTGTTATAAAGCTTTCTATGATAGATGAACTATTCAAGTATTGTTGAGACGTTCCTTACCTTCGTACATTTGAGCATACTGTGGGAAACCAGCGGCTCTCAGCCATTTGCAAGCCTCCGCCGCTTCGATCTCTGAAACAAAGAAATAAACAGTTACATTTTGTCTTTTAATCACACCGAACTCAAGACATATCCGTAAAAAATTGGCGCCTCATAACGCAAATAGGCGCCGCATAGCGCAAAATAGGCGCCTCTTGTTTTTTTGCTTCAAAATCTTTCAAATGACTAAGTCCAACAATTAAAATAATAATAAAAGAATCGCTTAATGAACTAACGGTAAATGCTTGTAGTTTTCAGTAATTTTTGAAAAATAATGAAAAAGGTACCAGTTTGTAAAAGTTACAATGTTTTATTTGATTTTCATAAAGAAATACTCGGGTTGCTGAGATTTAATTAAGTGCTAGGTATGTAACATCTCTGTATTGGCTGTTAGAATTTAGGTTTGAATTATGGAGTGGTTATGAATTTTATGTATCTGTACTGTAATTACTGGCAAAGTGTAGGGAGTGTAAAGTACCTCTGCCTACGCCCTCGGTAATAAAGGCGTGATTATGCGTATGTTTTTATATTCTTCCCAAAGTACGAGCTCCCGAACTACTTTTTTTTTTATTTATTTATTACCATCTTAAAATATAGGATGAGTAGTTAGGTTACAAATAGCATTAATAAACCACTAAGGTTTGCACTAAATGCTACAGTAGTCTACAACATTATGTCAGTCAAGCAAACACAGAAAAAAATAAAAAGCAATAATATTAGATAGGTACATTTAAACAACAGCTTATTACCTATGAGTAAACTGGTTGAAAACATTTACCAGTATACCCTCATTATATCTCCATATTATTAAGAAAGTGAGACTTTAGTTTACATTGTATTTCGGCTTTATTATATTTGGCAAATCGGAGGGTACATTGTTTATGAACCTACTAACTTAGCCTGTGAATCCGAACGTAATAGTGGTCCATCTGGCTGGACTCCTAAGCTTACTGTGAGTTACTTTAAAGTGTAATAAATAAACTTAAACTTCTTTTCGATCCCAAAACATTTGCAGTCACAGTTTTATTTCCTCATAAAATCTGTTTAAGACATCATTTAGTATTCAAAGTATAGTTATAAATTATTTAATAAAAATAAATAGTTCAGCGTTGACCATTAAATACCAGTTTTCTCCCTTTTGAGACAAGCGTGGGCGATATGGGCATTTTCTATTGTTTTGCCGTAAATAAGCAAAGTTTCAACAATTTTTTGATCATAAAAATTGTTATAACTTTCGCTTAAACACGTAAATTTCTATGATGGTATGATAATAACGGAAGATTACTGCAAACAATGGTGGGTGGGAACGTATTGGTCTGGATGCTATAGTTTTTGGGTCAACTTGTCGAGTTTTTTGCGTGAGGTTGTAACTAACGTTGCTCACAATGCACCTAAGATTGTGAAAGTCTGAATGTTTGTCTGTTTGATTCTAATTCACGCTGGAAATATTTGACGAATTCAGCTGCAAAGAGTTCGAGTAATAATAAAGTGTACTATTAGTATTGCATAGATTGAGACATCTCATAGGATCGTAATAAAATATTGCAGAGGAGAATTGGTAAGCTTGTCGCTAATGCTAGCTTGAATGCTTTAACCAGAATAATATATTCTATCTCCTTGCGTAATTTCATGATAATCCCATCAGCCATCAAATCGTTATAATTACAAATAATATAATAAAAAGTTTCTTTCGATTTTATATTATTTTAATAATCATTTGACCGCATATTTGGTCATTGTGAAATTTTTCATATCAAACATTGTATTCAGTAGGTAGTTGATTTATCTCTCAATCAACGTACCAACGTACCAACGTACCAAACGTACAAACAGTTAAAGCCGTAAAAAAAGTAGGTATAAAGGCTTTCACCTAATAAATATGTATGCGTTGCTCCAGTAATTTCAGACCCTCCAAATAACAGAACTGTACCTTTATTTTTTACCATTTTCCGATTCTTGCAGATCAAGTAGAAATGGTTTCCAATTATGCACTTAATCTCCGTGACCAAAATTGCAAGGCCCCGCTATGTAGTACGGATTGAAGAAGATTTCGTTCTTCGGTTATGGGTGTCAAGGGTCACAGTATGATGGTGATGTGGTTTCTGTCTTAAGTCGAAGGGCCAATAAGTAGTATTGTGTACGTGACGGTTACAAATGCCTAAATAATGGAGACAAAAGTGGGTAACCTGATGCATAAGTTCTGAATATGTTTGGATACGGCATTTGAACTTAGTAGTACAAATTGTAAGTGTATTTGCACTCATAATCTGATTTGTATGTTATTTTTTAAATTGTTAAAACAAACTTTACCTAATTAAAGTAACCATTCGTTTTAAGATTACGGGACAAAGTGATAAAAATAAGTTTAATATTTTAGAAATGTACGTACTTTCCTACTTATTTATTGTTGTCTGATTTGCCCAAACAGTGCTACGAGAATTACATGCCACCAACATATTTTTTGATATTCTGAATTACAAGTCATTATTATGTAACATTTAATTTTGAAGTTTTGTCAAAATTAATGTAAAGATAATGTTTTGGAAACAAACGTATAGTTGCACCCCAATTAAGCAAATTTAATAGGTAAAGTAAAATTTCCAAATGCCATATCCAATATCCAACCCATTACTACTGCAATTTCCTACTGACTGATAGTGGCAAAGTGCAATACAATATTTCATAGGTACTTTAAAACGTATGATTTGTATAAGCTATCAGTGTACCGGCCACCGGCGATGCATTGACAAAGAGACGTATGACTAATGTGACCATACATCTTGGTCGCAATGGGACGTCTGCTAGATTGTAGGGCTTGCATGTTAAAGCTTGCGAAGATAATTATCATTTCGATACATTAATCTAAAGTTTTTGTAAAAAGTTGAAATTATTTTTATTCAAATTTAAACTTAAAATACGCAGATTGGCAACGATTGTGATTCAAAGGGCCAACTAAAAGTTTATACCAGCGATGTTACAGTCTTTAGGTTATGTTAAATACCTTTTCGGGTTAGCTCAATAACTTTAACACCAGGTTGGCACATAAATATATTATCTTACTTAAATTAATTATACAGTATTATAAGAGGTAAATTTTGTGAGATTTTAGGCGTTCTGGGTCTAGGAAACAGAATTTGAAAAGAAGAAGAAGAAAGAAGAAGGAAAGAATATTTTATTGTTTCATCACAACTTTACACTCAACGTTACACAGACATAAAATACGTGTGGTTTGGTTTGACACTTAAAAAACTCTTTCTCTAATAATAACTCTATTATCTTTATTATCTCTATTATTTATCTTTATCTTAAAGTGCTGTGCTACTTTTTATCCCAGTATTGTGTTCCCGTAGACATAGGGAATAAGAAAGCTATATCACGCGAATGAAGCGAAAACAAGACAATATACAGTGAAAAACAAATCTTGTTTATTGGGTAATACACAAAATTGAAGCGCAGGTGTGACATTGATGAAGTGGCGAGACCAAGGTAACTTATTTTAATAGAATTGATTTAACGGTCTGCTGAGCAGGTAAAGTCTTCAGACTGAAGTATAATTGTATAAAGACGACAATTTAAAAAACAAATTCTCACCACATGAAAGAAACTGAGTTTTATGTACAAGTATATGAATCAACTATGATTATAAATACTGAATGATGAAATTATATTATTAACATAATAAAGTTAATTATTGTTTTTTACCATATTTGTATATTGCAAAATTATTTGCGATCGGGATGAAAACTAGTGGGTTGCCAAAGTTGCTTGTCTAATAAAAATTATGGAACTACTAGGAATAAATCGAAAGCATCAGTTACAGATACACACCATACCGATTATTTACCATACCACATTTATATTATTTAAAACCTCTTCATTTTCAATTTAATTGAACTTTCAATTCAATTGATTAATATCAATTAACATAGTCATAGTAATAGAATTGATAATGACGGTCAAAATCCCAAAAGAGCCATAAATTGTGGTCACATGAAAATTGGTCGTTACTACTCGATAACAACGGATTGGGGCACACCTTTTAGTTTGAGTAATTTGTTATAAGATGTTTCGAAACAGTAGATGCTAATAATATGAAGATATTGTTTTACACAATGAAAAATTATGTGTTGGCTTGTAATAATATATTACTGGTGAGAAATTGTTTATAATATGTTGTCTGAACGTATTTTTGGTGGTTATTTTTATTTTTAAACACTCTGGTAGCTTTCATTGATCGCGATAAAGATGGAATGCGATGCGTCAATAAGTTTAGTCCAATAAAAAACTAAAGCTTTGAGTGTGACTTGTTGTGTGAGTTGTAACCTCTTCAGATTATAATATGGCTAAATAAGATTCAGTTTAAATTCAGTATATTTCAAAAATCAAATGAATGAACCTGGACGGTTTTAAAGAAAATGTCGTATATGTAAATCTATCATCATGAATTGTTTTTTCCGGAAGTATACTTTAAGTTTAAGTAGGTGCAAATAAATAATAAAAAATTCTAATTTTAAATTTAAGTCACACAAAACACTGGTTAAGTTAATTAAGAGTACAAAGACTTAAAAACATCTGCTGGAAGTAGAGTCCAAAACAAAACCAATTTATCAGAAAAAGAAAATAAGGGGCAAGTCAATTGTTTTGAAGATTTTTCGCGACGGTGTAAACAATATTGACCCCGTTCTTGGAAAGGCGAATACAGATGTATTATAAGAATTGAGTTCAGCGAATATGAAAGACTATGAATAGGTACCATTTCCTGTATAAAAGATACAACTTTATGAAGTAATAATAAAACGTAGAAAAAACAGTTTTCTAACGCTTCTTTCGTAATAAATTGCGTGTTTACAATAGTATAGTTTTGTACACTAATTTCCCATACGTTTCATTGTGTATTTTTGAAAGTCATTAACAGTGGGTCTCTAGCTGTTCCAATAAGATTTTAGTGCATGTGGTGAACCTGGTGATCACCAAACACCACCATCACCAATACCGAACACTAAACCAAAGGCTTAGTGGAGACTGGGAGTCAGGGTTATGGATCTAGGAGCTCCCATCGCCCAACATCGGTACAATGTTGGACGACACAACCTTCCGCATTGCCACTTGCCTTCGGCTGGGTACACCTTGTGTATCTCCGCATCATTGCACCTGTGGAGTAGCCGTCGATAATCTGGGACACCATGGCCTTTCTTGTAGCAGAAGCGCAGGTCGTATACCTCAGCACGCTATTCTAAGCGACATAATTCGTAGGACTCTTTCGACCGTAGGTCTTCCGGCCGTACGTGAACCAAATGGTTTAGCACGAAGCGATGGAAAGAGACCGGACGGTATGTCGTTGCTACCATGGAAGATGGGAAGGCCTTTGGTGTGGGACGCTACATGCGTTGACACCTTAGCACCTTCACACCTTCCAAGCACATCCGGATGTGCCGGCTCTGCTGTTGCATCGGAAGAAGGCCTCAAACGGCGTAAATATGCTAACCTAGCAGGTGATTACATATTTGAGCCTTTTGGGGTTGAGGGTCATGGGGTCCGAGTGCTCGCCGCCTTTATAGAGACATTGCTAAACGCTTAATCGATGCTTCTCAGGACCAGAAGGCTGGCTATTTTCTGGCCCAAAGAATAAGTATCGCCAAAACACGGATATCGCCGGAACATTCACAGTCGGTAATGACGCGGAGGATTTTTTAAACGATGTTTTGTAATGTAAATGTTTTTAGTGTATAATTATGTATATTGTAATCCTTATTGTAAATAAAAATTTATCATTATACCCCAGGCTTAGTAGCATTTGGTCAGATTCTCATTTCACTAGATTTTGTTGAACCATTTTGATAAAATCTTATGTCGAACTAAAATAGATTGATCTACATCAGATTTTAAAACCATTTGTAAGTCTAGAATCCAACAGTTATAACTTATTATAAGGATAGGTTGTAGTACATTTTACAAACTTGCTCATTTAAAGTAATTATATACAGCTAATGTCATAAATATACTCGTACATTTATTTTACTGTTCACGATGCTCTGCACTTAAATCTACAACATCTCGTAATTTTCAATTACAGTAATGTATTCATATACATTAGGGTATGTAATTGATAAACGTTGGTCTGTTGTATGTAAGTTGCTCTTTTCAATTTTTTATTAAAATTGGTTTGTTTCGCTCATTTATGAGCCATGAAAAGTTAACATAAATTGTATGTGTTAATGTATTTTAATGATATGAAATATTTCTTTGGAAATTAAGATAGACATACGAAATAGTTATTGATATACAGTGCCCGGTGATAGCAATAGGCTCGTCCGCTATTAATGACGGTGTCTGAATTGTCATTCGCTGTGTGAAAATTTACAGAAAATTAAGCAATAAGAAAAACATGGCTATTAAAACCTTACTAGTTTCAGGATGTGACATTGTATCATATAACTTAAAAAAGCAGGATTATCCAACATATCTCTTTAATGAAACAAGAATGAATATTGAGCATCAAGGAGGAATCATCCTTTTCTACGTACGGTGAACGTGTTGAAAGACGAACGAGGCTCACGAGAGCTCAAGTTTAATTTCAGACAAGCAAAACTACCTTCTTTAGGAAGTAATCAAGAAAAGTTAGCAAAATTTGGATACGATGTGCCTGCGGCTGCCCTAAACGTGACTTTTTGTGTATTTGTTATACACAAACAATCACGTCACAAAAAGAATAAACACAAAAAATTACTGTCTCCATAATTATATTGAGAAAGTTATTTTTTGCTACTGAGCTTTCAAAATTGCTCCAGAAAGTTTATTGTACCTACCCCAAAACTGTGATGCTAAATTACAGCTTCCAACAAATAAGTAGTCGTAAATATTTTTATATGCAAGTACACAGTTAGGTAATTCTACTACCAAAAGTTATCCTTCCCATAGTTGCCTGTTTGAAATTATCCCGTTAAGCTATACGATCACTCATTGTGTTGCTCACGTAGCCTAAGTTTCTTTGTACAAATTCATTTACCTGACGTACCACAGAGTGTAAACAAATAAAACAATAAATTTGCGAAAGTAGATTGTAAAACTGGTCGATCTTTGGGCGAAAAATATTGGCAAAGGTGAGTAATAAGGATTTCATACCACCTTAAAACAACTGTAACAAAAAACCACGTTACAGTTTACGTTTATTGATCTATTTATAAATAATCCAGTATTGTTTGACAAAATTTTGTATAGTAACAAACGGTCGCAAAGGTAAACACAAGATAAGAAATATTGATAACGTACTAATTACTAGTGAACTATAATTATCATTACACATTGCAACCAATGGTATGTTTTGTTCATACATGTAATCTAAAAAAATTTTCTCTTTACGACTTGGTAATTGCTTTAGACAGTTTGGAGCAGATAAACAAACGATATTTTTGTTTAAAAACTTGTAACAAAACATAGATTATTGTGGTTTACTGTATTAAACAGTAAGTACTTACTATTCACATATTATAACTAAGCAGTTATAATATTATTAACTATTTTTATTTATTATATATAAATTATAAACTCTCAAGCGAGAGTTTAGGACTTTTAAGCCTATCCCTGTTTAATTTTCGGCGGTTAAAAAAGTAGTCTTTTAGGGCACAACCCTAGGAGGTCCTAGGGTTGTGCCTTTGTTGTCTTTAGTGTTTATCAATAAATATATTATATTATCAATATCAATAAATATATTAGATTTGATAACAAAATCTGAAACAAATATTCTCAATGGGAGAACTTTTGAATTAGTACATTATTATGAAGTTTAATACACAACGTATTAAACGATAAGGACACAGTCGGTATTTGTTTGGTATATTGTTTTAGATAAAATAATGTTCTTTAAAAATATCTAGTCACAATAATAACGCATGTTATAGGTTATAGGTATGTTATAGGTATGTTATAGGTAATTAAAATCATAACTCTAATGGCTCCTTCGCTAAGGTTATAATATTATTTAATGTGTGTTGGGTGGGATCTAAGACTAAAGTATCTACAATATACATACATTATTTTTCCATTTGAATTTTTTGTGCGGTTGGCATAATGAGCCCGTGTACGTGGATTCAGTTACAATCATATTTAGTAAACATTATTATAGTAAGTCAATAACCATCATATTCGTGAATAATTTTTGTATTTATGATACAGTAAAATAATAATGCAACGTCACATACAGTGAGTTTGATAAAGTTTATTAATAGTACCAAATACGCGTGGGTATAGAATGTCAGAAATAGCATTTTTTTTAAATATTTAAAAAAAATGTCTTAAATTTTCTTCACATGTGTTTTTCACATATTCTAGGTTACCATGCCTCAATATTAACATAACTCATAAAACTACGATAAAGTATTACAACATCTTGAGCATAAAATTGAAATAACTCTATGAAGGTCGGTATAGATTATTATTATAGGCATTATAAACTAAGATGCTAAATCTAAATATAGATAAAACAAAAATACCTGTGATTCGATCGACACTCAAATTTGGAACACTCATAATTATCACAGAACTGGCACCACACTAGAGGAATATTCTTGCAGACACCTGCACACCATTACGAACACTGAATCACTCAACTTTCATACGAATTTTGGTCTATTAACTGCTATTTGTAACGTATTAACACTGCATGTAAGTTGGGAAACATTTTCTCAAAAAACGCAACCAAGCAATCAACTTTATAGACTCTTGAGTCTTTAAAGTTAAACACAGAGCTAATAGATATTACATTCAACTGGCATACTACTTTTTTTAAATCGATATCTCATTTAAAATTACAACACACATCATAATGAATTTGTTCGAAATATAAATTCTTATTGGAATCTAAAACTGCCGTAAGTTAAACGTTCGATATTAAACAGTACTTAAATAAATTTAAATTTGGATCGTCTGTTTTATAGTCTTCTTAATTACTGGCCAATGACAGTAAATCTAATTTATTTCGAATTCAAATAGCAACAGAACTTTAATATTCCCATTGTTGGTTTAAAAATCGAACACGTTGAAATCAAAAATGTTGCCAGTTTAAAACTAAAACTAGTTGAAGTGCAGTGTACACGGATGTAAGAAACAAACGAATGTGACCGTCAGTCGACTAAGAATGAGATTAGTTATCAGTTTTTATCGCAAACAGTCGTTACTTGCGTCCTTTAATCACTGGTGGCGTCACCGATAGGTACCACTTCTGGTATGTAGTAAATAACTATTATGGATATGGTAACTATGTAATGTACTGTTCATACGCAATGAGTTTTGTTGGAATACAATGAATCATCTTTGTTTGCGCTATTGAGGGTGCTAAACAGAAACAGGTAAGGTAATAACAGAAAAATAGAACATACGAATAATGTAATAGCGGAAAAAAATCGACATTGAAAGACTGGTCACGATCATTTTAATTTAAAAAATTAATGTAACGTTATATAATTTGAGTTAAACCAAAGCAAATGTGAAAGCTTTGGATACTACTCGTAATTTCTTAAAACAGGGAAATATTGGTCATCCTTATGTCATCCTTGATAATCCGCCATCATTTGTCACTCTGTGTTATAAATTAAATGGGACAAAAACATTAATTGCAGCAATTGCCTGTTGCAATCATTAAGGGAATCTGTATTCCTAAGGAAATTTCCGTAGCAGTAACTAAACGTTAATACTAAATTTAATGCTAGACGCTTCGGCAGATACACGTGTCATTTCGTTTTAATATTGATTTTACGTACTCTTAACATCCGCACTTACTGCTTCTACGGTGACCATATTTTTAATTGTGAATGAGAACAATCTATACAAATATTATAAAGAGGATAGATTTATTGCTTGTTGATTTGCTCTGAAGCTACTGAATCTATTTCTTTCACTAGTATGTAACTATACTATCCCTGCGTGCTATAAGTATACTTATTTTTATCCCGGAATATTATTATGTATTCCCGATGGAATTGGGAATGAGAAAATTATACCATGCGGGTAAATTTTAAAATGCAACCATAAGGTATATAGTGATAGAATAAAAATATCTACCTACCAGCTTACAGTATGGTATAAAAATATCGTTTATATGAGTATCGCTGCATACCATTATTTTAGGACCTTGTCTCTTAAGCTACTCAAGGGGCGCAATGAATGTAAATAAGTTGAACACAACGTCTTCTTTTTTTTAATTTAGCTCTATCGATATTAATCGATGATTTCGCCAATGTCAATGTAATGTTTGATTTTTCCCGCACAGAAGAACTCGTTACTCTGAATGTAATTTGAGCGTTTGGACCTGGATTTTTGCCCAGCGCCAGAGATAACCTAAAAGGCTATTAGTTACACGCTCCGCAAAAACCCAAGTCCTGAACATAACTTAAATTTTCTTGGATCGAGGTTTGTTAGCTTAGCGATTCCTGTTGATTTTATAACATTCAAAATTACAATATTGCTAAAGGGTGATAAGAGGATCTCTTAAGCCTAAGATTTGCTTCACGCGCTGCACCTGCTGTCAGAACTATAAAGGCTTTAGCTAACATAACCAAAGTGTCCGGTAATATCAATGGGCTCAACCCATATTCTATAGATCCTACAAAGTGACGTAATAAGATGATGAAGTTCTCTGTTGATGAAGATGTGATTTGTGAAACACAGTTTTTAATGTAGCAGCCAAAAATCAAGGAAAATCAATAACTAATGATATCCTTAATTCAACTTTATAAAAACGGATGTAACTTGTCGACAGATAAGATACGAAAACGACAGGTAAAATACGAATACGTTCAAATAATAAATGTAAATATGTAATCGTTATGGTGATAATCGATTCTACTGAATTCGTTGACAACTTTTTTCTAGAAAGTTAGCACACAATCTGTCCTCGTGGAACAGTTTTCTTATCCCCGTTCCATTACGTGCTGGGCTCTTTTTTAAAGTCCGCGCAATCGTGGCCGCTCTTACATCCATTGCTGGGCGTCTCTAGTATGCACCAGAAGGTATTTCCAGTGGCGCCCGGAGGACTTTGGCCACCTGTGTGGCCTCTTCGGACATACCTGCTGTGCTACCATAGCCAGCATCAACTTCAGTCGAAAACCAATGATATTCCAAAACAATTCAAAAAATGTGTTATTTTATGACCAACATTTTCTGCGATATCTTTGGCTAAATAAATATGTCAAACACTCAGCCATGTGCATATTAAAAATATCGGGATAATTCTATTTATCTGCTCTGAGTCGCAATCAATTTAAAAACCAAATTTTGTGAAAAATAAACCGTATTTTACGTGATACCCGAAAAACATTTCAATTTGATTTTATACTATTATTATGCTAAATATTCATCCCTGTTCTGCACTTGTGACATTATTTTTTCTAGTATAATTGGGTATAGCCTAGTGTTACTCAGGATGTGCCTTATATTCGTGAAAGTATTGTTTTAAATTAGTCAAATTGAGTCAACTGTTTAAGTCTTTTAAGATTTTAACATACAAAACTATAAATATAATATAACGTCCTCTTAATTTGATTAGTACAGGATAAGTGCTTATCTATGTAGAGACGATACAATAATGTAAAGAAGTGCTTTTTTCATGATACCTGAACAAACTGATAACGTAAAAAAAAATATCATACACCATTCGAATTAGGTGCAACTACTTCACCTTAATCCCAGTTGAGATAAGGAATACTTCGCATTGCACACATAAAAAAAACAGTTCTTAAACCTTTAACTTGATACTTATTAGTTTCATGCATCATGAGAATGAGTGAGTCATAGCTGTTAGTCACTTTTCTTACATCAGATCTAATGGAGCCGTAGAACTCTCTGATGTCATTTAGGCAGAAATACAACAATGAAATTATTGTTTGTCAATATTGCAGTACATTTGACAAAAGAAAACATATTGCACCTATTGATCAGCGGTTATTTAGATGATTAAATCATGCTCTTCTAAATGTATTGTTCTACTTGTCTTTCTTTAGTCCACGCAAAATAAAATTCTTATTATATTACGTTTATTATGTTAGAACCCTGAAAAATAAAAGATTATTTTTTTTAATCATAATATAATTAAAGTATGTAAATTGAATAATATTTTTAGACACCAAAATTATTGTCACCCTAGCTCATAAATCTTTTACCGCCAATTCCCGTCGTAGTAGCAATAATAAAGCCAAGAACGATATTATGGTAACTACAGTGTGGTTACAGCGTTCCAAAGACCAGATGTTCTTCCAAGTAAAATCAACATTTAGGTTAATAGAGGAGTAAGTCAGAAACTTCGTTAAAACAATTCACCTGAAGATCAATTATGTTACTGATAAGCATGCTTCTGATGATAAGAACGATATTTATATATTTGAGAAACGAATCGAAGATAACGGCCATAAAATATAACCTCGGGCGTTGTTCGGCAACATGATACAGCGACTGAGAACTTCTAACAGCCAATTCCTTAAAAAAACAACCTAAAAAAAACCTCCTCTCCGTGATATCGTTGTTCGTTTATAGGCATTAACAAAGTCCACATATTGCCAATAACTGTGATACCCACGTAGTAGGAGACGAGCCTACTGCCGACTTTACGTATTTTTACAGAGCCTCATTCATTGTTTTTTTTTGCTTTGACAACTATGTATAAATGTTAGCTCGTTATGTACTTAATATTGTAATTTCATACTATTAGAAAAGCCTTGAGTTTTTTTGCCAGGTTCTTTCTCTCAGGCTCTACCTATTATTTTGCGAATCGTTTGCGAACTTTAGAAGCAATTTAGACTTTAATTGTAACCTTTATAACTGTCTGACTTTCAAAAACGTTACCTTGTAACGCACTTGAATAGACTCATATTTCACTTCATTTCATTTCATATAATTTTCATTTCATTTCATATAATTTTCATTTCATTTCATATAATTTTCATTTCATTTTGCCAGAAGGCACCTTGGTGAAGTGAGATCGACTAAGACCCTAAAGATGTAACTATTTCTGAAATAAAAAGGAACTTCTTATTTCAGACACTCGCCAAAAGTTGTACGGTCCTAACAAGATGTTTGGGTAACCTGCTATTTCTAACTGAAACTCCCTTCCAAGATTTCCTTTCTTCACTTCTTAACCCAACGGCATCTTTCACTCTCCAGCAAATAGAGAAGAAGTAGGTAGAGGCAGACTGCATTATTCGTGACAATTATCTATCACTTGCCAGGATCTTTACGTGCTTGATTGCCTTCACTAGCGGAAACCAAACTGGTTATACGCGCCGCAAAGTCTAGTCTAACCTCTATAACGTGCTTTAGTATTGGATTTGCTTTAATAGCGTCACAAAGTACATAACAGTTTTTTATAGTAGTAGTAATTAGAAATTTTTCCTTTGTTTACTTTGTGATAGCAGCTTGTCACATATTGTCTGGAAAATGGCAAATCTACAGGGTAATTCTGCAACCCAAAATGACCCCATTTTCAGTACTATTTATATGTGGCAATAGTTCCTGAAAACTGCTAAAAAATTATTAAAGCAGTTGACCTTTAAGCAAGGTCAACTACCTTCGTTATTTATAAAAATCAGCTTTAAAACGGACCTGAATCAGTCAATTAAGTTGACATAATCATGTTAACATCCAGATATACTAACGACCTTGTCCGACCAACCAACAAAGAGGTATTAAGTGTTTACACGCTAATCCCTCATTTCAAAGCTGAACTGACGTAATCCCGTGAACACAATCACTTATGGTGTGATCCACAAGTGTTAGCGATTTTATACATGTTTATTCGACGCTTACAGCATTGTATCCATTTCAATAAATTCCTATAATTTTATGTGCCTTTACGTTACTAATAAATTTCAAAATATATTGAGTAAAATAAATTTATTGGAGTTAATAAATTATATAAAATATACACAAGAATTCCGATGCATGTGTAATGTTACAATTAAACAGATTCTACGGCTTAAAATACTAACTAATTTCAGTTTGCTGAACATTTTGACAGTTTGTTTAGTAATACTGCGGGTTACGAGGAAATATTATTATTATACTGATATAATTAACTCTCTCAATGGGGTTAAATAATGCAGATGCGTGTTTCACAGAAAGCGTGAAGCAAAATTAAATTGTACAGGTATTGTAAGGACCACAAAGTGAAGTGGTAGCTGCACATTATCATATATCTAAAATGTATAAATATAATATTGGTTTTTGACTATTGAATAGACCATAAAACGATTCGTCACATTTTATTTGGAATTATTTTAATAGATATGGTCATACATCTAGTATTGTCCACTCTTCGTTCTTTGTGCAATCTGTCCTTCTTTGGAACGCCCTTCCTCTCGATATCAGGATATCCTCTAACCGCTATAGTTTAAAAAAAAAATTTCATCACCACTATCAGTAATGCTACTGAGACAGGTCTACTGGATAGGAAATAGGTAATAGTTCATTAGTTATATTATAATATGCATGTAGGTATGTTTATTGTTAAGTATAATAACTTTATGTATCTATGTATGTATTTGTAAGTATTATAAGGATACACCTATTTTATATTTTCATATTTTAAATATTTAAGTTAGTATGTATGGCTTAAGTATACTTTGTATGCACCTACCCAGTACATTCTCTGCATCACCCTAAGGTGAACTGGCAGAAAATGCCTCCGACATTAAATCCGCCTCTGTACATTTGTTTGTGCATAAACCTTTATGAATAAAATATAATAAATATATAAATTACATAATATATTAATATATAAGGTCTAATTAAAGCGAGGGATGGTTGAATATCAATAAGTAAAACAAAATATTAAGTAATTACATTAATACCATAATTTGCCATTAAATTTTTCTTCTCATCTTAAAGTTAGTAACCAATCTGATAGCATGGTTGCTTAGATGGGGTAAATAGGCATCTGGCTTAAGAAAATCGAACTTACTGTAGAGCTTAATCGTTTACGAATCGAATAAAAATACAATATAACTCGTTGGGTGTAAAAAAATTATACGTAAATCGCTGGCTTTTATGTCTTGTGCCCATCGCTCCTCATCTACTGTCAAACGTTTACGCTCAAAGCTGAGCCGTTGAGGTGTACACTGTTGGGTGGGCCGGCAAACCATACAAAAGGTTGAATGAATAAACGAATAATGTATGGCGTGGTCAGCCAAAATCACCGTCCATTTTTCCGGTGCACGCGATATTCTAATAAGCGAGTTTTTGCAGTTCGGTCCCGTGGTTTTGACTGATAGTGGGAAATGGGAACGATACCTATCTGTAGTTTTTTAACACTAGCATTAGAAACTCATGATAGTGGTCCATACGACCGTAAGATATTGCTATAACTTTGTATTGTTGGTTATATAAGAAAATGGATAACCTACCTGAGTTTCTTGCTGGTATCTTCTCAGTAGAACCAACTTGCCGAACCAGCGAAACAATCATTTACAAATGGTTTATTTATGTACTTTAATTTAGTATTTTTTTTTTAAATTGTTTGACATGAAATTGTAAAATTTTGACATTCATTATGTGCTCTCTATGTGCCTAAGCTGAATATTCTTTGATTCTTTGATTGAAGACTACCTTCTCATAATTTTTACTATACGATGTTTGCCTAAGTATCTGTGTGTTCGACAGATATATATCACACCGAATACCCTGTAGGTATAGAGGTGCACTTTACACACATATTTTACCAGTTATTTCGTTGGTCCCACGTAATAGAGGGCAAGTCTATTACTCTTAATACCCGTCACACCTTTATTCCTTTATTCAAATTAAAATTTCAACAGCCAGGACAGATATAACATACCGCTAAATAGAATCTCAGCACTCCAGCAGAAGGCTTCGGAACTGGATATAAATTCCCAGCCCTTTTTAGATTATTAGGGCTTTGAATTTTCGATTCTTAATATCAAAATATCAAAACTTCTTGTGCTAAAATAATTTGATATACAGTTACATACTAAATGAATCGTAAATTTTGGTAAACTAATTAAAAATGTCGGTGAAAGCATCTATTCATATGAAAACATGAATTCTAAACAGTAACAAGATAATTATGAGTCATATAAATACATCTTATAAAAAACTATTTTATTATTTTGACCTCATCTGTCCGAGATGTAACGAGATGTTTTTCATAATTGAATTTCGAATACAAAATTTTCCGCTTTTAAATTTTCCTCGAGTGTAGGTACAGGTCGCGAGGGGTAAGAGGAGATTTGCATTTGTGTGAGTGCAGTGTACGTGAACGTATTATGTGACCTCTTTTGTACACCACTACAAAAAGAGTTTTTACTCTACTTTTCGTGGTCACTCACACAAATGCAAAGCTCCGCTTATCCCTCGCAAACTGTATCTACTTATTAGTGATTGGAGACATTTTAGCCAATAGAATGCAAAGAATTGGTATTGCGACGTGTTTGTATGTGTTGTATGTTGTTTATTATATTAGTTTTTAAATTACAAGTTAAGTGTGCTACCCAAAATCTACTAATTTACATTAAAATTTTAATAGTAGGTAAGTAGTGTAGTGACATGAACGACTTACTAAAAGCATCGAAAGTGATGTTCATAGCCCTCAAAGACTGTTTGTGCTATAAACCGTGGCCATTCGATATTTTTACGACACTCGTTGTCTGGACAAGAACAATTCAAGCAAGTACTTATATCATTTTATGAGCAATAAAAAATTCTAACGAGATGTAACGATAAACGTGATTATGTGATAATCTATTTGGTTATAGCGGTGACATTACAAATACAAATTGTTTCTTTTTTATTCCGCAGCCCAAGGCTGAGGCCGCTCTCACATCCTTTGTCGGGCGTTTCTGATACATACGTAGAAGGTATTTCCAGTGGCGCCCGGCGGGTTAGAGACTCTAGAAAGAGAGAGATCTACAATTTAAATAGATTTTTTTTTTTCATGTATAAGTATTTTTTTGTATTGAATAGTCCATTCAGACTAACAGGAGCCGAGTGGCATATTATATTATAGGTAAACCTATAGTATTAATATTATATCTGTTGAAACTTCATACCTATATTATTTGCTATTATTTACATAAGATAAAAACTCGTAACATAAATTTAATTCCCACGGATCAAATCTCAAACGACAAAATAGATAACTAAACTCAAAGGTATTAAAAAGTAAAATCAATTTTCCGAGAAACGAAAGCGCATTCACAGCTCACCTGGCAAGTTGGCCTACATTGCCCATTGGTTCAATAACCATATATGGCCAAAACCATATACAGCCAATGTTTGCTCTCAGTAATTAATATAATTAATAATATTTATGCACCAAAATGGTGTTGATTTGAATTAAATGACTTGCTTTTTGGAGGGGTTATTAATATTTTTTTTTGATACGTTTTCATTGAATTTAGGGAAAGTTAACCAATTCGTTATACAGTTTACAAAATAAATAGAAACTAAAACCTTTTTGTGTGGTCGGCAGTGCATCGGCTTTCGACTCCGGAGTCTTGGGTTCGATTCCCGGGTCGAATCAAATATTTGTGTGATCCACAAATTTTTGTTTCGGAGTTTGGATGTTTTCTATGTATGTTATGTATGTATTTAGAAATATATAGGTACGTATGTTTATCAGTTTTCTAGATCCCATAGCACAAGCTTATAGCTTAGTTTGGGCTAGATGATGTTGTGTGAGAATGTCCAAAAAAATATTAAAAAAAAAAATTTATAGGTTTGCTCTTATTAACGTATTTTCATTAGGCCTTAATTTGGCATCGCCGCCCAGACGACGCGGCAACCCGAGAGGCGGAGCTTTATCAGGCTTACAGGGAGGCTAAAGGTAATCTCCAGGAGACAATAAAGCGGGCCAAGACGGCGGCCCGCGAGGAGCTCCTGGAGACCCTGCAGCAGAACCCATGGGGGCGCCCGTACCTACAGGTCAGGGAGAAACTCCGACCTAGGGCGCCCCCACTGACCCAGAGTCTCCAGCCGCAGCAGCTGGAGCGGGTCATGGGCTCCCTGTTTCCGACGAGCGCGGAGGAGTACGTCCCTCCGCGCATGGCTCCGTCTCTGCCCGACGCGGATAGCATCAGTGAAGACGACGTACCCGAAGTCAGGGTGGGGGAGCTAGGTGCGGTAGTACTCCGGCTTAAACGCCGGAAAATCACTGCCCCCGGACCCGACGGCATTCCTGGCCGTGCATGGGTCCTGGCCCTCGAAGAACTCGGGCCTCGACTGATGGGGCTCTTTAGCGCATGCCTCGAAAGGGGCCAGTTTCCCAAGGTGTGGAGGACGGGGAAACTGGTCCTGATCCGTAAGGCGGGGCGGCCGGTGGACTCACCGTCCGGATACCGGCCGATCGTGTTGCTCGACGAGGTGTGTAAGCTCTTTGAGCGAATTATCGCGGAACGCCTCGTCGAGCATCTCTCGACGGTGGGGCCAGACCTGGCGGACAACCAGTACGGTTTCCGTCGGGGACGCTCCACCGTGAGCGCGATCATGCGCGTTAGGAGCCTGACGGAGGAAGCAGTCTCTCAGGGCAGGGTGGTGGTGGCGGTGTCTCTTGACATCGCCAACGCGTTCAACACCTTGCCATGGAGCTGCGTTAGGGAGGCGCTCGTGTATCACGAAACGCCTCTCTACCTCCGTCGTATTGTCGGGGCCTATCTCTCGGAGAGGGCCATAGCTTTCCCCAGCTGGCTCGGGCCAGCTCGGCAAGATGTGTCGTGCGGTGTTCCGCAGGGGTCGGTCCTGGGGCCGCTTCTGTGGAACATCGGCTACGACTGGGTGCTGCGGGGTGCGTTGCCTGAGGGCGTCGGCGTAACGTGCTACGCCGACGATACCCTCGTCACGGCGCGGGGTGCAACGTACCAGGAGGCAGCACTCAAGGTCACGACGGGTGTTGCTCAAGTCGTGGGTCGGATACGGCGGCTGGGACTGGACTCTGCACTCTGCGGCTGGGTGGCCTTGCACAAGTCCGAGGTTCTGTGTTTTCACAGACCTCGGAACGGTCCACCTGAAGGTTCCAGCATAAATGTGGGAGGCGTTAGCATCGGCATCAAGCCCTCGATGAAGTATCTAGGGATCGTACTTGATAGCCGATGGAACTTCGGACCACATTTCCGAAGTTTGGTCCCCAAGGTGACACAGGCATCGCGACTGATGCCCAACCTAAAGGGACCCAACGCTTCCTGCAGGAGACTGTACCTGGGGATCGTGCGGAGTATGGCCCTATACGGGGCTCCCGTATGGGCGGCGCGGTTGACGGCCAACAACTCAACGCTCCTTAACAGACCGTTGAGGACCTTGGCCGTCAAAACAATAAGGGGCTACCGCACGATCTCCGGAGAGGCTGCATGTCTCCTAGCCGGGACCCCTCCATGGGACCTGGAAGCGAGAGCCCTTGCGTTATTGTTCCAATGGCGCAAGGAGGCGCTGGAGCGGGACCACAGGCCTGCGTCTCGAGAAATCGATGACCGGCGGTCCCAACTCCGACAGGATCTCATGGAGTCATGGAGGGTGCGACTTGAGCAACCCAAGTGGGGTGCCACCATCATCGCGGCGGTGAGACCGATCATGGACGATTGGCTGCAGAGGCAGCATGGTGACCTCACGTATCGTGCGACGCAGATCGTTACCGGGCATGGATGCTTCGGTAGCTATCTGTTTCGCATCCGTCGTGAGGTCACACCCCGGTGTCAACACTGCGAGGTTTCCGACGACGACACCGCACTCCACACGTTGGTGGAGTGCTCAGCGTGGGCGAGTCAGCGCCGGGACCTCGTAGTGGGTCTGGGCGTGGATACCCTCTCGCTGGAGACCATGCTTCAAGCCATGGTCTCTAGCGGGAGTAGGTGGAACGCGGCCGTGTCCTTCTGCGAGCAAGTAGTGCTCGCGAAGGAGGCGGCCGAAAGGGAGAGGGAGCGTACCCTCCCCGCCGAGTTCCGTAGTCAGCGGCGAGGACGCCGCAGACTCATCTACGTCCAAGACCATCGACCTCCATGATCGGGGCCTGAGGACGGCGGGATCGCCACCCGTCATCCTTACAGAAGCAGGCTAGAAGGGTTGCGTGCTGCGGGGCCTTTGCCCCATAGCACGCAACCAGATTCACTCACTGACGCGGGATAAAACCCGACCCCAACGACGCGGGATTCACATCCCGACCCAACCCCCGCAGAGACCACAGAGGTGGTCAAAGTCCGCCGGGCGCCACTGGAAATACGTTCTGCTTGTAACCAGAGACGCCCGGCAACGGACGTTAGAGCGGCCGCGGCCTTGGGTCGCGGAACTAACAAAAAAAAAAAAAAAGGCCTTAATTTCAAAAGATTTCTTTTTATGTATTTGCTTATATGAACTTAAAAAAAATTAAATACATACATACTCGATTGCTATAATATATTAATTGATCTAAGGTTAAAATACTTAATAATAAATGTATAAGATTATTTATATTGTAGATAGGTACTTATTTATAGCTAAAGAGTTTATTTGGTAAAATGCGCTAATTTCTGCAACGAATGAATTATTTTTTTGTCATTCCATGTTTATGTCAGAATCTTGATTAGCTGTGAAACGATTAAATTATGATTAAATTTAGACGAAACTGCTGGGAACAGCTTGTAGGTTATATGGTCAATGGTTGGTGAAAACATTTTGTTACATAAACCAACTTGAATGCGGCAAAAACCCGTTAAAATTCATGTTAAACAGATGACCATGGTTAAGCGTGAATTGGTCATAAATTCTCCATGGGGTTTAAAGGCAATGGTGTATTGAAAGCTAAGCGAAGAACGAACCAGCTTCTTAAACTTGTGCATAGCCTAATATTGTGTAAAGTGTGAAACAACATGTGATTCTCATATTTCATGACATTCTCTTCAGCTTTATACCTAATATTTAAAAAAGCCAGACATAGAAATCTCGTCTTCATCCTCGAAGAGGTTAACAGAGGCGCTTATTAGTTACTAGCGGATGGTCGCGGCTTCACCCGCTTGAAAAATTATATATACAAAAACCTTCCTCAAGAACCACTCTATACGTTGCTTAAACCGCAACAAAATCCGTTGCGTAGTTTTAAAGATCTAAGCGTACAGCGGAAGCGATTTTGTTTTATAATATGTAGTCACATATTTATCCTCGTAGGTGTAAACAGAGGCGCTTAGTTTAATTAGTATTAATATAGGTACTTACCTAAAGTAATATTATATTATTGTCAGTGGTATACAAACCTATAGCATGTCACTTTCTTAAGGTACGCATTGCACGATTTATAGAGGCTAAAGCAAGTTTTGTTTTAGACATTTTCTACATGACATTTTTATGACATACGTTGAATATTTTATCATTTGCCCACCTTTCTCGAAGTTGTAGTTATTTTTACATTTATGATTTAAATATTAACAGTGCGTACTTAGATGTTATCGAATTAATATAGAACCTCATAAAACGGATTTCAATTTTAAATTAATTATGTTCTATTGCTATCTTTTTTTCGACATTTAAAGTTCCATGTTAGCGGCAATAGGCTCGTTTTCTATTAGGTGGGAGTAAGGACCAACAAAATAACCGGGAAATATAAAGTATCTAAAGGAAATAAAAACTATCATTGGATAGCGGGATGATTGTGAAAACAATTTTGATTTACCTACAACATACTCTCTGACTCTTGCGGCTACACGCTCGTCAAATTTTATACTAAAACCTTTCCTGAGAACCACTTAATACGTTAGTGAAAATCGCATCAAAATCTGATGCGTAGTTTTAAAGATCTAAGCATACATAGGGACAGACAGACATAGGAAGTGACTTTGTTTTATACCTCTACTAGCGACCCGCCCCGGCTTCGCACAGGTGCAATGTAGACTATGTAGCACGTCAGTCTTAAAATTCAAATATCCCAATGCAAATATTTGTATGCCATTTGCATTGGTTGAATGATTGTTTTTATCTGTGGTAGAATGATTGTCTTTATCTGTGGTATTAAAAAGTCTTTGAATTTCAATGCCAAACAATGTTCACACACTACTGACATGCTACCTATTGATACTATACGATCTTCCTTGAATCGATGGATCGCAATTCATGGCAGAATTTTCTTTATTTACCCACGAATTAGTTCTGGCTCTCTGTATTTGATTTCTATTCTATCTTGGCTGAGGCTCTGCAGGTGATTCTCTGGCCCTCTGTAATCGATGCCTACCCCTATCCTGACTGAGGCGAGCCTCAAGCTCGTCAGACGATTCTTTGGCTCTCCGAACAATAGTGATCGGAGAGCCAAAGAATCGTCTTTCTCGATCCTGGCTGCGGCGAGCCTCACGCGCAACTGAGGATTCTCTTACTCTTTCAGCTCTATATCTAGCCCGAAGCTGGCTTCCCTAGACGATTCATCGTCTCTAGCTGAACGTGCTCTTTGGGCATTCCTTGTACGACGATTTTTGAACGACGACGTCTTTCAGACATTAATTTATACCTATCCTATTCAGTTCTTTTTTGAACTTAAATACCGTACCTTTATACCAGTTTTTTTTGCCATCCACCAAATAAGTGCGGTTTAAAAATTAACCTTATTACCGACTAAAGTACGAACATACAATTTCGAAAACTTGTAGAACGGAAAAGCACGTTTTGCCTTAAAAAAGAATTACTTTTTAATCTAATTCCCATTCAAGGTATACTATGAATTTCGAAAAAAATGTCGAATGAATTAAATGAATGGAAATGAATTTTGAATGAAAAAGAAAATACTATCATACAATTTACAATATACTACCTATTAAAACTGCTTCGGTGGCGTGGTCGGTAGTGCATCGGCTTTCGACTCCGGAGTCTCGGGTTCGATTCCCGGGTCGAATCAAATATTTGTGTGATCCACAAATGTTTGTTTCGGAGTTTGGGTGTTTTCTATGTATATTAGGTGTGTATTTAGAAATATATAAGTATGTTTATCAGTTGTCCCATAGCACAAGCTTATAGCTTAGTTTGGGCTAGATGACATTATGTGAGAATGTCCAACAATATATATTTTATTAATCTGTAATATCTTCGATATTCATTTAAATTACATGCATACAAAATGTATTTAAGGTACTTTAGGGTATTGGATAAGGATTTATGCTGTATTGTTTAAAATCGCTTTGTGTTCACTGCAGTCATTAGCCACCGCCGCGCTGTTATTTTTTTTTTCATCACGAGATATCTCTTAAGTCATTCGTCCAAATTAAATGCACAACGTATATAAAGTATTCAATTAGATAAGGACGCCACGCGCCGCCACGGCAACTCTCACAGTACACAGGAATACTATAGAGAGTGACCCTCAACTTGACGACCCAGTAATGTGCCTCTTCACGCTTCGCTTAAAGAACCCAGGGTTATATGTTGGAGGAAACACGTGCGCGGGCAGGGCGTCCCAAGCCACCATCGTTCGGCAGAGAAACGAACGTTTAAAACGCTCAGTTCTCGCGAAGATGGTTTCCACGGTACGAGAGTGACATCTCTGCCCGGCACGCGTTGTTCGGGATCGGAAGGGAGAGGGTGGGATCAGATTGAAGAGCTCTTCAGAACACTCACCGTGAATGAATGACTGTGAGTTATGCTTAAGAGATAGACATATGCTATCACGGATTTTTTTGTAGACCTTTCTATGGTGTACAATACTGTTGTGCATTATTTTGATCTGTCTCGTAGGGTTTCGTCAGCGTTTGCAATAAAAGCGCAAAAAAATGTTTATTTACGACATTACATTAGAAATCTCTAAAATAATCGGTATTACTCTAGTATATTATACATGTATTATACATTAAAACCTTCCTGTTGAATCACTCTATCTATTAAACCGCATCAAAATCCGTTGCGTAGTTTTAAAGATCTAAGCATACATAGGGACAGACAGACAGGAAAAGCGACTTTGTTTTATACTATGTAAAGATTACTATGGTAAGATAAGATACAATTCCTAAGGAATATCTTGAGTTAGACGTGATGGGGTACTCTAGGAATTTACCATCAAATAATGTACCTCAAGAGGTGCGATTTTACGTACCTAAAGAACCAACAATTGTGAGAAAAAGGCCACAAAATTATATGGTTTGAGATAAAACAATGGTTCTCACAGAGTCTGAATTGCAACTCTGCCAAAGGCTATTTGGATCCGAAATGGGACACAAACCGTTAACCTACTTCAAACATTTTCCATTATTAAAATGGTAGGAAACAACTACATACCTAAACATTTACTACTAGTGTTTCTGTGAACCGTAGACTTCGGGAGCGGCTTTGTTTAGAAAATTTCTTCTTCAATTTTCTTTGTTACTCTTTTATTTGTCATCCAATCCAAAAAATATCATTCAAATGTTGTTCATTGTAAGCAAGGAGTGTGTGTGTAAAGTTTCATGCAAATCGGTTGATAAATACGGCCTCAAACATGATCTGACAGAACCCGTAGATGGGTACAGACGAAAGAATTCTCCCCAGTCTGCAAGTTGAAACGGAGCCTTCGGTCGCTTCGCTCCCTCAGTCAATAAGAGCCAAATATATATCCAGGACTTAAGTCATTGTTACCTGCACGTAGTACACTTACTGAGAGAAGACAATACGCGAGCCCCTTATTAACCCTCGGCATGCCTGGTGACCGAAAGTTACACGGTATGCCTTGTAAGGGTCTTACGGACCTGGACTATTAGCCCCCTATAAACATGTAGTAGTGTATTAAACTAGTGTATTAAATTAATTGATACGCTAGCATTATAATATGCTACAGTATGTAATAAAAATAACCCAGAATCAATATGTTTTGTTATTTATACTTATAATTAAACGTAAGCAGCGAGTTTAACAAAAGCGTAAGCGTAGAGTTTTTACTTTGCATCATGTATGAAAGTTGTATTTAAATAACAGGTACACGCGTACTTAAATCACATCTTTGTTCTAAAGAACTGTACCCTGGACTGAAATGGCGGGTGTCGGAAGTCGAGAGACTCATAACGGTCCGCTACTGAAGAAATGGCTTAATTTTTTTTTTATTACACCAGGTTCGCCAAATTGACGGCACCCACCTGATGGATAGCCGATGTGACGTCGGGCGATTGTGGGCGACTTACACAGTACGCAATATGTACTAAGAGTGATTATCAACTTGGCGACCTAGTGATATGCCTCTTTACGCCCCGCTTGAAGAATCCTGGGTTGTAAGTGGGAGGATACGAGCACGGGTAGGGCGTTCCAGGCCTCGATCGATCTGATCTCGATCAGAGGAACTGGATAATGTACCTAGGTATAAGAAACGCCTCTCTCTACCCTATCGGGGATAAATATGTAATTATGACGTGTGTAGAAAACAACCCAGGAATCTTGTAGAAAAGTTACATACTTATTCAATAATAATGAAATACACAATTATCTCATCGCTTTAAAATTTAATAGTGCAAAAATAGGTAGGTTATGAAACGTATCGTGTGGTTGGAGAGCATTATGCTTAATGGTGTTAATATTACCATCTACCTACTGACTTCCCACGTGCTATTGCAATAGTCTGTGGTTTGTGATTCATTTGAGTTTACGTGATCGTTGATATTAATGATAATTGAAAGGAAACTGCCAAAGGTTCGAGTCAGAAGCTAAAAATACAAACCAAAGTGAAGCAAAGAAGTTTTATTTTTGGTACAAAATTAATTGTATTACTGGAAGGTTGTCAGGTAAAATAAGCTAAATCATAAGAAATATTTGGCATCGTAAGCTCATGTATCGTCAACTACTACACACAGTTGCATATGATTTGACTGGTGCTCCTAAAACTGTATAAATGAAAGGTACAGTACTAGTATTTTGCACAAAACAAAAAAACCGGCCACACTCCCGCACAAGGGCTTCCGTACCAAAACGGCAAAAAAATCACGCTTGTTGTATGGGAGGCCCCCTTAAATATTTATTATATTCTGTTTTTAAGTATTTGTTGTTATAGAGGCAACAGAAATACTCGTACATCGTCTCTGAAAATTTCAACTTTCTAGCTATCACGGTTCATAACATACAGCCCAAGACAGACGGGTGAACAGCGAAGTTTAAGTAATAGGGTTCCCGTTTTAACCTTTGGGTACGGAACCTTATAAAGGAAGTTTTTAAATGTTTTTAAAATTGAAATAATTTTTCGGCATCCTAAAAAGATTAATAAATTATAATATTACTTTGTGGATTAATAATGAATCCTTATTGGATGCTTGTAATTAATCCTCGTTTATATAAATTCAATTCATTCAATTGTTTGTAATTAATAATTAATAAATTTAGGATGTCTTTTCAAATCGCTGTCCAATTTAAAAAGTTCTTACTTTATTAAAAAGGTTCAATACAAATCAAAATAATACAGTTTATTGGCTGATTACCTCAAATCGTGTCTTGTTCAGCGTTTTATTGAGATACACGTCTTCCACACCGCCTACTCCTAATAAGTAAAGTCACGATCAAATCGCTTCAATAAACCATTCATGGTGAATAAAACCTTTACAAGGTAACGTATAATTATTAGTGCAAAGAACAAATACCAACTATTCATCATACCATATTTCGTAACCATCACTAATCATATGTTTAGTTTTTAATTCCTCTCAGTAAACGTTAAATCTTAAACAAACATTTCGGCAAAGATTAGTGACATCATCTGTACTAAACTTACGCGCAAAATTAGGCGGTATTTTGCGTTGTAAGTTGTAAGCGAGTGGCGAGAAATTACTCGCATATACAGGCAAGCACTATAACTTAGAAATTACAAGTCTTTCAATCAATATTTTTGCCCAAAACCCAACGGTGGATGGAATGCGTGAAAGAAGATATGACAAGGAAAGGAGTGACTGAAGAGATGACGTCTGACAGGGATGTGTGAAGGAGGATGACATATTGCGCCGACCCCAAATAATTGGGATAAGGGCAGGTAGATGATGATGCTGATGATTTGTATAGGTACTCTTTTAACCAATCACGACGTTAATGCGGTTTTTTTGTCACACTTTAGTTCTGCGATCACGAAATGCCTAGGCAGATCTCTATCCGCCCTATTTACCGATTGGTTCACGACATGAATATCACATACCATTAGACGAAAATCATACTTTTTTGCACATTTTGTTACTCATTCGTGTCAGTTTCACGTCACGTAGGTAGGTAGCTAATAAAGGGTGTCTTTAGGAAATATGTATACAAACACCGGAGCATTGTCTCTCGATCCGTAGGTTGCCTACCACTAAGTTCTTGGTGGAGACTTCTTAATATTAAAAATTACATTCACCCTTCCGTTGCTAATGAGCGCCAAACTGAAGGATTTAAAATAATAAAATTAATCTTTATTAGTCTTAAAAGTAGTTTTCACAATTTAAAATAATTTACATGTTTCACAAACAAAACTGTATTAAGTATATACTTTTACCATTAGTGTAGAAAGCTTGTTTTATATTTTGAAAGAAAAAAAAAGAAAGAAAAAGTCTTTAATAAGTACAAAAAAAGATGACACAACACAATTGAAAAGATGTTACACAATTTCGCACAAAAGCTCAAAGGAAACCAAAAAAAAGTACTTAAGAAATAATTAAATAAAAATAAAAAAAGGGTTGAAAACAAGTAACGGAGACAGACAAGCAAACAAAAATAAAAATACAGATAGGTAAGTACAAAAAAAAGTGGGATATTTCATTATATTTAGAGCAAGGGTAAGTATAAACCGCCGGGTGCCACTGGAAATACCTCTTGGTGTGTACCAGAGACGCCCAGCAATGGAGGAAGGAGCGGCCGTGGCATTAGGCCCCGGACTAAAAAAAAGGGTAAGTATAAATAGTAATGTGTGTTGGGTAATATTTCGATGCATTGTAAGATTAAAAAAAAATCGAAATAGATTGCGTAAATTATTTCTATATTGCCGCTACCGCTTATGAATTGGTGTACTGTATTATACATGTTATTTAAGTACGAGTATGTTATCTTTAGATCTGCGTGGTAACGTAATATTTGTGATACGTGCTACATGACTTGTGAACTGTATGGAGCGGGTAGGGACACTAGAGGTGCGACAAATCTTCGATCTTTACTAGGTATACCTTCTAAAATAGTAAAAAAAATGTCTGACTGTGCTATAAATAAAATGACCAAAAAAAAACCTCAAACATTAACACAAAAACCCGTCGGAATGAGACAATATCGGTTCACGTAGTCGAAAGATTTTAAGTAACAAATATACAAACCATACAGTTGAATTAAGAACCTCCTCCTTTTTATGAAGTCAGTTAAAGCTAACACTTACTGGAATGGAATCAGGCGTTACCTGGCGAAAGTCCATGATAAAACAATGGTTTAAGATGTTGATTTTTTTATATAATTGCACTAATTTCGCTAAAAACGAAAACGAAATTATATTTATTCGAATATACCTAGTAAATAATAAATTTATGTCACGATCGCGTACTATATAGCTAGAGTAGGGCTGCATTGGTATGTCATCGACATATCGATGCCACGACACTAGGTAATGCGTTTCCGTGAGAAAACTCGACACAATTGTGAGAAACTGGAACTCCAACTATCTATCGCTACGTAAAAGGTATTTTGTGTTTGAATGTTTTGAAGGGCTTTCACATCTTGTTAACACAAAATTAGAGTGTGTTCGTCTCAAAACAATTACATACAACACAAATATTCAACAAAGATAGTTAACATTAAAATGTGACCGTTTAGGTGTTTGTTTGTTTGTTTACCCAGTCTAACTGGTTTTATGTATAGAATCTGCCCTACTGCAAAATTGCTATACGTTCCGGGTTTGCTCTTGAAAGAATCGTGGGACATCCCGAAGCTTAGTGGTGCGACGACATTCGTCGGATAGCGGGCGTTGTGTGGATGAAATTGCAGAAGATTGGAAGGGGCGTAAGGCGTTGTTGGAGAGGCCTCTGTTCAGCAGTGAACTGGGCTGATAATGATGATAATCTTCTACTTTTGTTTGTTCGAGCATCACGCAAAAACGACCAGCAGTTGTTTAAGGTTCAAACTTTTTTAGGTAATGAAAAGAATCAAGTTTGATACCAAGACGACGTTCTATTGTGATGAAAATGGTTTGGGCCAGTAAAATTGGGATTGCGGAAATTATTGACAGGCTGGCAGAGCCGCAGTATTTAGATAGTTTGGAAGGTAATAAAACTGAATCATCGATGACCCCTTAACGCTTCGAGTAGTGTGAATAGCAAGAAATTCTCTCCAGTTCTTTGTAAATGAAATCACATTACCTTAGTTCTAAGAACTCAGTTATCAGATTAGCAAAAAAGAAAATAATGATAATACATAAAAAGAAGAATTTTCACCGACCATCATCTAGTCTCAAACCAAACTGAACTGGTTTATTATGTGAACTAGATTTCTGACTTCAGATACTTGCAAATACATATAACTAAGTGCACTTACTATACAGAAAAGGCTCGGTAAACAAATATTTGCAGATCGTAAAAATACTTTTTATTTTGATGATCGTAAAAAAAACTAGAACTGTTCTCGCTACTGCATTGTACTCATACATTAGGGTCCAACCAAACTGGTCAGGGCAATAGGGTAGATGAATGTTTATTTATTCGGCAAACGATACAAATTTTAGAATTCGTTTATGAAAATGTCATTTTATACGAGTCGATTCGTGCGAATTATGGGAGAAGATTTCAAAATAATATACAGAATTCTGATGACTGTGCGTTCACTATAAATCTTATCACCTTCATTTTAAGATAAGTCTGTAGTTGTACGAAGTACGAAAAACACAACAAATATTCGAATCTCTTATAGAAATCTTTATAATACGCTTATATTTTTAGAGTATACCTTTAATCATATTAAGCAACAAAGAAAATGTATGTACTAAAAATATTTACACTACAAAATATTGTTTAAAAATTCTCCGCGTCATTGCTGACTGGGAAGGTTCCCAGAATGCTGGCTGTGAATGTTGGATGGCGATACTAATTCTTTGGGCAGAAAATAGTCAGCATTTTGGTCCTGAGAAGCATTGATTAAGCGTTTCGCAATGTATATATGAAGGCGGCGAGCACTCGGACAACATGACTCCAGTGTCTCAACCCCAAATGGCTCAAATATGTAATCACCTGCTAGGTTTCCATAATGGTATCTTTATTAAATTATTTATTTTAACTGCAGGCAACCACCCAATTGGCAAACCGTGTGGGACCAAAGACAATCATTCGTTTCATAACTTATAATCGATAACATTTATAATGATATCACATTCTTCTAATTTTGTTTCAAATTGATTTGACTTGAGATATAAATCTGTACTTTCATTTGATTGATCGTCTGTAGATTTATTTTTGATATTTACTTTCAATTGATTAATCGACTATTGTTTACATAACTGGTTGACTGTAATCGATTATAGTAACACATCTATGGATATTATTGTCGCGCATCCTTGTTGCAGTACTTTGGCTGAAACGTTTAAAATGATATGAGTATAACGCTATATTTAAATATCATGAGAGGCCATTAAAATAATAGTAAGTAACTTATGTCATTCCGATGTCAAAAATTACTTAATAGTGTCTCACTGTAATCACACTACTCTGGTGTTACGTTCGGGAACTTACTGGTGTGCTCCTTGGCTTTTACGGTACACTATGGAGCAGTACATCTGCCATGATCAAACTGGAGATACATAATCTGGAGGAGATGTACTGTTGCGGCGAAACTGGAGGTTGTGATATCCCGCAGCTGCTAGGGTCGTCAGAGGTGACTCTCCGTTGACCAGCATAGGGCACAGTGGAGAGCAGCGGAGGTGGTTCGCTCGGTCATAGCATAGACTGTTGGCCGTGGTCTGTGCCATGGCCAATCTACAGACAGGACCTTTGTATGTAGATTACCTTCTCTACTATCTTCTGTGCTATGTTCTGCTCTAGGGTAGAGCACGAATGGAATAACACTTCAAATCTTAAAAATATTCGCAACTTTAAGTTTTCAAGACATAAAAACATGACTTTTTAAACTCGTATTTACTTTGTACCCCACTGACGTTCAGGGTTACTCAGTAAAATTAAATACTATTTTTATTATAACCTTTTATACACCAATAAACTTTACTAAACCTAAAATAAGACACTCTGAGGTTTGCCTTGCGAATCTGGCGGTAAATGTAAATGTAGAAGCATTTTCTTTTTTTGACGTTCATTAGTGTTACTTTGTGACCTACATGAATAAAGATATGGAGAGCAAAAATAACCAAAAATAGGACATCAATTTCAACATAAGTAACTTTAAACACTGTTTTTTGTACTACTCTACTTTTATTTTTTACGGAAAAATGTGTCGTAGACGCGACAATTTAAAAATTAAATAGGTAAATACTACGGTAAACTACGAGATATGGAAATTATAAAAAACGCCTTTTGAGCACTGAGGTATTGATATAAATACGATTCTTGATGATGATGATTGATATAAATACGTATATATGGGAATAGCGAGCATTCCGACACAAACACAAAACACAAGTATACTAGCCGCAATCTTCAACGACTTCCCAATACTAATGGCAGGGTCGGACAGGATTCCGAAAACATTTATCTTCGACAAAAAATACAAGATCCATTTATATGAGGACGACAACGTCGAAGGCCTCAACATCCATGAATTCAGAGTCTTCACTGACGGATCCAAAACTGCATCTGGGACAGGCAGCGGAGTATTCTCCGAAGACCTCCAGATCAGACTAGCTACACCACTAGGATCCTACAACACAGTATTTCAAGCTGAAAGCCATGCGATTCTAGAAGCAGACACGGCAATAGCTGCAAGAGAGGTAAGGTACTCTAGTATTAGAATTATCTCGGACAGCAAGTCGGTTCTACAAGCCCTTGACAGTAGCATTGTCAATTCGGGTCTCATCTACAACTGTCATCAGCGCTTGACTGAGATAAGTAGGTACAACCACGTCACATTACAGTGGATTAAAGGACACAGCGGCTCTAGAGGTAATGACGCAGCGGACGAGCTTGCCAGAAGGGGCTCGAGCCAAACGTCCATTGGACCATAACCAATCCTACCAATTCCGGTAGGTACTATACGAACACTTCTGGCACACAAAACTTACACACAACACAACACACTGTGGACAGGTCTGTCGGACTGTCGGCAGGCAAATGAGGCTATGCCTGTACTCAATCGTCGGCTAGCCGGCAGACTTGCGACGTTGAAAAAATCCCTTCTCCGTCTATTCACAAGTGTCATTACGGGGCATTGCCTCCTAAACAAACACCTACACACTATCGGTGTTACAGACAGTCCCCTTTGCAGGGCTTGTATGGCTGAGGACGAGACGGTCAGTCATCTAATCCTGCGCTGTGAGGAAGTCCATAACTACAGGGCAAGGCATCTCGGGTCTCCAGGATCAATTCCTGAAGCTCTGCGCAACGTGCGGGGCCGGCTGGCGTTCCTGGAAGAGATCGGTTGGCTCGAGTCAGAGAGTCCCACCCACACGCAAAACCCGCGCACTAGACGTGGACTTGCGGAGATCAGCCCGTGACTACAAGTAAAAGTACCAGAGCCAATTCTACTAATTCCGGTAGGTATTATACGAACACGTCTGGCACACAAAACTTACACACAACACACTGTGGACAGGTCTGTCGGACTGTCGGCAGGCGAGGGAGGCTCTGCCTGTACTCAATCGTCGGCTAGCCGGCAGACTTGTGACGTTGAAAAAATCCCATTTCCGTCTATTCACAAATGTCATTACGGGGCATTGCCTCCTAAACAAACACCTACACACTATCGGTGTTACAGACGGTCCCCTTTGCAGGGCTTGCATGACTGAGGACGAGACGGTCAGCCATCTAATCCTGCGCTGTGAGGAAGTCCAAGACTACAGGGCAAGGCATCTCGGGTCTCCAGGATCAATCCCTGAAGCTCTGCAAAACGTGCGGGGCCTGCTGGCGTTCCTGGAAGAGATCGGTTGGCTCGAGTGAGAGAGTCCCACCCACACGCTAAACCCGCGCACTAGACGTGGACTTGCGGAGATCAGCCCGTGACTACAAGTACAAGTACATAGCGAGCATTCGTTGAAGGCAAACGAGAATCGGCCTTTGGCGTGTCAGGAGAAGCTTTACATACAGCCTGTGGATGGCTATAAGCTGATAATGATATACCTACAATGTAATTGTATTAAGGGCTTACGAAAAAACAATAGTGGTCCAGTATCAATTCCAAACAATAGGCTTACTTCAATTCACGGTGGCAATAATTTGTCAACACCGCTCGTCATTTGTCAAAACTATCCGTAATTTGTCAGTCTCGTCCACGATTTGTCAAATATTGTCAGACATTGTCAGATAACTTGCCACTGCGGTGGTCCATTGATTCTTTTATTTATTATTGTTATGCTTAATTTGGCTATCTCTATACGATAATAAGCTATTGGATATTTCTAAACGCTTCATTTAAATAAGTACGGATTATATTCAAAAGGCACGGAGATAGATCATAAATTATTTTTTTTTTGTCTTTCAAAGCAATGAGTTTGCTTAAACTATTCTTAAAATATTAACACTGTTACCGTTAGTTTGGCAGAACTCCGGTAGGTGGATCCAACGCTAACCTTAATGAAAATTATGAATATGATTATAAAGCAGAATTTTGATGTTGTCGGTGGTGGTCATCGTAGCTCAGTGGTCAGAGTATTCCCCCTGTTAGGGAAAGGCCGTGGGTTCGAGTCCTGCTGATGACATTAGTGTTTGTGATCTATTTATAATTTCTTTCTTAATAGATCGTAATAATACCTTCTTTAATATATATAGGTAGTACCTATGAACTCTAATGTCTTTCGCCACAGCGTCTCTGAAACGTTAGGGAACCTATTATAACTTATAGGGGTTGTAAAAGCACCACCACCATCCAGCCAGTTCTGCGTTGTTGATTTAGGATATTATAGGACAACTATCTGACAAACTTTCAGAATGCCTCGAGGACCTTCTCTGATATGCGCAGTACTTCTCAGTCTATAATTCATTACTGTTCCTGATACACTGCCAGTTGTCAGTTGTCAGTTGTCACAAATGTTATTTTAATTATTGACATAATATATTACAATTAGAAACCAAACCAACATAACATAACTCCCACTAGTTACCTACCTTGCTTCACTCGCGAAAGCTCTAGCCACAATAATTGGCGAAAGTGGCATTTGAATACAATGAAACAAGCGTATATTTTGCATCATGAATAAAACATGGTTATTTCAATGCGTTTTTATGCAATATTGTAATGATATACCGTACTGGAGAGTGGGTGAAATGGATGGATCAATCGTTCTGAGAATTATATGAATGTTTGATTATAATTTGGGTGAATTATTATGATCTAACTAGATATTGGCACTACACTTTGGTACCACTTGGTACACTTTGGTACCACAGGGACCAAATTTAAAAAAAAACAAAAAACATTACAGACACAAAAAACAGAAACAATATGTAATATTATGATCTGCAAATTAAATTACATTAATACAAACTGAGTACGTGCGATATAACAAGATTAAAATCAAAAACAGGATATTTTTAAATTTTTTGGCAGTCCGTATGCTAGGATTATCTCTGAAGATATCGAATAGATTTCCTTGAGGTTTTCACAGATAGATTTAAACACAGCTCAGAGCAACTTAGCTATAGGTTTTGTTTCACCAAAATCATATAATATATATAATATAATACATAAGATAAGATAGGATAAGATAATATATTTATTTATTATTATTCATGTTATTAATTTAGTACATATAATTCAATTAATTATTTAATTTATAAATGATTCAATTACATATTCAATCGATTACAATTCATTAATTAGTATTATTGCGGTCAAATTAGAAAATAAAAATATAATGTTAGCATCGTAGCCTTCACAATGTTAGATCCTCAAGAAAAATTTTAAGAAAACTTTACATTATAGTAGGACTTTTCGATCAGCAATTTTTTTAACACTATTTTAAAGTTATAATTATTTAACAATTTAATATTCTTGGGTATTTTATTATAGATTAATGGGGCCATGCATGTCACACTTTTATGTAGAAGTGTAGTCTTAGCGGGATGCACACATAACCTAGCATTATCACGCCGATTTCGATCGACTTTGTCCATCAATCGAGGAAACAAAAGTGGGTTATGTCTAGTAAATGTAGCAACTTCTAAAATATATTGAGGGTAACGTCAGGTTATTGTACTGTTGAAAAAACGGCTTACAGCTTTCAGTTACAGATTACTAAATAGTTACTACGTTCAGTGCTTGGTACACCAAACATCGCACGGATACACCGTTTCTGCATTTTTAACACCATATTGTTGTCAGTTGAGTTACTCCAAATTACCCTGTATCTAAAACCATGCTAGACCATCTCTACTAGACCATGGTATGCTGAGAGTAAAGCATCTCTGTTAATAACTGGTGCAATCTTATACAGAGCATATGATAAACTACTTTTTTTTTTTACAAAGTATGTCAATTTGTTCTTTAAAGTTCAATTTATTGTCCATAGTCAAACCTAGAAAACGTGCAGTCACAACGTCTTCTATTACCACCTGATTATGTCTAGACCTGCATATACCTGGTACTAGTCGTTTAGAAATATTTATTTATTTATTTATTTTTATTTATTTATTTCATCAAGAACTACATCTATCTTTACAGGCATAACCCAATACGGTAGTATAGTGACAGCATTAGATATTATATTTAAATTAAAAACTAACCTATTTGTAACAAATTACATACATTGTGACTCTCGTGAACTCACTCAGCGAACAACCAAAGATATCAATCTCCTCACCCACTAGATCGAGAGTGCGAAACGCCCGAGACAGCGGCGCCCGACGCCTCCCCCAGCAGGTTGGTACGTGCCCTAGGAACAACCAGCAAGCAAGGGCGCCGTCTTCGCCACACGAATCGATCCGGCACATTCAATATAAGAGAATCAGTCAAATTTATTTTTACATGCTATTTTAGCCATGCCTTTTACATAATATATGTATTTTTAGATGCTTCTCCGTTTTTCAAGAGAGGATGACTCCAGCTTGGATGTGCTGGTCCTTTACCCTTTAAACGCAATAAATTTAATCAATACAAAGATCATGGTTTATTGTAAAACCAACAGTCCAGCAAAACCACCTGAGTTTAACAATTCCGCAATAAATTACATTTAATCTACACGTCAAGATCTTAAACGATATACTTTAAGAAAAAGTTATAGCCTCCACACATCCTGCGCACACGCGGCCAAACGATTTATTAATTGGCCACGTAATTATCGATAAATCATTGATTGATATTGAATTACCGAGGGCAGGATTTGTAGAATTCGTATGAATCATATTAAGTTAATACGGTCAAGAGTAGCTAGTTCTTGGTCCAGGGTTGGCACAAATATTTTGCAACTGTGATTAAGTAGATAGGTAGGTACTAGATGACGTTCACTTTATCGAACTTGTTCTGTATTTAATAAGAAATTGAGATAAATTGTATCATAGCAGTTCTGCTGTGTTTTTTGTTATTAATTCCGCACTAAAGGTCGATTCAAACATATCAGCTAAACCTCAGTGATCTGTCAATTCTGACACGGTGCCGGCACAGTTCAGAATAAGTGCAAATTATTCTTTCAATCTCTCTCTGAACGCATCTCCATAAATGTCAGTGCCAGTAATGAATGACTGAATCGTCGCTAACAACACTGACATGTCAGGAGACGTTCAAAGATAATATACCTACTGAACATTGCGGTACTGAGTCAGAACTGAGGCGTCCCTGTGGCTTCACAGATGCTGTGAATTGACCTTAACGATTCATTGCCAAGCACTCCTCATATAAAGTGGCTAATCCCTAAATCTATACTCTTTGTTACCTTGCAATGGTGTTTGATGGAACAGTTTTGAGTTTCCGACACCTTCTAGTTCTTAGATAACATAGTTTTACCCATAGAGATATGGTCCATGGTTTTATACTGTAAAGTTTTGCTATTGTGTGAAAACGGTTGAACCATGATTATTAACAACCATGATTAGCAACCTACACAATCGTGTAAATAACAGAATAAACAAATAATTACGACATAATTTCTTTTAAATAAATTCTTCATAATTTTAAACAAGACATGCCATAAACAAAACGATCTATCAAATGATGACCCTATATAATTTGTTTATAAATAATAGCAATAAATAATTTTAGAAAGTACGTGTAGCTTTCCAAATAATAATATATGTGCACAGTGATCTATAAGTAGACCTATCAAGTTACACTATCGATGCGCGGGATTCGACACGGTTGCCACCAAAATATATGGTTATTCAGGCTAATATTAAAGAGAAATGTTTTTTTACAGCTAAAGGTTAATTTTGCGTGATCGATGAGTGTTGAAGAATTGTGTTTGTGTTTAAGTAGTAGGTATTTTATTTGCGTCTAGGTTTTAGGTAACCAGACTTGAAGGCCTTTCGCATACATCGACACAAAATACTTGAAATCAAGAAAATAATATAATATTAAATATGGGTGTTTCGAAAGCATAGTCATAATTATTTAGATATAAACTAGGTATGCAATACATTCTGCTGTTGCAATAATTGAGCTGAGTTTGTCGATCCGGGTCGAACTCCTAAACGACTGGACCGATCTTTATGAATTCAGATATATGCACTCACGGTGATGGTCACTATGACCGTGATACACGAGTCGTCTAAGAAAGAGCTTCGTAAACTCCGCTCAATTATTTAAGTCATAAAAACTGAAATGTCATCGACAGGACTTAGAACCCACGGGCCTTGCCTCACAAGAGGAATGTTTTAATTACTACGATGGCTACGATGACCATACCGACATCATCTAACCTTTGCTTCATGCTTTGGTTAGAGTGCTGCCGATGAAAATTATTTTTTTGGCAAACTCATTGCTTTTAATTACAGAAAATATTAGCCGTGATTTTAATATACCACCGTAACGTATAATTCTGGGCGTCACGGAACACCTTCGAAAGGATAATACCAACGTCAAGAAGTCGCAAGGACTTCAAAAAACGACCAATCGACTCTACGGTCGTAACTAGTATAACCCCAGGGCACCACCAATGCGAAACACAAGGGTGAAAGGACTGCTCTAAATTTTATAGACAAAATTTACTTAAACCATTACAGTTTACCCTAGTTCGTATATTTTGTTATAGCTTATGTCACTCCAGGATAAAGTGGGTACAATGAGTTCGTACTCATTACACCCACTTTCTAATCTTACTAGGAGCTACGGTCGCTGTCGTGGTACTGCGCTGCAATTGAGCGAAGCGACTATTGTAATTGTTTTGGTCAAAAACTTATTTGTTCAATAACTTTTTTTGAGGGTCCTAAATCAACATTCGGTCTCGAATAAAACCTGCTCCTGAGAATGCTTGATTTTTGAGTGAAAAAATCATGAAAATCGGTTGGGTAGTTGTCGAGAAACAATTTCACATGGAGTTGCATTTGAGTCACCTGATAAGGAGCTCCGCTTGCTACGCTCGCTTCGCTCAAAAATTAATGTAGTCTTTAGACTAGAAACTACATCAATTTTAAGTATACTTCCAGTTGGTTCTGTTATCGAAACCGAGTCCAATTTTTTTTTAAACGGTGGTACATTCACTGTGTATAATAATTAAACATATGAGGCATAGGCCTCCCCCAAAGAGGGAGAAATTCAGCCTACATATAACACGCTGGCCAGTCGGGTTGTTATAGGGTTTTGAGCACACGCTGGCGGTCTGTCCAGCTTGGGACACGCAGCGCCTTGCCCTTGTCGCAGTCATCTGATCGGATCTCTCACTGGCAGCTATCATACGTTCCATGGTTACTTGTGAGAGATTTTTCACCGCAGTTGCGTCCTTCTGCAAGGAGGTCGTCTCGCAGAAGGAGAGTGCGGAGCGGGTCACGGAGAGCAATGCTCTTGCTCGCAATGACCCGATCTCGCCCGACGCCCTGGACGGAATAGACGCGCGTATGCACGCCTCATGCCGCCCTGATTGTGGCAGCGGGTGTGAGAGTTGGGGTCTGCTCTCCACCCGCATCATGCCACCCGCGAGGGCGTGACATCCGTGTGTGCCTGGACGTCGCCCGTAGAGAGTCCTTAGTGAGGTATCGAATCGAATATAGAGACGGTGCCCAGTCACACCTGGGGCACGCGCCAGGGGGTCGCTGAAGAAGTAGCAAAATTGTTCCCGGCCCCCCCTTAAACAGGCGCAGAGCACACTGCAGGGTTTTTAGTGTGTGCAAACTATACATCACCGCGCGGTGTCCTCGCACCGTGCAGTATTCGTTAGGAATCACCCCTGAGTAAACAAAAAAAAAAGGGTTTTGAGACGAGATTTCCTTCTCTACTTGTTTTCTCTATTTTCGACCTACCTAATATAAAATTAAATAATGGTAAATATAAGTTAATAAAAAATACATAATTATACTCATAAATTGAATGAATACAATAAAGTCGTAAAGTTTACGAAAAGTTACTATACACTGCTCTCTGAGCTCAGTTTTACAATCGTACTTGGACAATGTCCGGAAAAGTTACGAACTTTCTTGTATAGCTAGCAATACAATCGGTATTAATGTTTATTTAAAAATAACATAACATAAAACAATATTTAATTATACACACACACACACACATATCACGCCTAAATCCTCGAAGGGGTAGGCAGAGGTGCATTACACACCCACAATTTGCCAGTATTTTTAGTCCCACGTAATAGGGGGCAAGCCAATTGCCGTCTCCAGGCACATTTATAATGGGTTATGTCTAAAATAGACGAATGAATTTAATAAAAAGTAGCAGCTATATTGTAATTTTGAAAAAGATCTGAAACTCGTTGCCTTTTCATCAATATTGCATTGCATTGCATTTCATCTTACGTGCCAGTCGCTATGACACAGCCAATTAAAGTCCTGGGTGTCTTGGACTATTATATATAATTATACATAATAGTATTATTACCAAATAACAACTATAATAATATAATAATGAATAAAAAATATAAAATTCAATACATACTAGTGACGATAAATGATGATAATGTTTGTTTCGGAGTTTGGATGCTTTCTATGTATGTTATGTATGTATTTAGAAATATATAAGTATGAAATATATATCCCATAGCACAAGCTTATAGCGTAGTTTGGGCTAGATGACATTGTGTGAGCATGACTAACAATATTTATTTATGATTTATTTATTACTAGCAACCCTTAGCGAAAAATGCGCAAATAATAATTTTTTACTTTTTGTCAAATTTCTAATCTTATCGCACCACTTGAGACCACGAACTTTCCAACGGTGTGCCACACTTGACTGTGCGGCTCTTAGTTTAGGAGGAGAAGCGGCTTCACTGGCGTATTATATATATAGATTATTTATTATAAATAAAAAATATTTTTTAGATTTTTTAGCTTTTTACTCTAATGAGTAAAAATCTATTTGCTTATTATTTATATATTTTATGTTATTATATATATTATATATTTTATATTATATGTTATTACTTATAGTTCACAACTCTTGACATAACTTCGTAATCGAAGGTACTTATGTCAAGAGTTGTGAACTATTTTTCTACTGAAGTTCTATTATAATTTAATGAAAACTGTCAGTTTTTTATACTGTCCACACATACGTATTATGTAATCTCAAAGGAAACCGATTGAATTGAATGCGGACATCTTGAAAGATCCTTAAAAGGGTGACCACAAATTAAAAACCACACAACTTTTAAGTATTATAAGATTTCTGGTTAGGTTCCGTACCTAAATTAAAATATATCATAATCATATATTTATTCTTGCTATTTTTGGTAAAGTAAAAAAAAAATATGGTACACTTTTATAATAGAGTAAATGTTTATATACTTTTTCTACCATACGCGTAGAAGCCTTGCATGCAATGGCCTTAATGACGGTTAAAATATGTGCATATTAAAGGATGTTGTATAATTACCCTATATTTCACCATATATATTATTACCAGCGTATGTAGTGTGTGTGTATTTTTTCAATTTGCATATTGAAAAAATACATACACTAAATACGCCGGTCATAATTTCACCACTCACATTTGTGCTCCTACGTAATAAGAGGAGAGTTTATTGAGCGAAGCGAGCCGAAGGCGAGCGGAGCTCTCAACGGGTGACTCAAATTATTTTTCAAACGATTTATGTTAAATTGTTTCTCGGCGAATACTCGGCCGATTTCGGATTTTCTTGCACTCATCAATAGCTTACAGAATTACCCAGGTTATTACGATGCCAGAATTTTGAATAAAAACTCGCTTCGCTCAAATATATGCTGCAGCGTAACGGTACGTTTCGCGACTGCGGCGACCTAGTTGCAGTAACTGGGCTTGTAAAGTTTGCCAGAGCCTTATCTGTTTATTGGCAAGTGCACCACGTGCTTGGATGATTTGGGCCACCGAGATGTTGATGCACCCCCTAAAAATACTAATCTAATAAAAACCAAGTAATATTTAACAATTCTTCCACATATTTATGTATTTCAAAGCAATGAGTTTGCTTAATCCCGCCGATGATATCAGTTTTTGTGATCTATTTATAATTTCTTTCTTAATATTTTAATTCTTCCACAACTGCATTGTAGATTTTTTCGTACAACATTGTATTTAAGTGAGGAGGATTTCTTCAAAAACTAAGTAACGCCAAATAACAGCACGCCCCCTGTTGGTATATTCATTCAGCAATGTCCATTACTGTCTGTCCAACTTTAAGACCTGAATGAAAAATACATTAAACATTTTTCCGTTGGAAGTAGAATCGCCATTTTGAATTTCATATAGTTTTTTTTTAGGAATTTAATCGGCATCCCTTTCGAATAAAGAATTGTGTGCCGAGTTTTGTTCTCTTTTCGTTTCCTCAATGCCTGTTCATTTTTTGTTCAAGTACAGTTAAGTTACATTCAATTCAAAAATGTTTTGTAAAAAGCTTTTGGAAGTAATTGTTTGCGATTGCTACTGTTCATTTTAATCGGCAATTTTCATTGACTTACTTTTAAACCGACTTTAAAAAGGAAGAAGTTATGCGGTAATGAAGGTATTTTTGGTAAGTATTAGGTACTGTCTTTGCATTAAGTCATTCATATAAATTTTATTTGGTTTGACACTAGATGCTATGTGATGTTATGCCCTCTATTCCGCAGCACTGCACGCGTTTCGGCCGCGTATTAGAAACATCAGACACTTTATCAGACAGACCTTTGTGTGCCTAGTTATTCTTCTGCCTTTTCCAATCTTCTGCATCTGCTCTACTACTGATATGGCCGTCTTCGAGATTGTAGAATCGAGGTAGATATTTAAAATTTATTTAAATCTAAATGTATTGATACTGACAGTAATACTGTCAAGGTATCTGCACAGTGTAAATTTAGCAGATTGCTACGCGTACAGAAGTGTTTTTCTTACACTTAACATCATGTCTGAGGAGTCAAACCTGAGTGCCTTCAAGTCCTAAGTAAATACGAGGTAAGGAACCTTTTAGAACTCCATTTCCTTGCATATGAACTTTTTACAAAAATGGTGGTGATTTGTAATACGTATAGTATCAGACATACAACGAAGTAGGTACCACCTGGCTTGATTGATTCACATTGAGCTTTGTTAAATGCACACATTTCGCCAATTATTAAATTGGACCGACATACCTAAATGGGGCAATTTAAGTCTTGCCACTAGCCGGAAATGCCCGGAAACATTTTGGCATATCCATAGTTTATTGACAAATAACACAACTACACCTATGTATACATCGTTTTTAGCAAGTTAACACTGATTGATAGTATAAGCTTTATGCCTACCACACGAATATTATTTGCTACAAATAATTATATACAGAGAAATAAAAACATACCATTCAATCTTAAATAAGTTTACAACAGAGCGGTCAAATGAACGTTCATCAATTTTAAATAGTTGAATGAATTCGACCACAGACGGTGCATGTTTTATTAATATAAGTTGTCCGATTCACCAAAAATCGATAAAGTATCGATTAAGCAGTCACAGAAAAGTACTCATTCATTCAACAATCGATGAAAAAATACATCCGGTTCTGATCGCATCGATACAAAATTGATAACTAGGTAATGTAAATTTAACTCGACATTACCGTTTAATCGGTAATTAACGAGGCGATGAATCGATTAAAGTAAAATCTGCATATCTAATCAATTACTATTTTTAATGATTAACTAGCACGCATATGTTCAAACTAATACACAAAGAGGAGTTGTACCAAGAAGTATTTTGATTTATATTTTTTACAGATATACTCGTAATAAGATAAGTATTTTACCTTCTTTTTTAATTTGCGCGGCCACTCCCATGTTATGTTCGTTGCCAGGCGTCACTGGTACGCAGGCAAAAGGTATTTCCAGTGGCGCACGGCGGATTTTGGCCACTTGTGTGGCCTCTTAGAAGGTAATTTTACCTAACCTAAATAGTAGGTTGCTTAAGTACTTTATAACAACAAGGACAAAATTATAAGTCGATCTTAAGATACCTGATGTTATTTTCTTAAAAAAACTAAGAGCTGCGGTCCCTTTTGCGGTAACTTTTTTTGAGGGTCCTAAATCAAAATTCGTTCTCGAACAAAACCTGCTCCTGAGAATGTTTGTTTGTTGAGTGAAAAAATCATGAAAATCGGTTGGGTAGTAATGTCGAGAAGCAATTTCACATCGAGTTGCATTTGAGTCACCTGATAAGGAGCTCCGCTCGCTCAATAACCTCAAAATTTCGTTTGACCTTAGAATGTAAGACCTTAGCATACCACTTATGCGACAATTTAAGCCAAAAATAAAAAATAAGATAAACATTTCCAATAATATTCATATACATCCAAAAGTTAATATTGAGATAGAGTTTTTACCAACCCCTATATATACTCGTATATCAAACAGCTGACTAAGATTATAGTTACGTTTCTTCAGATTCAGATCACGTTGATTCAGATGTTTTTCATTCAGTTTTATTGCTTCTACGCGAGGCCTGAGACGTACGGACATGCGTTTGCGCAGTGAAATCGTACCTTTACTTTATTGGCCGATTGTTTGAGTCGTTTATGGATTTTTTGAAAAACCTTTAAGTGTTTATTTATTAAAGTACTGTTCAATGGAATGTTCCACACCTGTGACTTTCTTTAAATTCTTGACGTTTTTATTTAACGTACAGTCGAGTAATATTCTTATAATTTAAAACAATGGAAAATATTATGTTTAATTTTTAAAAAATAATAGCATAAGTTTCGCTCCAAACAAACGTTATAAACGTCGACATATTTATGTTTCACCTCGACGTTTATAACGTTTGTTTGGAGCGAAAGTTATGCTATTATTTTTTTTTAATTAAACATCATATTATTTACCATTGTTTTGTCATGGACTTTCGCCAGGTAAAGCCTGATTCCATTCAGTCTTATAATGTTGTTACGTTTTTTTTTAATTAGTATGTACGACCCTACTTTACTAAGGACTCTCTTCGAACAATAATTCTCGTTATTATATGATTTTTTTAATGCCATTACTAATTCAAGTTGTATATTTAATTGCGTAAAAAAGTGTTTACTATTGTATGTAAAACAAGGTTGCCCGTTACGTATGCTTATAAAATATATCTTTAAAACTACGCAACGGATTTTGATGCGGTTTTCATCAATGGATAGAGTGGTTATCGAGGAAGATTTTTGTCTCGCTGGCGTCCGCTAGTACCCAACAAAACATAACTTAAATTTTAAACTGTACCCGTAACACTGTATTACACTGTAATATTTGTTCTGTCTGTCATAATTTTACAATGTTATTTTCAACAAACTAAGTATACAAAAAAAATACAAACAAACAACAAAGTCCTATTAAATATCAAGTATTTACATCTAGTTAACTGTAGAAAACAATAAACATTTCAACAAAAAAGCTATAACTATGTCGATCATACTGTACAACAATTTGAACCGAGTCCTGCCATTCACATAAAGTCTTGTCATTAAAAACATTATCCTGTTACTCACATTGACGTTTATGCAATTGACGAGAAACGTTTCGATAAGATTTTTTACTCAACTTTCCGAGTGTGTTTGCGCACTGAATAATGAATTTTTGCGCATGAGTTGCTGAGTATGTCGCGGAATTTTGACATTGGTTCCGTAGCTGCAGAAATTTGATTTCTTTTCCTTACTGATTAAATAAATTTCGTTTCTAATGAATTTGTTTTTTTTTTACATTTTACGTACAAAACTTAGAATGTTTTTAATTATCATAAAGTAGATATTTTTAATGCAGCAAAAATAACAGAGCTTCAGATATTTCTAGTAAGTAACATTCATACTGAATTCTTATATCTAGGCCATTTTTTGTATTACATCCAATAAAACAACAAAAGTGGAAAAATATGGATAAGTAATGCATCTCTGCCTGCCTTCTCGTTCGAGGGCTTGATTATGAGTCATAAAAGTGTCACTTACAATAAAAAAGTTCACATGTTTATCGTTGGTCCCTAAGTACCAACTGCATTCCCATGCACTTCGGCAATTATTTCTTTTCTTTTATTAAATGGCGATCACGACACAATAAAATTAAAAGTCAACGTTTAACTTTTCAGAATGGTGTTGAAGTTTTTGTTAACATAGTTTTGTAACAGGACTTTCGTATAAAGGGGGACATGATCCAATATGGTATAAGTTTTTTCTTGATCTACTGGTTCTAACTGCTACCCATAATTCAAGCATACACGATATACCATATTCGCAATTATTAAATAGCAATGCAGTTTACCATGTGCCTTAAATAGTCTATAATTTTTAACTGACAATTCCAACGGGTTTATTTTTAAATTGTTGCCACTGATAACAAAAAATCTAGCAGACTTGGTCATAAATAAGTTTTAGCCATACCTACTTCTTACCATTTGTGGATCTGAATATTGTTTTCATCTCTTTATCAAATCTCAGGACCAGAACGCTGGCTATTTTCTGGCCCAAAGAATAATTAAGAATCGCCATCCAACGTGGCAACACAGCCAGCATTCTTCCCAGTCGGCAATGTAAATGTAAATATTTTTAGTATATAATTATGTATATTGTAATTCTTATTGCACAAGGTTTTCAAAATCTTTTTTGGATTCTTAACTTTTTTTCCAAAAACTTTTTTAAATAAACATAAATGCGTATAAAATGAGTATTTATAATTATATTCTGTGGTGCGACCACTAGGTAAAAAATGGTTTCTATTTTTAACAAGCACCAAATTTATCTAAATCAACAATAAGCACATTTTTACATAAATTACAAATAAAAATTAACCCAAGGATGACAATATAAATAAATCAAAGAATTTACATACGCGGAGATTAATCTATCCTCTATGGTAATCCGGACAAAAAGTCGATATGCCTCGTCGGTAGCTGTTCGGGAGATTTGAATACATTTTAAATTTATTAGTATAATCGGCTTACGGTTAATATGAACATGGGTGCATGTGCGTTTTTATTATTTTATGGTTTGAAGCGGTTACGTTGAAGATCACCTTATGTGACCCAATAAATTCTTAGATGCTTATATTTACATTTTGGTGTTTTTAAAATTCTTTATATGGATAGTGTATGATATTTATGCGATGACGTATTGACTCTAAAATATATGGTAAAATAGTGCAAAATGCAAATCAGTGCAGTATTTTTTAAGTTTATCACGAACAGACAAACAGACAGACACTGCAGAGGAGTTTGTTTTGTAATATATACGATTTGGTTATTTTTTGATTTAAAAACTTATTTTTTTGAAAAAAATTAGGCGACATTCCTACATACAAGTATTACAAAACAAACTCCTCTGCAGCGTCTGTCTGTTCGTGATTAATTAAAAAAACACTGGACTGATTTGCATGCTGCTTTCACTGATGGATAGTGTTTCTTGAGGAAAGTTTTGGTATATGGCGTGTCACGGGCGAAGCCGTGGGTTTCTGCTAGTACAGTATAAAACGTAGTTGTTGTTGCTCAATGTGCAATTTTTAATTTATGAGGCTATGATGTCATAAATAGTTTTTTTTTTATTAATTAGGACTATTTTAATATTTTTTTAAAAGCAATAAGTAAATAGTAGTAAGTGACCACAATATTCATGTTTTACGGAATAGTATCATATTAACGAACCTAAACTATTTTTCTTTGAAATAAGCCTTTGTCAGTTCACAAAATATAATTTGTCGGCGACTCCTAAGCCTATGTTATACAGCGTATTAAAAACGTAATCCTCACGAATGTCATCCCTCTGAAATTATACACAAATTTACTGAGCCCTTGGGTACTCTAGGCAAACGAGTTGTCATCGGTCAACAAAACCTCGGCTCAAGGCCAGGCCGCGGCCGAGCGTCTCTAGTTCACACGCAGAAGGTATTACCAGGGGCGCCCGGCAGCAGTCAACGAAACCTAACCTACAAAATTGTTCATAAAATGAAAACTACTGGGCCAAACTATGTTTAATAATTTTATGGGACCAAACGGCATCTATTCCGCCCTAAACTAAAGAAAAATCGTAAATCGGAACATTAATCTCGGTGTACATAAAAATATACCGATCGAATGGAAAACCTTCTCCTGAAGTCCTTTAAAAGTACTGAATTGCGCAGCAATGTATATGTAATTGCGCAACAAGTATATCTAATTGCGCAACAAGTATAAAAATGCAGAAGTTAAAAAAAAAACGAAAATTTAATAATAACGTTACCGTAATCGTAGCTTAGTGGCAGAGCATTCCTCTTGTTAAGGCCGTAGGTCTTAAGGCTGTAGGTTCGAGTCCAGCCGATGACATTCGTTTTGCAATTTATAATTTCTATCTAAATATTTACTGCTTCGGTGGCGTAGTCGGTAGTGCATCTGCTTTCGACGCCGGAGTCTCGGGTTCGATTCCCGGTCGGGACAAACTTTGTGTGAAGATAGATACGTTTGTGCCGAAGTCTGGGTGTTTCCTATGTATAATATGTATGTATTTACAAAAAAAAAATGTAGATATATAAGTATTTATATCAGTTTATCTAGTACTCATATCACAAGCTCTGCTTAGTTTGAGACTAGATGGCGTTGTGTAAATTGCCCTAACATATTTTTTTTTTATTTTTTATTTTTTTATTTATCTGACTGCAAAGAACTGGGACCAAATAATTATCGGAATAGGACCAAATTAAAATGGGACACACTTTTAATTAAAAAAAATCGAAATCGGTTTACCCAGTCACAAGACAATAAGATAACAAACTAAAAAAAATAAAAATATATGTAATCTAATTGAGAACCTCCTTCTTTTTTTAGAAGTCGGTTCAAAGGGATGCATAGCGTCACCTACCTTGCACCGACTTTTTTATTTATTTAAGTAGTAATTGCCAACAACCGCAATGATAATTCCAGTAATTACTAAGATTTCATACCTGAAACAAAAATGTATTATAAATTAGTATGTACTTACTTATCTTTATAATAAATAACATTTTATAAGGGCACAGTTTGTCAGAGGTTTATCAGAGGTATAGTTTGACCGGGCGCCACTGAAAATACCTTCTAGTGCTTACCAGAAACGCCCGCGGACATAGAAGCGGTCTAAAATAAATAAAAAAAAAGTATAGTTTCTCCCGATTACCCATGATTATATTTATGCAGTTGATCTAAGGAATCTAAACCTGCCCCTAGTGGACTGATATCTACTTTATACTCGTACCCTGAATTCGATAATGGTTCTATGAAAGAGTTACGTCACTTATATGATGACTTAACAAAAAAATTGATCCGCTACTACTATAGAATGAAAAAAAAATAGTCTAAAATTATAAAAATATTTTAATATTTTTGAACTTTCTCACACAATGTCATCTAACCCAAATTAAGCTAATATAAGCTTATGCTATGGGATCTAGACGACTGATAAACATACTTATTCACTGAGGGAGCGAAGCGACCGAAGTCACCGTTTCAACTTGCAGACTGGGGAGAATTTCTTTCGTCTGTACCTCTACATCTACGGGTTCTTTCAGATCATGTTTGAGGCCGTATTTATCAACCGATTTGCATGAAACTTTACACACACACTCCTTGCTTACAATGAATAAACATTTGAATGATATTTTTTGGATTAGATGACAAATGAAAAAGTAGTAAAGAAAATTGAAGAAGAAATTTTCTAAACAAAGCCGCTCCCGAAGTCTACGGTTCACACATAACCACTAGTATATTTTTAAATACATACATATTATACTTAGAAGACACCCAAACTCCGAAATAAATATTTGTTGATCACACAAATATTTCATTCGACCCGGAATCCAACCTGTGGACCTCAGGGACGGCAGTCGCATACTCATACTACTGCGCCACCGAGGCAGTTATACAATCGGTAGGTAGGTGGAATATTGCATGTGCCATTAGTAAACTCCAAATACCGCAAAAATTCCTTCATAATAAGAGCGTGCAAAGACTATAACGTGATAGCTCGGGAGTTCGAAGGTGTTGATTTGTTCCATTATAGTTCTCTGAGCGTGAAAAGATTGCTGAGTAATGCATTCTTTGATTGGTTAGGGTTGTAAGGGAATAAGTAATCTAGGTACCTATTTTTTCTTTATTATGTTGTTATTGGGTAGTGTGTTGCATCACACTGATTGCTGCGTATTTACTTACTTTTTTATAAAGTACATACTTGTAAATCATAAAATTCATCCTAATACAATAATATACAAAGATACCTCTCCATAACTAATGACATAAGTCTATTTTACTACCAGAACTCATATTTGTGAAGTCTTTTTTTTAAATACATAAATTAAAAAAATACTTAAACCAGCCCGTCGTCGTTTAAAAAACGACCACACACTAATGAATCCCATTTGAAACGCTTCTGTGAGGAGTCTCATTTTTATACTTGCGTTGAAAAGGGTTTGTGGAAGTAAATAAGCCCTTGAAACTTGACAGACGATAACTATCCCATAAATCAAATGATACCCTATAAATCCATCAAGGGACGCAGTAAATGTACCATCGCATTTTAGGGTTCCACATTAAAATGCATGGGACTGACAAATATATTTTCAAAAAAATTATCTCGCGGGAACACGGTTGGAACAATCAAATCAAAACATTTATAACATGCAAAAATTATAATGACGCCTATTTTCCTGAAGGACCATGCATATAAATATTATTCGCTCACTTTTTGGCAGTAACTTTGTTGGTCCCACGGAATAGGGGGCGAACCATCGTATAGCCGAGAATTTTGAGTGTTTGCCTGAGTCTCTTATGTTCATCAACTGCATCCCATGAACATGAGGATGACTTAGGCTCAGCTATTCTTAGTAGGGCCTTAATATCAACCCCAACGACGCGGGATTTTCATTCCGACCTACCCCCGAAGAGGCCACACAGGTGGCCAAAGTCCGCCGGGCGGGCTGGTGTCACCAGAGACGCCCGCAGCAATGGACATGGGAGCGGTCGCGATCTCGCGGAATTAAAAAAAAAGGGGGCCTTAATATTATTCATTATATACAAACTCCTCCCTTGTACTTTTGGAACCTAGAATTCTCTTTCCTGCTCCTTTCTCTGTTCTATTCACTCTTTGATTGTCTACTTTTTGTATATTTATAGGCTAATTAATGAACTTGAAAACTTCAACGCTTTATTATACTACGGAACCATAATATCGTAAAGCAGCAACGTTTAAGTTTAAACTTTAAACAAATTAAATTAACGAGATTTATACTTCAACTTTATAGTTACACAACACCGTTACAAAGGTTTAATCAGCTTAAACAATTAAGCCTATATCCTATTACGAAGATGGTATCATCTAAGTACAGCGCATAAAAAAAGTATTGTTTGATTAGGTGATGAACCCTTTTGATAAATGGATGTTGTAAAAAATAGTGACTGATGTGTACAATATGATACAAAAAAATAATTAATAGACATTATAAATAGGATTTTTTAAATTTGGGTTGATTTTTTAATCTGTTTTCATCAGCGCTCTGGTCCAATACTATAGCGATGTAACTACTCGTATCATAAAAAAAATCGTCACCGAAGTCCGGACATTTGCACTAGCCACTCTAAGGTCTAGGCTCCCATGGCTAGCATGGTGTGACACGTCTCACTGGCGGGCGCGGAATGTGGCGGAAATACCTTCCGCGCCTGATGATAAACACCTTTGTACATACATACATAAAATCACGCCTCTTTCTTGTAGGCAAAGACCACGGATTTCCACTTCCTACGATCCTGGCATACTTCTTTCGCTTCCTCAACTTTCATTAATGTACTCATGCATGCTCGCCGGTTATGGGTGCTTTTAACCTGGCCTTTATTCAAGACCTTTGCGATTTTGGTCGCCATAAGTCCACCTAGGTCGACCCTTACTAGCTTGTCCATTCGCACTCGCTTCATATATCTGTTTTGTCAGTCTCCTATCATCCATCCTCTCTAAATGACCGAACCATCTAAGCATCCCTTTTTCAATTTAGCTCACTACATCTTCTGTCACACCTTTGTACTCGTAACAGCTTAAAGGTCAGGTAAAAGTGAAATCCGGACTAAAAAAAAATAAAGAAATTTCTCCAAAAATTTCTGCACGCTTTGGGCCAATGGACGGGTGATTGGCTAGGAAAAGCTAAGTTTTAGCAGTGTCATGTTTAAAATGCAGATGTGCAAGAGGCTATTTCAGTTTACAGACATTGCAGGCTGCAAGTAAGTACCTATTTTATAGTATTGAACCCTGTGAAATGTAAGCATAAACATGTAATACGCTTCTATTTGCCCATTTCCTATAAAATTTTGAAGGTTTTTAATGGGTTTCAATCACTTTTAATATCTTTATTATGCTGTACCTACATCAAAATAATTTACGTCTCAAAAGACAGAAAGAAACAATAATTTCTCCAACAGCGAGACATAATTTCCCTTACCCTATTTACAACGTAGAATAAGCCGCTTACTATCTACTGCTACTGCTTTTCCGAACTTGAGTACATTATTTCAGTAAATTTAATTAGTATCTCGCCACATTCATCTTCTAAAGCCGATATTGTAAAGGTGAAATTGGATCTTGTTGAAAACTAATTACGCACAAGTGGTACGTCCTGTGCCACTTTTGCCTACGATTGGCTGTGCCATAGCGGCTGGCACGTAAGATTTTGTTACCCTTCATCAACATTTCATCGCAAGGCATAGGATTTAATTTTTTTTTTCAAAATACTATATAGCTGCTACTTTTATTAAATTCATATAGCAATTTTAGACATAACCCATTATAAATGTGCCCGGTGACGGCAATAAGCCTGCCTCCTATTACGTGGCACTAAAAATATTGGCAAATTGTGGGTGTGCTATGCACTTCTGCCTACCCCTTCGAAAATATAGGCGTGATATGTTTGTGTGTTTTAATAATTTGACAATCACCCTACAACCCGCATTTAAGTAATTCAAACGGCTACGACAACAACACAATTTTCAACATCCTTTATAGAAAGTTTAAAAATCTGACCCAGCACAATTTGATTTCCTAATGGCATATTGTTATACAGAATGTTGTATTGTCCGTCAGCCTATTCATTTTTTAATAGCGACCTTATTCACTCTCCCTTATTTAATTTACTTTGTGTTATGAGAATGCCATACCTTTCCTGGTTGAAATCATTTGATATTTTTGTTATCATAATGAAGGATGTGAAAAAGTGCTATTTGTTGATCTATTTGGATCGTTACACGGCCTTTTTGTGTTACTTTTTTAAACGAAGATAATGAGGCTTTTATAATAGTGAAGCGTCACTGGCCTCGTGGCTAAAGTGTTGGTTTTGTGTTTCGAAGGGCGTGAGTTCGATCCCCGATCACCCGTAATCGTACATCGTAAATCGTACAGACGTAATTCCTAACACATTTATAACTTTCGCATTTTTAATATTAAATACATAGTAAGATAAGAAGAAGAGATTTATAATATTAGAGAAAGATGTATAGGGCTAGCTTCGCGGAAACTAGGAATACTGAATAAGGTAAAGCGATTCTTTACACCGCACCAGAGGTGTCTGCTGTACAAGACGCAGATTAGACCCTGCGTCGAATACTGCTCTCACCTCTGGGACGGCTCCGCGAAGTATTTGCTGGACGCTCTCGACGCTATGTAGCAAAGGGCTATCCGTATTATAAATTGTCCGGAGGTAACGGGAAGCCTTGAGCCGCTAGCTCAGCGCCGAACAATAGCTTCCTTGGCCGCATTCTACCGTATTTACCACGGCGAGTGTTCTGCAGAGCTCTTCAATCTGATCCCACCCTCTTTCTTCCGATCCCGAACAACGCGAACAACGCCGGGCAGAGATGCCACTCCCACACAATGGATAGCATGTTCGCGAGAACCAAACGTTTTAAACGTTCGTTTCTCTGCCGAACGATAGTGGCCTGGAACGCCCTGCCTGCTCACGTGTTTCCTCCATCATATAATCCTGGGTTCTTTAAGCGGAGCGTGAAGAGGCATATCAGTAGGTCGTCAAGTTGAGGGCCACTCTCTATAGTACTGTGTGTTGTGAGAGTGGCCCACAATCGCTAGACGTCGTTACGACTTACCACCAGGCGGGCGCCGTCAATTTGGCAACCCAATATAAAAAAGAAAAAAAAAGATAGTAATGATTAAGTTAAGTCACTTTTATTTTAGTTTATTAAACGAAGATTTATAAATAAGGTCAAAATGAAAATGTTGTTTACTAGGAGGTCCAATCGAGAATACAGTTTAAGCAAAATAAAAGTTTGGAGGTCCTAGCAGTAAAAAGAGATCGAAACGATATCATTTTAAGTTAAGGTCACTCACATCACTTGGAGATCCTACGATTCTTTGGATTTAATAGAAAAAAAAATTTCTGCCCAAAGGGATTTCATAGAAGTTTATGCAGACACATGTTTCATTACACAATTTTTTGGTCCCACTTAATTATAAGAATCTAGCCTTTTGAAGTTTTGGGAACTTTAGCACTATTTGCTTATCGCGTTATACTTATGCAAAGAAGTAAGGAAAAACAGGAAACTGAGGCTCTCAGATGTTATTCTAAACACAGCATAATTTGACGTCACTCACAAATTAAAGAGCAATTACCCCGTCGTTCGAGGCGAATAAGGGGGAAAAGCATGATGACTCAACAAAATGAACCAAATTTTTCATTATTATTTCATATTATGTTAATTTTAAATAACGAACATAATTTTCAAATTTAATATAAAAGTAGGTCAAAGTTCGAACCATACGTCAAAATAATTAGTTGGTAGAATTACAAGTGTCCTTTAAAGAGTACACTCTAATTACGGTCGATGAGGGATTCGTTTTAATTATATGTAATTGGCGATGGGAGTAGTTAAACGCTTGTTACGTCGCGTCGGTTGTACTAATAGAATGGATTTATTAAAGAAATTGTCATTTCTAAGTAATTTTACGAACACTATTAAATTGGACATTCGGAAGTTTTAGGGTTCCGTACCCAAAACGGTAAAACGGGAACGCTATTACTAAGACTTCGCAGTTCGTCCGTCCGTCTGTCACCAGGCTGTATCTCATGAACCGTGATAGTTTGAAAGTTGAAATATTCACAGATATATTTCTGTTGCTATAACCACAAATACAAAAAAGAACGCCAAATTATGATTTTTTTCAGGTTCTTCAAGCCAGCCATTTAGATTTTAGAGGGATGGGTCTGTTTTCGCAAAAAAACATTCTCTTTAAAGCTAAATATCTTGCAAACAGATGCTTAAATCAAAAAAATCATCTAAGGAACCTCTTTATGGTTTTAAAAGACCTATCTAATGATACCCGACATGAATATCATTTCCACTTCACATGAGGGTGTACCACAAAAAAAAAATCTTACAATTTTATTTTACCACTTTTTCGGCGTAGTAAATATGCCAAGTTTCATATTTCTAGCACTAATCGTAGGACGGATGGACGGACAGATATGACAAAAATAAGGGTATCGAGACTATACTTTACTACGGAACCCTAAAAACAGGATGTAAGAAATATTTAAGGTTTTTGAGTAAGTCATTTTTTGCAGTTTTTGTACGGAACCCTTTGTGCGCGGGCCCGACTCACACTTGGCTAGTTTTTTTTCTGTTCCTCTATCAAATTGTAAATAACTACTGAATCAATAGGCAACGCATATACATATTTGTTACACTAACTGATAGGGGCCAACGTTCCCCACAGGATCTTATACCTGGGGATCGTGCGAGTTATACCGCACCGTGAGGGTACCGCACGATATTGTCCGACTCATGTCTTCTGATGTCTCATATCCATTCAATAACGTACGAGGGACGTCCGGCAATGGCCGGTAGGGCGGTTCTAAAAGAAAAAGATGACGTTGTTTTACAATGAGTTAATCACTTTATCTTTTACGGATCAGTAATTAATGGTGGTAAATGCACCATGATATTATTATGATAGATATGGACAGACACAAGACAGACAATATGGCGACGAGCTTAATTATACGTAAGTACTGCTAAAAGTTCACCAAACTCCTTTGTATGTTAAACAAGCTGTCCCGGCGAGCTTCGTACAAATGTCTTCGCATAAATGGCTCTAATGTTTCGCTAAACTTGTTTTTCCTCCATAAGAACCTTCTCCTGATAGTAACGATCACAACAAAATAAGAAATAGCGAAATCGGTTTAGCTGCTCTCGAGATTTGCGCTTAGCAACACATTCATCGATTCATTTTTATATTTTAGATAAACATAACATAACATAACATCACGCCTTTTTCCCCGAAGGGGTAGGCAGAGGTGTACAAACACACCCACATCTCGCCTGCTATGTTAGGTCCCATGTAATAGGGGGCGAGCCTATTGCCATTTACCGGGCACAAGGTCCAGACTCTGGGATAATTATCTGGATAAAATTCTAAAGAGAATTATACATTATCCACCAGACCCGGGAATCGAACCCGAGACCTCGAGTGTGGCTGTCCGTCCGTACATAGATATTTACATACATATATTAGATAAGAACACAAATACAGTTCGATGCATCATAATTGAACTTATATAAGACTAAATGGATTCATTTCTTTATTTCTCACATTAACAGTCATTTAAACCTTACCTACATAAGATCTAAAAGCTTGTTAAAAACTAACCATAACAGGTAATAATTGTACGTTTTAGTTAACTTTCTATAGTGTTATATCGAGATCTTGTTAAAATGTATTAAGTAAGTCTAAATTTATGTACGGTGTGACCTTACTGGGTGTCAGGTTTTTATTTTGATCGTTACCGAGTTGTTCTGTGACACACAGCTCCATAGTTTATCGAGCGAGAGTTATAATATCAGATTAACACTACTACACTAACATACCTTTTTTTTTTTTTTTTTTTTAATTCCGCGGCTCAAGGCCGCGGCCCAAGGCCGCGGCCGCTCTAACGTCCGTTGCCGGGCGTCCCTGGTTACTAGCAGAGGGTATGTCCAGTGGCGCCCGGCGGACTTTGACCACCCCTGTGGTCTCTGCGGGTGTTTGGTCGGGACGAGAATCCCGCGTCATTGGGGTCGGGTTTTATCCCGCGTCAGTGAGTGAATCTGGTTGCGTGCTATGGGGCAAAGGCCCCGCAGCACGCAACCCTTCTAGCCTGCTTCTGTAAGGACGGTGGGTGGCGATCCCGCCGTCCTCAGGCCCCGATCATGGAGGACGATAGTCTTGGGCGTAGTCTCGTAGTCTGGGGCGGCCTGGCCGCCGACTACGGAACTCGGCGGGGAGGGTACGCTCCCTCTCCCTCCCGGCCGCCTCCTTCGCGAGCATGACTTGCTCGCAGAAGGACACGGCCGCGTTCCACCTACTCCCGCTGGATACCATGGCTTGAAGCATGGTCCCCAGCGAGAGGGTATCCACGCCCAGACCCACTACGAGGTCCCGGCGCTGACTCGCCCACGCTGAGCACTCCACCAACGTGTGGAGTGCGGTGTCGTCGTCGGAAACCTCGCAGTGTTGACACCGGGGTGTGACCTCACGATGCATGCGAAACAGATAGCTACCGAAGCATCCATGCCCGGCAACCATCTGCGTCGCACGGTACGTGAGGTCACCATGCTGCCTCTGCAGCCAATCGTCCATACACTAACATACCTGCCTTTTTTTTTTTTTTTTTTTTTTTTTTTTTTTTTTTTTTTTTTTTTACACTTTCTTTTGTTTGTTACATTGTTTACAAGGTTCTAACTACACTGTACATTGTGTTATTACTTTTACAAGCGTAGTTAAACGATAAATCCGACGTAAAATCAAGTCTTTTTCCTTGAAAAGATAGCCAGAGGCGTCCTATGCGTCTACATTTACCGGTTTTTTTAGTTCATCGTAAAGTTGATGAGATGAGAGAAAGACACAAGTCTTTTGAAAAACCAATAGTTATATTTTTGTAAAAGCCAAGTCTGTTTATCCCGCGTGGAGGTTAGAATTGATTGAGACTGTTGAGATAATTTCGGATGTTTTTAATCCCTGTTGCATTACAGCCCTTTTGTCTGGCGATGGCGTAAATATCTAGGTTTCAATTCTCACTTTTATATTTTTTGGAACGGGTAAAATATGTTTTTTTTTCAAAAAATTACAATATTGCTGCTACTTTTTATTAAATTAATTCGGCCATTTTGCACATAAATCATTATAAATGTGCCCGGTGACGGCAATAGGCTTGCCCCTTTTTACGTGTGACTAAAAATACTGGCAAAATGTGGGTGTGTAATGCACCTCTGCCTACCCCTTCGGGATTTAGGCGTGATATGTGGGTGTGTGTGCGTGTGTGTGTGTGTGTGTTTAAAATATGTATATGAATAATAATAATGTATTTAAACAAATACTTATAAAAAACTAATATAATATTTACCCGACTGCCAAGGAAGGATTATGTTGTATCTATGCATATATAGTTTTTAAATTCTTAATAAAATTATATCTATAAATCTATGAAGCTTCTAAAATCCTGGCAGCTTGTTGTGTTGCAATTCCTATTCGTTGTGCTAAAAAGTGACACTTCAAATCTTTTTAAAATTGGAATACCCTAAAGATAAATCAACATAAAGTTTGGCCGAGTCTGCCACGGCGGCTGTGTGTATCAAACTCATATTATCATCATTCGTGACCAGAAGATCATTATTTAGTCGGATCGTGATAACGACAGTTTAAAAACGTTTGCCGACATACACATTGCCGTGAGACAAGAAGATGCAATTATCTTAGATTTACTGTTATTTTAGAGCTTTCGTTTGATTAGCGGCGATACGATGACCTATTTATTGTGATTATTACGTGGCTAGCTGCAATATAACTAGAGTTATAAAAGTAATATATTATTCATCACTTCTATTTGAAAAGTGACGTTTTGTTCCTATATGCGTCTAAAAGTAGATCTTTTTTGTTCTGAGACTTTTTAGCAAGCGGGCAATAATGAGATTTGAATTTGGAACTTAAATCTTTCATCCAACCGATAAAAAGAACAAAACGCGCGAACTTTTTTCATCACTAGTACATTTCTTTTAATTCATAGAAGGCGATAAAAAGTAAAATTGATGCCTCGAGAGTACGCTACGCTTTGGATTCTAGTTTAGAAACCCTCGCTGCGCTCGGGATTGAAAATAGCGTCTTTGACATTAATATAATATAATTTTACTCCCTTGTCATGAAAACTACTATTTTATCTATTTGCTACTCATTTAAAATGTAAAATATGATAGATTAGTGACTGTGGTTATATTTAAATACGAGTATTTATATTAATATATTATCGAATTGTGAACACGTTATATCGACATGATTATTATAGTTATGGGTGATTTATTCGCTTTGAAATTTTATATTTACCTAAGTATGTACCACATTTTATTCTTTGAATGTTATTTTTCTGAGTTTGAAACTTATTGAGACATACTCGTACCTACGTACTCCTATTATGTTACGACTAAGGCCTAAAATGTGGCTAAACCATGGCACACGTGTATTATTTTCAACCACTCATATCTTTCCATTTCAGGGTAGTTATAAATATGTCTAATTATTATGCACCCAGAAATCGAGAGATCCAGAATTGAGGAACTCGATTTTGTTCTGTCTGAAACCGGGAGTCAAATTAAAAAAAATAGGATGCACGTAGTTTTCCCAAAAATGTACCTACTTAATTAAAAATGTCGTGCAATTCCACACCAGTGGTTGATTGAGACTGGTAGTCAGAGAGATTTAGTTTTCATTAAGCACGAGTGTGGTGAACCTTTTGATGATAGCCATTATTGCCTCCTATTTGGGGTCTAACCTAATCCTGGTTTTCATTTCAATTTCAAACCCAATCACTGACGCATTATCATGATAAAGTGGACGTACAAAGTCCATTTGCATCGGCAAACTACATCACAAAGGACGGACCCTTTAATTAGATGCCAAATCAACAATTCGTATTTGTATAATTAAAGGCTATCTGCGTAGAACCGATCGATCATTACAGCTGACTGGCCACTGTCGGTAGATCGTCGTTGTCATTTGAGTGTTGATCGATAGCCTATGATTGAATCACTTCGATCTCAATTTACCTAGTTGCCAATACCGCAGTGATCAAATTTGTTGCTATAAATGCTAATTGTTGATTTGATTATGGAAGTTATTAATTCGAATTTTACTTAAGTTCCTATTTATTTTTAAAACTAAATTGGTTCCCTTTTTTAACAGACTTCAAAAAAAGGTGGAGGTTCTGAATCTGACGGTTTTTTTTTATAAGATAAGATAAGATAAATACTCTTCATTGTACATCGTACACAAGCAATAAATAGTAACGTATAACATACATGCCTGAAAACTAATGTACAAAGGGCGGCCTTATCGCTAATAAGCGATCTCTTCTAGGCAACCTTTGGATGGAGAGAGATATATACGATATAATGTGGGTAGTGTACAATATATAAATAATTTAAGTAATAGATAAAATAAAGTATTTATGTTTGTTACCTCCTAACTTTACACTTGGGTGAACCTATTTTGAATATTTTTCCTCTTCCAGTGTGGTCCCAATTAAATTTGATCCCATTCCGACAATTATTTGGTCTCATTCTGGTAATATAAAGTCGGGTTTTTTGTCAAATATTTGACATATTTTTCGTCTAATTATTTGACGGTTGTGAAACAAAATTGTATTATAAGTTTTTAGTTCAACATGGAAATTAAATTTTCCGGAGCTTTGAATAGAAAAGTAACAACTACTTTATCTTTCATGTACAACAGTCCTTCCAACTGCAGTCATTAATTTTTTATCACACGACTCATTAAAATTAAAAGTCACATACCTATATTTTTGAATGCAATAATGTCTAGTAGGTATTCTATAACAATCCTTTCCCATGACCATCACAAAGGAACCACAGATCATAAAAACATTCCAGTTATGTTTTTATTACCATAAATAGGCCATAATTATAATTGTGTAACACGGAATGGTAGCGGTTGCGTAAGATCACGACAATCGGCAGTCGGTCGGGTTCACTCGGCAACCGTCGCACGCGCATATCCGAGATCTATGCGCGGGGGAGTATCAGCGCTAACTGTGCTTTGCTTAGGGTTGACCCTTGATGAAGACTTTTTGAAGTTAATTTTTTTTAACACGTTCGCTGCGTTACGATAGTTCTTACGATTCTCGTGCTAAATGTTAGAAACTATTCTCTTATCTATTCAATGGAATCAGCCGTTACATGGCGAAAATCAATAATAAAACAATGGGTTTAAACAAATTGTTTTTAACAATTTGTTTTTAAAGGTTCCTTGAACCAATCTCCTTTTTAGAGTTCCGAAGGGTAAAACGGGAACCCTATTACTGAGATTTCGTTGTCCGTCCGTCCATCTGTCTTGGTCTATATCTCATGAATCGTGATAATTAAAAAGTTGAAATTTTCACAGATGATGTATTTCTGTTGCCTCTATAACAACAAATACTAAAAAACAGAATATAATAAATATTTAAGGGGGCTCCTATACAACAAACGTGATTATTTTTCCCGTTTTGGTACGGAACTCTTTGGCCAAGTAGTAATATTAGGAGCAGTCTTTATTCATCAAAATTAAATAAACAAATTACAAAAGGAATAAATGAATTCAATATTTAAATAATTAATAATTGACCGAGGGAGCGAAGCGTCTCAGTTTTAACTCGAGGACTGGCCGATTTGGCGTTGTTGGTATGTGTGTCAGTTCCGGTCTACAGGCCGCATTTTACAGCCGATTTTCATGAAATTTGGCACAAGTGTTCTTTGTTGCAAGGCGCAACTTTTGTCGAAGGGATTTTTCGATTGGGGGGAAAATGGGGGAGAAATGGGGGGAAAATGCGAAAATAACGCGAGGTCTACTGTTCACAGAAACACTAGTAATAAATAAAAAGGACTTCGATTAAATACGTTGCTCAGTTGCTCGTACGATTTTTTGTTAACCTATATCTGATTTTGTTTGTGGCAACCCTAACCAACTAGTATTTTTATCATGGCTAATGATAATAAGAATTATAATAAGATGAGAGATTCTAATCTCACTCTGTTATGTTTTATCTCACGTGTTAAACTTTTTTATCTTTGACGGGAAAAAGGACATTTAATTTTGTATAATATTTTTGATTACCTTACAAAATGTCGGGATGCTCAAACAGAAACGTAAAAACAGGGTTCCAGTATCAAAAGTTCTTGTCAACGTATTCTTTTTAAAATTATTCACTCAAAAGTTTTTCAAAGAAAATAAAATAGGTCTCACGTAATAGGGGGCTAGCATATTGTCGTTTACTGGCACGATAAACAATGAATTAAAAAACCATTTCAGATAACCGGGAATAATTGTCGGAATGGAATCAAATTGAGATAAGACTGCAAAGGAAGCACTTGCTTATAATTAATAAAAACACAAAATTGACCAGTCTGACGAAAGATAAAAAAAAATACGGTTGAATTAAAAGCACCCTCCTTTTTGCCAGGAATTATGTTTCAAACCTACAATCACTGCAACTCCGGGCATTATCATAGCGCCTATAAAATACCTCTATCTTCTGAAAGAAAGACTTTTTTATGTATACGAGTATGTATGTCGAAACTTGGACAACACGAAGCGGAGGCGAAAGAGCAAGGTTCGACTTGACGTATTTCAATCAAATGTGAGACAAGTTGACGTCAAGCTCACCAGTATTTGAACTTGTGCAATGAGGAATATAATCGGTAGGTGTCTGAATATCTACGAAATGTCTTGTTTGACAGCCTGTTTAAATTTGGAACGAGGTAATGGTGTAATAAAAACAAAGGCAGAGGAGGAGTTCGATTTTTGCTGAGCGCGTGACAGGTGGCTTTTTAGGTTACCTCTGGCGCTCCGCATAAATCGGGTTTCCAGACCTAGTTAGGAATAACTAGTTCTTCTGTGCGGGACTGTCAACTAATCAAGCATTACCTTGACATTGGCGAAATCATTGACAAATATCGATGAAGTCACGTTTTTAAAAAAAGAAGAAGACGAAATGCAGAGTCCCACGCAATAGAGGGTTAGCTTACTATCATAATACAAGTAGAAGCTATTACCGTTGCATACGATCGATACTTAATTTAGGTATCTAAATGTATTGAAAAACATTTAATCTTCGAAACAAACATTTTCAGAAGGTACACTATTGATCGAACTCAATACCTCTGAGGTTGCGGTCACACTCAGTTCGTACGTTCAGCTGCTCGCTACCAAGGTGCCATAAATATGTGTATTTATAGCTAAATAAAAGTTGGTAAAAAAAATGTTTTTATCCAATAATTTATTTTCCTTTCTTATTTAAATATCTCAATGGTCCTCAAATGTAACCTGCAACTCATCATGCGGAAGTGAATTACGATGAGTAATTATTTGTCGGAAATTGTCCGTCATTGACATCAATCATTGTTACTATATTTACATAGAATGAGTGTCGCGACGTGAATGCTGACTCAGGGATTATACAGGGTGTGGTGGAATGTGAACAGCATTGTCTCCTGGGGATAATTGATGACGTTTATTGTTTGTTGGGTTTATATGGGGTAGAGAGCTGGTGAAAGCATGTGTTATCTTTTTAACTATCTTCAAAAAAAAGAGGTTACTCAATTTGATTGTATTTTTGTTTTACGTTTGTGACCTCATATGTTTTGACTGAGTGAACCGATTTTGAATTTTATTGTGCGATCCAATTTTAATTTGGTCTTATTCCGGTAATTTGATGTCAGTTTTTGAGTCAAAGTTTGACGGTTTTTTAATAGGGTGACTCCATTTGACCATGTTTTGTTTAAATAAATATTGTGTTTGGCCATTTCTACTTGAGGACGGTGTGTTGGTAGTTCGCCGTCCTTATATACCCAGACCAATAGGAGCTTATTAATGAGTAACAATATCCATAATTATGTATTATAGAGTAGATGTAAAACTTTTAATCAGAAGCAAAGTATGACTATCTATTGGCTTGTTTATTACGTTTACGTTTTTCTCTCGATATCAATTGAAGTACGAGTACAAGAACTAATAATTTAATACCTATTTTATTAACTTAGTTAATGAAAATCTTCCATATAGGTATATACAACGCTAGTAACATTTTACGTCCGAATTCGACAGCAAGGCTTGTAAAGCCCGAGACAATGCACTCGACAACCCGTGGGTGTCCGAAGCAGGGGTCACGAATGTTGCCATAATAAGATAGTTTGTGATAGGTACTAATTTATGGACGGTTTGGTGTGGGAATTGGTGTTGCAATTTGAAAATATCCCTTGTAAAATGGCCTCTTTCCGCATATTTCTCTTTGAAATCGTAGACTATATCGATTTATTGGTACACTCAATTTTCAATGATATTAGCATACAAAAGCCATACTTGTTTAGAAGGAACAATAATATATAGTAATTTATTTACGCTTTTAGGCAGTAAAATACATTTTGTAAGGAATGGGTTCCTTACAACATGTACAGTTGTAAGGAACCCATTGTGTCAACTGTGTTACTGTTAGTCAGTAATTTCGCTAATGATTTCATCATTTTAATATCTATATCTCAAAATATGGCATTCTTAGCTTCTTGAGCTTTTGAGCTTCATTCTAGCTCTCAGAGTCTTGTATATTGTTGCCAGCACCAAACATTCCATAATAAATCTTCGATGACACTTCCTAGCTTCATACAACATAAAAGCTTTTGGTAAGAGCGTCATCGATTAGCCAACGCGCTATAGAAGTGCGGTAAATAGTGCTCTGAAAACGTCATCATACTGTATACATATGTTAGACTATTGATGGTAGTAATTTTTAAGGTTTTTTTGAAATGAAAGCATAAATCAATGTCACACACGAAACACTAATAAATTCTGAAACAAAACTAACTGAACTCTATCTACTTCTTTATCTTTAAGCCAATCTTAACGAGCAATGTATTGACTTTTATATCTTTGATAATACTGCAATGAATTCTTCTTTAGAGCTTTCAGCAAAGTACCTATTAAAACATAAATATATATTTCAATCTAAACTGAGTCTTACCCAGTCCTTCCCAAAATAAATAAAATAAATAGTGTGTTGTCTACTCAATTTGACTTACCTATTTATTACAGTCTGAAAATATATAGTAGATAGTTCATTTATTACAGTTTAACGTAACGTCTTTTAGTATGTAACGTTTTTAATATTAGTACGTGGACCTTAGAACATTGCAACTTATTGATTAACAGCAAGCTCATTTTTCGTAAGACTTAGCTTTATTTTACCGAGTCCTACATCTTTTTCTTAAAAAAAATCTCAAATCAGTTAGCTTACAGAGTAATACCGTTAAAATATTCGGAACAAAATTGTAAGGTTGCATTAATTCGTGTAGAGCTGCAAATTGGTGCATATAGGTCATAAAATATTAGCATAAGACAGGCAACAATCACGTCATCATCAACATCACGTCTATATCCCCAAAGTGGTGTGTGCTTCAAGCTGTAATCCTCATATTTGAAATCTCAATGAAAACGAATTATTGACAACGCTAAAATATAGTCATGAGACAGTAATAAATAGTCGTACACGTAAAAAAATAGTCGTATTATAGTTTCGGCGTTATAGCTATAAGTTAGTGAGGATTATGGCTTGAACGTCAAGCTGTAATCCTCATCCCTGGTGCAAGCAAACGGTAACGCCTATCGAATTGGTTTAGGTTCCAAAAAATAGTCATGAAATAGTCGTAACGACATGCCAAATCTCAGACATAGTCCTTAAAAGGTTCCAGAGATATAAAGGTAACCTGATGAGGATTATGGCTTGAACATTTGAAAACTTCAACTTTATCCGGAACGCCTGCGATTTTCGGTTTAAAGTTTATGCCAAAAAATAGTCGTGAAATAGTGCCAAAAAATAGTAGAATTTAATTAGTACTATACTTTTATTCGATAGAAGTAATTAATAGTTTTTTATATTGTTGGTGCCGGATTCGTTTATGGAATTTGTGATTTTAGAAAATGCACTCAACCTATCAACGCCATCTATTGAAATTTTCTAGAAACATAAACTGAATGAACTAATCCAACACCAACACATATTGAACTAACTGTGATAAAAAAAAACTAATTGGTGTGATATAAACATATATGTACTGAGATTTATACGAGTTATATACGTATTTGCAAGCTTTCGATTGTAATAAATAAGGATACAAATTATAAATGTTTGTTTTTTTTTGTTTAATTATAACAGCTGGCATGGAAAACGTCCAATTGGAAGTAATATTATATATTAAGCGGAATATTTCACAATAATATCATATGAAGTAACAAATTTTGTACACGCCTGTACTCCATACAAATGTAGGGCAAACGAAAACTTTTTTGTTTCAAATTAAAGCAGCTCAAATTTATTGTAGGTCATACGACTATTTCACAAATATTTTTTGGCATAAACTTTAAACCGAAAATCGCAGGCGTTCCGGAGAAAGTTGAAGTTTTCAAATGTTCAAGCCATAATCATCATCAGGTGACCTTTATATCTCTGGAACCTTTCAAGTATTTCTGAGATTTGGCATGTCGTTACGACTATTTCATGACTATTTTTTGGAACCTAAACCAATTCGATAGGCTTTACCGTTTGCTTGCACCAGAGATGAGGATTACAGCTTGACGTTCAAGCCATAATCCTCGCTAACTTATAGCTATAACGCCAAAACTATAATACGAATTTTTTTTTACATGTACGGCTATTTATGACTATTTCATGACTATTTTTTAGCGTTGTCAAAATTCGTTTTCATTGATATTTCAAATATGAGGATTACAGCTTGAAGCACACAAAGTGGTTGGCAGAAGTGCTTTACACACATATAGGTAGGTACTCGTATGTTAAACTGTTGAGACTAACACTTTTCAGCTAAACTTCGATGGCATTACTCAGATACAAGAAAAAATTGCGTATATTTACATAATGTTTCAAAAGCATTATGGAAATATGCAGCCATTGGGTTTTAGCCAACCCAAAAGAGGTCGCTGAAATCCCTTGTACATAATGGCTACTCATGTCACAAAATCACGCACGAAATGTAGCTTGTGTCAGATTACTCCCGGAGTTAAATATTTCATTACGTAATACCGGAACCGGTGATAGCGTCAAAAAGTCGCAAACCTTTTTGCTGTTGGGACATTTACAGATAGGAGAAGTGTATACAGGGTGTTTGATACAAAATGGTGATGTTGAAACTAATATAAAGATTGCTAATAGACAGGTAATTTTTAGTATTCCAAGTTTCGAAGTCATGGGGTATCGCGTCTTGGTTAGCTGGCAGAACGTTCTTCCTGGAAAGAGTACAGTCGCTGTTTCGAGTCCGACCGGTCTGTACCATTTCCAGAAGAGATTTAGACACCATATTCAACAATGTTGCTTTCATTTTTCTGTTACTGATTTAGCACAAAGCGTTCCTTGACATACAACAATTTTTTTTGATGGCGGTGGGGGGATTCCCCAAATTTTATAATTTTTTTAATGTTCGCGAGTCTGGTCAACCCTCGACCACTAGTATTATTTGCATTATGGTATGAAGTTTTGACTTTGATATATGATATTTCTTTGTAGTAGTACAAAATATGTTTGTCGTCAACTCCCTATTATATCCCTATTTGTGAAGAATAGCATTGGCTGGACCGATTTCGCTAATTCTTTTTTTGTTGTTTGTTACTATCAGGGATAGAACCTTTTGGAAGAAATAAAAGTTGTATGGAACATTATTAATATTAATAATAAAGCCATTTATTTGGACAACAGATACAATTTATGTTTCTTATCCTACTGCATTTATATTACAATACTGTAAATACTCGTATGTATTTTATACAAAGAAAATTATATTTATTCGAGTATTTGGTGCTTCTTAATTTTCTGTAAGTTTGTTTGCCATTTGGCAAAGACCTACTACAACCTACTCCATTCTGATCTCTCACTGGCTACTCTATTCCATGCTGTCCCTGTAACCTGCCTGATATCATCGTCCCATCTTGTTTGTGGTCTGCCTCTTTTCCTCTTACCTTCCCTTGGGTACCAATGTGTAATTATTTTACTCCATTTGTCCTTTCCTCTGACCATGTGTCCCGACCACTACGGAACATTATTAACTGTATTTCTACCAACTAATTGTATAAATGGGGAGCCTGGAGTTCTATATGCTTAGTTAGGCCTTGGATTAGTTTAGACTCAAGATCTCCTATAGATTTCAAATTTTGTGAATATAAACCTGTAAATTTTAATATATGTTTGCCTGTAACTGAAAAATTGTAATTTATGGAGATAAATAAGTACTTACTTACTTAAGAAAACTTAACGACCAAACTTTAGGGGTTCGAAGTTTTCGAGACAGCTAGTAGAAATAGAATAGTAGGTACAAGTAGTAGGTAGATAAAACACACATACCACACTGCACCTACTCCAAAATACGATAAATTAAATCAGCCAAGAAACCTACAGAGCACACGTAGGCACTTATCGTGTCGATTTCCCTCCGAATTTCGTATCTTACTTTTGTTTTATTATACGGGCCAAATAAAGTAAAGTTCGATGATGTACTTGCCAGTAGTCAACACTTAATATATTTTATAAGCAGTGAAGTATGCTAACTTTTTCTTTTATAATTTTACAATATGAATCACAAAAACGTAGTAGAAGTGTCCTAAAAAGTAGATACGAAACATTGAATTCAGAATGTGTGAATCTCATGGCCATGGCCTCTTTTCTAACACCTGGTAGACACAAATCAAGTCTTTATCCCCGAAGGCCTGGACAGAAGCATTTATTACACCCAAATTTCGACACTTCTTTAACCCGCATGTAACAGCTGGCGAGTCTGTTACCGTTTCCAGGGATTTTGCCGGAGACTTATTCGTTTGTCGGCAGGTGAACCGCATGCAAATGAGGATGACTTGGGTCTTGGAGATGTTGGTAGGATCCAATATCTAGTAATTTACATTTAATTTATTGTTTTCACAAAACGTATCCAACAAGATGTGGCAACTAATGCACCACGCGTGAAGAATAATATCATATGACACATGACACATCACGCCTAAATCCCCGAAGGGGTAGGCAGAGGTACATTACACACCCAAAATTTGCCAGTCCAAATGAATTTAACAAAAAGTAGCAGCAGTAATGTAATTTTGAAAAAAATAATTTAAAACCGTTGCCTTGCGATGAAATGTTGATGAAAGGCAACTAAATCTTACGTGCCAGCCGCTGTGGCACAGCCAATTTAAGTTCTGGGCGTCTCGGACTCAGATATATCATATTGGGCCTGAATATAGCACAAGAATATACAATATTAATAAATACCATATAGGTATAATAATATATCTATATATAGAATAATATATATATAGAAACGACGAACGGTTTTCAGAATACAATGGCTCAAATATTTTAGATTTTATAGTATGAATCCTTTATTATTAAAAGCCGGGAAATGTCATCACAAGGAATTGTTATGAATTTTATGACTTAAGCATTTCAATAAAGCAAAGAACTAGGTACGTGTGTAGAATTTAATGAAGAAATACTTATCGTATTTGTGAGCATTTATGAAGGTTGAATAGCAAATGTACAGTTAGGTTTTCTTTGGATGTAAAGTATATGCAACATAAATGTCTGGAACTTCGTTCGGTGGTATGATAGGTATTAAAGATAAAAGCACGTAAAAGAATAAAGGTACGGGCAAACTCATACATGCGACGTATAACATTATGACATCTGAACCGGATCTAGCCTATACAATTTGTATGGTGACAAACACACTGGTCATTCACCACGCTGTCCTACGCGTCATTGCGCCAGATTCGCGTGTTCCCATGCTATCCCACACGTACGATGCTGTCACACACGTTTAAAGTGTCATAGCGCGTAGATAACGTAAACGTCAGTGTGTCGCTGATTCCCACGTCGCGTGGCATACGTCGTATGTGAAGGATCAGGGTGTTTCAAGCTTAATATTAATAGTAATCTCATAAAGTACCTATTAGTAAGCTATAACAGCCCATGATTTCACTGTCACGGGTCAGTTCCTTTCCAATATGACCATGCACAAGTAGATCAGACATGGAGCCTTTACGCAGCCCAGTACAGAATGGCTTTCTAGTCAAATTGCAAAACTGGCTGAACTTTAATGTTTTACGTCAAGCAACTGCCACAACACAATAGAAATAACGAAGTTCTGTAGTTGACCAGTCCCAGGACTTGAGTTTTTGCGGAGCGCGTGACAGGTTGCCTTTTAGGTTACCTCTGACGCTGGGCAAAAATCAAGGCCCAAACGCTGAATTGCAATACCGAACAACGTTTCCTTGTCCCGCACCGCGAACTAGTTCAGAGTAATTAGTTCTTCTGTGGGGGGAAAAATCAAGCATTACCTTGATATTGACGAAATCATCGAAGAATATCGATGGAGCCACGTTTTTAAAAAAAGAAGAACAGTCACAATTTTTTAGACTCCAACAATCCGTCGCGGTTATAAATTGTGATGTTTTGTATCAGTTATCTAGTTCTTATAGCTTAATCAATGTCCTGACTTTATTCTATGACACAGGCGTGAAGTCAAATTGAATTTAAAACCGTTTAAAACTTTCTAAATGACTTAGTAACGGACACCCACCTGCATATAAATTTCCCGTTTCCTATTCAATTAAATAAGTAATATTTTTCAATTGCTGCTTTAATCCTATTGCTTGTAGCGTGATGTTGTATAACCTACATGGGGCACACTAAAAGTTTTGCACTTCTAGCTAATCGGAACTATTTGAATTTCGAATGTTATATTTTTTTAAACGTTGCAACCTTCTTAGTAATAAAAAAAAACAATTGGCGGGAAATCATTTGTCAATTATTTTTTATCACACATCAAAGTTCTACGTATGCAAAAAATGGAAATGAATGAAGATTTTAGAGCGATGTTTTTTTATGATTTTAAAAGTTCTCTCTCTCCGCAAGACTGTGCCGCTCGTCTTCAAAATGCTTTTGGGAGAGAAGCACCTTGTTTGAGCACCGTGAGGCAATGGTTTGCTGAATTTGAGAGAGCTCGAGTTTCTTTACATGACGAATTTCGTGAAGGGCGGCCTTCAACTGCCGTTAACGAAAATAATGTGGCTACTGTTAAGCGGTTAACTGAAGAATACCCGCGGATTACCTATGAGACAATTCGAGGACTATTGGGGATTGGTATGAGTCTAATCAATTTATATTTTACACGAAGAATTGAAAGTTCGGAAACTTTGTTGTCGTTGGATCCCTCATGAACTGACAGCGGAACAGAAGCGGGCTCGCGTGGAATGGTGCTCACAGATGCTACTGAACTACGACCTCGGACATTCTAATGCTGTTTATGACATTGTCACAGAGACGAAACGTGGATTTATTGTTTTGAACCCGAAAAAAAACAGCAATCTTGTGAATGGGTGTTTGAAAATGAGAACAAGCCAACAAAAGTGAGGCAGGCGAGAAACGTTGGTAAAAAAATGATCGTGTTTTTTTTCTCAGCTACGGGTCCCATCTGTACAATTCCATTTGAAGATAAAAAGAGTGTTAATGCCGAGTGGTATTCTACCATTGGTTTACCCAGGGTGTTAGAAAAGTTCGCGAAAGACGACCCAAAAGCCGCTTTCTCCTACATCATGACAACTCTTCTTCACACACGGCAACAAAACAAAGTCATTTCTAGTTTCCGAAAAAGTACAACTCGTCACCCACCCTGTGATTTCTGTATTTTCCCTAAAATCAAAGATTTGATGAGAGGTTTCCCTTTTACCAACTCCGAAGAGGCAGTGATAGCATTCAATCAGCACGTAGAAAACATGCCTTCAGATCTGTGGTCCTCCTGTTTTAAAAAATGGTTCGATCGCATGAAAAAATGTTTAAAATGTAAAGGAGAGTACCTATTTTGAAAAGCAATAAACATAATAGTTTGGTTTTAACATGTTGTTTTTTCAAATTACGCAAAACTTATAGTGTGACCTACGTATATTCTTCTCCGGTCATAAAATACTAAAATATTTTTTTTGAAGTAGTAAACGTGTGGTTTTTAGGGTTCGGAATTAGTCTCGGAACCCTTATAGTTTCATAAAGTCCGTCCTTCCTCGGCTTTTATCCTATTAGTACTTAGTGCTAGAAACATGAAAGTTTGTATAGATATGTTATGTAGGTATATTTACTACGCTGACAAAGTGCTAAAATGAAATTCTGAATTTTTTTTTGGGTACCTGCCTTACTTACACTTACACGTAACGTGGGCATGATATTTTTGTCTTGCGTCTTTTATTCATCGTGTGGGGTATTATTAGATAGGTATTTTTATAACATTGAGAGATTCACCAGATAATTTTTTGATTTAAGTATTAGTATGCGAAATTTTTAGCTTTTAAGTGCATATTTTGGGAAAACCGGGTGTCGTTTTAATGTCTCTAAAATCTAAACGGCTGGCATGAAGAACCTGAAAAATATCGCGATGGTAGTCCATGTAATGAACTTTAAAGGGAAACAATAACGAATGGTATGACTTTGTTAGTTCAGGAGTTATAGAGGCTTTTATGGGTCACTACGGGACGCTATTTTATGCGTGGCTAGTGTCTTCAACGCAGTGAGAGCACGCCAACGCAATCGCAATTGGCAACTATAACTTTTTGGAGCGACATAGTCATAATTGTGGCTAAGCTCCCTAAATAAAGATTTAAAAAAAAAAAACTAACTTTTAATAGCCTAATTTCAGTAAAACTACTGAGTTAAGAGCTCTATTAACATCTGAAGATAAGTGATTCTCACTTACACAATGTGTCCCTGCTGGCAGATTGGTAGAGGCTAGCAAATAACACCCATAGTGCCTCTAAGCAACAATCGGCTCGCGAATTACATGGAGTAACAAAGAGGACTGGCAGAATGTAGTATTAACTAACGGCTCCGTCTTCCCCTTCGGGAATAAGGACGTGGTTCTGCATTCTGTTGGTAAAACTACACAACGAACAATACATTAACAAATCCCCGAGTAGTTCACAGTGTACCGAAAGCCAAAACAAAGGCGTCACGCCACTGAGTCCCACGCGATTAGAATTGCAATGAGCACGTGTTGTGCTCACGCGCATAACGGTGAGCATTTATCGATTCACTGACATTTAGGTAGATGACATTACGCTGCGTGTTGGGTTGTAGATGCGTGGTAGGAATGTGTCAATATATTTTGCATAATTTGCTGTTTTTATGGCATTTAAAGTATGCTTCCCTACAACTTTAAGGTGGCAAATTGTTTTTCCAGCTGGAAGAGGTTGAATGTAACAAGAGGACCTGAATAGAACAACTGGGATGCAAAGTCGCCAGGCAACGCCTGATTCAATCTAATATAAAGGAAGAAATGTTTCATAAGAACGTAATTATAAATTAAATTACACTAATTAAACCTTAATAATTAGTGCCTACATAAGCAAAATTATTTTTTTCAATTAAAACAGAATGTGTAAGGGTCGGTACACACGAGTAGTTATGGCCACCATTGTTTGTGATTCGCTGTTCGGGTAAGTAATTACATGCTTTACTTACCGTTGCGCCTGTACGGGCTACGATAAGCCTGTGGTAGATAATTTTGTTTTAGTAGAGAAAATTAATGTTATTTGGGTGAGATATTTTAAGGCAAAACATAACTTAAACTTTTATAAAATGAACCTTATGTCATGCGTCATCTGTTTTATCAGGTTTGTTTCAAGTGCCACAGTTTCAGGCACATTATTTATTTCGTACTGGATTTAGTCTGAGACGCCCAGGACTTTAATTGGCTGTGCCATAGCTGCTGGCACGTAAGATTTTGTTGCCTTTCATCAGCATTTCATCGCAAGGCAACGGGTTTCAATTTTGGTTTTTTAAATTACACCTGCTACTTTTTATTACATTCGGCCATTTTGGACATAACCCATTATAAATGTGCCCGGTGACAACAATAGGCTTGCCACCTATTACGTGGGACTAAAAATACTGGCAAGTTGTGGGTGTGTAATGCACCTCTGCTTACCCCTTCGGGGATATAGGTGTGATATGTGTGTGTGTGTGTGTGTGTGTGTGTGTGTGTGTGTGTGTGTATTTATTATATATATATATATATATATATATATATATATATATATATTATATATTTTTTTAAATTCTATGAGCTTCCAAAAAGAAAACGACCGAACATTTACTTGTATTAGCGAGCATAAGGAGACATTTACATTGCCAGCTTCACAAAACAGCTGGGTAGAGCTCGTGAACACTCAAAGCAACTCTTATACCATTGCAAGTAAGTAATTACAAAATCATTTGATAACAGTATATATTACAGAATAGGGGCATCCTCACAAATATTGGTTCTAGCTGTGAATGTCTTCAGATAATGTCAGTTACAGGATCAGTCAGTCAGAAACCGAATAGCCAGTGACGAGAACAATAATAGTTGCTCAACGATATACGAAACGATAGAAATTTTATTAAGAAAGAATTATTTTCTTAAATGCTGTCTTACAACCTGTTTAGTTATAAATTGTGTTGCTTGTTTTACCACCAGTAATTAATAACAACGCTAAAGGTTAACAAATATTGTACATACACCTTTACAATATAATTTTACTGACTTATATTGGAGAACCAATTTGTAAAAAAATATCTTGTTTAACCATAGAAAATATTTATGATGTAAGATTAATTTGAGGAAAATAATAAAATTTTAGTACAAGTGTTATTAAAATGAAATGTTGTATTTTTATCAGTATTTCAGTGAAACAATATTTCCCGATCATTCATCGATAACGCAAAAAAAAGATGTTTTGGTGGCCATATAAAATGTTGCCAAAAATTGTAGCTATCATCTATCAAATAACCTGTCAAGACCAAAAAGTTGAAACTTCCAATAAAAACAACTCAAAATTAAGGACTAAATTTGTTGCTCTGTGACACAAAATGACTATTTAGCTACACGTTACAAGTCTAATTAAAACAATATTGATGGTATCTTATAGTATGTCATAGTAATACTTCAGTTGACGATAAGAAAGTTAATTCATTGTATTCGATTAGCTTATGTAAATTTATTATTAGTCTAATTTATTGGAGTAAGCGAATGATCCAAGTTTTATATTATGCAGTACCTATAAAGTTTAGTTAGTAAGCAGTATTACAAAGTTTAATGACGTAGATATTATGTTGCTGCCATACGAACATCTATGACAGTCGTAACTGGTATTTGTAGCCCTTAAACAAAATCTGACTGCTCCAACTACAACCTTCGATATCGCTCTTGGGATGTGGAGGACAGATGGCAGTCGTTCCACGAAAAATATCGTAGTTCAGCCGGATAACGAATAAGACTGGAAAGCTCACCTCAATTGGGTTGGGATAAAGGTTCGGTGGATGATATGCTTCTAACTTCCCCTTAGGGTAACAGTTTGAAGCATTTGAAGTATGGTGACGTTTTGATAACGTCAGTTGGATCCTTCTTCACCACACATAACGTGCTGGAATGTGGAAGAGTTAACGGAAATGCTAGTACTTACTTTGCTCGCATTATTTTCTAAAAAAAACTTTAGAATTTTTGTTTTTGTTCTCTCAAAGCTTATAAGTTACACCACACTGACACATTAATAAAGATATTATGATTGATTCAAACTATTCAATCTGACGTAAGTATTATAAAATCTATTAAGTTGATGAACCTAAATGTCCCTGGTAAGAATCGTGTTCTTTGATAACATTATTCGCCACACGTTATGGCAAGTTATAATGCCTAAGTTTAGGTGCTTGGACTGCAGAGATTTTATTTTTTGGTATGTATGAAACATCCGTCTTAGCTGTTGGAATTATTAGCAAATAATTCCTAAAAATTATTAGCTACGGGTGAGTGGGTAACGCCGTGTGGGACATAGACGTGAAAAAAAAACTTTTCTATGTTCAACGAGAACAGAATCAGGGGATAAGAAATTAGCCTAATACAAACACATAACACTCGCACTCAAAATCACAGTTTTATGCCTGAAGGGGTAGACAGAGGCGTTGCACTTTAAGTATTTTTACCAGAGTGGGGGTAACCCCACTCTGGTAAAAATACTTAAAGTGCACAATGGGACAATTAAAATAACTGGTGAAATTTGGGGGGAATAAAGGCATCTTCATAATCGTTTGGGAATAAAGACGGAAATTTTCGTATAGGTACAGTTTTCACGGTACAAGCATAGAAAATGTAAGTATAGGTACCTACTATCTACTTTCTGTGGTCCAAGTACGGTGTAAAAAAAAAACTGATGATGCTGTGCCGTTAGAAGAAATCGGTCAGTGTAAAAAAGTATAGGTAACTGTTGGAAAGTATTATAACGTCTTTTTGTTCAATATTTTCCAATTTCATTATGTATTTGTTTATTTATAGAGAACCACTAAGCGTTCAAGTGCAGATCAAGGGGGTTCCTTTTAGTGATGGCCTTAATATAAAACAAAACTAACGATGAATTCTCGATGGTTCGGATATGTTTTATTACTGGTCAGGCTTGTGAAATGTGATTGAAATGTCCAGATGAAAATTATTAATTATACTCGTATTATCTACCGCCAGCTGATGCTCCCGTGGAGGAGGTTTTTATGACGATAGCCTTTTTTCTGGCATCTGACTTTGATCAAAAAACGCAACAAAATGTATATTATTATGAAAACCGCTGCTAAATCCTTTGGAGTAACTAGTAACTTTGGAGATTTGAGTGTACATACAGGTGGATAGACAAAAATCCTGAAATAAAACTACCTAATGTTAAACAGTCCAGCTTATCGCCCAAGAGCAATTTCTCCTGCCTTATTATACTTAGTCATCATCCACTTAGCCTTTTCCTAATCTAGTCGAGGTCAGTTTTCCAGTATTATTGCGATTTGGCTGAACTTTAATAATTTAAGTAAATACACTACCATTTGACTTCCACAACCCATTGGCGATATAGAAGGTCTGTGCAAACCACAGAATTTCGAACCAGTTGATTGTTTAGGGCTCCAACTACCCGTAACGCCTACCATAGGAGGTTCATAATAACATAGTAACCAGAACCGATGGCTTAACGTGCCCTGCGAGGCATGGAGGGGTCCCAGTGTTTCAGGTTCTCAGTGTTTAAGCGGGAAGGCGAAGTACGTAAATATATCATCATCCATTAAAAAAAACTACGAGACTCATAATTTAATCATAATACTTAATATAGATAGTTTATCGATGGTTAGTAGAAAACCCTTTCTCGACACTAGTTCAGTGTTCGCGTGTAAATTCTGATATCGTCTATTTATAACTGCTTCACTCGCGGCCACACATCACAAATGAATGAACACTCTTGTTTCTCGGAGTATGTTCATCATATCTCGTATTTATTACAACACATGATATAACTAACAGATGCTGGATTGCGTAAAGATAGAATTTCTTTTGAGTTTAACCGATTTCAATAATGAACGTTCGGACTCTTATTTTTGACTGTAGGTAATCGCTACATATTATTGTAAAACAAAGTCGCTTTCGTCCATATGTATGCGTAGATCTTTAAAACTACGCAACGGATTTTGAGGCGGTTTTCACCAATGGATAGAGTGGTTCTCGAGGAAGGTTTTTGTCTATAGGATTTGTCAAGTTTGCAAAGCCGCGGGCGTCCGCTAGTCTATAATATAATATGAGGGAATAATTCCACTGCTTTATGACTTAGCGATGAAATTTAGCCCAAAATATTTTCATAATACCTTTACGAAAACATTTTGCAGTGACACGAGTAAGCCAGGAAAAATTAATCACAGTACCTTCTTATCGATAAGTAGTCGAAACTTATTTTATGCACTATGTATATATGTATGTACGAGTATGTTATTATTGAGCGGAGCGAAGCGAAGCTCTATCTTAGCCGACAAGTGTAAACCGTTTGTGTGCCAACTCCTCCGAAACGGCTCAACCGATTTTGACCAAATTTGGCATGCTGGTCGACATCATACCCGGGAGTGCATATCTCTGAAATCATGAAAATAGAGCATAAAAAAAATTAAGAAAATTTGCCACGCTCAACATTTGCAATTAGTAGTATGCATTGCATACCTAGTTTATTATTATCAGTAGTATTCTGAACTTTCAACTTTTTAGTAGATTAAATCGAAATAGAATAGCATTATTTGTCTCTCTCTATTTCTTAAAGAAACTTGGAGGAGATCATCTGAAAGTAACAGAGTCGTTATTCAATATTTTTTATTTTACAATATCTTAGTACAGTCAGTTACAAAATGTGTTTGCTACTTTCAACGTTAACTAAAATTACTTGTATCATAAACTCCAATTAAAACTAATGATACTAACCCATATCATAGAGGAAGTCTCTCATTAACTATTCCAAGTACATTGCACCCTTTTCGATGTACCAAATGACAGTATGAGTAACTTGAAAATGTAAACTGTACATTAATGGTTTTATAAATTGTCTCGTCTGACTTTTAACGTGAATAGAAGGGGTGTCTGCCGTTTTGCCGAAAAGATTTTGACAAAATTTCATTACCCAAACAAGTGTCAGCAACCTTTTTTTATACCATTGCAATATTTCGAATGATTTTAGTACGCATATTTTTATTTGGTCAAATTTTTACTTGGCAAAATATTACCAAGTATAATGTCATTATGGCATTTGGTCTTTAATCAAATGATTTATTACAGCAAACAATCTTCAGACAATAAACGTTTGGTGAATGATTTGTTAAGACAAAAAATATTAATTGTAATTTGTTTTTAGTAGGTTACCCGGAACTCAACTATTTAGATTATGTTAATTTCTTCTTTAAATAAAATGGGTAGGTTAGGTTAGGTTAAAACTGTGACCTCCTACGCACGAGTCGAGCGAGCGAAGCGAGCGGTGCCGCGGCAGCGGCCGGCGAGTGCCAGAAACTATGATTTTACGTAAAAACTGTTATGCCAACTGAAATATTTGACTAAATAAAAAATGTTAAAAGTACTAGTTGGTAAACAAGTTATAGTTTAAACGTTCATTTCCCAAACATTAGGTTTGCGTTACAATTTTTTGTGAATAGATTTTTTGCTAAGTAATATTTTGTCAAATGAAATTATGCGAAATTTTTTTTGGGAAGTGATCTTTTGTCAAATTCCTTTCGGTCAAACAAGGGAGACCCGAATAGATTTTCATCCAATTTAAAGTTGTAGGGAGCCATTTTTAAAATGTAGGCGACTCGTCTACTTAGTGGTATGTAACATCCGTCCTGGCTAATGGAATTTTGGTTTTAATTACAGAGTGGTTATGGATTTTCGGTAACGACAATAGACTTGATTTGTAAAATTTAAAAGTAAAAGTTTCAAACTGTCATCGTTTGTAACTTTAGTAGGAATTTGTCATCAGGAAGACTCACTTCACCCAGCCAGCATGATGATTTATTAACTTTACATTTGATGAAGTTTAAAATTGTCATTGGTATAGAAAACCAGTTGTATTAGATTGTTGTCTGCAATTGTTTTAGAGAGAAACATACATGATGTTTCCATATTAGTAGAAGCTCAATGGAAACACTCTGTATAGTCTAAGCTTTAAGTTATACAATACCGGAAGATAGTAAGGCAGTTATTAGCTGTTAATACGTGCCGGCATACTAAGTGGTGTCCGCCTTCTTGATCTACAACGTGTATAGACAGCAACGGAAGTTTATATGCATCAGGAATTCAAAAATAAAAAAAACACTTCTAACGGATATTCGTGGTTCAACTCGTGGATTAGTGTTTGGGATCCTATTATCTATTAAATATCCATTATATATCAATAGGTACCTACTTACAGTATCACAATGCGTTAAGAGGCGCGTGGCTAAGTTGTAACCGGCCTATGCCCAGTAGGTGGACGTCGAATGAGCTGTATTGATGATGAAACGAATAAGTCAACACATTGGGTGACTATTTTCTTAAGACATTAAAGCCTTGAGGCACCTCCGTGTCTTGGAGAGCACGTGAAGTCGTCGTTACGGGTAGTTAGAGCCACAACGCAAAGGCTGTGGTTTTAAATCCTGACGATGACATTTCAGTTTAGATTTATAATTTCTATGTAAATATTGGTTTTTGTTAACGATACCATGTTCTACTAAAAATTATTATTTGTGTGGCATGTGATTACCTATGAAACTACATAGGTTTTCTTATTAGTGTTTGTGAGATACCACTTTATTGAAATTCTTCCAACTTTTTTTTGCAAATTCTGTAGTAAAATGAATTTAAATTAAATATTGGATAGAATCAGGCGTTACCTGGCAAAAATCCATGACAAAGTAATGGTAAGTATGATGTTCAAACTTTTTAAAATAATTGCATTATTTTCACAAAAATAGAAGACATTAAAACGTTGACAATTGTTTCACCTCTAAACGAGGCATTCTCAAGACTGTCTCAGAGAGAACAGCATGGACAGGATGAACAGGCTGTTCTCTATATATATTTTTGGGAATTTAAATTAATTTAAAACGTAAATAAATGAGTAATAGAGTCATCAACGCGATCGAAATAGTGATCAAACATCGGTCGTGCGCGCAAAGCTAGTGATGGAGTGCGTTTTATCGATAAATATCAGCAGCAGATTCGATTGTCAACCGATTAGCCGCTGGTGATAAAATTCTCACACTGTAAGTACTACTCGTATGCAAACAGGCGATCGTTTCGTGAAATTTTTGTTGTGAAATTGATTGAGAAATGGTCTTTAGCAATTGACAGCAATTCTACTAACATTACCATTAAAAGTATGAAAGTAGTTAGTACAGCATTCTTTACAAACTGCTTACCAATTATTGATATCGGAAATCAAATTGTCTTGTTTTATTTTATAGCGGAAAATACACACCGGGTCGTAGTAGGAAATCCAAACGGGTAAGTAATTTCTTGTCCACAAATTACTGTCACTTTCGCTTAATTATATGATGTTTTAACTAAACACATTGATGATTATTGATTAATTAAAAATTTAACAGTTTTGTAGTAATGTAATAATTTCAGTTTCAAAATATTTTCTTTTAATCAATCGAGTAAGAGAGAAGGAAAACTTGATACAAAACTCTATACCAACCCGTCTGGCCAGCATGATATATATAGGCTAAATTTCCCCCTCTTTGTGGAAGACCCATGCCTAGTTGTGGACGTCGAATGAGCTGTAATGATGATGAAACGAATAAGTAATGAAATAATATTCTTTAACAAAAAAAATAGAAGTTTTAGTATTCACATTCCTCCCTCCTATATAGGTAGTGTAAACGTAGTATTACGAGTATTAAGAAGAAGGTTCACAGTCCGATGAGAGAACTCACGTCGTTAAGATTCTAGACTAATGCAATAGTTACAAGGCTACAGAAGCTTACAAAAAGTTCTATGTCATTTAAATGTATGCTAACTGCAAGAGCCCTATCTGTGATAATAATGTAACGAGGATGCAGCTCGTTTGTAAACATCCGTATTCTGATACTTGTACTGGAGAGCACTGTTAGATATACCGTTTACGTAAGGCGTGTGTACAGAAGCTATAAATTCATACTGTAAATTACACCACTCAACCGACAAGCTTATAAGACTTATGTCTATCGAAACACATTGAATTCAAATTACCCATATGTAAATACATCGTATGGGAATAGGAACGGTTTCTTATAGTCTATTGACTTGTCAACGACAACTTGTATTCGTTTGATAATAATTATGCTGGTCTATTCCTATGCGAGTCAACATTGGCGATACATAATTATGTGTCAGTCAGCCAATTAATGGAAATAGAGTCATTGATGTAAGTAGAAAAGGTTACTTGTTCTACGTAATGTGGATTCTTGACTTAAAATATGGAGGTAAGTGACGTCTTTATAGTTGTTAATGACGAGACGGTTAAGTGGTAACCGGTTAAGTTAGTATGTTGCAAAGGTTAATCCAACACTATTAAGGTCGATCTTAAGATTGGTGACCATTTCTTAAGACATTGCGATTCCGCCTTGCTTTGGAGGGAACGTAAGCCGTCGGTCTCGTTATACAAACATCTCAGACGGCAGTAATTTTACGGAAAATATCAAAGTTCAGCCGCATCACTGTTACACTGGAAAGCCGACCCCAACCCAAAAAACTCACAATTTGATTCAAATTGACACAACTTTTCAGAGCAATAGTTCAAGATCTGGAGATTTCTCGATTTCTAGGTGGTCGGATTGTCTTGTTACCGGCTAAAACTAGGTGTAGTCGCACTTCGGGTATTAGACATAACATTATTATATATTATTATGTAGACAAAGAAAAATGCCTGCCCACCCCGTTTTCCTCTGTAGCTGGATTTTGTTTTTTCTAACGGTTTACTAATAAACACGACAAGCAACTTCAAACTCTTTGGAATTCTTACTATCATTCCTTTCCATGCGTTTCAAGACTTTCGTGACGAGTGCCGGTACAATTTGTCCTATGTAACATTATATGTATATTTATGTGAGGCAGATATGTATTTGTAAAAAATAACCCCTATATCACGTGCCACAGCTGACAATTGACACGTTCGCACGAACGACACTCGATAAGGATCTAGAATCGCAAACTGACGGTATCACCGCCAGCATTCGAATAGACACGAGGCTAGTGAAACTCTGTCGCCTCGATGTTATCGATATCCCTTTGTTTAGGTGATCGATATTGTTTAAGTACGTAACTATTGCATTTTGATTTGTGTTGACTATATTTTATGTATGTTCTATTAAATAGTTCTAACTTTACATACCTATTAATTGTCAAACATACGTTTTACTTACACATATTTTTTGTTAATCAAAATAAAGTGGTAACAAGAATTTGAATAAATTATGTGAACGACTTACCTGAAACAAAAAAGCAACAATTAGAATATTTAAAACAATATTAGTAGATATCATCAACAAGAAAACACAATCAAAGAACATAATAACTAGCAAAAACTTAAATGAACAGAAGGGAAAACATGCAGCTAATATTGGAAGGTTTCCAAGGATAAACTTCTGCCTAAATCAAGATTAAACTCCCAGCTTCGCTGAAATTGGAACTTCCAGTATGTATTACAGTCTTCAGTTGCCCATACATCTATTGTTTAAGTAATGCTGGCACCCACACAACGAGAAAGCTAATAAATCTGTTTTGCACCTTGAAATATTTTAGACTTGGTTGCACAGAAAATGAGGTACTGGACATAGACCAAAATATAAAACTGGCAAATAGAACGGATAAATTTGTGATTATCTTTTTAATCAAGAAGATAAAGAGTACTTATTTTCTTGATTGAAAAGAACGTGTTTATACCTGCAGTAAGCTGACAATAAACGTGAATTTGAAAGTGACATCTGACCGACAAATTCGCTTCTATCTTCATTTCTGTACAACATTAAGATCTTATCGGCAACAGATTTTCTCGTTTTGTCGGGTACCTTTGCCCTGAATTACACTTTTGCCATTGAATGTTTCATCAAAGTGCTACAAAACAAAAGCCAAGGAGTACATTCTAATGTTTCAACCATCAGCTGAGTCGGTCTTATCTACATCACCTCATATCGTCAGCAAGTAAAAGTTGATCGCTATCGCGTCACGATGATTTGTGGGTGCATGTAAACAGACCATTAGCTTAACGTATTATTTCTTGTTGTAAATATTTTGCACTTGTATGTGATATATTACTTTTGAGCTGACAAGAAACAGAACTTAGGTTTCATTTCAAAGAATATAGAGCACTAAGTATACTTAATATTACGTAATATAATGATTCATGATTGCCACTCGGACATGCATTTCCGACTTTGTACTCGTAAACTAATTGTGGCAGCATTAATATAATAACCTAATCGACACGTCAGTTTTTTTTTGCAATAATAAGCACGTGTTACGATGTATAACTGACAGGTAAAGTAGCCGCCCAGACGACGCGGCAGCCCCAGAGGCGGAGCTGTGCCAGTCCTACAGAGAGGCGAAGGGTTTCTTCCAGGAGGCTATAAAGCGGGCCAAGTTTGCGGCCCGCGAGGAGCTTCTGGAGATTTTGAACGGGCGCCCGTACCTACAGGTCAGAGGTAAACTCCGACCGAGGGCGCCTCCACTGACCCAATGTCTACTGCCAGAGCAGCTGGAGGCGGTCATGGCCTCTCTGTTTTCGACGAGCGCGGAGGAGCATGTCCCTTTCATCAATGGTTGTTCTTATATTATCAGATGAATTTTTCATTTTATGTTACATATGTCGAATGAGATCGTTGGATATTTTCATACATAAACTAAAGAGGAGTTAATACCATCCAACGTGTTAATGCAGCCAGCATTTTGGGAACCTTCCCAGTTGGAAATGACGTGGAGGATTTTTTAAATATTTTTAGTACATCATTATAATTACGTATTGGAGTTGCAGAACAGTGCAATAATAATTTTAGTCTTCAAAAAATTAGGTAGAAGTAAATTTTGGTTTAAGATCACATTCATATTTAATTCCTATCCTCTAACTAATGGATGGATCTAGTAAGAAAGATAGGAAATTATTCACCACCAATTATTATTATCTCTCTATCTGTCTAGCTTTTTCTCTCTCTATATTAAATGTCCAGTCGCATCTCACAGCTCCTATCTTTGCTATCTCACCATCGTTAGTTGCAGTTGATCGCAATCACATTGCGTGTGGATGATTTGTGGCCAAGTCTGAACACGCTATTATTGACAGGGTTTTTATGGGTTTGTTAAGTACAGGATATTTTATATCAGCACTGGAATAAAAGGAATAGATAAGAATAGTGGGATTTAGTCGAAGTGCAATATCAGCAATACTTGACGCCTACTGCGGACAGCAGCACTGCTGGTTTAGACAGTTTTCTCATTCCCAGAATATATTAAATATTATATTGCACAAAAACACATATATTTTTCCACTGTTATGTTAACAGTGGAAAAGTATTATGCGTTTTTGTCCAATATGTGTAGCAGATTCCACCAAGTGCCGTCAATCGACAGTATAAAAAGTCATATTAAATATTACCAGGACAAAAAGTACCCTATTTGTAGTTCAGTAAATGGACCATCTTTGTGCCAATTTTCACTTTAATCTTTTGAGATGTCGCTCTTGACTCTAGGTATTACAAACATCCATATATTATTTATAAACTTTTACATTCTAATAACGCCCGAAATAAATGGTTAATATAATAATGATAAAACAGTCACTAATTTTAGGCCCTTAACACTTATATTATTGTACGTAAATTATTTCATTTAAATTCTTTTATGTCATTTTTCACTTCATTTAAAAAAAAATATTAAACTATAAGTTAACAATATTACTCCGCAATCAATTTATTTTGTATATTTCTCTGCTTAAATCTATGCAACACTGTTGGCCAGTTATGTTAATCTTCAAGGGCCCTATTGATAGAAATAGCTTATACAATATATTTTACCTCATTTTATGATAGGAGTATCGCATAAAATACATATCGCAAACACTTTGTATCATTGTTTGTCTAGAAACAGCGGACATAAACAATAAACAGGAACATTCTAAATGTGTTCTAAGGTCCATGAGAAATAAGCCCGTTTTCACATTTATTGTGCTAGAATTCATTATGAAATAAAAAAACCCGATATGTAAACAAAAAAATACTGACTTCATTTGAAGTCGCCTTTTTAACGGAATGGGACCAAATAATTATCAAAATGGGACCAAATCCCTACCCTACCCTTCCCTCTCTTCAGAATGTATTATTACCAATGAAGGACAACCTTGGCATAGACGTTCGTCGAGAGCTCAATAATAAAAACTACATCGAAAGATGTATAGGGCTAGCTTCGCGGAAACAAGGAATACTGAATAAGGTAAAGAGATTCTTTACACCGGACCAGAGGTGTCTGCTGTACAAGACGCAGATTAGACCCTGCGTTGAATACTGCTCTCACCTCTGGGACGGCTCCGCGAAGTATTTGCTGGACGCTCTCGACGCTATGCAGCGACGGGCTATCCGTATTATAGATTGTCCGGAGGTAACGGGAAGCATTGAGCCGCTAGCTCAGCGCCGAACAATAGCTTCCTTGGCCGCATTCTACCGTATTTACCACGGCGAGTGTTCTGAAGAGCTCTTCAATCTGATCCCACCCTCTTCCTTCCGATCCCGAACAACGCAGGCAGAGATGCCACTCCCACACAGTGGATAGCATGTTCGCGAGAACCGAACGTTTTAAACGTTCGTTTCTCTGCCGAGCGATAGTGGCCTGGAACGCCCTGCCTGTGCACGTGTTTCCTCCCACATATAACCCTGGGTTCTTTAAGCGGAGCGTGAAGAGGCACATCACTAGGTCGTCAAGTTGAGGGCCACTCTCTATAGTATTGTGTGCCTTGAGAGTGGCCCATAATCGCTAGACGTCGTCACGACTTACCACCAGGCGGGCGGCTTCCATTTGGCGAAACCAATAAAAAAAATAATAATAATTGAACATGGAAAGCACTATCTATGAATTTAATAAAAAAAATCGAAATCGGTTCATCCAGTCGCAGGTTATGAGGTAACATAGGTACACAAAAAAATAAAACATAATGTCAAATTGAGAACCTTCACCTTTTTAAGTCGGTTAAAAATTAATAAACAATCTAACGGTGGTTTTCAAATAATATTTAGGAAGGATGTACCTAAACATCCTTCCTCAATCACGCGTTAACAGTGAACCGATTTGAAAAATAGCATATATAGACATACTTTTATATTTTTTTTTATTTTTGGACATTCTCACACAATGTCATCTAGCCCAAATTAAGCTAATATAAGCTTGTGCTATGGGATCTAGATGACTCATAAACATACTTATTTATTTCTAAATCCATACAAATTATACATAGATAGAAAATGCCCTAAGTCCGAAACAAACATTTGTGGATCACACAAATAATTTGATTCCACCCGGAATCGAACCTGAGACCTCAGGGACGGCAGTCGCATTCTCATACCACTGCGCCACCGAGGCACTAGACTAAAATTCGGAACTTATAAGACGTTTTAACTCGGAAATGTGTTCCGTGGGATATAGGATCAAGAAGACTCTCTCAATCTCATTCAAAAATCTAGCGCATTGTTTACGCATACATACAAATATTTATGAAAGTAGATAAACAGTTTACCTTATTTCATCGTATACAGTAGACGTAGATGTCGCAAACACATTGTTGTCTCGAAACAGCAAGCATAAACAATAAAGAGAATATTATTCTAAACGAATTCTAACGTAACGAGGCGAGGGTCACCCTCTAAACTATTATGTTTCTCGATATTTTATAGTATCGACTCAGGTACAACACTCAAATCCATAGAATATGTGACTTAATTTTCTTTATAGGTATTTTACTCGGTCATGCAGGTGAATTGAGCTTATTGTAGTGAAAACCACACCAGCGTGAGTGGGTGGAACGCGGCCGTGTCCTTCTACGAGCACGTCATGCTCGCGAAGGAGGCGGCAGAGAGGGCCAGAAGCAGACCAGAAGGGGCGTGCTCCCAAATTCACTCACCGACACAGGATAAAACCCTACCTATCTGGACTATCATCCCGACCAAACCCCCGAAGAGGCGTCTGCATGCGAACCAGAGACGCCCGGCAATGGACGTGAGAGCGGCCGCGGCTTAGGGCAGCGGAATTTAAAAGAAAAGTGAAAACCGCAAGAAAATCCGCTCACGTTTTGTGGGTTGAATCTGTTTATAGATATCGTCCGTTCGTAAATGCACCTACATATATAATACTTCTACTAGGGTAGACAGCAATGCATTAAACACCTACACTTAATTTTGTTGGTCCCAAATAATATGTGGCAAGCTTATTGCCGTTACGAGACACTACAGAAAATTAATAACTAATCTGTAAATCAAACCAAAATTCCAACAGCCAAGACAGATGTTACATACCACTGAATAGACAGCGTTTCCCAAAGTGGGCGATAACGCCCCCCTTGCGGGCGCTGCAGGCCTAAAGGGTAAGACCCAGAAAAACTTTGAAGCATTGTCATAATAAGTCGCCACTTTAGACAATAATCCAAAGTTTGGTTACTTCTTGGTAATAAAATACACAACATACATCCCATATTTTTTATTATTCTTAAAGAGATTTTTTTTCAAAAATGTCTTGTATTCAACAAGATTAATAAAAATTGTTGGTGTCGCTAGTGGACGCCAGCGCTTACCAGGGTGCACTCTTCATTTGAAGTTATAGTGGTTTATAAGTAGGTAAAAAAAATGGGGGCGCTAAAAAAAAATATTATCAAAGTGGGCAGTAGACAAAATAAGTTTGGGAACCCCTGGAATAGAATATCTGCAGTCCGAGCGACTCACATACATAATAAATAATATGGGAGAATAAAGGCAAGGTCAAACTTATCCTTAACAAGCGACGTACACCACGCATTATGACATCTGACTGAAGATAATTTGGCCTGTACAATTTGTATGATAACAAACACTCTGGTCATTCACCACGCTGTCTTACGCGTCACAGCACCAGATTCACGTGTTCCCATGCTATCCCACGCATACGACGCTGTCACACAGGTTTACAGTGTCATAATGCGTAGATAATGTAAACGTCAGACGTCGTAAGACGTAGGACCAGTGTGTCGTTATTTCCCACGTAGCGTGGCATACGTCGTATGTGAAGGACCAGTGTGTTTCAAGCTTTATACACCTCTTGCCAACTTAGATAAAGAATTATCGATAAATTCAAAAGTCTAGATTGTCTATCGAACTGCTGTCACTGTAATACTACAGTGTCACCTAGTTCGACGTTTAAATTAATGACGCGATAAACTGTAAGATTGTTTCACCACTGTATGATATAAGTTATTTTGCACAGCTGTGACTGTGACCTACAACGTTCTAACTAGATAGGCAGTAGTAGGTAAAGGTTTTATCTTCGGTCTCATATTGCAAACTTTAAAATCTCAATTCACTGACTGTAAATATAGTTCCAGATTATTGGATTTTAAGTTCGGAGATGAGATGCTTAGATAGTTGGGGCTCGTAGAAAAGATGGATGAAAGGAGATTGACGAAACAGATACATTATAAGTCACTCGTGGCATTGTAAGTCGAAACCGGTCTAGTTAACAAGTAAAAATCAATGGTTTAGGAGTGCAAGTGATTTTTAAGGTTCCGGGTAAAACGGGAACCCTATTACTAAGACACTGTCCGTCAGTTCGTCTGCCACCAGTCTGTATCTTGTGAACCCTTAGATAGAAAGTTGAAATTTTCACAAATGATGTACGAGGGTGGATTGAAAAGTAATCAGCCTAACCAAGAAAATAAATACCTACATAATAAATAAAATATATTTTTATTTTTCAACGTAATCACCATCAAGTTCAATGCACTTTTGCCATCTTCCCTTCCAGGCATTTAGCCCGTTGAAAACAATTGATTCTTGCTTAGAGTTAAAATATGCGTCTACTGCTGCTTTGACCTCGTCATTTGTCAAAAATCTTTGACGTCCCAAATGCTTTTTTAGGTTAAGGAACAGAAAAAAGTCTGACGGTGCCAGATCAGTTGAATAAGGTGGATGCGGTAACAGTTCAAAGCCACAGTTGTGAATTTCTGCCATTGATTGGACAGACGTGTGAACACGAGCGTTATCTTGATGAAACAGAACTTTTCTTCTTTTCATTCCTGCACGTTTTTCTTTTATTTTCTCTCGTAAACGACGTAGTAAGGTGCAGTAATAATCAGAGTTTGTAGTCTGACTCTTTCAAGATAATCAACCATAATCACACCCTTCGAGTCCCAGAATACTGAAGCCATCACCTTACTTGCCGACAAAATCGACTTAGCCTTTTTGGGGGGTGGTGAACCAGGTCTTTTCCACTGTTTTGTTTGTTGTTTTGTTTACGGTGTACAGTAATGAACCCATATTTCGTCCATAGTAACAAAACGATTCAAAAATCACATTCATCAGCTTCAAATAACTCCAAACAGTCGCGTGCAATAGTCAATCGCATCCTTTTTTGCTCAACTGAAAGCAGTCGTGGAACCCACCTCGCAGACACCTTGTGGAAACCCAACACGTTGACTATTATGTTTTGAAAACGTTCATAAGAGATGCATATAATCTCGGCTATCTATCTAATTTTCAATCTGCGGTCTCCCATAATTAAATCGAGTATTTTTTTAACATTTTCGTCAGTAGTGGACGTCGAAGGCCTTCCAGAGCGGGGTTCGTCTTTCACACTCTCTCTACCACGCTTGAATTCTGCTATCCATTTTTTGACGGATGAAAGAAAGAGTGCAATCCCCTAATGTACTGACCATATCATCATGGATAGCTTTTGATGACAGCCCCTTCTTATTACTTAATGACGGCACGCTGCTCGATTTGCTCCAATTGCGGAAATGATGTCAGATTGCTTTGTTAATAAATTTATAAAATTAAACCTAATTATCGCACACGTTTCAAACTTCACACAATTAACAGGTCTGAACTGAACTAAATAATGTGGGTAGATTTGATTTTTAGAACTAAATGGATCAGTGTTAGGCCGACTACTTTTCAATCCACCCTCGTATCATTATTGCTGCTATAACAACAAAGACCGAGTTTATGATTCACTGATATAATTTTTCAAAAATGTCTTACCTTTAACAAGCAGTGATACTCATTTTACAAGTTAACATTATAATATTATCCTGACGTCATCATTACAGGAAGTTTTAACGAGACGAACAGTGTTGCGATCACGTACGAAGTACTCCGGATTTGTTTCGTGTCTAATACACTACGTGATAGAGGACAGGGAAATTCGTCTTCCAATGATTTGTTTGGCGGTTTACAGTTACTGCCTACAAAAATACCCGAGCGAGCGAAACTTTTTTTCTTTTTAGGGTCCCATACCCAAAGGATAAAATGGGAACCCTATTACTAAGACTTTGCTGTCCATCCGTTCGTCCATCTGTCTTGGCCTGTTTCTCATGAACTGTGATAGTTAGAAAGGTGTCATCACACACAGTTTGTACTGATTGACTGACTGACCGGCAATCGAACCCGAGACTCCGTCGTTGAAAGCGGATGCACTACCGACCACGCCACCGAAGCAGCCAATGTTTTTAATGTATTCTTTGTTTAATGGGCGATCACTAGTTAATTAATTGTTTTATATCACACGCACTGAGTTTTGATTAATTTTATTAAATACTAGCGGACGCCCGTGGCTTCGCCCGCTTGACAAATTATTGACACCAAAACCTTCCTCGAGAACCACTCTACCTATTGGTGAAAACCGCATCAAAACCCGTTAGTACTTACCTAACGGATTTACCCCGTTTTAAAGATCTAAGCATACATATGGACGGCAGCGATTTTTGTTTTATAATACGAGTATGTAGTGATAGTGTGATGATTATGATGTTATGAACTTATAATACAACTACACTATTTCTACTGGTTTTTTTATATTATGGAAGGGTGGGTAGGTAGGTATTACGAACAGGGTAATAGCAAACATAAAACTTGTTCAATTATTACGAATATATTCCTCCCTATTCCTTGAGAAAGACATGAGTTGTTTCTTGTACCACAATATAAAAGAGACAAAACTATCAATATATATAATTTATGCTTTTGATTGTCGGAACACTTGGTGGAACATATAGTAAATACATTATAAAATGACTCACTTGTTCAGATATTATAAAAAAAAAACAAAAAAAAATCTGGAATATATGTACAACTAAGTCATTTTATAACCTATCAATATAGACGGTGGGTATTCTATTACAATGAACTCAACATATCCAATCATATTACATAAATGAATTTCTCCACATTATTCTTAATCACCAATAAATACGGGCTATTATGTAACGAATAGGAAATACACCATGACAATTATAGTAAGCGCAAAATATTTGAATTCACTTGGCACAAATTGCTTATTGGCTGCCCTAAGGGTCGGCAATAAACAACGGCGCGGCTAATTACCGACGAACTCCTGCGCATACGTCCGGAAATAGCTGGAGTAAAGGCAGTAAAGGTGAGTGCACATAATTTATACATCGCGGTATTATTAATGTAGTTAAAATGCTATTATAGAGTCTTTATATCACAACTGAATATGTCAAAGGTTAAATTAGTTATTAAAGTGGTAATTATGTGTGAAATTATAATTTTACTAGGTCGCCGCAGTCGCGAAACGTACCGCTACGCTGCAGCATATATTTGAGCGAAGCGAGTTTTGATTCAAAGCGATATAACTCTGTCAAAGTATTTTTTGTCATTACGCTATAGGAATTTTTACCATCAATTAAATTATTTTTATTTGATCAAAATTCAAAATTCTGGCTTCGTATGAACCTGGGTAATTCTGTAAACTTTTGATGAGTGCAAAAAATCCGAAATCGGCCAAGTATTCGCCGAGAAACAATTTAACATAAATCGTAATTTGAGTCACCATTTGAGAGCTCCGCTCGCCTTCAGCTCGCTTCGCTCAATAAGAATGTGCCTTAGCAATTAATAAAATCAACAAAAATAACCGGTATAAAAGGTTTAAAAACCAAAACAGGCAAGCAGGCATCATGTTATAGCTAGTTACTAGGTCGCCGCAGTCGCGAAACGTTACGTTACGCTGCAGCATATATTTGAGTGAAGCGAGTTTAAATTCGAAATTCTAGCATCGTTATAACCTGGGTAATTCTGTAAGCTATTGATGAGTGCAAAAAAATCCGAAATCGGCCGAGTATTCGCCGAGAAACAATTTAACATAAATCGTTTGAAAAATAATTTGAGTCACCCGTTGAGAGCTCCGCTCGCCTTCGGCTCGCTTCGCTCAATAATATCCTACTGGTTTCGTTCAGAAGTTATCTATTTGAACCCATATAAAAACACAAAACCAAGCCTGTAATCACGGAGGGATAGGGAAAATACGAGTATGTAGATGTAAACCATGTCATATGCACTCCCAAAGTCCATTCTACACTTTTTTAATCCACATAATAGAACGCCAGCTATTTGCCGTCTCTACGGACTTGTAGTATGTTTGTCAGAATCTTGTATTCCATGTATTCCATGTTCTCGGTATTGGTCATCCTAGCTCAGTTGGACAGATCATTTCCCCTGTAAGGGATAGGCCGTGGGTTCGAGTACTGCCGATGACATTTCAGTGTTTGTGATTTATTTATAATTTCTCTCTTAATATTTAAGAATAGTTTAAGCAAACTCATTTTAAAATACAAAAATATAGCAGTCGCTCTACGGAAAATATCGAAGTTTAGCTTCATTGGAGTTAGACTGGAAAGCCGACCTTAACTGAGTTGGGAAAAGGCAAGGTGAATGATCTGACTAGTTCTAAACAAGTTCTTACTCAATTTTCATATTGACATTGTCTTATTATTGACATTAGCAAAATTTTATGACTTCAATTCAGCGGAGTTTCATTCGAGAGAGTGATCAAAAACTACACAATTGTAGTGTCGAAGTTAACATGTGTGTGCACTTCTTTGGTTGTGACCTGCCCGTTTAATTCTTTTGTCCAGTCTACATTGTATTTGTGCCCATGACCGCAATTCAAGGAACCTCCCATTTAATTATTCAATGTGTCTTCAGTGTGCGTGTGTCGTATTGTAGTGGTAATTAACACACAATTTTCTCGCGCCTTTGTATCCGGGAACCCCGTATTTAGGAAGGAAATTCTGAGATATTTATCCTTTGTTTTTGTTATAGAAGGTAGTTTGCTATAAAATGCAGGTGTTGTTCAATTGAAATATGTGCTTTTTAAAGTATATATGACTAGCTGATCGCCGCAGCTCCGCCCGCGTGATTTAGTTTGCTCGTTCCCGGTTACACATTAAAGGGATAAAAAGTAGCCTATGTTACTCGGGTGAATGTAGCTTTCCAATGGTGAAAGAATTTTTGAAAGGCACAGTAGTTTTTGAGTTTATTCATTACAAACACACAAATCTTTCCTTTTTATAATAGTAGTATAGATGGAAGAACTTTGTATAGTAGGTGCTAGGTACCTATCAAAAACTTCAAAAGTCCTAGACGTACCAACCAGTATCGTAGATCCACATCGTATAATATCCTGTTTATCATAACTATACCTGATAGGTAAATTAATACGTAAAATTGGTACGTTAGTATATGTATTAAACCAAAATAAATATAAAACATATTCAAAGCAATCTCGGAAAACTATTGCCCCTAAAATATGTAATATATCTTGTATCCGTTGCTCCATAGAAAGTAACGCCCACATAGTCAATCTCATGTTCTTATTGAAAGCAATTTTAAAACCTTTTTATATAATATTATTGTTATCTTATATGTTAGAGTTAAATAGTGTTTAAACGGTAGTAAAACCTATTATTGAGATGAACTCCATTTAATATATATGTAAAAATGATTGACCGCAAATGGTATAGTAATCAATACAGGTAATATAATAACAGTAAGAAAAGGTTTATGTCACAGCATGAATAACTTATACATACCTATGCCGCCTTCGCTTAACTCTATCGGAAATAGTGGGTAGTATTTTTTTTTATATTAAAATGAGTTTGAACTCATCATCATAATCATAACATAGTATAAACAGTCGCTTCCGTTTCATTATGTATGCCTAGATCTTTAAAACTACGCAACGGATTTGATGCGGATTTCACCAATGGATCGAGTGGTTCTCGACGTTTTAGTATGTATATTGTAAAGCGGGCAAAGTCACGGGCATCCGCTAGTAGACTATAAAGGTAGGTTTAAACACATTTAAGTTTTATAGATTATAGATATGTTTATTGTGCAAAATTATAGTGCTTATAAAACGAAGTATATACCCGAGATGCTCTGATTGAAGAAATGATTCGCTGGATGTTCAGACTATGACATAATTATTATTAAAAACAATGGGGTAAGATGTTGAATTTTTTATATAATTCCACTAATTTCGCTAAATAGAAGACATTATAAACATCGATATATGTTTCACCTACTCACGAGGCATTCTCAAGACTGTCTCAAAGAGAACAGGCTGTTGAGAATGTTCTCTTTGAGACAGTCTTTGAAACATATGTCGACGTTTATAATGTCTTCTATTTAGCGAAATTAGTGCAATTATATTAAAAATTCAACATCTTACCCCATTGTTTTATCACGGACTTTCGCCAGGTAACGCCTGATTCCATTCAATATAATTATGATTGTCTAAATGCCTTGCCTCACAAACCTAGTGTCTACCTGAACTTACAGCAACGCAGAGTTTACCTTGGTCAATTGATTTATTTTCAAATGTTTTTTCGTTACCTACCTCCCAATTTTCTCGCATCTCCCCATAATGTAGGATATACTTAGATAGTCTTTATTTTAAATATCCCCTTTAAAGGATTTTTTTTGTTTAAACAGAGCGTCCCCCCTCCCTCTCCCCTCTATAAGCAAAACGGCTGGCACGAAAAATCTAAAAAAATATTTGTTGGTAAAAACTCTAACGGATGTCATAACTTTTTTAGTTCAGAAGTTATAGAGGCTATTATGGGTACTATATAACCCTATTATATGTGTGGCCCGACACGCACTTAGCCGGTTTTAAGTTTACTGCGATATCATTAGTTGTCTAAATAACCAGTGTGTACTAAGCCTTATATCGACATCTTGATAAAATGACGGATTTCTATTTTACAGTGGCATATTAGATTGACCTTGATAGCAGAATTTCCCGTAATAACCTTTACATGGAAGGTAGTACCTACTATTATTTATTCTGTGGTCGAAGGCGCTTTCTTATTAATTATCAAGCTAGCCTTTGAGAAATTGCTTTAAAATAATTTATTAATTGCAACCAATATAGATTAAGACGAAGGTTTGGTTCAGTGGTCAAAGTTCGCCTTGGTCTAATTGGTCATTTCGCGTTTAGGCAGGGTGCGTATTGATAAGATTGGTCATTTCGCGTATTGATGTTATATACGATCATTGGTCAAAGTGCGTATTGATCACATGCATGTAGACGGTTTGCAAAATTTTGTTCAAAATTTCTGTGCAGAATGCAGTGAGCATCTGTACTCGTTACACTACAAAGAATCAAAGAATCAAAGAATCAATTTCATTTATTCAGTTTAGGCACATAAAGAGCACATATGAATGTCAAAATTTTACAATTTTGTCAAGTAATATTATAAAAATACTAAATTAAGTAAGTTTTTTTAAATTAATACATAAATAACCATTATAAAATGATTCTTTCGCTGGTTCGGTAATTTGGTTCTCCTGAGAAGAGACCAGCAAGAAACTCAGGTAGATTATCCATTTTCTTTTTTAATATTGTTTTGTTTACATTGTTACAATTAGTTTCTATTGTATTATACGAGTGGCCAACAACAGAAGATTAGGGTGACCATGCATTTTTATCATTAAGATATTCGTCTACATTATAGTAGCCTTTCATCATCAAACATTTTTTAACTACTATTTTAAACTTATTAAGAGGCATGTCAACCAAATCCTGAGGAATTTTATTATAAATTTTTATACATTTGCCAACAAACGAATTACCAACTTTATGAAGTCTAATTTTTGTCATTGCCAATTTATTTTTATTTCTTGTATTAAAATTATGGTTATCGGAATTTTTTTTGAATAGATCTATGTTCTTCCGTACATATAAGATGTTGTCGTAAACATATTGAGAAGCAACTGTTAAAATATTAATTTCTTTAAATAATTCTTTCAGCGAGTCACGGGGTCCGAGTCTATAGATTGCTCGTATAGCTCGTTTCTGTAATATGAATATTGTCTCAATATCGGCAGCTGAGCCCCACAGCAGCAGACCATATGACATAACGCTATGAAAGTAGCTAAAATAAACTAATCGTGCCGTTTTTTCGTCAGTCAGAGACCTTATCTTTCTAACCGCATAGGCAGCTGAGCTAAGTCTTCCTGCCAAGGCTGTGATATGAAGACCCCATTGTAGTTTACTATCTAGAGTTATCCCAAGAAAAACTGTGGTATTGACTATTTGAACTAATTCATTATTCATAGTAATATGAGTATCCACCTGTCTAACATTGGGCATAGTAAATTTTACACATTTTGTTTTCTTCGCATTGAGCAGCAAGTTGTTACTTGTGAACCAATGCAATATTTCCGAAAGGGTATTATTTACATCGTCAAGTGCTACTTTTTGTCTATCACTTTTAAAAATTAATGATGTGTCATCAGCAAATAATACTATCTCACAAAGATTTTTAGTGAAATAAGGAAGATCGTTTACGTATATTAAGAATAAAAGGGGTCCTAATATAGAGCCCTGGGGTACTCCCATGACTAATGAGGCGCCAGAAGAGTCGGTGCCATTAATGTTTACTTTTTGTACTCTACCAGTGAGGTAAGACTCGAGTAAGCCAAGTGAGCTGTTCGAAACACCATAATAACCTAATTTTAGTAGCAAAGTCCCATGATCAACACAATCAAAAGCTTTTGATAGATCACAAAATATACCAATAGCATCCTGCTTTTCCTCCCAAGCATCAAATATATGTTTCACAAGTGCAACTCCTGCATCCGTTGTGTTCCTGCCTTTAGTGAAACCAAACTGTTTGTTATGAAGTAACTTATTGTCTGTAAAATGTGAAAGCAATTGATTAAATATTATTTTTTCAAAAATTTTACTGAGGGATGGGAGTATGGAAATAGGTCGAAAATTTGAAGGATCACTTTTGTCTCCTGCTTTAAATAAAGGATTGATTTTACTGTACTTCATAAGATGAGGAAACTGATTTTCATCTATACATTTATTGAATATGAATGCAAGGTGAGGTGCTATAGCGGGCACTATTGATTTTATTATATTAGTTGAAATGCCCCAAAGATCCTCGGTATTTTTTATATTTAGTTGTTTAAAAGTTTTAAGTATAGTGACAGAGTCAATATACTGAAAATCAAAGTTAATTCTACATTTATCAACACTAGATTTAAGAAGAGAATTGGCTACGTTTTTTGACGAATTTAACTTATTTGTAGTGGTGATTGGAACATTTGTGAAGAAAGATTCAAATGCATTGGCCACTTCAGAATCAGTTTTAATATGTTTATCATCTATTTTTAACTCGAAGGATCGATCACGTGACTTTGCTTTACAAGTTTCTTTGTTAATAACATTCCATATTGCCTTCGTTTTATTATCAGATTTTTCAATTTTAGCCCGTATATAATTAGATTTAGCTGTTGAACATACTTTTTTGAATAGTTTGGAGTACTTTTTAATCTGTTCAATTACTTGTGGCTCATTAGTAGATGCCTTTGTCTCGTATAATTCATATAATTTCCTTCTACTTTTATAGATTCCAGGCGTAGCCCAATCACTAAATTTTATTTTAAATTGATTTACATTTATTGTTTTTTTAGTGAAAATGTTATCACATTCGTATTTGATTACTCCGAACAAATCTCCGTAATGATCATTCGGGTGTTTATCATTATTCAACTCCAAAAGAGGTACTTTATTCTTAATGTTTTCTTTAAATTTTTCTAATCTATAAGTTGTGATTGGTCTACAAACAATATTTTTTGATAATGGAACATGTTGGAACTTAAATCTAGCTAACTGACCTGCATGATCTGAATTTACAAAATGTATTATAGATTTCTCATCTACATCGCTGTTAGAAAAAATATTATCTAAGCAGGTAGCTGATGTGGCTGTGGTGCGTGTTGGTTCACAAAAAAGATTTTGTAAGTTAAAAGATTTAAAAAGGTTGAGGAACCTTAGCGCGTTCTGAGAGTTTTCTAAAATATTAATATTAAAATCGCCACATACAACTATAGTCTTCTTACATTTACATACCTTTTTTAAGGCTTCCTCCATAATGGACTCAAACAGGTAGTAATCTCCAGAAGGAGGTCTATAGACGCTAATAATAATATATTGTTCTAGCTCTGCACATGATAGTTCAATATTTCGCTCACTTGTGAGTGCTACTACGTCTTTTCGGTCTTTTGATTTTAATTTGTCATTAATTAAAATGAGAGACCCACCTCTTATAGCGGAATCTCTAGTAAACGCACTAATGATTTTATAATTATCAATATTAACTAAGAGTTCATGTTTTTTTAACCAGTGTTCAGTTAAACAAAGTACATGGATACGTTTTTCATTTAAAAATAATTCTAGTTCTAACTCTTTGCCAGAAAAGCCTTCAATATTTTGATGAATTATATTCATGAACATAGACTTTTCCTTTGTCCTTAAATTTAATTTGCTAGGGATTTCCTCTATTGTCCTACAACTAAGTTTAAATTAGTGTCACCCTTTTCAGGAACAGATTCCAAGGTCACAAGACAAACATTGTCACTTTTCTGCTCAATAAAAGCAGATTGTTTAGCCAAGTTTTTGGCTGAATAACTAATAAAATATGATAGCGAAGATGCTATCTGTCTCCTAAAATATCTATTCAAATAGAATTTATCTTCCGTCAATAACAATTTATTTTCTAAATACATGTTAATGTCAATCAGATGGAATTTATTTGGATTATGAAATGTCAATGTATGTATTGTTTGATTTAGCTTATATCTAAGATTGTTTTCGGCCTGTGACAAGCCACGGCTATAAGGAAGTGTGAATAAAATAATGTTTTTAACATCTAATAAGCTCAGTAACTTAGTACACTTTGTAATGACAACCTGTTACAAACTTAAAAGCCTTGGATACCACAAGTTCAATCTTACTTTGGGTACCAGCCGTTCACTGAATCAAACATGGGTACTTTATTTATTAAGATAGTAAATTAACTGTGTCACCTAATGTATATTTTTATGTGAAATAAAGTAATATTATTATAAAAAAAACAAAAAAAAATTAAAATTCTCTTCTCTCAGTTTTAATGTAGAAATTACGTTATAATTTTATATTATTTCGGATACGGTAAAATAAAAAACTACTACTTACATAGCGGCTGGCACGTAAGATTTTATCGCTATTCATCAACATTTTATCTCAAGGCAACGGGTTTCAATTTTTTTCAAAATTACCATACAGCTGCTATTTTTTAATAAATTCATTTGGCCATTTTGGACATAACCCATTATATGTGTGCCCGGTGACGGCAATAGGCTTGCGTATATTACGTTGGACCAAAAATACTGGCAAATTGTAGGTGTGTAATGCATTACTGGCTACTGGATATCCCCGAAAGGGTAGGCAGACACATATCATGACTATATAGGCGTGATATGTATCTGTACTTACAGGGAAAATAAACATATTTAATGTAAGTGCGACAAAGTAAACAAGTACTTTCTCATTGTGTGTTGTGTTTGGTGCATGGCTGGCTTTTAGATTGAGGACTAGTTTTACTGTAAAAACAAATAACTGACCGACAATGGAAGTAGAAACACTTTAGTATTTAACTGTTTTATTTGCCTAAGTGCTAACATCAGCTGTGCAAGTAGTGATGGGGGAAACGTCGGTATTTTTATCGATAGAAATTATACTTCTTTATGTTCATTGATGATTTCGCCAATGTCAAGGTAATGCTTGATTTTTCCCGCACAGAAGAACTAGTTACTCTGAACTAGTTCGCGGTGCGGGACAAGGAAACGTTGTTCGGTATTGCAATTGAGCGTTTGGGCCTGATTTTTTTGCCCAGCAACAGATGTAACCTAAAAGACAACCAGCCACGCGCTTCACAAAAATCCAAGTCTAAAATTATACTTTGATAATCACATGCTGTTCTGTTCTTGTGTATGTCACTTTCAAATCAATCACCTATCAGTAATTATGAAGGGCAAACGTCTACTTATTCAACTAATATAGATACTAAATGAATTACATTTCTTTGATCACGGTATCACGCATGAACGGTTGGCCAATTACGGTAATTCCTTTTTGTTGTATCTGGTATAGGAAAAGGTTATTTTAAAGGAAAACAATAATAAAGTATAAATAAATAAATAAATATTATTGGACATGCTCACATAACGTCATCTAGCCCAAACTAAGCTATAAGCTTGTGCTATGGGATCTAGACAACTGATAAACATACTTATATATTTCTAAATACATACATAACATACATAGAAAACACCCAAACTCCGAAACAAACATTTGTGGATCAAAAATATTGGACAAAAATATTGGAAATATTGGATTCGACCCAGAAATCGAACCAGAGACTCCGGAGTCAAAACCCAATGCACTACCGACGACGCCAACGAAGCAGTCAAATGCAAGGAATACACGGAGCATTGGAAAATTAAAGGAAATTTAACGATAGTTACGACGGAATGTCTGGTTCTTACACTAACTTACATCTTCTACCAACCTTCAACCAATTGTAAGCCACTCTATGACGGGGCGGGGCCCCAAGAGATTAGACTACGTCCTCGCCGTCCGCCCTGGACCCCAACTTGACCACGGTAACGCAGTGGCAAGTTGGGTGACCGAACGTCGAAATCGAGACTTGAGTGGCCAACATTGCGTTTAATTGTGCTATCATGGATATGCCTGACGAGACCCCCGGTACTGACACTGCCCTTTCCCGGACAGTGTCAACCGACGACTTATTGCTTGAAACACGGATTTCGATGCCTATTGATTTGGGGGCTCGCGTCGCGCCGCCTAGTTGCAGCGCGATGTCGACGCCCCAAGGAAATGTTGCTGCTGGGACTGACGGTGGGTCAGCTCCCAGTAGTGTGAAGGGTAAGGGCCGTTCTGCTTCGCTGAAGAGGACCCTCGAGAAGGGGGGGCTGCCGCGCGACCGGAGCACTAGTTGCTCTGGGTGGAGGTCCCTCCTCTCCAGCGATTCGGAGGAGGAGGTGCCGGTGAAGACGGTGCGCACGCGTCTCAGCGCCTACAGAGTGCGCCCGCCGACGCCACCCCCGTCATCTGTACCGTCCCTGCGCAGTCGCAGGGATATCGGTGTGCCGCCCGCGCGGGAGATCATGAGTATTCTCTCCCGCATGAACGCGGCCATGCGGGGGAGTAAGAACATGTCGGGGAGGAAGAAGATTGTGGCTTCACTGGTGGATGAAGCCTAATCCTCCCTGGACAAGCTCCTCGCGCGGAGCGTCACAAAGGAGGAGGCGAAGCTCCGCAAGCAGGTTGCGAGCCTGGAGGTGGAGCTCACTGCCTCCCGAAATCAGATGGAAGACCTGCGTCGGGAGGTTGCTGAGTTGACCAAGGTGGTCAAGGCGCCTCCAGGTCCCATGCCGCCTCCTCCTCCTCTGACGGCTGGACCAGCGCCGAAGACGGCGCCTAGGACCGCGCCCACCACGGCGCCCGGCTCGCCGCCACAGCCTGTGCCGACTACGGTGCAGGTCCTGACGGCGATCGAGAGGCGCCTCGCGGTCCTGGAGGACCGGGCGTACCGCCCTCCGCTAGCGCGTCCCGCGTTTTCATACGCGGCGGCTGTTGGCGGCACTCCCGCTCCGAGTTCAAGCAGCACACCTGCTGTCCGCCGCCCCGCTCCGCCCCCGTCTGCTTCGGTGAGCCGGATGCCGGCCGAGACCGCGGCCCAGGCGCGGAAGGCCAAGGGGCGCGGCAAGAATAGTGGCACCCCTGCCGCCTCCTCTTCCTCTATCGTCGCTCACGCTGCTTCCTTACATCCCGCCAGACGGGAGGGATGGGAAGTAGTGGGAGCCAAGAAGAGGAAGACGAAGGCCGCAAAGAAAGCGGCCAAAGCCGCCGCGGCGAAGGCGCCGAAGAGGCCCCGCCCTCCTCGCTCCACCGCCGTCGTCCTGACGGTGACGACAGTAGGTGTGGAGAAGGGGGTGGGGTACGCCGACGTACTGAGGACTGTGAAGTCCTCAGTCAACCTCTCGGCCCTCGATATACAGGGGGGGCTCCGGTGCAAGACGACACGCACCGGGGCTCGCCTCCTCGAGGTCTCCGGCTCCTCCAAAAGCTGACGCCCTAGCGGCTCAGCTTAGGGACGCGCTGGACCAAGAAGCCATCCGCGTCACCAGACCCACCAAATGCGCCGCATTGCGCATCACGGGTCTGGATGACGCGGCCACGACGGAGGAAGTTGTCTCCGCCGTCGTGGAGGCGGGCGGCTGCCCCCGTGACCAGGTGAAGGCTGGAGATATGTCCTTCGGCTCCACTGGTCACGGGATGACAGTCGTCCAGTGCCCCGTCGCGGCGGCACTGAAAGTGGCGGACGGATGAAGCCTCCTCGTAGGGGGCTTCCTAAAGGCGCAGGTGCACCTCCTTCGTGCCCGGGAAACCAGATGTTTCCGGTGAATGGTGGTGGGGCACTTAGGAGTGCAGTGTACAGCGGAAGTCACCGTGGGCGATCGGTGCTTCCGCTGCAGCCGGCCCGGTCACAAGGCAAGTGCCTGTGACACCCCGCCTCGCTGCTTTAGATGCGAGGCCGAGGGCAAGACCGCGGATCACCGGGTCGGCAGCACAACCTGCGCCGCCTCGAGACCAAAACCTCGTCCGTCCGCTGAGAGTGATGGGGGTGCCACCCTTGCGCGGCCAGTTATTTCGCAGCGGGATGCGGTTATGGACGTCAATTAATGTCTGACGCCCGTATCCGTATCCTGCAAGTGAATTTGAACCACTGCCGTGCTGCTCAGGATCTTCTGTACCAGAGCATCCGGCAGTGGTCCATAAACTTGACCGTGGTCGCCGAGCCGTACTACGTCCACCCGGGAAGCCCGGTGGACGAGGACGGCTCGGCCTGTTGTATCTTTGGGGGGTCCGCCGCAGACAACTCGCGCCTTGCGATCATTGCAAGGGGCCGCGGGTGTGTTGCGGCGGATTATGATGGGTTGGCAGTCGTGGCCACCTACATCTCGCCGAACATTGACGAGTCTCAGTTTGAGCTATGGCTCACTGAGGTCGACGTCGTCTTCGCTGCGTGCCGTCCTCGCCCTGTCCTGCTCCTGGGAGACTTCAACGCCTGGAGTGAGGCGTGGGGCTCCCGGGAAACCAGGGACAAGGGGAGGCTTCTTGAGGACTGGACCAGAACACGTGGTCCGGAGGTCCTCAACCGGGGGAATATCGCCACCTATTGGCGGCGAAGGGGGGGGGGGGGGATCGATCGTGGACGTAACATTCGCATCCCCTGACCTCGCCCGCCGTATTACAGGCTGGCGCGTGGAGGAGGGTGAGGAGACGCACTCGGATCATCGGTACATCCGGTTCGATGTCGTCCCCCCACCTGACCTCCCACAGCCCGTGGCAAATCCCCCGGATCCGCGTTGGGCACTTCACCATCTGGATCGGGAGGCTCTCTTGGAGGCATCCATCGTGCAGGCCTGGATTCCGGCGCCGGACCGGCCTACCGATGTGGATGCCGAGGCGGAGTGGTTCAGGAGAGCCATGTCGCAAATCTGTGATGCGGCGATGCCTAGGGTTACACCCAGACCCGCCAGGAAGCAGGTGTACTGGTGGTCGCCAGAGATTGCAGAGCTGCGCGCAGCATGCATCTCCGCCCGCCGCCGGTACGAGACCAAAACCTCGTCCGTCCGCTGAGAGTGATGGGGGTGCCACCCTTGCGCGGCCAGTTATTTCGCGGCGGGATGCGGTTATGGACGTCAATTAATGTCTGACGCCCGTATCCGTATCCTGCAAGTGAATTTGAACCACTGCCGTACTGCTCAGGATCTTCTGTACCAGAGCATCCGGCAGTGGTCCATAAACTTGACCGTGGTTGCCGAGCCGTACTACGTCCATCCGGGAAGCCCGGTGGACGAGGATGGCTCGGCCTGTTGTATCTTTGGGAGGTCCGCCGCAGACAACTCGCGCCTTGCGATCATTGCAAGGAGCCGCGGGTGTGTTGCGGCGGATTATGATGGGTTGGCAGTCGTGGCCACCTACATCTCGCCGAACATTGACGAGTCTCAGTTTGAGCTATGGCTCACTGAGGTCGACGTCGTCTTCGCTGCGTGCCGTCCTCGCTCTGTCCTGCTCCTGGGAGACTTCAACGCCTGGAGTGAGGCGTGGGGCTCCCGGGAAACCAGGGACAAGGGGAGGCTTCTTGAGGACTGGACCAGAACACGTGGTCCGGAGGTCCTCAACCGGGGGAATATCGCCACCTATTGGCGGCGGGGGGGGGGGGGGGGGGGATCGATCGTGGACGTAACATTCGCATCCCCTGACCTCGCCCGCCGTATTACAGGCTGGCGCGTGGAGGAGGGTGAGGAGACGCACTCGGATCATCGGTACATCCGGTTCGATGTCGTCCCCCCACCTGACCTCCCACAGCCGGTGGCAAATCCCCCGGATCCGCGTTGGGCACTTCACCATCTGGATTGGGAGGCTCTCTTGGAGGCATCCATCGTGCAGGCCTGGATTCCGGCGCCGGACCGGCCTACCGATGTGGATGCCGAGGCGGAGTGGTTCAGGAGAGCCATGTCGCAAATCTGTGATGCGGCGATGCCTAGGGTTACACCCAGACCCGCCAGGAAGCAAGTGTACTGGTGGTCGCCAGAGATTGCAGAGCTGCGCGCAGCATGCATCTCCGCCCGCCGCCGGTACACCAGGTTTTGCCGGAGGCGTCGCCGCCCAGACGACGCGGCAGCCCGAGAGGCGGAGCTTTTTCAGGCATACAGGGAGGCTAAAGGTAATCTCCAGGAGACGATAAAGCGGGCCAAGACGGCGGCCCGAGAGGAGCTCCTGGAGACCCTGCAGCAGAACCCATGGGGGCGCCTGTACCTACAGGTCAGGGAGAAACTCCGACCTAGGGCGCCCCCACTGACCCAGAGTCTCCAGCCGCAGCAGCTGAAGCGGGTCATGGGCTCCCTGTTTCCGACGAGCGCGGAGGAGCACGTCCCTCCGCGCATGGCTCCATCTCTGCCCGACGCGGATAGCACCAGCGAAGACGACGTACCCGAAGTCAGGGGAGCTAGGTGCGGCAGTACTCCGGCTTAAACGCCGGAAAATCACTGACCCCGGACCCGACGGCATTCCTGGCCGTGCATGGGTCCTGGCCCTCGAAAAACTCGGGCCTAGACTGATGGGGCTCTTTAGCGCATCCCTCGAAAGGGGCCAGTTTCCCAAGGTGTGGAGGACGGGGAAACTGGTCCTGATCCGTAAGGCGGGGCGGCCGGTGGACTTACCGTCCGGATACCGGCCGATCGTGTTGCTCGACGAGGTGTGTAAGCTCTTTGAGCGAATTATCGCGGAACGCCTAGTCCGCCTAGGCCAGACCTGGCGGATAACCAGTTCGGTTTCCGTCGGGGACGCTCCACCGTGAGCGCGATCATGCGCGTGAAGAGCCTGACGGAGGAAGCAGTCTCGCAGGGCAAGGTGGTGGTGGCGGTGTCTCTTGACATCGCCAACGCGTTCAACACCTTGCCATGGAGCTGCGTTAGGGAGGCGCTCGTGTATCACGAAACGCCTCTCTGCCTCCGTCGTATTGTCGGGACCTATCTCTCGGAGAGGGCCATAGCTTTCCCCAGCTGGCTCGGGCCAGCTCGGCGAGATGTGTCGTGCGGTGTTCCGCAGGGGTCGGTCCTGGGGCCGCTTCTGTGGAACATCGGCTACGACTGGGTGCTGCGGGGTGCGTTGCCTAGGGGTGTCGGCGTAACGTGCTACGCCGATGATACCCTCGTCACGGCGCGGGGTGCAACGTACCAGGAGGCAGCACTCAAGGTCACGACGGGTGTTGCTCGAGTCGTGGGTCGGATACGGCAGCTGGGACTGGAGGTGGCCTTGCACAAGTCCGAGGTTCTGTGTTTTCACAGATCTCGGAACGGTCCACCAGAAGGTTCCAGCATAAATGTGGGAGGCGTTAGCATCGGCATCAAGCCCTCGATGAAGTACCTAGGGATCGTACTTGATAGCCGATGGAACTTCGGACCACATTTCCGAAGTTTGGTCCCCAAGGTGACGCAGGCATCGGTCGCGCTTTCGCGACTGATGCCCAACCTAAAGGGACACAACGCCTCCTGCAGGAGACTACCTGGGGATCGTGCGGAGTATGGCCCTATACGGGGCAGGTGACGCAGGCATCGGTCGCGCTTTCGCGACTGATGCCCAACCTAAAGGGACACAACGCCTCCTGCAGGAGACTGTACCTGGGGATCGTGCGGAGTATGGCCCTATACGGGGCTCCCGCCTTGGGCGGATAGGTTGGCGGTCAAGGGGAACGTGACTCTGTTAAACAGACCACTTCGAACCTTGGCCGTCAGAACCGTACGGGGGTACCGCACGATCTCCGGAGAGGCTGCATGTCTCCTAGCCGGGACCCCTCCATGGGACCTGGAAGCGAGAGCCCTTGCGTCATTGTTCCAATGGCGCAAGGAGGCGCTGGAGCGGGACCACAGTCCTGCATCTCGAGAAATCGAGGACCAGCGGTCCCAGCTCCGCAAGGATCTCATGGAGTCATGGAGGGTGCGACTTGAGCAACCCAAGGGGGGTGCCATTTTCATCGCGGCGGTGAGACCGATCATGGACGATTGGCTGCAGAGGCAGCATGGTGACCTCACGTACCGTGCGACGCAGATCGTTGCCGGGCATGGATGCTTCGGTAGCTATCTGTTTCGCATGCATCGTGAGGTCACACCCCGGTGTCAACACTGCGAGGTTTCCGACGACGACACCGCACTCCACACGTTGGTGGAGTGCTCAGCGTGGGCGAATCAGCGCCGGGACCTCGTAGTGGGTCTGGGCGTGGATACCCTCTCGCTGGGGACCATGCTTCAAGCCATGGTATCCAGCGGGAGTAGGTGGAACGCGGCCGTGTCCTTCTTCGAGCAAGTCATGCTCGCGAAGGAGGCGGCCGGGAGGGAGAGGGAGCGTACCCTCCCCGCTGAGTTCCGTAGTCGGCGGCCAGGCCGCCCCAGACTACGCCACTACGCCCAAGACTATCGTCCTCCATGATCGGGGCCTGAGGACGGCGGGATCGCCACCCACCGTCCTTACAGAAGCAGGCTAGAAGGGTTGCGTGCAGCGGGGCCTTTGCCCCATAGCACGCAACCAGATTCACTCACTGACGCGGGATAAAATCCGACCCCAATGACGCGGGATTCTCGTCCCGACCAAACACCCGCAGAGACCACAGAGGTGGTCAAAGTCCGCCGGGCGCCACTGGAAATACCCTCTGCTAGTAACCAGAGACGCCCGGCAACGGACGTTAGAGCGGCCGCGGCCTTGGGCCGCGGAATTAAAAAAAAAAAAAAAGCCACTCTATGACAAATAGATTTTTAATCGATCTCACGAGGAGGTTCTCAATTCGATTGTGATATTTTTATTTTAGTATGTATTTACACCGATTTTAGAGAGGCTCGTGGTCTGTGGTAACCGATAATGTTAACACCTTGCAAAGGTTAAGCAACATCGACTCAGGCCGGTCTTAGGATGGGTGTCCATTTCTTAAGACATTGAGATCCCTCCGTGCCTCGGAGAGCACGTTAAGCCTTCGTCGGTCCCGGTTGTCATACCAACATCTATGGCAGTAGTTAGGGGTAGTTGGAGCCCTCGATCAACCGGTCTAACTACAGAACTTTGATATCGCATTCGCCCATAGGTTGTGAAGGTCAGATGGCAGTCGCTTCACGGAAAATATCGAAGTTCAGCCGAATCGCAGTTAGACTGGAAAGTCGACCCCAACTGAGTCGGGAAAAGACTCGGTGGATGATGATGTATGTACAGCGATTACGCTGAGATTTATGATCCGATTTACCTGATTCTTGATTACTTAGTTCGATGCGGAATAGTTGCAATTTGATTCAATAAAAATTAAATATAGTTTGGCCCAGTAGTTTTCATTTTTCCACCGACTTCCAAAAAGGAAGAGATTCTCAATTCGACTGTATTTTTTTTATATCATATCTCTGGACTGCGTGAACCGATTTTTTTTAGATGAAAGCTGATACTTTCGAAGTCGTCCCATTTCGGTAATTTGAAGTCGGCTTTTATGTCAATTTTTGACATGTATTTTTATGAACAATTTTTCATAATTCACATTATTTATTTACGCGTATTTAGTAATCGTTTGTTATGACAGTTAACTTTTATTCTTGACACTTTTTGTAAGTTTTTGTTAGTTAGGTACCCAGTAAGTAGGTACTTAATTATTAAATTTCTACTTTATTAAAATCTGATATCAATTTATAATTAAGCTGACGAAAACGAACGTCGAACATAAATAAAAAGTAAATTGATAAACTCCTCCTTTTTGATGTCGATAAATACTACTCATCACTAAACAATAATTATGTTGCCAAATTTTAATAACACGGGAATTAAATATTAAGAGTTAGCAATTTCAATAGAGCTCACCAAATATGGCAACATTAACAATCTCACCAATTATTGCAAGTCTAAAAAAGGAGTCAGTATCATTACTATTCAAATGCAAATATTTAAATTTCGATCCAATTAAATACCGTTAAACGCTTTTAAATCGTTTCTATTACTTACATAACAATTATATTAATTTATTGAACACTACAGGGGCATTGGAAAGTTTGCAAATTAATGGGTACTTATATTAATTAATAGAACATGACTTTGCGATATATTACAGCTGTATATGGACATACATTTGTCGGTATGTCGGCTTATTCTACCATGTTAATTTGCAATACGAGTAACTACGGGTTTCTTTACGATTCTTAAAAGATTGACTTATTTTTGATATTTTTTATTCAACACAACATACAATCCTATGTTGTGTTGAATGAAAATTAAATAATAATTGGTAATTGGAGATATAGACATATCTCCGAAAGGATAGACAGACGCGCATGCGGTCCAATATAAAACCAACAACCATTTTGTGTAATTATACACCGTAACAGTATTTTGGACTCAGTTTCGATAACAAAACCGACTGGAATTCTTAAAATTGATGTAGCTTCTTTTTCTTATTCCGCGGCCCGAGGCAGCCTATTATACGTCTATTGCCGAGCGCCTCTAGATAGCACTAGGAAGATGTTTTTAAGGCGGTGAACTACCACGAGTACTCATTTGATGTCTAGACACTACATCACTTTTAAGACTTTTGTAAAAAAAAATACAATACAATACAAATGCTCTTTATTGTACACAAAAAAGAAAAAAGAAAAAAAGAGAAAGAAAAAAGGGTAGTGTACAATACGTGAAAGAGAAAAGAAAAATAAAGCTTAGTAAATAATAAAATAAAGATAAGAAAAATGTTTGTTTTTCAAAATAATACTTCAAGTCGGTTCTGTAATCGAAACTGATTCCTAAATATTTTTTATATAAATGGTGGTACTTTCATGGTGTATAAAGTAAATACCAAAAGCCACATTTTATCAGTTTGTCGCAGAATATTAGTCCCATGTCATAGGGACGAAGCCTATTGCCGATAACTGAGAACTTTTATACATATTTGCCAGAGCCTCGTCTGTTGATCGGCATGTGAGGTTGGCTTGAACCCATAAGATCTAAGTGGGAAATCTATAAAAACCATTAAAATATGAAACAGTAAACCCATAAAATAAACACTACCTCGGTGTCGCAGTGGTACGTGTATACGACTGCCGTCACTGAGTCTTCTATTCCGGGTCGAATCAAATATTTGTGTGATCCACAAAATTAAATCTTTGTTTCAGAGTATAGGTGTTTTCATATTATTTAGAAATAATATACATAAGTATGTTTATCAGTCGTCTAGATCCCATAGCACAAGCTAATTTGGGCTTATAACGTTGTGTGAGAACCTCCAAAAACATAATCTATATATTTAATACGACAATTTGTCCGTCCGTCGCGTTTTTCAATTTACATACATTTGCCTGATATATATATATATATATATATTTTTATATATTTTATATATTTTTTTTTTTATATTTGAGGCGATACAAAGTTCGCTGGTTTCATGGTGTATAAAGTAAATACCAAAAGCCACATTTTATCAGTTTGTCGCAGAATATTAGTCCCATGTCATAGGGACGAAGCCTATTGCCGATAACTGAGAACTTTTATACATATTTGCCAGAGCCTCGTCTGTTGATCGGCATGTGAGGTTGGCTTGAACCCATAAGATCTAAGTGGGAAATCTATAAAAACCATTAAAATATGAAACAGTAAACCCATAAAATAAACACTACCTCGGTGTCGCAGTGGTACGTGTATACGACTGCCGTCACTGAGTCTTCTATTCCGGGTCGAATCAAATATTTGTGTGATCCACAAAATTAAATCTTTGTTTCAGAGTATAGGTGTTTTCATATTATTTAGAAATAATATACATAAGTATGTTTATCAGTCGTCTAGATCCCATAGCACAAGCTAATTTGGGCTTATAACGTTGTGTGAGAACCTCCAAAAACATAATCTATATATTTAATACGACAATTTGTCCGTCCGTCGCGTTTTTCAATTTACATACATTTGCCTGATATATATATATATATATATTTTTTTATATATTTTATATAATTTTTTTTTTATATTTGAGGCGATACAAAGTTCGCTGGGATAACTAGTTTCATTTATAAACACATAACAGGAGGAACTATGGCATACAACTAGTGTAGTGTAATAAATGTAGGAAGCAATTTTAATGGCTACGAAGTACAGTGTATTTATTTAAACAGTAACAATACAATTGTACTAACAAATTATGTTCAAGTTGGATTTTAATGAAGGTATTACTTTGATTGATGTACTTACAATATAATTATACCTCAGAGTACAAAGGCTTTTGTAATTTCAAGATCAAATTTGGAATATACTTTGTGGAAGGTCGATAATTTGAGGAGAGGAATTTTATTGACTGTTGTTAACAAAGATGGATGTGTTGCAACCGATGCAGTTTTATTTTAATTAAAACTAGTTATCCCAGAGAACTTTGTAACGCCTCAAATATAAAAAAAAAAAAAATCATGCAAATGTATGTATTATTAATTTATAACTGAAAACGCGACGGACGGACAGACAAATTGTCGTATTAAATATATAGATTACTCATCATACTATAAACACAGTAGAAATAAGTGTTTTTAAATTGAAAAAAGGATACGTCAAAAATTGCCACAGAAACCGGCTTCAAACTACCGAAATGGGACCAAATTGTTGTCGGAATGGGACCAAATTGAAATGGGACCACTTGGAGAAATTTCGAAATCGGTTCACCCAGTCCGAATATTATGGGTAACAAACATTAAAAAAACATACAGTCGAATTGAGAACCTCCTCCTTTTCTGGAAGTCGGTTGAAAATCGAGTATTGCCTCTTTAAAATCTTACGGGCGGTTTCTAAATTGAAAATCTGAAGTTGAAAATCCACCGAGTACGCTTAAGAGTCCGTATGCAGAATCGAAACGGGCGGAATTAGGTATTTGACACATTTTGTGCGTGAGTCCGGAGTTACCGATGGTGGTCAGCCAGTAGGTACGGCGATTACATGGTTTTGATCTTTTTTTTTTCATTTTATAATAATAGTGTCTTGTGTGGGGGAGGTGAAAAGACGGCTAGGAGGGGGGGTGTTTTTTTCTCTCCTTAAATTCAAGAAAAGACCCTCTATACTCGTATTATCCCGTAATCAAAACTCCTCTACATTTCCTCTGTCGTTGCACTCTCAAAGGGGGGGCGAGGGCTAATTTTTTTTCCTAATCAAAATCATTTGACCTCCTCTATACAAAGGGGCTCTACCAACATATTTAGGGCCCCAGCGAACTCATCTGCTAGTGGCGCACCTGCTGATCAACGGACGAGGCTCGTTAATTTACGGTACCTATGAAGTGGCTTCGGTCCCTACGTGGGTACCGGGTGTTGGTCCGGGGGGTGCCACCGTGCAACTGTGCTAAAGCCCCACAAGTAACCCAGCCCAGGCTGGTTGCGTAAGGGGTTCAACAGCTGCACCGCCGGGCCCGGGGCTATGTATGGTGCAGCAGGCATGGAACCAGTGGGGGCAAAGCGGAGTCTAGTGTGGGTGGTGTGGGTCGATTCGCTGGCCAGGGAGACCCTTAGCAACGGCGTTGCCGCGGCCGCCCGCAACACAGTCATGGGGCCTGCCTGGGACCAACCACACCAGGAGGCTGCCCCACATGTTCTCGCGCATAATCCTGATGTGGGATCGCCGCTCCGGGTGGTAACCGGTGTGGGATAGCGGCGGCCTTGCACCAGGGGGGTTTGGTAGCCCTTCCGTCCGGCGGGTCGGCTCCAACCTAACCACACGGTTCCAGACGAAGTTAGCCCCTGCGCTTTGTCACTTATTACTGCTGCACCAAATGTCGCCCTGTCTTCACGCTTCTTCTTCAAATTTATAATGGCAGTGCAACAGAAATAAATAAACGTTCCACAGCGGCCCCAGGAAACCCCACAGCTTCACTTTTCGAGGTGGAGTTCACCAACATCCGTGGACTCCATGGAACCTCGATGCCGTCCACCATACCTTGAGACGGCTCGGCCCGCTGTCACGTTTCTCACGGAGACACAAATACGCCGCCCTGACAACACGCCTTACCTTGCCTTGTGTTGCCCCGGTTATGTATATATGTATCGAGGAACAATACCGGGGCGCCGCAGGGGTCCGTGCTGTCACCAACTCTTCCTTCTGCAAATCAATGATATGCTATCCCTCGGGAACATTCATTGTTATGCAGATGACAGCACATTGCAGGCGTGTGCATTTACAGCGAAGAAATCCCCTTTCCTTCCCCTACCCTCTCTTCAGAATGCATTATTACCAATGAAGGGCAACCTTGAGATCCTTGACATAGACGTTCGTCAAGAGCTCAATAATAAAAACTACATCGAAAGATGTATAGGGCTAGCTTCGTGGAAACTAGGAATACTGAATAAGGTAAAGCGATTCTTTACACTGCATCAGAGGTGTCTGCTGTACAAGACGCAGATTGGACCCTGCGTCGAATACTGCTCTCACTTCCGGGACGGCTCCGCGAAGTATTTGCTGGACGCTCTCGACGCTATGCAGCGTCGAGCTATCCGTATTATAGATTGTCCGGAGGTAACGGGAAGCTTTGAGCCGCTAGTTCAGCGCCGAACAATAGCTTCCTTGGCCGCATTCTACCGTATTTACCACGGCGAGCATTCTGAAGAGCTCTTCAATCTGATCCCATCTTCCTTCCGATCCCGAACAACGCGTGCCGGGCAGAGATGCCACTCCCACACAGTAGGTACATGTTCGCGAGAACCGAACGTTTTAAACGTTCGTTTCTGTGCCGAACGATACTGGCCTGGAACGCCCTGCCTGTGCACGTGTTTCCTCCCACATATAATCCTGGGTTCAGTAGGTCGTCAAGTTGAGGGCCACTCTCTATAGTATAGTGTGCTGTGAGTGACCCACAATCGCTTGACGTCGTCACGACTTACTACCAGGCGGGTGGCGTCAAATTGGCGAACCCAATACAAAAAAATAAAATAAAAAACTACCTCTATAAAATTATTACTCATTTTGACTCTACTCGGGAGCCCCCCTTGGGGGACTGGAGGGCAAATCTCAAAAACTCGGAATTTTCCCTAGGTCCCCGAACCCCCTTTACATTTCTGCAAAAAAAAACATAGGTACCTTCCCCTCCACCATCAAGGAGAACAATAAAATTGTGTCAGTGAGTGAGTCAGTAATCCAGCTTTATAAAATATAACAGCTTTTTTTAACAAAAATAATGATAAATACATTCTACATAATCACTTGTTGTATTTAAAAAGAAGCCTAATCATCACAAAATAATAACTAATATTACCAAAGTATCAAAATCTCACGCCACGCTATATTCGTCTGTAGACGGCGTTGAATTTTGGCGCGCAGAGCGACACGTCCTCTCCCTGTAAGCGCTTGGCGCGGACTGTTTACTTGAGGCATGCGTCGAGTATTATAAAGCGAAATTTAGGTGTTTTTAAAAGATTATTTACAGCCTATTTTTTATTATTTAGCTTTCATTTTTTTTTGGAAATGGATTGATTTTGAACCAAGGTTTATTTATGTTGTTTTAATTTTATGAACGAGAGTTTTATGTAGCCGAAATAAGAACCAATTCATAGCCCATTTTCTCTAAAATTTGACTAACTTAAATATTTGTTTACTCAATTTTTTTTTATGAAAGTGATAAAAAGTAATCCATACATTTGATAGATGACTTTTACAAGAATACACTGTATTTTTGTAATACTTTTTAGACGTCAAAACGATTAGTGAATTTGTGATATTCTAGACCTCTTCCAGCAAAAGATACGAAAAACTACCGATTGTTTTAGGTCGATTAATCAAAATTTAATGACAAAAATAAGAAAGTAGCTCACTTATTAGATCATTATTGAAATGATATTTCATGTTGTGCATTAAAACTTATAAAAATACAGTATTTTCAGTGTAAAAACACGTCTGTAAAATCAGCGAAAACGGTAAAATTTAATAGGAGGACTCTTAAGTCAAAATTCAGGACAAAATTTTGACAATTGACGTTCTCAACGGATATTCAACTTCAAATTCTCAATTCAGAAATCGGCCGTTAATTATTAAACTTGAAGAGACGGTTTCTCATTTTTGTCTGTATGTGTACTTTAGTCCGAGACACCCAGGACTTTAACTGGCTGTGCCATAGCGGCTGGCACGTAAAATTTTGTTACCTTTAATCAACATTTCATCACAAGGCAACGGATTTCGATATTTTTTCCAAACAATAAAGCTGCTACTTTTTATTCAATTCATTCGGCCATTTTGGATATAACGGCAATAGGCTTACCCCCTATTACGTGGGACTAAAATATTGGCAAATTGTGGGTGTGTAATGCACCTCTGTCTACCTCTTTGGGGATATCGGCGTGATATGTGTATGTATGTGTACCTAACATGATTCTGTGAATACCGATCAACTGAAGAAAAAATTATTAAATAAGCATAATCAGAAACCTTGTTTATGTATTTTTGTAATGGATGTGAGCTTATCAGCTTATGTGCTAAACAAGTTATTGTGCGATAGACAATAGATAAATATTGTAACCCCATGGATGCTTACGACATCAAAACATTGACTGCCCAAAAAGCCTGCCCTTTTGGAGCAGGCCTAATAAAAGTTATTCATTCAATAAAGTCTTATCTTCGCAAAAGCCTATTTAATTGAATTACTTTCATTAGCTGCTTCAACAAAGTTATATTTGCAGATGCCGAACAAAGGAATACAACAAAAATGTATTGCAGATGAAATTAATGAATGGCAATTGTAATTTGGTTTACTTTTTGATTGTGTTCAACGAATTACTATGTGACCTCATCTCAATTCAGATATTAAGCAAAAACAATCACGTAAGCCGTACCAATCAGCGATCGTTGAAAAAAGAACTAATACGAGAAGAATAGGAATAGATATTGATGTTAAATGCATTGAAACAGTTTATTACACCACGTTAATAAACATGAAACCTGACATCCTTTCATCACTAAAGAATTTAGCTGATGATATTCAACATTTTAAACTAGGAACCATCTCGACAACGTAGTTTTCCTAAGAAATAGTTTGTTAGGGGTTAAAAATCAATGTGTTATCACTAAAGGGTTAAACAAAAGTGTTTGTTATGTCCCCCCCAAAAAAAATTGGTGTAAGGATGCAGGTCACCACAAAAGTTATTGGATTATTCCACGTTGTGCACCTGGGATGTCTAACAAAATTTTCAAACTCGGTTGAGTTTTAGGATGATTAATATTTGTGCGGTAATAAAAAGACCTTCAATACCTCTTAAGCCCAAGTTCAATTACCCGTGGCTGAAGTTTCGGACATCTGTTCTTAATTAATAGATACTCATAATCCACTGAACCTTTTCCCAACTCAGTTGGGGTCGTCTTTTCAGTCTAACTGCGAGGCGGCTGAACTTCGATATTTTCCGTGGAGCGACTGCCATCTGATCTCCTCAATCCATGTGCGGTATTGAAGTTTTGTAGTTAGACCAGTTTTGTTTTACGGCTCTAAATACCTGTAATGATGACCATAGATGCTCGTTTGACAATCGGAACCGAATGGCATAACCTAATCTCCGAGGCGCGGAGGTCTATGTCTTAAAAAAATTGTCACCCATCCTAAGATCGGCCTGGCTAGATGCTACTTAATATTTGCAATGTGTTAACCTACTTGGTTATCACTAAGCCACGAGCCCCTCATATTCATTAATTTACACTCTAAGAAAGGGTCATTAACACGGGTATTAGCCCAGAATAGGGAATATGGTATTGGTGAGTATTAACGGGTGTTAGTTAGACATAACACATATCTTTGTGAATAGATGTAGAATCCCGCATGCCTTTGAACGACTAGACGTTTTGTCTAAGCCTGTTGGTCACGGTTTGACTCAAAACCATGTCCCAATGAAACAATGGTTAATTCGCGCGGTACCTACAATGTGCGTACAATGCGCGGCGTATAAATTACAGAAATTTATATATTCCATTGCTTTAGACTTGAGGATCTCTATACAGAAAGTTATTAAAGTAATATTAATAGCATTTTCATTGAGTAACCTTAGCTAGGTACTCGTATATTATATCTAATATGACACTATTAAATCAAGGTTTATGATTTTGATAGTGCCTATTATAATTTAAAACCATATTTCTGAGTTATTATGTCGTAAATAATACAATACCTACCTTGGTGGAGTCAGGTGTATTAATATCAATCGACTTCCAAAAAAGGAGGATTTTTTTTCGACTTGTATTAATTTCGACTTAATTCGACTCATATCTTTGGACAGGGTGAACCGATTTTGATTTTATTTTTTATTTTTAAGTGGTCCTATTTCAATTTGATCCCACTCCGACAATTATTTAGTCCCAGTTCGGTAATTTTAAGTCGGTTGTTGTGTCAATTTTTGACGTGCTTTTATACCTAATATCTGTCAAAAAGTCTTGAGGATGCATGATGTCAAAGCAACCTTCTATCTATTCCACCTCCTTGGGGAATCGATTCATTAGCCTCATCCATCGCAATTACTTAGGTTAACTCAGGGATTGGCGATGTGTAGCGGGTTCCCGCCTCCAATCCGTAATTCTTGTCCGATCTGATACAGTTTGTGTCCTATCCCATTGACTATAGGTGTCCGACAGTCTGGGTAAGTCTTCTGATAACAATTACAAGTGTCTGATAATAGTTACGCGATGAAGTTAATCATCTGTCAATTAAATCAAAAAGTTTCAATTCCAGTCTCGATTACGTAGAATAATAAGAGAGGCTGCCCCGATTCGAGGAAAATTAACTACGCAATTTATCTTCCAATCTCCCTTGATTAGATTAGTCGGATGTGGTTGTGTTGTCGTACCTACTCCGTTATATTGTGGTTTTACGGACCCAAGCAACAGACATAAGAACTTGGTACATACCCAGTAGTACTTTACTGGTATAAAAATGCCCCATTGCGTACATAGAATTAAATATTACTCATATTACGGTGATTTGCCTAGCGACGTTATTTGCAAAATATTCCCAATAGATGCACTTTTTTTTATTTCGTTCCGCGGTCCAAGGCCGCGGCCGCTCCTACGTACGTTGCCTTCATTCATAAGAATGTTAAATTATTCTTTATTTCGACTTTGATTTTGACTATTGGCAAAATTGGTTGAAATTTTGATCCATATCTTATTATTAGACTAGTTTCGAAACTTTCGCAAACTATAAGTAGGTACGAGTATGTATGAGTAGATAAAATAAGAACCCAAATATTTATATTGACTTCTATTAACTATGTAATCATCTAATTGGCCATTTTAAGTAGTTGAGTCCATGCTTTTTTTTTTTTTTTAATTCCGCGGCCCAAGGCCGCGGCCGCTCTAACGTCCGTTGCCGGGCGTCTCTGGTTACTAGCAGAGGGTATGTCCAGTGGCGCCCGGCGGACTTTGACCACCTCTGTGGTCTCTGCGGATGTTTGGTCGGGACGAGAATCCCGCGTCATTGGGGTCGGGTTTTATCCCGCGTCAGTGAGTGAATCTGGTTGCGTGCTATGGGGCAAAGGCCCCGCAGCACGCAACCCTTCTAGCCTGCTTCTGTAAGGACGGTGGGTGGCGATCCCGCCGTCCTCAGGCCCCGATCATGGAGGACGATAGTCTTGGGCGTAGTCGCGTAGTCTGGGGCGGCCTGGCCGCCGACTACGGAACTCGGCGGGGAGGGTAAGCTCCCTCTCCCTCCCGGCCGCCTCCTTCGCGAGCATGACTTGCTCGCAGAAGGACACGGCCGCGTTCAACCTACTCCCGCTGGATACCATGGCTTAAAGCATGGTCCCCAGCGAGAGGGTATCCACGCCCAGACCCACTACGAGGTTCCGGCGCTGACTCGCCCACGCTGAGCACTCCACCAACGTATGGAGTGCGGTGTCGTCGTCGGAAACCTCGCAGTGTTGACACCGGGGTGTGACCTCACGATGCATGCGAAACAGATAGCTAGGTACTTCATCGAGGGCTTGATGCCGATGCTAACGCCTCCCACATTTATGCTGGAACCTTCGGGTGGACCGTTCTGAGGTCTGTGAAAACACAGAACCTCGGACTTGTGCAAGGCCACCTCCAGTCCCAGCTGCCGTATCCGACCCACGACTCGAGCAACAGCCGTCGTGACCTTGAGTGATTCCTCCTGGTACGTTGCACCCCGCGCCGTGACGAGGGTATCGTCGGCGTAGCACGTTACGCCGACACCCCGAGGCAACGCACCCCGCAGCACCCAGTCGTAGCCGATGTTCCACAGAAGCGGCTCCAGGACCGACCCCTGCGGAACACCGCAAGACACATCCCGCCGAGCTGGCCCGAGCCAGCTGGGGAAAGCTATGGCCCTCTCCGAGTGATAGGCCCCGACAATACGACGGAGGTAGAGAAGCGTTTCGTGATACACGAGCGCCTCCCTAACGCAGCTCCATGGCAAGGTGTTGAACGCGTTGGCGATGTCAAGAGACACCGCCACCACCACCTTGCCCTACGAGACTGCTTCCTCCGTCAGGCTCTTCACGCGCATGATCGCGCTCACGGTGGAGCGTCCCCGACGGAAACCGAACTGGTTATCCGCCAGGGCTGGCCCCACACTCGTGAGATGCTCGACGAGGCGTTCCGCGATAATTCGCTCAAAGAGCTTACACACCTCGTCGAGCAACACGATCGGCCGGTATCCGGACGGTGAGTCCACCTGCCGCCCCGCCTTACGGATCAGGACCAGTTTACCCGTCCTCCACACCTTGGGAAACTGGCCCCTTTCGAGGCATGCGCTAAAGAGCCCCACAAGTCGAGGCCCGAGTTCTTCGAGGGCCAGGACCCATGCACGGCCAGGAATGCCGTCGGGTCCGGGGGCAGTGATTTTCCGGCGTTTAAGCCAGAGTACTGCCGCACCTAGCTCCCCCACCCTGACTTCGGGTACGTCGTCTTCGCTGGTGCTATCCGCGTCGGGCAGAGACGGAGCCATGCGCGGAGGGACGTACTCCTCCGCGCTCGTCGGAAACAGGGAGCCCATGACCCGCTTCAGCTGCTGCGGCTGGAGACTCTGGGTCAGTGGGGGCGCCCTAGGTCGGAGTTTCTGCCTGACCTGTAGGTACGGGCGCCCCCATGGGTTCTGCTGCAGGGTCTCCAGGAGCTCCTCGCCGGCCGCCATCTTGGCCCGCTTTATCGTCTCCTGGAGATTACCTTTAGCCTCCCTGTATGCCTGAAAAATCTCCGCCTCTCGGGCTGCCGCGTCGTCTGGGCGGCGACGCCTCCGGCGAAACCTGGTGTACCGGCGGCGGGCGGAGATGCATGCTGCGCGCAGCTCTGCAATCTCCGGCGACCACCAGTACACCTGCTTCCTGGCCGGTCTGGGTGTAACCCTAGGCATCGCCGCATCACAGATTTGCGACATGGCTCTCCTGAACCACTCCGCCTCGGCATCCACATCGGCAGGCCGGTCCGGCGCCGGAATCCAGTCCTGCACGATGGATGCCTCCAGGAGAGCCTCCCGATGTAGATGGTGAAGTGCCCAACGCGGATCCGGGGGATTTGCCACCGGCTGTGGGAGGTCAGGTGGGGGGACGACATCGAACCGGATGTACCGATGATCCGAGTGCGTCTCCTCACCCTCCTCCACGCGCCAGCCTGTAATACGGCGGGCGAGGTCAGGGGATGCGAACGTTACGTCCACGATCGAATCCCCCCCCCCCCCCCCCCCCCGCCGCCAAAACGTGGCGACATTCCCCCGGTTGAGGACCTCCGGACCACGTGTTCTGGTCCAGTCCTCAAGAAGCCTCCCCTTGTCCCTGGTTTCCCGGGAGCCCCACGCCTCACTCCAGGCGTTGAAGTCTCCCAGGAGCAGGACAGGGCGAGGACGGCACGCAGCGAAGACGACGTCGAGCTCAGTGAGCCATAGCTCAAACTGAGACTCGTCAATGTTCGGCGAGATGTACGTGGCCACGACTGCCAACCCATCATAGTCCGCCGCAACACACCCGCGGCCCCTTGCAATGATCGCAAGGCGCGAGTTGTCTGCGGCGGACCCCCCAAAGTTACAACAGGCCGAGCCGTCCTCGTCCACCGGGCTTCCCGGGTGGACGTAGTACGGCTCGGCGACCACGGCCAAGTTTATGGACCACTGCCTGATGCTCTCGTACAGAAGATCCTGAGCAGCACGGCAGTGGTTCAAATTCACTTGCAGGATACGGATACGGGCGTCAGACATTAATTGACGTCCATAACCACATCCCGCCGCGAAACAACTGGCCGCGCAAGGGCAGCACCCCCACCGCTCTCAGAGGACGGACGAGGTTTTGGCCTCGAGGCGGCGCAGGTTGTGCTGCCGACCCGGTGATCCGCGGTCTTGCCCTCCGCCTCGCATCTAAAGCAGCGAGGCGGGGCGTCACAGGCACTTGCCTTGTGACCGGGCCGGCTGCAGCGGAAGCACCGATCGCCCACGGTGACTTCCGCTGTACACTGCACTCCGACGTGCCCCACCACCATGCACCGGAAACATCTGGTTTCCAGGGCACGAAGGAGGTGCACCTGCGCCTATAGGAAGTCCCCTACGAGGAGGCTTCGTCCGTCCGCCACTTTCAGTGCCGCCGCGACGGGGCACTGGACGACTGTCATCCCGTGACCAGTGGAGCCGAAGGAGATATCTCCAGCCTTCACCTGGTCACGGGGGCAGCCCCCCGCCTCCACGACGGCGGAGACAACTTCCTCCGTCGTGGCCGCGTCATCCAGACCCGTGATGCGCAATGCGGCGCATTTGGTGGGTCTGGTGACGCGGACGGCTTCTTGGTCCAGCGCGTCCCTAAGCTGAGCCACTAGGGCGTCAGCTTTAGGGACGCTGGAGGCGCCGGATACCTCAAGGAGGCGAGCCCCGGTGCGTGTCATCTTGCACCGGAGCCCCCCCTGTATATCGAGGGCCGAGAGGTTGACTGAGGACTTCACGGTCCTCAGTACGTTGGCGTACCCCACCCCCTTCTCCACACCTACCGTCGTCACCGTCAGGACAACGGCGGTGGAGCGAGGAGGGCGGGGCCTCTTCGGCGCCTTCGCCACGGCGACTTTGGCCGCTTTATTTGCGGCCTTCGTCTTCCTCTTCTTGGCTCCCACTACTTCCCATCCCTCCCGTCTGGAGGGATGTAAGGAAGCAGCGGGAGCGACGATAGAGGAAGAGGAGACGGCAGGGGTGCCACTCTGCTTGCCGCGCCCCTTGGCCTTCCACGCCTGGGCCGCGGTCTCGGCTGGCATCCAGCTCACCGAAGCGGACGGGGGCGGAGCGGGGCGGCGGACAGCAGGTGTGCTGCTTGAACTCGGAGCGGGAGTGCCGCCAACAGCCGCCGCGTATGAAAACGCGGGACGCGCTAGAGGAGGGCGGTACGCCCGGTCCTCCAGGACCACGAGGCGCCTCTCGATCGCCGTCAGGACCTGCACCGTAGTCGGCACAGGCTGTGGCGGCGAGCCGGGCGCCGTGGTGGGCGCGGTCCTAGGCGCCGTCTTCGGCGCTGGTCCAGCCGTCAGAGGAGGATGAGGCGGCATGGGACCTGCCTTGACCACCTTGGTCAACTCAGCAACCTCCCGACGCAGGTCTTCCATCTGATTTCGGGAGGCAGTGAGCTCCACCTCCAGGCTCGCAACCTGCTTGCGGAGCTTCGCCTCCTCCTTTGTGACGCTCCGCGCGAGGAGCTTGTCCAGGGAGGATTAGGCTTCATCCACCAGTGAAGCCACAATCTTCTTCCTCCCCGACATGTTCTTACTCCCCCGCATGGCCGCGTTCATGCGGGAGAGAATACTCATGATCTCCCGCGCGGGCGGCACACCGATATCCCTGCGACTGCACAGGGATATCGGTACCGACAGATGACGGGGGTGGCGTCGGCGGGCGCACTCTGTAGGCACTGAGACGCGTGCGCACCGTCTTCACCGGCACCTCCTCCTCCGAATCGCTGGAGAGGAGGGACCCACACCCAGAGCAACTAGTGCTCCGGTCGCGCGGCAGCCCCCCCTTCTCGAGGGTCCTCTTCTGCGAAGAGGAACGGCCCTTACCCTTCACACCACTGGGAGCCGACCGATCGTCAGTCCCAGCAGCAACATTTCCTTGGGGCGTCGACGTCGCGCTGCAACTAGGCGGCGCGACGCGAGCCCCCAAATCAAGAGGCATCGAAGTCCGTGTTTTATGCGGTAGGTGGTCGGCTGAGACTGCCCGGGAAAGGGCAGTGTCAGTACCGGGGGCTCGTCAGGCATATCCATGATAGCACAATTAATCGCAATGTTGGCCACACAAGTCTCGATATCGACGTTCGGTCACCCAACTTGCCACTGCGTTACCGTGGTCAAGTTGGGGTCCAGGGCGGACGGCGAGGACTTAGTCGAATCTCTTGGGGCCCCGCCCCAGTTTAGTCCATGCTGGAGCTATTTCTTTTCAAATCGCTAAATTACCTTTTAAGTTGTTAACATGAAAAGTACATTATCATACTTAATTACTCAAATCAATTAAATAGATTAAGAAATTATAAGCGTTCTCAAAATTTTTAATGATTTAAGTAAAAACATTTATAACTGTGAGAACACGAAATATTTGAATTTTATCTCCTAAGGGCAAATATATTCAATTTGCCTTATCTTGTAACTCATAATTACGCTTTACTATCTCTAATTAGTGCATTTATAGATTGCCGTTATAAGGAATCAAAATATTGCTACGAATAAAGATTAATGAATGACAGACATACATACATCAAGCCTATATCCCTGAATAAATAAATAAAAAATTTGACGTTCTCACCCAACGTCATCTAGTCTAAACTAAGCCATAAGCTTGTGCTGTGGAATCTAGACAACTGATAAACATACTTATATATTTCTAAATACATACATAATATACATTGAAAACACCTAAACTCCGAAACAAACATTTGTGAATCACACAAATATTTGATTCGACCCGGGGAATCGAGACTCTGGAGTCGAAAGCCAATGCACTACCGACCACGCCTGAAGCAGTTAGCACCGCAGTACATAGTGCATACGTACCTACACTTTCCCAGTAATTCTGTCGATTCCACGTAATCAAGCTTATTGCTGTTACCAGGCTCTATACAATTCGTAACCCCATAATTCAAACCAAAATATCTGTAGACAGATTTTACATAATACTACTAAATATAAAAGTGATAAAATCTACCTGTCATCATTCCGACCAGACCTCAACAAAGTTGAGGTCGGCTTTCCATTCTAACTACGATTTGGCTGACCTTCGATATTTTCCGTGAAGCGACTGCCATCTGACCTCGCCACAACCCATGGGCGATATCGAAGTTCTGTAGTTAGACCACGAGGATTTTGTTTTAGGGCTCCAACTACCCCTAACGACTGTCATAGATGTTTGTATGACAACCGGGACTGAAGGCTTAACGTGCTCTAGTGCTAAGTTATGAATATCTCCAGAACCCAAGTCATCTTTACCTGCATGCTGAAAGACTGACGAGGAAAGGTGTGTGTGTGTGTGTGTGTATTTCTCCTATTCAATTTCAACTTCTAATCTTCCTTCAGATGGCGGTGGAAAACACTACGATAACTCGTCACAGCTGTGGTGACTTTTGTATTCGGGTCCTCAAATAGCCCCTTGGGTACGTGATTTTATTATTAACAAGCAAGTGAAGGCTGTTCTGTCCACTTGTATACATAATACATATATTTATTTGGACACGACTCGTCGCAAAGGTTGTAGCTTACGTATTATTAAAACACGGGTGCATAAGTTATTACGAACCCAAACTAACTTTAGCTACAAGTCGAACTCGTGCTGACTTTACAGATGAAACTCTGGCACGGTTTTAGGGTTCCGTAGTTCACGTTTTGGAACTTTAACAACATTAATAGTTTTACTATGTCTGTCCGTCATTCTGTTTTCTGCTAACTCACCAAACAGTAGTCATAGAAAAAAAAACTTTGCATGGATATGACGTGTATTTACCACGTCGACAAATTGCTAAAATAGTTACCTCTCTAAAATCAATACATATAATAAAATTGTAAGTGGTCGATGTCTGTACATCGAAGATATAATAGAGAAACTGTTGTAGGGGGGCTTTATGAACGCAATAGTACCCAAAACAATGTTTTTTAGAATTTTTGTCTGTTTGGCTGTTTTGTCTGTTTATGTTTGTTTGGCTTTCATAGAATGTCTGCAATTGGTTTGCAAAGGAAATTCAATTAGTAATTGGCTTGTTATTAAGTTAGGAGTGGTTTATACTTATACTTACTTACTTACTTTGTCTGTGCGTCTGTTTGTCGGAATGTTTGAACACGCTAATCTCAGAAACGGCTTAACCGATTTGAATGCGGTTTTTAGTAATGCGTTGTGGTTTATTCAACTTAACATTTAAGGTTTGTTTTATTTCAATCGGTTCATGAATAAAAAAGTTATGTCGATCTAAAGTACCACGCAGGCGGAGCTGCGGGCAACAGCTATACATAATAAATCAGTAACTGGTGATCAAGAAAACTATAACACGCAGGCGGAGCTGCAGGCAACAGCTGGTTTAAAATATAGATAAAATCGGGATAAAACCCGACTCAACCCCAGTCAGAGGCCACACTGGTGATCGATGTCCGCCGAGCGCCACTGGAATTACCTCTTGGTGCGTACCAGAGACGCTCGGTAATGGACGTAAGAGCAGCCGCGGACTACAAAAAGAGGCCTATGTAAAATTGTTTATTCAAAACAAAAGGAGGTTTCAAATCGAACCAGTATACCTACTACAAATTAATTTACAAACTACTTCCAATTCATTGAACATTAAGGAGTTATTATCATTAACACCATTGGCATTTGACCTCGTCTTGACATAGATAACATGAAGTAATATCCGGTGAATACATAGGCCTCTATTTACACAACATAGGTAGGTACTGCACACAGTATATCTAATATAAAACAACTAGTCCGAGACGCTCAGGACTTTAATTGGCTGTGTCATAGCGGCTGGCATATAAGATTTTGTTGCCTTTCATCAAAATTTCATTGCAAGGCATTTCATTTCAATTTATTTTTAAAAATTACAATAATGCTGCTACTTTTTATTAAATTCATTCGGCCGGGATAAAAAATACTGGCACATTGTGTGCGTGTTATGTGTGTGTGTATATATGTGTGTGTGTGTGTGTGTGTGTAAAACAACTAGTTGTGCCCAGAGCTTTGCAGGTATATCGTTCAAACGGTATTTTAGTACGTTCCTTAACGTGCTTTGCAGGTAGTGATATTTAGTACAAATCGTCACGTAACGAAATGCCGTATGCTCTGTATGTGCGCATGTGTGTATCGAGCATACAACAAGATGAGCACACGAGCCAACCTTATCGGCAGTTTGAATGATATGAGACAACAGGCGGACTGTTTGTGTGTGGGTCCCTTTAAACACGAAAGTTTGTAAGGATTGATGTTTGGGTATCACAAGAAGAAATATTTCTCAAAAACGGGATAAAATAAAATCTTGTGCGAGTTTTCGTTTCGCACACTGCGTAATGCATAGGTATGCAACATTTCTCTATGAAGCATGAAGGGAGGATATTTGGTGTATAGGAATTTAACTCGAAAATGGTCGCAGAAGTCTACCTGTACGTGATAATTTTCTTTACTTGAAATGACCCTAGTAACTAGCTTGTGAACTCTACTTAGTAAGTATGGGAACGTAATTCAAAGAAAGAACACAAACCATTTAATCGATATCGATTTTCTCCAATTTTAATGCAAGACCATCTCTATATTATTTACCGTCACTTGTTTGCAAAAACCACAAGATCTACGCGTCATGCAGTCTGCGCATGCGCATGTCGACCACTTGCAATGTAAACAAAAAACTGTAACAACCTCACCTATTGCCAAAAGTTACACAACTTTGAACTTTACGACCTTGGATTACAGGTTTATACAATGACTTATAAAATGTTGTTCTCTCATGTTTGAGCAAATATATAAATGAATAACTAATGTAAAAATGAGCTCTATTTCTAGTTGTATAACGAATAGAGGTGCTGCAAAACTAAGTTTGTAATTACAAAGAAAAAATAAGCTTCATAGGCTTTCATAGAATGCCTGCAATTGGTTTACAAAGGAAATTCAATCAGTAATTGGCTTGTTATTAAGTTAGGAGTGGTTTATACTTATTTATATTGCGTAAGGTTTGATTCCTGTGTAAGTACTTAGAGTCAGTTATTGAATTAATTATGGCAATTTCCTTCGGCAGCTTTTTCTAAAAACTTAATGAGCGGAAAGGACTTAAATTATTGAGTTTTTTATTTCATAAGTACCTTATTTAAGTAATTGTTATACTATCTTAACTATTTAATTTGAGTTTTTTGTAGTCAATCGTTGTAATAACGGAGATTGTGTAATTTTACTATTTTACGAACTATGCAATGATTTTTTCTTAATGTTGTAATGTCACAGATACAATGAACACTTCAATGGTGCCGTTTTTAAGCAGACTTTAGAAATAGCAACTGTTATTATTATGTCGAATGCCCAATATCTATTGGGCATTCGACATTCGGCATTCTACATCTGTAGAAATTAAAATTAATTTCATCATTAATTTCTATCTAATTATGACGTATTTAAGAATGGCTGTACCATAGCGGCTGGCACGTAAGATTTGGTTGCCTTTCATCAACATTTCATCGCAAGGCAACGGATTCTTCGTCTGTGTAGGTACATATATTGGGGTATGTAGCTACCTAATAGGGTGTATTTATTGGGCTCATCTTATAATTTAATACCTATTTAATTTCTAAGGTTCCTCCCAGTGGCGTGGGAATATCCAAGAATTTTAGGTAAGTAGGTATATCCCGTACTTTTTATGTTAGGTATATATATATCAGCTTGCTTCAAAGTATTCATTAAAACATTACATCGTGTTCACTAACGAGCTAGGGCTTGCCATTTGAGGTCTAATGGTTTTTAATGAACCAGCTAGACATCTGTATCAAATAAAAGCGTATGTGATGATCATGAGTGAGAAAACATATTGATTTTCAGAGTTACAATATAAATAAATATAACTGACTGTTTTTTTTTTTTTTTTAATTCCGCGGCCTAGGGCCGCGGCCGCTCTAACGTCCGTTGCCGGGCGTCTCTGGTTACAAGCAGAACGTATTTCCAGTGGCGCCCGGCGGACTTTGACCACCCCTGTGGTCTCTGCGGGGGTTAGGTCGGGATGAGAATCCCGCGTCGTTGGGGTAGGGTTTTATCCCGCGTCAGTGAGTGAATCTGGTTGCGTGCTATGGGGCAGAGGCCCTGCAGCACGCAACCCTTCTAGCCTGCTTCTGTAAGGACGGTGGGTGGCGATCCCGCCGTCCTCAGGCCCCGATCATGGAGGTCGATGGTCTTGGGCGTAGATGAGTCTGCGGCGCCCTCGCCGCTGACTACGGAACTCGGCGGGAAGGGTACGCTCCCTCTCCCTCTCGGCCGCCTCCTTCGCGAGCATGACTTGCTCGCAGAAGGACACGGCCGCGTTCCACCTACTCGCGCTGGAGACCATGGCTTGGAGCATGGTTTCCAGCGAGAGGATATCCACGCCCAGACCCACTATGAGGTCCCGGCGCTGACTCGCCCACGCTGAGCACTCCACCAACGTGTGGAGTGCGGTGTCGTCGCCGGAAACCTCGCAATGTTGACACTGGGGTGTGACCTCACGATGGATGCGAAACAGATAGCTACCGAAGCATCCATGCCCGGTAACGATCTGCGTCGCACGATACGTGAGGTCACCATGCTGCCTCTGCAGCCAATTGTCCATGATCGGTCTCACCGCCGCGATGATGGTGCTACCCCATCTGGGTTGCTCAAGTCGCACCCTCCATGACTCCATGAGATCCTGGTGGAGTTGGGACCGCCGTTCCTAGATTTCTCGAGACGTAGGCTTGTGGTCCCGCTCCAGCGCCTCCTTGCGCCATTGGAACAATGACGCAAGGGCTCTCGCTTCCAGGTCCCATGGAGGGGTCCCGGCTAGGAGACATGAAGCCTCTCCGGAGATCGTGCGGTACCCTCTTATTGTTTTGACGGCCAAGGTCCTCAACGGTCTATTAAGGAGCGTTGAGTTGTTGGCCGTCAACCGCGGCGCCCATACGGGAGCCCCGTATAGGGCCATACTCCGCACGATCCCCAGGTACAGTCTCCTGCAGGAGGCGTTGGGTCCCTTTAGATTGGGCATGAGTCGCGAAAGCGCGACTGATGCCCCCGTCACTTTAGGGACCAAACTTCGGAAATGTGGTCCGAAGTTCCATCGGCTATCAAGTACGATCCCTAGGTACTTCATCGAGGGCTTGATGCCGATGCTAACGCCTCCCACATTTATGCTGGAACCTTCAGGTGGACCGTTCCGAGGTCTGTGAAAGCACAGAACCTCGGACTTGTGCAAGGCCACCTCCAGTCCCAGCCGCCGTATCCGACCCACGACTTGAGCAACACCCGTCGTGACCTTGAGTGCTGCCTCCTGGTACGTTGCACCCCGCGCCGTGACGAGGGTATCGTCGGCGTAGCACGTTACACCGACGCCCTCAGGCAACGCACCCCGCAGCACCCAGTAGTAGCCGATGTTCCACAGAAGCGGCCCCAGGACCGACCCCTGTGGAACACCGCACGACACATCTCGCCGAGCTGGCCCGAGCCAGCTGGGGAAAGCTATGGCCCTCTCCGAGAGATAGGCCCCGACAATACGACGGAGGTAGAGAGGCGTTCCGTGATACACGAGCGCCTCCCTAACGCAGCTCCATGGCAAGGTGTTGAAAGCGTTGGCGATGTCAAGAGACACCGCCACCACCTCCAACTGACTGTGGCGTAAAGGGAATCATGCAGGGGACCATCTTTTTTGCTAACGCCTTAGCCAAGTTGGTCTGGCTGGACCGATTTGATTATCGAGCTTTGGCAAGACAAAACGGCGTTTTTATATTATATATATATATCGAAACATAAAACCTTCGTGTGTTTAATATTAGTAGGATATAAAATAGATGAGGCAGCTATTTTATATTTATTTGAAACATAATATTTTGAATTTGAATGATTGTATTCAAAACGTTGTTAGTTACAGAACGACGACAAGGAAATGAATTTGTCTGAATTTGACACGTTTATTTTCAGAGTCGTTTTGATTTGAATGTCAATTCACTTCAGAGAGTTACACCGTCATTGAATATGAAAAATTGAAAGGGTTGACGAAAAGTTTCATTGTTTCTTACTTAGTATGGACGACTTAACTTATTCCACTCGTAAATTTTTAAGCATTACTGCTCTGTTTGTTTATATTTTCCAGCAGGGTTAGCACAGACAGCGTTGATATCAGTCGATAACCAATAAGATCGCAGAGAATTTAAAAAGAAAGTGTTTTAGGTAATAAATAATTTATCCAACTCGCACTAATAACTTATTTTTTCTTTCTCTTTAGATAGCAATCGTACTGACTAAATTAAAACGTTACTTGCACATTAATCAAACTATAAATTGTTAAATGACATTCAGACAATGAGTAAAGTGAGGAAATTACGACTTCTGCTTTCGAAACTATCTATAAATTATCAACATCCTAAAAGTTATCATCATATTTTCTAAACTGTAATAAAATACTTAATAATAAACATGCCAATATAAATCATAAGACAAGAAACGCTAATCATTTGTTGTAGAACGAATCAATTTCCTGTAAAGATACTTAGCACGGGGCCATTATAGTTCTAATTTCCTTTGCAACTGGACTAATTATCTTCACTGGTTTCCATTGAAATGGTTTTAAAGCTAAGCAGACATCATCAAGTTTCGTTTTCTTTTATTGCTTATGTTTCATTGTTGAGTGTGAATCTGTGAGAATGAAGAACTATCTAATTGAGTAGGTAGTCAATTATTTGAACATAACTAATTGGATTTAGATAAAGCGTTTGATAAAGGGTAGCCAGAAAACTTTCGATTTCCCGATAAATTTTCAAATGTTTATTTACAATATTACAATTTAGAAAAGTTGCACTTTCGGCAAAACTAATTCTATGACATTTAAGCTTATAATAATATAGGTATTACAGCTACATCTATAAGAAAAGACAAGTACAAAAACTATTTATAACAAGTAGAGTGGAGTTCAGAACGCGATGGAATTTATATTAAAGTTCTTGAATATTCCAAGACAGATGTTGTTTAGAATATTTACCTGTAACTAAAAGAATACTTAATTAGAATCAGTCAATTTAAAGAAATCCCTAATCTGTTAAGAGGACAGGAGTGATGAAATAAATAGTATAGGTAAATTTAAATGCACAGCAAAAACTTATCGTCCCTCAATTTATAAGCATCAGATAAACATTTTTTACAGCAAATATTTTATTCCCCTGCAAATAAACCAATCATTTAGCAATATTAGTACTAGAAATAATTCAAAAATATCAATACCTAGTGTATTGTATTTTGTCTTCAAATGCGTCAAAAAATATTTTTGACGTACAAAAATTATGATTTGCATATCAAAAGTAAAGTGATTGCACAGCAAAACCTACTAAAAGTCTTTGGGCAATCCGACTTGGATTAATTAGGTTCGTGGGTCATCATGGTTATTTTTTTATACCTAGAAATGGTCTTAGATCAATCCGACTTGGACTAGCTCAGCGCCGAACAATACCTTCCTTGGCCGCATTCTACCGTATTTACCACGGCGAGTGTTCTGAAGAGCTCTTCAATCTGCACTCACCCTCTTCCTTCCGATCCCGAACAACGCGTGCCGGGCAGAGATGCCACTCCTACACAGTGGATAGCATGTTCGCGAGAACCGAACGTTTTAAAGGATCGTTTCTCTGCCGAACGATAGTGGCCTGGAACGCCCTGCCTGTGCACGTGTTTCCTCCCACATATAATCCTGGGTTCTTTATGCGGAGCGTGAAGAGGCACATCAGTAGGTTGTCAAGTTGAGGGCCACTCGCTATAGTATTGTGTGCTGTGAGAGTGGCCCACAATCGCTAGACGTCGTCACGACTTACCACCAGGCGGGCCGCGTCAATTTGGCGAAGCAAATATAAAAAAATAAAAAATTAAGGTTAGCTTAAAAAAAAATATTTTTAAATGAATAGATATGCGAAACGAACTTAATTGCTACGTAAATGAAAAATTTTTTAGCTAATTATTTGCTGCGCAATCAGTATTTTTAATTAGGAAAGGGATTTTTAAAGGTTTTTTGATTAGCAGTTTTTTTTTTATATTTAGGTCGACGAATTGACGCCACCCGCCTGATGGTAAGCTGTGGCGATGTCTGGCGATTGTGGGCGACTCTCACAGTACACAGGAATAACTACAGAGAGTGGCCCTCAACTTGACGACCCAGTAATGTGCCTCTTCACGCTTCGCTTAAAGAACCCAGGGTTATATGTTGGAGGAAACGTGCGCAGGCAGGGCGTTCCAAGCCACCATCGTTCGGCAGAGAAACGAACGTTTAAAACGCTCGGTTCTCGCGAAAACGGTTTCCACGGTATGAGAGTAACATCTCTGCCCGGCACGCGTTGTTCGGGATCGGAAGGGAGAGGGTGGGATCAAGTTGAAGAGCTCTTCAGAACACTCACCGTTGGCAGCAAAATACTAGTCAAAATAAATAAACATTCGAAGGGTTATGTCCTTTCTTATTAATCTCTGGCGATAAACACAAACGTATTGAACAGATTTTGTAGAATTTCCACCTTCCTCAATAATAATTCAGCCATAACTGAGTAAGGAAGTAATTTATTATAGTATTATGTCTATGCGATCATAGGTTACTAGAATTTTAATCAGTAGAGACTACCATTGTTCTCTTAACTGAAGATTCAGTATTTTCTATGTGAAAATACATTTTCTTTATTTAAAATGCAATAGCATGACCTTTCATTGATGGCCATATTTTCAGCGTATTTCCAGACAATCGCAGAAATTTAATAACCGAGGAAGCGGAGACCATCTCCACGGTTGTCTTATATGTTTGGATATTTGCTGCATATTTTGAATTTTATTACTTTGAGAAATATTATTATGTGCACTTTTCAAAAGCAAAGCACAATATCATACTTGCTCATTTGCTGGTTCGTGAAGTCCCGTTTAGTATTAGTTATTAGTACATAAAGAAAGAAAAAGAGTAGAAATCGTTAAAGTTCAAAAATTTAAGTACTACTCAGGGCTTGTTTAAGGAGACGCGGGGCGTCGAGCTTCACGTGCGGCGTGGCTTGGCGCGGCACGTCGAGCGATTTAACCGTTAATAGTGAGGCGGCGCGTGAAGCGGCCCGCGTCGCGTCACGCCCAAACTCAAACAAATAGAAATGCAGGAGCTCGTTTAAGGAAACGCGAGGCGTCGAGCGACGCGAGCGGCGTGGCTTCGCACGGCGCTGCGCCCGCCGCGTGGGACGCAGCTTTGTATGCGGCGTCGTTCAGTGCAACACCCGGTGCGACTCTCGCAGCTTATTGCCGTCCTTCCAGTCTTGTTCGACTAGTTACAAAGAGCAAACGTGTGTATTGTTTGTAATCATGGACGACATCATTATTTTATTTCATCAGTATTTTATTATTAACTTGTCCGCTGTTTATCCAGCAGGATTAGTAGATAGCGCTGTAATGTTTTTTTCCTGAGCGCAATGCTAAGTTTCCGTCCCTGAAACTGGCGCCGACGACGCCGACTCCCTCTCCCAGACTTCCTTGCCGCGTCCTTTGCAGCGTCACCCGCCGCTTCATCCGCCGCGTTCTCCCAGTGCGGTGCGGCCCGCCTCGCGGACCGCACCGCACGACGCGCCGCGTCTCTTTAAACGAGCCCTAAGGGTACTAGTCTACTACTACTGTTTGAAATTTGTCCTAAAGTTGTATTCGAATTGGTTGGTAACTTAATGACTCAAGTCACAGGTCAATACTGTAATTGCTGTGTTATCTGCATTATTGATAAGATAACGTTATGTAACAATGACAATGTATTTATCAACTGGACGTCATAAAAACAGTAGATATGTACTTTTATCTTTATTCGTAGTATATTAACAATAAGGTATTTAAAAAAATTGTAGGTGGGTATTATTACTTAGTTATATTGTACTCTCTTAATAGTAAAATCTTCTTATAAATAAAAATGAATCGCCGTTCGTTTGTCTCGCTGAAACTCGAGAACGGCTAGACCGATATTCTTAATTTTGGTCTTTAATGAGTTGTAGAAGTTCAGGAAAGGTTTAAAAGGTTTTTTAGGCGGTACGAAGTTCGCCGGGACAGCTAATATACTAATAATATCCACTATAGAAACTAGACGTATATTTTTTTATAAAAATGTGGTTCAGCCTCTTTGAGTTGGCGCAAAATCAACCTGAGGCTATCAAACGAAGATTATTTTTTAAATGCAGCAATATTGTCAATTGCCTGGCGTCCCGGGTACGTCGTTGGAATGATAACCGTAGTAGTAAAAGTAGAAGGGTAGTAAAAGTATAATCATAATCACGAACATATCAAATACCACGTTTGATTAAGTAGGTATAGGATAATTCACGATCTAGGTGCTTTAACTGACCTTTTCGTTTACGAATAAGTAATTGCGCCAGGCTATAAGCATCATAGTTTCCTTCAATACCTAGTGGTACTCTGCTAGTAAACAACTAAATTCCATTTTCTACTAAACCACTTAAATGTTCATTTCCATCTACATAAGTATTCATTAAGTATACACCGCTTCAAAGGACATTGCACAAATCCTCTTAACTAAACAAGGTTGTACGAAGATCAGCTAACTAGGTTATGGCTATATTAGTTTAGGGCCTGTATGTAGGAATTATTTTGAACTACAAGCCCCTGGTTATTCTATTAACATAGAAACAAAACCTGTATTCCTATAACTAGGACAGAAATAAGACAGAAGAAACACCGTCAGGATGGTTTGAGGTCCGCAGAGCTAGCACAGTCAGCGTCGACTTCAGTCATAGACCAACGCGGTCGCCGTATACGCTGTCGCCGTATACGACGGGACAAGGCATTATGCATTCATTCATTCCCGATACATAAAAGTCTAGCATGTTTGGTGCGGGGGGGTCATCGACACGCACACATTCTCAGACGCTCAAACCCAATCGTGTGCCACTACGAAACTCACACATGACAATAAGAATAACACATTAACATTTTCACAAACACATACATATACATTTTATATCATAACACTATAAAGACACTACCAAAAGTTACCGCCCACTATTGGTGTAACAGTGTCGATACATTTTATCGATAAATTTGACAAAATCGACTATTAAAATCAGGTTTCAAAAATGATACCAAGGTGGATGTTGTTTATAAAAGTGTGACTTTATTTGCTATTTGTAACTTAGGGTAGGTATTATATCAAATCTATACATCTTATAAATCTAAACAACTAAATAAAAATGAAGAGTCTGTATACAGGGTATATCTATAGCTGTATACAGTGGACTATGTATACAGTTTATTTTTAAATCATAATGCTTAATGTCATAATTCAGTTTTCTATTTTTAGTACAATCGATTACATGGTTACTAAGAACAGATCTTTGTTTGTCTTATAGTTTCCGACTTTTCCATGCTGCCCATATAAATATTACACTCTGTATGTATAATAAATACCTACCCCATAAAAATAAACATTTGAATGAACTTTCGTCACTTTCGTTAACACTAGTGATCTAGTAGCATCAACTCGATGGAGAATAAAATGAGGGCAAGGGATTTTATAAAAATAAAATAGTAAAGTAATGAAATAATTAACTCAACTAAGTCTAAGTAACACTATAGTCTCCAAGTACCCGTACCTTACAATTGAATGAAAACGGTCTATATTATACAACAGTTAGAATGTGGCTGGGCCAAGTTTATACTATAGATCTAACGGCTCGCTTTTGTAAAACGAAAATGGGACAAATGTCCCATTTTCGTTGTGCTGATATAAATATATCAGCACATTTATCCCACAGCAGAATGCTGTAAGTTATTCAAATTGTACGGTGGAAGCCAGGTACAATAAAATATTTTAATACAGCTACTCAAATGCCTAATTTTATTTACTTGCTATTTATTTTATGTAATGACTGACGTATTTGTAGCAGAACTGAAATTACTCGCTACAAATACGTCACACAGTCAGTCAGGCTCTACTGTAGTTTAGACATCGATGACCAGACCTAGGAACGTCGCGTCGTAGATTCAATGAGTTGCAACATGTGCCCATTAAGTGGAACGTCAGTTTCTACCTATCTTACGTTTTGGACGGTAAATTCAACGTATCCAATTGATTTTTTTATCTTTAAGGCAGATATATATAATTTTGTATAAAACAAGTAAACAACATCCAAGATTGATGTTAACATTGTCAAACGTCTGTTGTTACAAAACAATATCCATAATTCCCTTACTCTCGGATCTTTCAGAAACCTGTAATAAATAAATGAACAAAAATATCGTCGAAGTATTTATTAGGTAATGTAATTCTTAAGTATAATAAAAAAATTATACAACAAGACTCAATATTATACCTATTAAACTTATCAAAACCTTTATTAAAATCAAGATCATAATATACAGACCTACGTAATTTAAATAATATTCAAACCAGTAATTTATATTGCACCTCTTTGCATTTTCAAGGTATTTTATCGATACCTAACTTGGTACATCACTCCGATACAGACACTATAACTGTGTATTTGTTGCCATGGCAACACCCATGTCAGTCGTTTGACATGTTTGACTGATTTGCGAATTGTATGTAACGACCGACTTCGTGTTGATAGAAAAATCCGAAATAATGAGACTTTGATTATTATAAACAAAGAAATTTGTATTATTATTTGATTAAAAATACTTATCTATGGAAGGTAATACTAGATGTGCCTGACCTTTTTTTGCAACAAAAAACTGAGCAGGTTGGCAGTTTTGGGGATGACAATAGCCGCGCAACTAGATCTAGTCTAGTAAGTTGTCAAGACGCCAATTTGTTTTATTTCTAACTTATGACCTATAGGTCATAATCATGTGAGCGAGGGTAACGCCTGCTAAGGCGGCGGTGTGACTTCAGTGATATCGCAGCAAATTACAAAAAATATATTCATTGGATCACCTGACCAACGTTTTCTGCGATTTCATTGAGGTTATCGATTAAAATGACACTGTTTATCAACTTTTAGGTTCAGATCTGGAATTAAGACACGTAAAAAACCAAACTATCACCAAACGATGGTCAGTTAAGATCCTTTAGCAATTATTTTGTAGGTTCGGATCACGACAGGATGATTCTATTATCAACTATTGAATAATAAGTGACTCTAATACGCTAAAAGTTTCTAAAATGTACTTCATACAATCATTCTGCACCCCCGAGGGGGTCGTGATGATGGATGACAGCTGTTTACATTCAGGCACTGCATATTGTTTTAGTAATAACGCTTCAGGCAGAAGTCAGTAACCTTTGGTTGAACTATGGTTTCTGAATGACGGGAACAAAAAACCTGGTAAATAAATCACTGCCCTTTTAGATTGTTGGCGAGTCGAGTAGTCTGTGCTTTGATAATAGGCATTTTTGATGTAGATTATTGTATCGTGTTTGAAGTATTCTTTGCAAATTAAAATGTATAAAAATAAATCTGCACTGACAAAGTTCGTGTCTAGTGCCAATAAGCTCGCCTTTTACATGGGACCAATTTGAAAACCGTTGAAATATGGGTAAATATAGAAAATATAGGTACAATAATCAAATATCTATTCCCGAGGGGGTGGGTAGAGATGCACTACATACCCAAATTTTGTATTTAGTTTTCTTGATCCCACGTAATAGGGAAAACATATTACCTTCACCGCGCCGTTAAGGTATTTTTGCCCGAGCCTCGTCAGTTTGGCCGTCAGGTGCATCGCCCAGCAGCGTAGGTGCGGACAACTTGGGTCCTGGAGATGTTGAAATGATAAGATGGTGGGCCTCTTAGCACACATCTCATGCATTTAAATATGTCCACTCATTTGGGGCAAAGGGATTGTGTGTAGTTATGTAGGTACCTATGTTTTTTCACGTCCGTTGCCGGGCGTCTCTGGTACGCACGCAGAATATATTTCCAGTGGCACCCGGCGGTATGTAGGTATTTAATGTACCTTATCTTCGAAAGGATAAATAATATTATTGATAGATATGCAAAACTCACTGTCATTAAAGTATAATAGTTACGTTAAAGTTGACATTTTGAACTAAAATTTCTTAATTGGCTCTAAGTTAGTACGCACATATAAGGACAGAAATTAGATTTACTTGAGTGATTTAAATGCCATCAAACCGTTGCTTTTTAAGTGTACATCAATCTTTCAATCAAAGAAACTGGCACGTATTAAATTTATTGGTAGACGCGCAAGCGTCACCTTAATCACGATTTGTTGGTGAAAACGACTTTACGTGGCCAGCAATTCTGTGATATACTTTATATATCCCTCAATAGTAGACAGTAGTTTAAGACAGTAATTTAAAAAGTTTAAATTTTGTCCCGATCTTTACATACGATTAGTACCTATTTCAAAAGTATAGTTTTTCCGTTCCAGAGGAACTTATTATTGTTACACATACCTACCGGTTAAAAAAGTAGCTTAGGGATTGTTTTATACGGCCTCCGACAACCGATTCTAAGTGGTATATGCTTCATTATGTTTTTCACGCACCAGACACAGGTCCGGCGAAAAAATTACGCCGAGTGCACCGCGACCTCCCCTCAGGCGGCGCGGGGCGGTCCGTTGTCCTGTAAAAATCGGCCGTGTAGAAAGAAACAGGCCTAAGTGTTATTCTGACGTATGGGTTTTCATTAGTATCCTTTCTGTAGTTTCACGTCGAGTAAGAAACACCCAAACATCCATACATACAAACTTTCAAGTTCAATTGTATAAATTACTTAATTGATTTTGTGTTAACAAATAAGTTCGGTCAAGACAATCTTGAGTCAATAAAGTCAATAAATAGGTAAATACAAACAAAGTCTTAAGTCGAGCTTGTAGTCTTCTCACGTAACATTCTGCTATAAAAGATAATCAAATTTGCTTCTTAATAATACTCGTTAATTTATTCCAGACATTGCTAGACAATTAATATAAGCATAATAACCTACATCATGGAGTTCAAACATTTGTCTATCAGTTTTTGCGAGTTATTGGTCGTTTCGCCCGCCATTTGTTCGCCCGAACGGGCCAAACGACCAAGTCACAATATTTTTAATATTGGATTGGGCGTTTCGCCCGATTGAAGTTTTATTACAATTTAAACACCAAGTAACGTCAGCAACTTAAACTGAGACTGTTTTATGTTTCAAAAGAATATGAAACGTTTGAGATATCATGCGCTTAGTAGGGCAGTATAGATATATATTACTAGAGCCACTTGGGTCCCTTAACTCTATTATAAGATACACAAACAACAAAAGTACTAAGAGTACAGAACTACAAAAGAGCACTCGCCAACTCTTATTTCGCTCAGTTTGGTTTATTCAAAATGTGTTCGAAGAAGTTTTATTCAGAAACCGGTCACCTTAGATCGTGCTTAAAAAATGTCATATAGATTCTTCTGTTTTATGCTTTGATGAGGTATACAGAGCTGTTTATTGTACCCATATTTCGTTAGTCACATTGATGGTGAGGCCATCTTTTATCATAAATGGCACGAACCTCGAATAAAATACTAGGACTACAGAACTACATAAGCACTCTCGAAATCTCATTCGAATCTCGATCCGTTTAGTGCATTTAAATGTGTCAACAGGTGCACCGAGTACAGCTGAAAATGATTGTCCATTATAAAAGACACAAACCTCAAATTATAATGAAAGATGGTAAGCTGAGGCGACGTCTGGCAATTGAGGGCGACTCTCACAGTACACAGGAATACTATAGAGAGTGGCCCTCAACTTGACGACCCTGTAATGTGCCTCTTCACGCTTCGCTTAAAGAGCCCAGGGTTATATGTAGGAGGAAACACGTGCGCAGGCAGGGCGTTCCAAGCCACCATCGTTCGGCAGAGAAACGATCGTTTAAAACGCTCGGTTCTCGCGAAGACGGTTTCCACGGTATGAGGGTGACATCTCTGCCCGGCACGCGTTGTTCGGGATCGGAAGGGAGAGGGTGGGATCAGGTTGAAGAGCTCTTCAGAACACTCACCGTGGTAAATACGGTAGAACGCGGCCAAGGAAGCAATTGTTCGGCGCTGGGCTAGCGGCTCAAGGCTTCCCGTTACCTCCGGACAGTCTATAATGCGAACAGCGCTTCGCTGCATAGCGTCGAGTGCGTCCAGCAAATACTTCGCGGAGCCGTCCCAGAGGTGAGAGCAGTATTCAACGCAGGGTCTAATCTGCGTTTTGTACAGCAGACACCTCTGGTGCGGTGTAAAGAATCGCTTTACCTTGTTCAGTATTCCTAGTTTCCGCGAAGCTAGCCCAATACATCTCTCAATGTATTTTGTGTTATTGAGCTCTCGACGAACGTCTATGCCAAGGATGTCTAGATTGTCCTTCATTGGTAATATTGCATTCTGAAGAGTGGGTAGGGGAAGGAAAGGGGATTTTTTCGCTGTAAATGCACACGCCTGTGTTTTGTGGGCATTGAACTCGACCAAGTTCTCGGCACCCCATTGGGAGATACTGTCGAGGCTTCGGTCGAGATCACCCACGAGATGTCGTCTCTCCTCCTCTATCACAGATCGCCCCGCCGTCGGACGAACCGAGTAACTCCCGTGCAATGTACTGTCATCTGCATAGCAATGAATGTTCCCGAGGGAAAGCATATCATTGATATGCAGAAGAAAGAGAGTTGGTGACAGTACGGACCCCTGCGGTACCCCGGCATTCACTTGCAAAAAGCGAGAAGCCTGGCCATCGCAGAGGACCCGCACTCGGCGCTCGTTTAAAAAACTGGCAATCCAGCTGCACAGTTGAGGAGGTAGACCATATGCCGGAAGCTTGGAAAGGAGCGAAGCATGCCAGACCCTATCGAAAGCTTTGGCGATGTCCAGGCTAATAGCCAAGGACTCGCCAAACTTTTCCATAGCCTCACCCCATACATGCGTGACGAATGCCAGGAGGTCACCCGTTGATCGTTTTGGCCTGAAGCCATATTGCCGATCATTGATTAGCGAGTGATCCTCCAGGTATCGCATGAGCTGCTTATTAATAAGAAGCTCGAGCACCTTGCAAATGACTGAGATGACAGCTATGGGTCGATAGTTGCCTGGATCGGATCGATCCCCTTTCTTGGGGATCGGTTGTACGTTCGCCTCCTTCCAGGCCTCCGGCACGAGGCCTGTAGAGTATGACAGGCGGTACAGACGCGTTAATACTGGAGACAACTCAGCAGCACATTTTCGTAGCACCACCGCCTGAATGCCGTCAGGGCCACTGGCTTTCCGCGTGTCGAGTGACCGCAGCACTGCCCGTACATCACATTGCCTGATAACAATATCAGGCATAGTGTGGCCACAGTTGGCGATGGCGGGGGGCTGCAGGCCACGGTCATCGACCCGGGAATTAGCCGCAAAGAGGTCTGCGAGCATGTCCGCCTTCTCTTGGGCTTTGTGAGACAGTGATCCATCAGGAAAACGCAGTGGTGGCAGCGAGGGTTGACAAAAATTTTACTGTACGGCTTTGGCCAGTTGCCAGTATCCACGGCTGCCCGTGGGATGGGATGTGAGCTCCTGACCAAGCCGCGTGACGCGCTGGGCATCCGCTCTCTTGAAGGCCCTCTTGCTGAACCTAGTGGCCCGATTGTACGCTGCTTTGAGGCGGTTCACGTTCGGGTCACGTGCCGCCCGAGCCCTGACCCAGGCGCGATATGCCGACTGTTTTTTCTGGACAGCCTCGGCACATTCACGCCCGAACCAGGGGCGAGCTTTGCGGATGCTGGCGACATCAGTGAAAGGGATATAATATTCTATCCCTAGACTGATCTCGCCAGCAATGGTAGCAGCGCTATCCGAAGGCGCCTTCCCTACAAAGCAGCGCTGGCTCCACGGGATGGACGCAAAGTAATCGCGGAGACCGTCCCAGTCTGCCGACGAGTAGTGCCATAGTCGTCGAGTCATTTGTTCAGCACGAGCAGGCGGTGGCACTTGGAAGCTGGCGTGCACCACACAGTGGTCGGATGTGCCCAGTGGGGCGCGTACCGACACACTGTACTCGGCTGGGCGACTCGTCAGCAGTAGATCCAGCAAGGCGGGCGTGTGGTCTGACCTGTCAGGTATCCGGGTGATCCCCCGTACCATCTGGGTCAGCCCGTGGGAGAGAGCGAATGCATGGGCGGTTCGTCCCGCATGATCGGTCCTAAGGGACCCCAGCCACTCAACGTGATGACCGTTAAAGTCCCCCAGGAAAACCAGGTCAGCGTTCGGGAACCGCACCTGCGCATCGTCAGCCATCTCGCTGAGGTATTCGAAAAGCCTTGTTGTCCCAGTGTCCCCTGTGTGGGAGCGGTAGACGCACACGTAGATCTGGCTCATGGAGCCATGATCCACGTGCAGCCAAAGGACGGAGTAGGAGGGGTTCTCCAGACAGCGCAACCGGCGGCAGCAAACATCCGCCCTAACGAACACGCACACCCCGGCTTTATCGCTGAATTGTTCTTCAATGATATAGCCCGGGTAACAGAGGTACGACGTGTCGTCAGGGCGGCGTATCTGTGTCTCCGTTAGGAACATCACAGAAGGCCGTGCCGACTCCAGGTGATGGTGGACGGTATCGAGGTTTGCATGGAGTCCGCGGATATTCGCGAACTCCACCTCAAATGAAGTCAACTTTGTGGGGTTTCTAGGGGCCGCTGTGTACCGTCTATTCTCTTGTTGCACTGTCATTTTGAAATATGGGGAAGCGTGAAGACAGGGCGATATTTGGTGCGGCAGTAAGTGACAAAGTGCAGAGGCTAGCTTCGTCTAGAACCGTGTGGTTAGGTCGGAGCCGACCCGCCGGACGGAAGGGCTCCCAAACCCCCCTGATGCAAGGCCGCCGCTACCCCACACCGGTTACCACCCGGAGCGGCGACCCCACAACAGGATTATGCGCAACATGTGGGGCAGCCTACTGGGGTGGTTGGTCCCAGGCGGGCCCCATGACTATGTTGCGGGCGGCCGCGGCAACGCCGTTGCTAAGGGTCTCCCTGGCCGGCGAATCGACCCACACCACCCACACTAGACTCAGCTTCGCCCCCACTGGACCCCTGCCTGCCGCACCATACACCGCCCCGGGCCCGGCAGTGCAGCTGCTGAACCCCTAACGCAACCCAGCCTGGGCTGGGTTACTTGGGGGGCTTTAGCACAGCTGCACGGTGGTACCCCCCCGGACCAACACTGTTGTACCACCTGGTATCCACGTAGGGGCCAAAGCCACCACATGGGTACCGTAATATACGAACCTCGTCCGTTAATCAGCAGGTGCGCCACTAGCAGGTGAGGTCGCTGGGGCCCGATAGATGTAAGAAGGGCCCCTTTGCACCCGAAATTCATATTCTTTTGAAACATAAAACAGTCTCAGTTTAAGTTGCTGACGGGCGATGATCGGGTGAAACGCCCAATCAAATGTTAAAAATATTGTGACTTGGTCGTTTGATCCGTTCGGGCGAACAAATGGCGGGCGAAACGACCAATAACTCGTTTTTTGCAAAAGGATTACAAAAGAAAGAAATGGGATCCGTTTTTTTTTTAATGTATGGATTCTGTATGTATTACTTTATTTATACATTTTGAGGAAGTTAATGATCTGCGGCCAACCAAAATTCAGCGCCCTCTACCGAAGTTGAACTAAACTAAGCCGAATGTTCCTACTTATCTTGAATCGCGCTAAAGGTGTTCTCAGCCTAAATAACACATACAACTGACCAACATTAACCGTTGGACCTGTGACCACCAGATATTATCATCCAGCCACTTGGAGGTTACTTATTTGTGTCAAATTGTAGGTACCTTGTTGAAACTAACAACTCATCTCATTCAATTTATTGACTTCCCAAACTGAACTCAAAGCTATTGACGGGTATTTATTAACCCGGACTCCAAACAATTAGGTACTAGTGCCATTTCCTAAACATTTCAATTATTGGGTCGTCAATTAAGATCACTTTCTTAGAAATGTGCCAATTGGTACCGTTAGAAATTAACGAGGGTAATCTGATTGCATTTAGGAGCAATATTGTGAGTGACTTTTGCTTTTTATTATATTTTTGGTCCACTCCGGGTCATTCCTGGTGCAAAGGCTGTCCATTGCCGTTCACGTCGCAACGCTGCTAGCATCATGCGCACTTTTGCGCCGGGAACGATGCGGGACGGGTTGTAAATTTATATTATGTTATATTAGATTTACTAAATATGTACATTACCTATTCTAATTATACCTACTAAGATAACATCTAAATTCTAACATGCGTCAAAGAATTGGACGAATTTTTTGACGCATGTTAGATTACATCTAAATTCTAACATTTTTTTTTTCTCGTGTTTATGTCGTAACATAGTAATAATATGTTACTTCATAACTATAATTACAATCTAGCCTTAAGACTAATAAGTAATTTGTATCTAACTTACATTGCTAAATAATTAAAATGTAAGAATGTGTCCATTGGCACGTTTCTTATTGTCTCTAAGTATATGAATGAATAACGACACTATGTTCTTGTTGTCTTAAAGTATAGCACTCACTGCACTACACCACACTACACTAACTCGTAAGGTTTAGTCCTTCTCAGTCTTCTCACTATGTCCGTGGTATCAAGGAGCTGGATGGCCTCGACATTCACATGGTGTATAAGTCTATTTTGATGAGCTTCTGCGTATTTTTGTATAACCTTCACGACGAGGTCCACACCTAGATCACGGTGGATGTCCTCATTTCTCACATACCAAGGAGCGCTAACGATACCCCGGAGTACTTTATTCTGAAACCTTTGTATGATCTGCATATTGGTTTGTTTGGTACAACCCCACAACTGTATACCGTATGTCCATACTGGCATTAGTAGGTAGTACTTGTTTATAAAGAAGTACTTTATTCTGCACTGACAGTTTAGACTTTTTGCCAAGGAGCCAGTACAGTTTTTTATAGCGAAGTTCTAGTTCTTGACGCTTTTTTTTCACATGAGCCTTCCAGCGAAGCTTTGCATCTAACGTCATGCCGAGATATTTTGCTGTGTTTTCGTGTGGTACTATTTGACCATTTATATATACCGGTTCAGAATCCGATCGCTGATTTGTAAAATCTATGTGGATCGATTTAGACTCATTTAGTTTGATTCGCCACTTTTTTGTCCAATTGACAATGGTGTTAACAGCCAACTGCACCCGGTGGACTGCTTCTTTACGGGTGTCTTCCACAGCCATAACAGCCGTGTCATCAGCGAAAGTGGCAATGGTGTTATTATTTAATTCAGGGATGTCACTTGTATAAAGGAGATACAATATAGGTCCAAGGACACTGCCTTGTGGTACACCGGCTTGAATACACTTCAGTTCCGAATATGCATCCTCATGCTTCACTCTAAATGTCCTTTCTGTTAAATATGATTTTAAAATATCTACAAAATGCTTAGGAAGCATTTGTCTTAATTTGTATATTAGGCCTTGGTGCCATACCTTATCAAAAGCTTGAGCAACATCCAGAAAGACTGCGGTACAGACTTTCTTCTCTTCTAGAGCTCTTTCTATCACATTGGTTATTCTATGAACCTGGTCTATCGTTGAGTGTTTTTCTCTAAACCCAAACTGGTAGTTAGGTATCAGATCTCTCTCTTCTATGATGGGTTTTAGCCGTCTTAACAGTATTTTTTCAAATAATTTTGACATAATTGGCAGAAGTGAAATGGGTCTATATGACGTTACTTCAATAGGCGGCTTTCCTGGTTTGGGAATCATGATCACTTCCGCAACTTTCCATAGACTTGGGACGTGTTTAATCCGTATGGTAGCGTTGATAAGGGTTGTTAATTTAACTAATGCTCTTCGCGGGAGATGTTTTAGGATGTCACCAGTTATAAGATCGTATCCAGGTGTTTTCTTATTAGACAATGTCTTTATTATGTTATAAACTTTTTTTGGTGAAGCAAGTTTTATGTGATGGTCATCGCATGAGTCTTCACTAACTTTGTCTTCAAGCTATTCGTCTCCTACTGTTTGAAAGGTTTTCTCTAAATGTTCTGCAAACCTAGAGGCTTTTTGCTCATTATTAACAGTCCACTTTCCATCTTATTTTTTAATGGGCGATGCTTGTAAAATGGGTTTGTTTGAATTTTTATTGGCTTTCCATAACGAGTACTCTGCTGTGCCGTTATTTGTTAACAAACTGAGGTAGTTATTTGTGTTATCGTCGTGGAAGTTCTGAATAGTCCTCCTTAGACGTTTTGTGAGATTGTTTAAAATTGTTTTGTCTGGCGGATATCGCGAACATTGCCACTTATGTCTTTGTGCTCGCTTTTTTGCAATGAGGTCTGTTATTTCCTCTGGATAACTGTGACTAGCTGGCCTTAACTTTAGTTCCGCCTCGTCGCCGACTGGCAATGTTCCGAGAAGGCTGGCAGTATTACCACGTTGTATGGCAATGCTTATTCTCTATGCCAAATAGATAATTAGATTTTGTGTTTATTTTAGTATGTAAATATTAGGTATGTATATATTTTATATATATAATTGTAAACTTATTTTATCTGTTTTTGGTTACATTTTATGTAAGTTTCAACAGTTTATAACATGCAGTAGGTACCAATCTTTTTTTAAATCCTTATTAATATCATTTATATTATATTCTCATATATTAATATAATATCAATTATATTAAGATCATTAATCTACTTAGAAATATCTAAAATAATGTACCCAAGTATATATAATATGTATTATTTGATCATACATTAAATACGACTAGTTATCCCAGCGAACTTTGTATCACCTCAAATATAAAAAAATATAAAAAAAGAATATTTTAATATTTCATGCAAATTGAAAAACGCTACGGGCAGACAGACAGACAGACAAATTTTCGTATTAAATATATAGATAATCTAGGCATAATATTGAAATTCGGCAATTATAATATAAATAATTCAATTTATCGTTACAAATAATTTTGATTACGACAAGCAACAAAACGGTGTCGTAGTGATGTCAGGTAGCCTAAAATATATTGTTTTATCTCATATCGATTTTAAGTCGTGAATCATTTCCAATTATAATTATACCTAGATAGTTGAAGAGCCGGATTTATGCTGTGTATGTATAAAAAAAAATTGCGAGTAAATAAGTAGGTACCTACACTGTGAAGTGATTGACCTCCCCAATAATGATAAAGAAACGTTTAATTTAATTAAGACTTAAATTAGGAAGATTTCAGTTGTCTCGGAAACTAAGCTGCTTTTATTAAATTTACTACTTTTTTGCTAAATTATAACAAGTAGGTAGGAGACAAAATAATTTAAAAACAGAACATTAACTATTATTAGAATTGCAATATACATAACTACTAATACTAAAAATATTTATATATACAAAATATCTATATAAATATTTATATATAAAAAAGACTGGGAAGGTTCCCAGAATGCTGGCTGTGTTGCCACGTTGGATGGCGATACTTATTCTTTGGGCCAGAAAATAGCCAGCCTTCTGGTCCTGAGAACCATCGATTAAGCGTTTAGCAATGGCTCTATAAAGGCGGCGCGCGCTCGGACCCCAATTTCTAATTTAGTTAAATAATTCTAGTTTTATTTGTGTACTTATTGTAGTCTTACATTATACCTTAATTTTAATAGCACATTGTAATTATGTACATAGTTATAATATATCTTAGGATATATCATACTTTTAATTAAATACTTATGACGAGCACATTCATGAAGTACAAGGAGGATTATGGGCAGAGTTATTAAAAAAAATTGCACACGGGCGACAGCTATAACAAATAAAATTACCACTCAAATAGTCAAAATATTGGTGAGTGCCCTCATAAATAAATAAAATAAAATATTAATAAAATTTAAAGTTTAAACTCTAAGAAATAAATGTAATTTTGCAGTCATTGACATGTTTATCTTCCCTACTTCTCGACATTGATGTTAGTTTTATTGGATATTCGTGAATTTCGTTTTTACCGATTTAAACAATGTCAAATACACATAAATTCAGTGTAAAATACATGTAAGAATAGTCTAACTGTCGTTTTATATACTTATAATGAATTTAATGAATTTAATGACATTGTAGAAACATATACACAGTGAATTGCATGGTGCGCGATATATTATAGCGCGTCTAAACTATAATATATCGCGCACCATGCAATTAGCTAATAATATACATAGAGTTAGCACAGTGTGATCGTGTTAATAATTAATAAATAGTGTACGATACTGTTATGCTATAATCTCTATAATGCTATATATTATAGTATAATACTATCTGAACGGCGCAGCGGCGGTTTGTAGCAATCACTGCTCACGTGTTTGTCTAGACTCCAGTCTCTAGATTAATAGTAATATTCTTAACAATTAAAAACAGTGATTTGTTGTAGTCTAATTTGAGTTCAACGTTCAACAAGTTAATGCTATAAGAACTTTTATCCTAATCACTAGGAGTACCTATGTAAGAAGAAGTTTATCTAAAAATAAATTAATACTAGCGGACGCTTCCGCCGGGCGCCACTGGAAATACCTTCTGCGTGTGAACCAGAGACGCCCGGCAACGGACGTAAGAGCGGCTGCAGCCTCGGGTCGCGGAATTAACTAACTAGCGGACGCCCGCGGCTTCTCACGCTTGACAAATATATAAACAAAAACCTTCCTCAAGAACATCTTGCGATCAATCCATAGGTGAAACCCGCGTCAAAATCCGTTGCGTAGTATTAAAGATTTAAGCATATATAGAGAAAGGGCGACTTTACATTATGTTATGATTTACCTATGTAAAACCAGCTTACACAAAAAATAGCCGTTGTACCGTATGCACCATTGAACTGCACCATCAATGGTGCAGATGAGACATATTAGTTTCGTTTGCACCATTATTATTGATACTACTTACTACTTCACCATACTTTCCTTGTCCCCGTATTTTATGACTTTATATTATGCCCAGTCTCTCTAATCTTGAAGGCTCTTTTGTTGTTATGTATTCCTGGTACATTTGAGGTTTGTATCTTTTGTAATGGACAATCATTTTCATCTGTACTCGGTGCACCTGTTGACACATTTCTTTATTTTTCATCGAGACAAAAAAATGTATCATGCGCTTCATAGGGCAGTATGGATTTATCTTACCAGAGCACACCGCCGCCTTAGCAGGCGTTCCCCTCGCTCTCATGATTATGACCTATAGGTCATAAGTTAGAAATAAAACAAATTGGCGTCTTGACAACTTACTAGACTAGATCTAGTTGCGCGGCTATTGTCATCCCCAAAAACCTGCTCAGTTTTTTGTTGCAAAAAAAGGTCAGTCACATCTAATTCACAAAAAGATGGTATTACCTTCCATAGGTAAGTATTTTTAATCAAATAATAATACAATTTCTTTTATTTATAATAATCAAAGTCTCATTATTTCGGATTTTTCTATCAACAAAGTCGGTCGTTTCATACAATTCGCAAATCAGTCAAACATGTCAAACGACTGACATGGGTGTTGCCATGGCAACAAATACACAGTTATAGTGTCTGTATCGGAGTGATGTACCAAGTTAGGTATCGATAAAATACCTTGAAAATGCAAAGAGGAGCAATATAAATTACTGGTTTGAATATTATTTAAATTACGTAGGTCTGTATATTATGATCTTGATTTTAATAAAGGTTTTGATAAGTTTAATAGGTATAATATTGAGTCTTGTTGTATAATTTTTTTATTATACTTAAGAATTACAGTACCTAATAAATACTTCGACGATATTTTCGTTCATTTATTTATTACAGGTTTCCGAAAGATCCGAGAGTAAGGGAATTATGGATATTGTTTTGTAACAACAGACGTACCTGGATGCCTCCTAGAGCTGGTGTCATTTGCTCGGAACACTTCAAGATCTTTGATTTTCGAGTGTTGGCGAACAAGAGAAGGCTATTGCTTGAGGGCACTATACCAACTCTAATACCACATTGTACATGTGTTGTAAGTTTTAACTGACTTCAAAAAATAATGAGGTTCTCAATTCAACTACATTTTAGTACGACCGGTAACATATTTGTTATAAAGTATATTAGTATGTTTAGTTCTTAAAATACGCGTATATTACTCCGCTTATAAAAATCACAATGTTAAATCTATTGTTTCAGAGCCATCAATTATCCTCCGCTCTATCAGATGACCAACAATCACCTTGCGATGTCATTAGTACTTCTGATCCGTATATTACAAACCGTGTGCATCATCTACTCCTCTACATGTGAATTTCCTTTTAATATTTTATCGTAGACTAGCTGTTGCCCGCGGCAACATCCGAGTGGAATAGTTTTTCAGATCCAGATTTCCATGGAAAAACGTTAACGGGATACCTATTCCCTACATATATCATCTTATCTTAAGATATGCACGCCTACTAGATGTTGGAGAATGGGAGTCAGGGTTATGGATCCAGGCGCTCCCATCGCCCAACATCGGTACAATGTTGGACGACACAACCTTCCGCATTGCCACTTGCCTTCGGCTGGGTACACCTTGTGTATCCCCGCATCATTGCACCTATAGCCCGTCGCTGGGATAGCCCGTCGCTGCATAGCGTCGAGAGCGTCCAGCAGATACTTCGTGGAGCCGTCCCAGAGGTGAGAGCAGAATTTGACGCAGGGTCTAATCTGCGTCTTGTATAGCAGACACCTCTGGTCCGCTGTAAAGAATCTCTTTACCTTTTTCAGTTTTTATTTATTATTATTTATTTATTTTTCTTGTGCTGTATCTCATGAACCGTGATAGTTAGTAAGTTTAAATTTTCACAGATGATGTAGGTATTTCTGTTGCAACTATAACAACATGTTTGTTGGTTTTTGGAATAAAAGACAGGAGCTCGTAATAATACGTGTCGTGTATTCCAGTCGGCCATGTTACAAAGTGAAGGAAGAAGGAAGTGAACATAGACAAGACAATATTGATATAATCTAAGCATAGACTAAACTAGGCTATGGCTTACAAGCTAATATAATATTATGACATCTTCCCTTTAACTTTATTATAACTTATATTTTAGATTCTTATATAAAAATAACAAAACGCATTTTAGTGTTTTGACACGAGACAATTTGACGTTTTAAAAGATTCTGACAGTTGACATAATTTGACGTTGTCAATTCGACGATTGTTTCCAAATGTAAACAAACAATGGTTTACAACATTTTAGTTTACTAATTAATTACTTATAACTAAGTACATGACAATGAATACGAAACAATGCTTATAAGACTGTGTCTATAAGACGTTGTGGTTGCCTTATCTCTCTTCCTGAACTAGAATATTTCTTAATTGGTTGACTGCTAGTACGTTGAGGAGATTGACTATGAGAAATTTTAGAGTAATCATTTGTATAACAAGGAGTATAACTGATATAAGTTTGATTGGAACTGACTGGTTGAGTGTGAAAATTATTAGTCTGTGTGTTATGTGAATGAAAAGAATATTGAGACTTTGGTCTAAGTGTTATGTATTGTCTATTGCGGCGATATGTACCAAATTTACTTTTTATGATATACGACCTAGGTTCAGGACCAACTTGTTGTATAATACCTGGAAACCAAGACGATTGTGGATGTTTTTGAAACATAACATGACTATTTACCTCCAAGGGTTTAAGATCTTTGGAATTTTTGTTGTAATACTCTTTCATCTTATGTAAATTTTGATTATTGACTTGTTTAAGATGTCTATAGTTACACAATTTTGGTTTTAAAAGTTTTTCTACTATAGGTAGCTTTGTACGAAGTCTACGTGACATGGAAAGTTGTGCTGGTGAACATAAATTGTTTTTGGGAGTATTGCGATATTGCAATAATGCTAAATATGGATCAGTATTATCAAGTAAACATTTTCTAAGCATATTTTTAATTATGCCTACTGTCCGTTCTACCATACCATTTGAGCGGCTGTGATAGGGACTGGAAGTGACATGGTGAATATTCCAATCTTGTGTGAAATCATGAAAAGATTTGGAATTCATCGGTGGACCATTATCTGACATTAATGTATGGGGAATACCATGACGAGCAAATATTGATTTTAACTTGATTATGACTTGGTCTGCACTGTAACCATTACTTAAAATTGCTATCTCAACATATTTTGAGAAATAATCGACTACAATTAAGTATGTATGCTTGTTGAACTCAAAGAAATCTATACCAACCTTATGCCAAGGAATGTATTTGTAATCATTTGGTAATAAACTTTCTTTAGTGTTACTCTTTCTTTGTTTTTGAGTTTGAAGAGTTTGGTCAGACCTGGTAGCTTGTTCAATTTGTTGTAATTTGAAAGGACTAAGTGACAAATTAGCAGTGAGTAAATTAACATGAAGTTTAATATCTTCATCCAATTCTACTAATGCATTTTCTGGTAATGCAGCACGGGACAATGTGTCTGCGACATATGAAGAATTAATTAGAGACTTTAATTTATTGAATTCTTTCTCATGACTGTCATTCCATGACCATATTGTGTTTTTATTAAGTAACTGTCTTATGTTTGATGTTTCTTTTGATAATTTTTTTATGAATGAGCCAAGAAAATTAATCATGCCCAGGAATCTCTGGACATCTGTGACATTCTTAGGCTGTGGCATGTTGCAAATTGAATTTACTTTAGATGGATCTACAGACACTCCATTTCTATTGAATATAAAACCTAAATACTTGACTTCACTTTGACAAATGTTACATTTATTACTATTAAATGTTAGACCTATATCTTTTGCACGACAAAGAACTTTTTCTAGGATTTGATCATGTTCTTGAATGGTTTTAGCATGTATAAGAAAGTCGTCCATCATTATTTTAATGCCTTGTATGTCACCAAACCGGGAAATCATTTCTTTATGAAAGATTTCTGGAGATGCATTGACACCAAACGGTAGCCTTAAAAAACGAAATCTGCCATAGGGGCTTATAAAAGTACATAGTTTGGATGATTCTTCATCTAAGACAAGATTCCAAAAGCCTGACTTAGCGTCTAAATTTGAAAAATAACATGAACCATTTAGTTCTGCTTTAATTTCATCAATATGTGGAAATGGGTAATGTGAACGTTTAATAGCTTTATTTAACTTACGTGGATCTAAACATAATCTAATGCTTTCATCCTTTTTAGAGACAATTACCATAGAGTTGACCCAATCAGTTGGTTCATCAACTCGAGCAATAATACCAGTGACTTCTAACTTATTAAGTTCTGCCTTGACTTTATCCTGTAATTTAAATTTTGTAATTTAATTTAATTTTCATCAAAGGTTACTGACTGTATTCTTTTTATGACTTTTAACTGTTGACATGACTGTCTACCCAGAATATTTTTGCAATCTAACGGTGTAATATGGAAACACAAGTTGTATGATTTGTCATTATACTTACATGGTAATGTACAATAACCGATTGTAGGTATACTTTGACCTGTAAATGTTGTCAAGTTAAATGGTGTTTGTATAAGATTTATCTCTTGCAACGCTAGTTTTTCAAATGCTTTCTTAGACATCAAATTCACATCTGCACCTGAATCAATAAGTAAGCAAACAGATTGACTACAGATACTTAGGGTTATTGACCATTGGTTACTATCTTTTACAGAATTACATTGATAAACAGCACCTAGAAAAGCTTGATCATCATTAGAAAAATCTTCTTGTACATAATTAACATATTTTTGCTTGGACTTACACATCTTTGAATAATGATTAAGTTTTTGACAGAAATTACACTTTGCACCAAGAGCAGGACATTTAAAACGATGTGTTTGACCACACTTTGGACACATTGAGTTATTCATAGACTGATTGTTACCTTTATAACCATTGGGACTGCTATAACTCGATGAATGGGATGTATTGTATGACTGGTTAGGATTGTACCTTGACTGTTGACTGTGACTCTGAATTCTTGATTGACGATCCTGTGACTGCGGATGATACCTTGATTGCTGACTGTGACTCTGAATTCTTGATTGACGGTCCTGTGACTGCGGATTATACCTTGATTGTTGACTACGACTATGATTTCTTGACTGATTTCTTGACTGACTATGTTGTGAATGACTTCTACTGGACTGTTGACTACTTCTGTTATGTATACTATCTATACTAGCTACAGATGAATTGGGATTTGTGCCTGATAATATTTGAACTTCTTTCCGGGACGATTCTAGTGACTTAGCAATATTTATAGTGGCATCTAAAGTGGTAGGTAATTCTTGCAAAATTTTCTCTTTAATGTAGTGATTCTGATCATTTAGATTCCAACTAAATATATCTTTTAGTAAATCGTCTTGCAATTCACCAAAATTACACTGATGGGCTATATTTTTGAGATCTGTTATATAACTGTCCAGCTGTTCATTTTGCAGTTGCTTTCTGTTAAAAAGTTTATGCCTTATCATGGTTATATTGACTTTTGGGCTGAAATAACCTGCAAATCTGTCGATCAACACTTGTAGCTTGACTGTTTCGACATCTAGGTTGAAAGAATAAAATATGTGAAGGCAATCTGGTCCTATATAATGTAATAAAAGTGCAACTTGCCTATCTTCGCTTTCTTGATCATATTTAAATGCTTTGAGATATATTTTGAATTTGGTGATCCAATTTTTCCACGTGAGCGGCATGTTGGATGCATGAACGTCCATGTGCTTGAGGCGACCCGACGACATTGAAGATTCGTCCATTTTTTTCTTTTGGTTGATCCAGTTCTTCCTAAGACACGCCAGTTTACACCACACCTGATGTTTGTTGGTTTTTGGAATAAAAGACAGGAGCTCGTAATAATACGTGTCGTGTATTTCAGTCGGCCATGTTACAAAGTGAAGGAAGAAGGAAGTGAACATAGACAAGACAATATTGATATAATCTAAGCATAGACTAAACTAGGCTATGGCTTACAAGCTAATATAATATTATGACACAACACATACTAAAAAGTAGAATATAATTTATTTTAGATTAGAAGAAGAAGAAGATACAATACCTACTTAGTGAATAGTTATTATAGATTAACCATAATTATTATGTGGATAACAACGACAGGATTGTTTGACAATGTTAACATCAATCTTGGATGTTGTTTACTTGTTTTATACAAAATTATATGTATCTGCCTTAATGATAAAAAAATTAATTGGATACGTTGAATTTACCGTCCAAAACGTAAGATAGGTAGAAACTGACGTTCCACTTAATGGGCACATGTTGCAACTCATTGGAATCTACGACGCGACGTTCCTAGGTCTGGTTATCGATGTCTAAACTACAGTAGAGCCTGTCTGACTGAGTGACGTATTTGTAGCGAGTAATTTCAGTTCTGCTACAAATACGTCAGTCATTACATAAAATAAATAACAAGAAAATAAAATTAGGCATTTGAGTAGCTGTATTAAAATATTTTATTGTACCCGGCTTCCACAGTACAATTTGAATAACTTACAGCATTCTGCTGTGGGATAAATGTGCGGATATAAATGTCCCATTTTCGTTTTACAAAAGCAAGCCGTTAGATCTATAGTATAAACTTGGCCCAGCCACATTCTAACTGTTGTATAATATAGACCGTTTTCATTCAATTGTAAGGTACGGGTACTTGGAGACTATAGTGTTACTTAGACTTAGTTGAGTTAATTATTTCATTACTTTACTATTTTATTTTTATAAAATCGGTGTTGTACTCGTAGTGCCCTTGCCCTCATTTTATTCTCCATCGAGTTGATGCTACTATATCACTAGTGTTAACGAAAGTGACGAAAGTTCATTCAAATGTTTATTTTTATGGGGTTGGTATTTATTATACATACAGAGTGTAATATTTATATGGGCAGCATGGAAAAGTCTGAAACTATAAGACAAACAAAGATCTGTTCTTAGTAACCATGTAATCGATTGTAGTAAAAATAGAAAACTGAATTATGACATTAAGCATTATGATTTAAAAATAAACTGTATACATAGTCCACTGTATACAGCTATAGATATACCCTGTATACAGACTCTTCGATTTTATTTAGTTGTTTAGATTTATATGATGTATAAGTTTGATATAATACCTACCCTAAGTTACAAATAGCAAATAAAGTCACACTTTTATAAACAACATCCATCTTGGTATCATTTTTGAAACCTGATTTTAATAGTCGATTTTGTCAAATTTATCGATAAAATGTATCGACACTGTTACATCAATAGTGGGCGGTAACTTTTGGTAGTGTCATTATAGTGTTATGATATAAAATGTATATGTATGTGTTTGTGAAAATGTTAATGTGTTATTCTTATTGTCATGTGTGAGTTTCGTAGTGGCACCCGATTGGGTTTGAGCGACTGAGAATGTGTGCGTGTCGATGACCCCCCCCGCACCAAACATGCTAGACTTTTATGTATCGGGAAAATGCATAATGCCTGGTCCCGTCGTATACGGCGACAGCGTATACTATGACCGCGTTGGTCTATGTACCAGAGCCGCTTGGGTCCCTTAACTCTCTATTATAAGATACACAAACAACAAAAGTACTAGGAGTATAGAACTACAAAAGAGCACTCGCCAACTCTTATCTCGCTCAGTTTGGTTTATTCTAAATGTGTTCGAAGAAGTTTTGTTCAGAAACCGTTCACTTTTGATCGTGCTTAAAAAATGTCATATAGATTCTTCTGTTTTATGCTTTGATGAGGTAGACAGAGCTGTTTATTGTACCCATATTTCGTTAGTCACATTGATGGTGAGGTCATCACCTTCCGGTGAGGAAACCTCGCAGTGTTGACACCGGGGTGTGACCTCACGATGCATGCGAAACAGATAGCTACCGAAGCATCCATGCCCGGCAACGATCTGCGGCGCACGGTACGTGAGGTCACCATGCTGCCTCTGCAGCCAATCGTCCATGATCGGTCCCACCGCCGCGATGATGGTGGTACCCCACTTGGGTTGCTCAAGTCGCACCCTCCATGACTCCATGAGATCCTGGCGGAGTTGGGATCGCTGGTCCTCGATTTCTCGAGACGCAGGCCTATGGTCCCGCTCCAGCGCCTCCTTGCACATCAATGAAATTGAACTCATTATTCCGAAAAAGTACCAGGCGATCATAATAGAATAGGAGGCTCTGGTTGTGAAAATGGAAAAAAAAGTATTGTTTGATAACTGGTTATGAAAAAATGAAAAAAAATCCATATTCATAACCAGTTATGAAATCTTGGTAATGAACGTGGACGAAGAGATTGATCCTATATATAGTGTCATCTCAATGGTGCAGATGAGACCATATGTACCCAATCCGCGGTTTCGAACGAAACTAATATGTCTCATCCCATTGATGGTGCAGGTCAATGGTGCAAACGGTACAACTGGAAAAAATACTAATTAATATTTATATAAATAAGATTTTATATGAAAAGAATTTTTTTTTTCAAAACACGTCGTAATCATAAAGTCAACCCTTTATATTAACCACTAGATTTTATTTTTTAAATATGGCTCCTGCTTAAAATTTAAACCTGTATATTATTACTCTGGTATAATGTAGCTACACATTAGTTCAAGAAATTTGAAAATCGGCTCAGTAGTTACGGAGCCTGTAATATGCCTACAATCAAATCCGCGAAAAAAACCCTGTTTATAACACTACACTTAAATTATCGATATAACCTCGATAGTTATGAAATAAGAGTCACTACACTACTGATTGACACTCAAAGTTTGTTATTACGAATCAAATTGTTTTTATTGTGTAAGTAGCTATAAGTAGGCGAAGGCGAGTTTATTGACACTTTGTCGATGGATACAATGTCATAGTTGTCTACATTACAAAACAACATCATGTCTTTATTTCCCTAGGGGTAAACAGAGGTATTTATGACACCCGTATTTCGCCAGTCAGTTTGTAAGTCCCACGTAACAGTGGTAAGCCATTTACCGTTTTTAGGCACTTTGGATTTTCCAGAACTTTGTCTGTTTATGAGTAGGTGCCCCGCGTGCAGGAGACAATGACACGAACCTTGGAGATGATGGGATAAGGCCGCCATTAGTACACATTGAAACAATTTTTTTTTAAGGGCAATCTCATACAACGTCATTTAGCCTAAATCAAGCTAAGCCAGAGACGCCTGCGGCAATGGACTGTTTAATGGACTGATAAACATTCTTACATATTTCTAAATATATAGTAAACATAGATAACACCCAAACTACGAAACAAAAATTTTGTGCATCACAAAAATTATATTTGATTCGACCCCGAGACTCTGGAGTCGAAATAAGAGTCACTACACTACTGATTGACACTCAAAGTTTGTTATTACGAATCAAATTGTTTTTATTGTGTAAGTAGCTATAAGTAGGCGAAGGCGAGTTTATTGACACTTTGTCGATGGATACAATGTCATAGTTGTCTACATTACAAAACAACATCATGTCTTTATTTCCCTAGGGGTAAACAGAGGTATTTATGACACCCGTATTTCGCCAGTCAGTTTGTAAGTCCCACGTAACAGTGGTAAGCCATTTACCGTTTTTAGGCACTTTGGATTTTCCAGAACTTTGTCTGTTTATGAGTAGGTGCCCCGCGTGCAGGAGACAATGACACGAACCTTGGAGATGATGGGATAAGGCCGCCATTAGTACACATTGAAACAATTTTTTTTTATGGGCAATCTCATACAACGTCATTTAGCCTAAATCAAGCTAAGCCAGAGACGCCTGCGGCAATGGACTGTTTAATGGACTGATAAACATTCTTACATATTTCTAAATATATAGTAAACATAGATAACACCCAAACTACGAAACAAAAATTTTGTGCATCACAAAAATTATATTTGATTCGACCCCGAGACTCTGGAGTCGAAAGCCGTTGCACTACCGACCACGCCGTGAACCTATACCGTGAACTAATGTAGCTATGTTGAATTGGTGTACCATACAGTTTATTCTAATGTTATTCTATTATAATATATTCTAATGTTAGAGGGGCTCGTGGTCTAGTGGTAACCGACAATGTTACCACATTGAAAAGGTTAAGCAACATCTAGTCAGGCCGGTTTAAGTATGGGTGACCATTTCTTAAAACACTTCGACCCCTCCATGCCACGTTAAGCCGTCGCGTCGGGCCCTGTTGTCACACGAACATCTATGGCAGTCGTTAGGGGTAGTTGGAAAAAAAAAAAAAAAAAAAGGGGTAGTTGGAGCCCTTAATCAAAAATCCGACCGGTCTAACTACAGAACTACGATATAGCCCATGGGTTGTGGAGGTCAAATGGCAGTCGCTTCACGGAAAATATCGAAGTTCAGCTGAATCGCAGTTAGACGGGAAAGCCGACCCCAACTGTGTTGGGAAAACGCTCGGTGAATGATGCAAGTTAATTCTAATCTAGTCTTAGCACTCAGTTTTCTACAGTCTATGATATAACTAACAACTAAACTAAATCAATCTTTGTTTATTGAGGTGAATTCCTAAGTGAGACATTTCAATCGATTGAATTTGAAGTAGGTCAGTTTTATCGAGAATTCGCATCGTTATAGTATTTCAACGGCTAGTTAGTAATGAGTCCTATTACTTCTGTGTGCGAAATTGACGACAAATTCATGTGGGATGAGAATATTTCTGGAATTTGAATTTGATTTCAGGTTCTGACTAGTACCCACGACTCTCTGATTGATATTCTTTAGATTGTGGTACTTTGTCGGTTAGCAGAGCATTCACCCTGAAAAGGAACTGTCACTGGTACGAATTCCGCCCAAGGCTATCGTTTTTACGATGTATTATTGTAGAAATATCCTTATACTTATAGTTTGTGAATAATTTTGTATCTAGCTATAAAAACTGAATGCACCATAGGTTCTAGTGGTTATAACAAAATTAATTTATAACTCTTCTAATGCAAGGTTAAGGCATTCGACCTGCCATGAAATTTTATAGCGTACTCATAAAAACAATATATTTTACATTGCACATAGATGGGTGTACAATGTAAAAGATTTTGTTATGAAATGTCTTTCGACTACCACAAAGTGAGTACTAGCTAGGTATCAATAAATGAATACATCAAGTTTGATTTAGATTGCCTCGATGGCGCAGTGGTATGAGTATGCGACTGCCGCCCCTTAGGTCCCAGGTTCGATTCCGGGTTGAATCAAATTATTTGTGTGATCCACAAAATGTTTGTTTTGAAATGTATGTAAGTATTTAGAAGTACAAAAGTATGTTTGTCAGTCGTCTAAATCCCATAGCACAAGCTTATATTAGCTTCATTTGGGCTAGATGACGTCGTGTGAGAATGTCCAAAAATTACCACTGCTTTCTCTGGCAGGTTCTTCGGTTTCCTTGGAGTGTTTCTGTACTTACACACACTCGCACACAAACACACACACACATTCCTATAGCTTGCTTAAATCATTAAAAATACCTTTCATACTCCTATTAATTTCCACTTTTTAAGCTGTTGGTACCATTAAGAAACACTGTCTGTCCAGAGCCTGGAGAGGCTGGCAATCTGTCATACAGGTTTCCTATTACAGATGCCAGTCTCTCACATAGACTAAGCTTACCAATGTACATCTAGATTAAGTTTCATTCATGTAACAACATTTCTGTGTGAGAGAAGAAAATAAAATTACTATTTTTTATTAAAAAAAAACAGGGAGTGGTGTAATTAGGAATAAAGAATAAACAAGAGGAATAAATAATAAAATTAGGAATAAAGAATTATTAGGTAACACAATTAATTATTTTTTAATTGTGTTACCTGTTCAGTTCTTGTATTATTCATAGATACCTATCAGTGTGCCATTTGTGTGGGTACTATTGACATAATCTATCTACTTGATCATCAGTTTTGAATTTTAATTTTGTATCTATGTGACTTGTCTTTATTTATATCTATGTGATTATGTAATTGTATTCTTTATTTTAGTTTTATTATGTATTTTTTATTGCAGTTGTTATTATTGTTATTATCTTGTGTTTATTATTTACGGTCCATTTCGACACAAATGTAATAATTTGTTAAGAAATAAATGTCTAAAATGTCTAAAAAATTTCTCCGAATTCCGCAGTCACGGGTTAGTTATCGAGGATACCTATACAGGATCGCCACTGATCTTATAAGTGTGTATTCTAACACCTACTACTTACTAGTTATGGTAAAGAATAATGATCACCTTATGCAAATAAAACGTGATGAGTGTTTGACATCGAAATGTTATTAGAAAGTGTCGCAAAAAGACACCGAGCTCCTTTGAGCTAATGCTTGATGATCATGTCACAGTCGTGATAGTGAAATGATTTCTATAAATAAACTTTATGTTGAAGTACTTACTGGTCTTTTGTGATTATCTGTACAATATAATTTTAACACAAAAATACTTCATATCACTGTACTATTATAATGGGCTTTACATCCCAAATAGATTGCTAATACGTAATTCGACACACGACGTCTTCGAGCCCAAATTAAGCTTGTGCTATGGGATCTAGACGACTGATAAACATGCTTATATATTTCTAAATACATACATAGTATACATAGAAAATACCCAAACTCCGAAACAAACATTTGTGGATCGCACATATAATTTGATTCGACCCGGAATCGAACTTGAGACCGCAGGGACGGCAGTCGCATACTACCCCTGCGCCACTGAGGCCAGGTATTGTTTATTAAATTTATGAAAAACACATACCTACTAAGGTACTCGTACATTGCAAGAGTCATATGATGCTTATGGTGTATTCTGTGACTTATCTAAGGCCTTCGATTGCGTTCAGCACCAGACTTTAATTAAGAAACTTGATCATTACGGAATCCGGGGGACGGCCTTGAATTTCGTCAATTCTTACTTAAGTGATAGGGTCCAGAAAGTAGTGATCAATGGTAAACAGTCACCTGGTTCTCCTGTAGCAATGGGGGTACCGCAGGGTTCAATTTTGGGTCCTTTTCTTTTTCTAGTATATATTAATGATCTCCCTCACCTCATAAGAGACGACCACGAGGTAGTTTTGTTTGCTGATGACACTTCTTTAATATTTAAAGTTAAACGTGGACAGCGCGAACTTGACGATGTAAACATTGCCCTCTCTAGGATAGTCCACTGGTTTTGTGCTAATAATTTATTATTAAATGAAAATAAAACTAAATGTGTAAGATTCACCTTACCTAATGTAAGACTTGTTAAAACCAGTGTTAAGGTTAGGGATGATATAATAGAATTGGTCGATGACACTGTCTTTCTGGGCATAACGTTAGACTCCAAATTGCAATGGGGGCCTCATATCGGGAAAATTTCGGCCAGGCTTAGTTCAGCAGCCTATGCTGTCAAAAAGATCCGACAACTTACAGACATTAAAACGGCGCGTCTTGTCTACTTCAGCTACTTCCACAGTATCATGACATATGGCATACTACTGTGGGGTAACGCTGCCGATATTGAATGCATCTTTGTGTTGCAGAAGAGGGCTATCCGGACTATCTATGGAATGGGGTCTCGGGAGTCATTAAGAGATAAGTTTAAGCATATTAACATCCTTACAGTGTATTCACAGTATATTTATGAAATTTTATTGTATACCCACAAGAACAAAAGTAAATTTGTGAAAAATAGTGATAATCATAATCTAAACTTAAGAAATAAGGATAAACTGGCTGTTCCTAAATTTAGGCTTCATAAAGTGAGTAATTCTTTTGCGGGGAACTTTATTCGAATGTACAATACATTGCCAACCGAAATAGCAAATTTATCTGTCAATAAATTTAAAAAACTAATAAAAAGTAAATTGTGCCATAAAGCTTATTATAGTATTAATGATTTCTTAGATGACAAGGCGGCCTGGTTGTAACAACGTAACGACAATTCGTTACGTTGATTTAGAAAGGAGCAATCTCCTTTCTAAATAACTCTGTATTAGATTTAAGATGAAATATTTTGAAAAAAGCCGAGCTGAGTTTCTTGAGGGCTCTTCTCAGTCTCGTTGCATTTTGGAACCCTCGGTAGAGTCACACCATCTTCTGACGAATCTAAATAATTTTCTGAAAATTTCAAAGATAATAAACGTTATTTTATTTTATTTTATTTTGCAGAGATTCTATTCAATGATATGTTACATCTGCCGTGGCTGTTGAAATTTTGGTTTGAATTACAGTGGTTATTTTTTTTTAAATTCCGCCTGCCTAGCCTATTACCGTTACCGGGCTTACAGAGTGTTTATGGATTTTCTATAGTGCCCGTTAACGGTAATAGGCTTGCCCCCTATTATGTGAGAATAACAAAATTAATGGCAAATTGTGGGTGTGTATTGCACCTATGCCTACCCCTTCCGGGATAATATATATGCGTGATCTGCAGGTACCTACATAATAGAATGACCAGTTTGCCCCAAGGGGTAGACAGATTTATTAAATTGATCTGGAACGTAATACATTCTTATGTGTTTAGGCATCAGCCCCAAAGAACATTAATCTGATTAAATCGGACATCAAAGCCAAGAATACTATACTTAGTACAATTATAATGTATGATAAATCACCTAAAATTTTAATAATTATTTTGTCTGTTATGTTGTCTGGTAACCAGCATAAAATATCGATTATAAAATCGATATAGATCAAACGCACCGAATCGATTCAGTATCGATTTATGAATAGCTTCGTTGTAATATTAAAGCTCAGTAGAGTGCAGTCCTGTGTAGTAACCGAGTAATAGATGGTTATTTTCGGATTAGCTAAATTAGGGTTGGCACTAATCAAAATGTTTGCAATAATTTGTCACTTATAAAAGACCGATAAACCGGGAAAAGGCGGGAAAAAGGCTTGGTGGATGATGAAAAGATCGGTAAACGGCAATAGGCTTGCTACCTATTACATGGAACCAACAAAGAAACCAGGTGGGATACATATTATTATGCAATCCGGGATAAAATAAATACTTTCAATAAAGCCTCGTAACTTTTTGATTAGTATTATAATCACACTACCTCTTAGCATTCAAACTTTCATTTAAAAAATTGTCGGTAAATAAAATATTATCGTTAAGTTTTTCAAGCCAAGGAACTCTTAATATACTGCCAACCCTAATTTTGATACGTATTTAGGACTCGTGTGTCAAAAATATACTTAATCGTACAAGGGCTTGCTATTTCGGGGATCAAAAATGTTAATATGGATAGCCTTGAGTTTGATTAGGATTGATTTCATTGTTAAAATAATTTCCTATAATTATGATTGACTGAAAAAAATCTTTTCTCAATTTATTTGAAAGTATTCTATGATTTCAATAATATTAAAAATTTATTTTACAAAATTTTCATACGTAATAATTGTTATTAAAATCGTTTATCATTGTTTCAACTCAAAACGGATATCGTTACAAAAAATATGATAGCTGCTTGGTTTGTGGCTCCGAGGTAATTTAATTTTAATTATTATAATTAAATGATTGGGAAAGCCACCTGGCAGGCAGTTCAAAATCAAAAAGTCGCTTGGTTTCATGAGGAATTCAGAAAGTTAACATAATTAAAAATAGCTGAGACAAAAAGTCCCGCTTTTTGTCTCAGCTATTAGCGCTTACCTAAACAAACGTAAGCGGGTAATTTTATACAAGTCGGAAGGTTACAACTGGGATATTTCAAAATTATTAGGTTTATAATAAGTAAAAGCCTCAGTTAGCAAGTACGAAATATACCTAAGTATTTATTTACAAATTATAATATACCTAGATAATTATGTACTAAAAATATTTACACTACAAAATATCGCGTAACAAAACCTCCGCGTTATAGCCGACTGATAAGAATGCTGTCTTTGTTGCTACGTTGGATGACGATACTTATTCTCTGGGCCTGAAAATAGCCAGCCTTCTGGTCCTGAGAAGCGTCGATTAAGCGTTTATCAATATCTCTATACAGGCAGTGAGCGCTCGGCTGACCTCAGTGCCTCAAGCCCAAACGGCTCAAGTGTATTACAGCATATATTTAACGAAATTTAAAATAGGATCACTTTCTAATGTGTAGGATTCATAAACAGCTATCGAAAATACGAGCCTACAACACTCCCAATATAATTTATAGTATTATAAATCGCGAAACTAGAAACACAATACAATTTAATAACTTTCCATCAAAAATAAAACTGGTTCATTTGCTAATAAATATTATAACCGTCTTAAATTTAGATAATTTGCATCCAATAGTAGTTAATAATCAGATTAATATTATAATGAATGTCAAACTACTAATATGGATGACAGAAGTTAAATTGAATGATAAATTGAACTTATAAATTTGTAACATTTTGTAATATGAGAGGAGAATTGATTTTTACAATTTGATACCGTTGGCCTAGTATTTTAATTATTATGTTTATTGCAAGCATTAGTAATGCATTTCATAATGAATTAGGTGTTTAGTTACGAGTGTCATAACATAATTCGGTACAGTATTCATTTGACTTTTAATTTTAGTTTTTTTATACCAATCATGTACCAGGTATTAATCTCGAGGTACTCTTTCATTCTCTTTAAACTTTCCTAACCGTATTTTTCCCTACGCGTACGCACTGAGAAAAGATGGATTTACGCTGGGGAAAATGTAACCGGTAAATTGGTTGAGGACGCAGACGGTTTGGACCCGTTCACGTTTCGGCCCGCTAATAAGGTTGCTCATAAGTCATAACTTTATTTATAACTAGTGGTTCTGTGAACAGTAGACCTCGCGTTATTTTCGCATTTTCCCCCCATTTCTCCCCCATTTTCCCCCCAATCGAAAAATCCCTTCGACAAAAGTTGCTCCTTGCAACAAAGAACACTTGTGCCAAATTTCATGAAAATCGGCTGAAAAATGCATTTTCCCCCCAATCGAAAAATCCCCTCGACAAAAGTTGCGCCTTGCAACAAAGAACACTTGCGCCAAATTTCATGAAAATCGGCTCGTGGAAATCGGCGGAAAAATGTCCTCGAGTTAAAACTGAGACGCTTCGCTCGCTTCGCTCGCTCGGTCAATGCAAGGTAGTAACAGTAGCAAACTAGAATACAGATTGAATACGTACCGAAATAAATTGTATACATTTAAATAAGAATCTGTACCTATCTGTTTAATTTTACGTACAATATTATGAACATACCTTCTAATCTGTCTCATAAAGAACTCTACTGGTGTGGATAAATTGCTTTAATAGACTAAAGTAGACTCAAAAATATGACTATTTTCCATTAATTTAAAACATTTTTAAGTATTTTATGATATTAATAGTGCAATAAATTTTATTAGGCGCAAAACAAAATTTAAATGAAAAAATAAACTAGAATCTCAAAATAAGAAAATTTAATTTATTTACTAGCACACATCTGTGTGATGCATGATATAGAATATTTGGACAACTACCCACGAATGTACATAGTGTAACGAATTGTTGAGTATTTAATATTGTCAGTTGATTCAAAATGCTATTTCCTTAAGTTCGTCATGTGTTGTAGTGGGTGGGAGGTTTTAAAAATGATATTCTGTTCGTACATCTCGACAGAGACAGACGTGGAATATAAGTAAATGAGTTTTATTTCATATTGAAAGTTATTACCGGTATCTATTGGGACGAAACTCTCACAATCCAGACTCAGGTGAATTGAAACTGCTCACTTCGTAATAACAAGGTATATTCGAATGACTTTCATAAGTAGGTATATTAAAAAACAACTTTCAATATGAATTTAAACTCATTTATATTCCACGTCTGTCTCTGTCGAGATGTTACGAACAGAATGTCATTTTTAAAACCATCCACCCAGTACAACCCATGTCGTTCCAGAGTGAACGAAATTAATCTGTTCGAACTTCATGGACCTTAGAATAATTCAGAGTTCAACCGAACAAAAAGTAGTCCAAACGCAAAAACTAGTAATAAGTATAGGGTCTATTTAAGTATTTTTAGTCCCACGTAATAGGGGGCAAGCCTATTGCCGTCACCGGGCACATTTATAATGGGTTATGTCCAAAATGGCCGAATGAATTTAATAAAAAGTAGCAGCTATATTGTTATTTTGAAAAAAAATTGACACCCGTTGCCTTGCTATAAAATTTTGATGAAAGGCAACAAAATCTTACGTGCCAGCCACTATGGCACAGCCAATTAAAGTCCTGGGCGTCTCGTACTAAAACGGCAAAATATCACGTTTTGTTAGTATTTCTTGTTATGAAGCAACAGAAATACGTCATCTGTGAAAATTTCAACATTCTAACTATCACGGTTCATGAGATACAAGACGGACGTACGGACGGACGGACGGACGGTGAAGTCTCAGTAATTGGGTACCCGTTTTACTCTTTGGTACGGAACCCTAAAAATTATCTCTGGCGATATATCAAAACACGTATTCATCTCTCATAATATTACTTTTATATTCCTATAATATAAATGAATTTAACTTCCGCTGTATTATTGATGACTGTTATTGACAAAATGAGATTAGGTTTCGAAATATTTAACTTGTAAAACCACTTTTGGTATATTATCATTTCGATTTAAAATTATATTATAGGTTTGAACTATTAATTCAAAGCTAATGTCTTGATTAAGGTTGTGGAGATTAAAAAAGTAATATTTCCCATGTTGTATTTCATTAACGCTGGTGTCATCAATTTCAATAAATCTCATAACTAGTATGATAATCTTATAAGATGCATTAAATTTATAAACACCTATAGATTATGGTGAATAACATAAGAAAATAGCACAAACATGTATAATTATGTTTATGATGACAGCATAGATTGAAATCTTTATAGGTAGAAGTCAAGCTAAGAGAATATATCAAGAATATACGAAAATAACTAAGTGGATGTACTTTTGAATTATAGCACTCTCAAAAATATAAATACTTTTTGAAAATAGAACATTTTTTGTATTTTTTCACACAACAGCTATCTATCCATATATAGAAATGGTGAATGTAATTTTTGTCCCCCCTTAGCTCTCGAGAACAGCTTATGCTCCAATGCTGCTTGACCCCTCGATGGATAGCCCTCGATCTGGAGGCAAGCCAAAAAATTTGACCTAGCCCTAAGGGGTCAAAAGTTATAGGCCAAAACCTATGGCGTGGTGCGGCGCGAAGCACCGCGCAAGACACCGTACGTACTAGTAACAAAGAATATGCAAGAAGTGCGAAGAATATGCGAAATGCAGAGATTGTAGGTAAGTTTTCAACCGAGCCGACTTCCAAAAAGAGGAGGTTTTTTAATTTTTTTTATTTTAATATTTGTTACCTTTAGACTGTGTGAACCGATTTGGTTTTTTTTTAAATTAAAGCTATTATTTCCCAAGTGGTCCTATTCCAATTTGGTCCCATTCCGACAATTAGTTGGTCCCTTTTCGGTAATTTGAAGTCAGTTGTTGTGTAAATTTTTGACGTGTATTTTTTCAACTGGCTTCCAAAAAAGGAGGAGGTTCTCAATTCAACTCTACGTTTTTTATGTAACACTAGCTGATCGCCGCAGCAGCTCTTAATTAATTCACCATTAGACTGCTACAACAAATACCTAAAAACAACTCAAATATTGACACATAAACCGACTTCAAATCACTGGAATTGGACCAAATAGGAGCACTCGTGAAGTCGTAGCTTTCAATTAAAAAAAATCAAATTCCGTTCACCCAGGCGAAAGATATGAAGTAACAAACAAATAAAGAACTAGCTGATCGCCGCAGCTCCGCCCGTGTGATTTAGTTTACTCGTTCCCGGTTCCCGTGGGAATACATTACTGGGATAAAAAGTAGCTTATGTTACTCAGGGTGAATGTAGCTTTCCAATGGTGAAAGAATGTTTGAAATCGGCACAGTAGTTTTTGAGTTTATTCATTACACACATACACACAAAAATACAAATCTTTCCTCTTTATAATAGTAGTGTAGATGTAATATAACATTAGTCCTGTGTTTTGATAATTTAGGTTTGGATTACAGAAGGTTATTCATTTTGATATTGTATACAATACCCAGTACCGGAAATATTTTTGCCATCTTTTGCGTGGAACCAACAAAATTACTTGGAAAATGTCTAGGATGTACACAAAATCTATATATAGCAATGGGGAATGTCCCCCTTAGCTCTCGAGAACTGCTTATGCTCCAATGATGGTTGACCCCTCTATGGATAGCCCTCGATCTGGAGGCAAGCCAAAAATTTGACCTAGCCCTAAGGGATCAAAAGTTATAGGCTAAATAAAACCTATGGCGTGGTGCAGCGCGAAGCACCGCGCATGACACCGTACTAGTAATTAAGAAGACTATCAAAATAATAACATTTCTCTCAGAAAGGTTAACTTTAAATACATTATGAAATAACTCACTTGTTACACAGATATTCCACAAATTCTTTATTTGTATTGACCTGACCGGTTTCGCTCTATGGCATTTTCAAAGGTATTCACTAATTCACTTCACATTTATAATATAATATTATATTATAACTGTTAACTTTAAACTTGTTAACTTTAAACATATCGATATTGGAAGTGACTCGGGAGTAGGAAGTGCTGAAGGTAACACTAGAAGTGACATTAATACCCGTGAGCTGGTTCTGCAGATTAGTTTAAGTTGCAAAAGCCAGCGAAGGATTACATCGTTGGTTAGGGACTTCTCTTATCTATCTGAAAGAAAAACAAAATTACTGGCAAAGCATGAGTGTGATATAGGTGTATGCATTTCGGGAGTATAGTCCGAGACGCCCAGGACTGTAATTGGCTGCACCATAGCGGATGGCACGTAAGTTTTTGTTGCCTATCATCAACATTTTAAAGACAACGTGTTTTATTTTATTTTTTCAAAATTACAAATAGCTGCTACTTTTTATTAAATTCATTCGGCCATTTTGCACATAACCTATTATAAATGTGCCCGGTAACGGCAATAGGCTTTTATTACGTGGGACTAAATATACTGGCAAATTGTGGGTGTGTAATGCACCTCTGCCTACCCCTTCGGGGATATAGGCGTGATATGTGTGTCTGAGGTGTGATGTATGTCTGTCTGTATTTGTGTTAGTTGAATAATTTGTCTGTTTGGTTGATCTTATTATACTTAGGATTTGCTGGTTCGAATAATTCTTTTAACGTTGGATGTCCCAAGAAAGCCCTAGCAATGAGAAAAGTTATCGGCGTTAAAGGCACCCGGGAAGGATGTTTGTTACTGAATGAGAAGTCTATTCAGATTTTAATGCTAAAACCTAATGCGTAGTTAGATTGCTGATGAATTATAATGTAAGGTATTGGTAAGGAGTTGGTTAAATGTGGTAGTCGATGATCAAAATTATCAACGCAAGACCGATATTAATGAGACACCTCACTCATGACAACGTTTTGTAGCGATGCCGCTGCCTCTTTTATCAGGCAACATCCCATAGACGTCCAGAATCTAACTATAAGAAGGAACACAGCTAGCGACCTAATCGCGACAGTATCCCGACTGTATCGCTACAGAAAGTCGCCGTTGTAGAGGGGGTTAAATACAGCAATCCAATTATTTTCTTTACATTTTTGGCATCAATACAATCCCAACTTATATCTACTTTCATATCTTTCTCCAAGACAAAATGAGTTTCAACAGCACCAAGTTTCAACAGCGCCAGTTGGCCTTCAACAATAGTATTTATCCAATGCATTAATTTTTATCAATATTGTTACAATCTTTTGATTTAATACCAGGCTTATGCAATGTTATAAATCATAGGAATGTGTATGAGCTACTATAAGATTAAGTTACTGTTGTTAAGGAAATGAAAGATGTTAATCTCAGTTTAGTATGAACTTGATCATGTTTGTGAGAATTGGATAAGAGATGATAAAATTACATCATAATGATATTTTAACCGACTTTGGTTCAAAATGAAGAAGTTTACCATTGTCGTTCTCGAAAGGAGTACACACACACACACACACAAATCACGTCGTTATCTCTAAAGGGCTGACAGAGGTGTTCATGGCGCCCACATTTCGCTTTCCACCGCTAGTCTCACGTAGTAAGCGGCGGGCTTATTGCCGTTTCTGAGTACTTTGAGTATTCTTACCGGAGCATCATCAACCTGTGAACACCGAACTTGGCAGATTTAGGATCTGGACTTGTTTATTTCTTTAGCAAAAGGGACACTCTTTTTATACTAACACATTTCGCCAGTCATCCTATTGAGAAGAACGTATTGGAAGTAGGTATAAGTAAGCTATGAGGTATATTAAATATAACAAAAAGAGGATCTAAAAGTGGCTTATTTGGTGCTGAAATCAGCATGGCTTTAAACATCAATTTTTTGAGAAGGTAACCATTTTATTCATACAATTCTTAGTCCCTGTACGTTTAAATAGCTGCCTTTGTCTGTTCAAATAGTTTTCTCATCCACTATATTCTATCCTTCGTAAGTTTCTATAGCGTCAAATCTCGATAGCTTCGTATACCATAACAATCTGTTTGTTATAATCCTATCTTCGATCTCAGCTGTGAGGTGAAAACGATATCGAGTCGATCTTGTTTCATTATTGTGTTCTTACAGTTCCAATGTCAAAGTCGCTGATGTAACAAAGGTCAGAACGCTTTTGAAGTTCAAGTTTATGTATCATCTTCGAATTATTACGTTCTTTATTATTTTCTTTTTTGTTTTGTGAGACCGTTAGTGTCAGGTTCCTTTTATAGTCGTGACTTGCTTACTATGTTTCTTTGTGTTAATTTTTATTTATTGTCTTAGAATAATACTGTCGGATTAGTGTTAATGAGTTTGTTAGATCATTAATATCGTTGATTTGCTTGTTTATAAGTAAATTAGTCCAAATAGTTATATAAGGTTCTATGGTGTTTATTTTTACTGATGTCAATGCCCGGACTGCAGTCTAGACTGTTAAGTTAAATACTCTTTTTGTACATTATACACAAACAATACAAGGTAAAAAAACACATGCTTAAAACTAATGTACGATGGGCCGTCTTATCACTAAGAAGCGACTGTAGGTGTTGTTACATGTTTTTTAATATGTTAGGACAATTCACACAATCACAAAATCAAAATTCACGCTAATCTCAAACTAAGTAGAGTACTAGATAAACTGATTTAAATACTTTTTTTTTTTTTTTTGTAAATACATACATATTATACATAGGAAACATCCAGACTTCCGTACAAACGTATTGTCATCACACAAAGTTTGTCCCGACCGGGAATCGAACGCGGTTGCACTCCGGTCACGCCATCGAAGCAGTCTAAACATTGGTTCAGCTGTTGGTATTGAGGTTCGAATTATGGAATGGTTATTTATAGTATTCTCGAAATGTGTGTTAATTATGAATCTCTGCCTATCCCCTAGCTAAGGGATATAACTGGGATTATAAGTATGCATGCTATTTTCACTGATGACTACGGTGTACGGTTACATATACACATCAAAAGTTTAAACAAGAATAGTGGGTTCCATATGGAATGTAACGCCAGTACCTAGAGGTATATTGATTTTCTTACGTGTTTTGCAGCTAACTCACCGGAGAGATGTGAAAAATATTACTTTTGTCCGGCAAATGAAAAGATAAAATATGTCTAAGTACCTGAAACAAAAACATAAAAATAGCTAAGTGGTGAGGTGAAGATTGTGAAGATTTTTAGATGCATTATATTAGATGCACCTTCGAAATCTCCAGGATCTAAGTCATATTCACCTGCACGCGACGCCTTTGCTATCAGATGGACGAATCTCTGGCAAAAATATTGGCGAAATGTGGGCGTGATCATCGTCTCTGTCTATTCCGTCGGGGATATAGGCGTGAGTTTGTGTGTAACCACTTACTATGAGATGTGTATGCTGTTATGAGAAAGCCTGAACCCACTACCATAACAGGATTTGACCTAAAGGTATTAATGATTACTTAGTATCGTATAATATCTTCACTACACCGTATACAGTTACAAAGCTCCGACATTCCTAAATAATTATTATATTGTTAATGCAAGAGTAACTTGCAATGTATCACGGAACGCACTTTCATTATCGTATATAATTTGCATTACTTAATAACATAATTCTTTAAGGAAGGCCACACACGCTGTTGTGTATTTTAGTGAGGGGAAACAGCCAAATAGTATCCGTAACCGGCGAGTTTGCATGAACAGATAATTGAAAGATGAGGAAGCAAATGAAAGTATGCTCTAAGATTTACGTAGATCGTAGCAAGCGAACCTGTGTTGTCTACATACCTAAGTGGGAAATAGAAATGGCAATTAGAATGTACTGTACCGCACCAGAGGTGTCTGCTGTACAAAACGCAGATTAGACCCTGCGTCGAATACTGCTCTCACCTCTGGGACGGCTCCGCGAAGTATTTGCTGGACGCTGTCGACGCTATGCAGCGACGCGCTAGTCGCATTATAGACTGTCCGGAGGTTACGGAAAGCCTTGAGCCGCTAGCTCAGCGCCGAACAATCGCTTCCTTGGCCGCGTTCTACCGTATTTACCACGGTGTGTTCTGAAGAGCTCTTCAACCTGATCCCACCCTCTCCCTTCCGATCCCGAACAACGCGTGCCGGGCAGAGATGTCACTCTCATACCGTGGAAACCGTCTTCTACGTCTTAAACGTTCTTTTCTCTGCCGAACGATAGTTCCTCCAACATAATATCCCTGGGTTCTTTAAGCGAAGCGTGAAGAGGCACATTACTGGGTCGCCAAGTTGAGGGCCACTCGCCATAGTATTCCTGTGTACTATGAGAGTCGCCCACAATAGCCAGACGTCGCCACAGCTTACCATCAGGCGGATGGCGTCAATTTGTCGACCTAAATATTAAAATTAAAAAACAAAGTATTTGCAACTGTAAAGTGATTATAAAATCAGTAACACTTATACTCTGTCATTCGTATAATTTCAAAGAAATTAAATGAATGGACAGAGTATAACAAAATGCTAGTCTATTAAAAAAAAACCTTTTTTCAAAAATCCAATACGTCCCATCACTATAGATATAAAGCATCGGGTGGGTCCTTTACCTAAAACGTGTCGCTTGATATATTTTTTTAATATTCTTTATGGATGGCTACAACGAAAGTGCTTATTCTTGTGGAAAATCGACACGAAATTCATTAAAGAAAAACTGATAATGTGGAATTGATGGCACATTTTATTTTTTAAATAATGAGTGAAATAATGAGACATACATATAATCATGCTTGCATCTCTAAAGCAGTAGGCAGAGGTTTAAAACACCCATAATATGTTGTCAGTAGTTTTTGGCCATTCCCTGTATTTACATAACTGCTCCTTCAAGATAGAATCTTCAACAAAACAACAACGTTTTTGTGTAGACGTTGTTGTATGACTAAAAATGGACGGAAGAAGTTCACCGGATCCGCAAGTATTTAATAATCGTTAAAATCCAACACGTGTTTATATTTGTACACTTGTATAATGATTATAGCTCCAATTGAAATTGCAAAAGGCAATAACGACACGCATTCCAAAAACCAAATAAACTAAAATAGACATATAATTACAGGCGGTCCGAGAAAAACACGATCAGAAACACAAACTCTTAAATCGATACTCCTTATTAGGACCTCCATACTTTTAAACGTATTTCCGAACTACCAAATGTAATAAAAACGTTGGTGAATAATAAGAGTCTACGTATGGATAATTGCAAGTTGCATCCGACATCCTCGGGGTAAAGTGCTTTCTGATTTTACTTTCACCGTCTGTATCGAGATTTAGGAGGGTTTGAGTTGACTGTTTCATTATTTCCTGTACATTATCATACATATTTGTTTAAGATATAGTTTGTGCTCGCAGTCGGTTCGCATGGGCGTTTATAAGGAAATAACTTTGTTACTCTCGTAGGATTTTGGAAGAACAATGCACTTTTTATTATGATGTCAAGTTGAGTTAAGTACGACGCATTTCGTCTACTTCGCAATTGGTACACTTGGTCCATTTCGCAATTGGTACAGTTGTCTTGGTCCACTTCGCATTAGGTCTACTTTTGATAAGAGTAAGGTTTTGTACAAAATCTGTGCATATGTCAGAGATTAGCGTACATTCAGGCAGACAAGATTGAAAAATAAACCTAGTTGTTTTGTATTTTTTTATATCGTTGACATATATTCATAGATATTTGTTGCTATATACACATATATATATATATATAATTAAACTGGTACCTAGTAGGTACTAGCAAATTTTTATGAAGGCAATTTTGTTTTCATTATTTTGTTAGAATTAATCCATCACATATAATTCAATTTTATGCTCCCTATATAAAGGTCTCCTGAAAGAAATGTAATATTGACTTCAGGAGACCTTGTGAATTCTCTCAATTACTTACTGAGATGTCTGTCTGTTTTCTTTTTGGTAACTAGCTGATCGCCGCAGCTCCGACCGCGTGATTTAGTTTACTCGTTCCCGGTTCCCGTGGAAACACATTACCGGGATAAAAAGTAGCCTATGTTACTTAGAGTGGATGTAGCTTTCTATTGGTGGAAGAATTTTTGAAATCGGCAGAATAGTTTTTGAGTTTATTCATTACAAACATACAAAATACAAATCTTTCCTCTTTATAATAGTAGTATAGACAAAGAACTAAACAACCGGCCAAGGGCGAGTCATACTCGCGCACAAAGGGTTCCGAACCAAAACGGCAAAAAATTATGTTTGTTGTACGGGAGCCCCCTATTTATTACGTAGTATTCTATTTTTTTTGTATTTGTGGTATATTGTATAGTAGAAAAAAATATTTGTGTAAATTTCAACTTTCTAACTATCAATGCTCACGAGATACAGCTTGGTGACAGACGGACAGCGAAGTCTTTAAGTCTTGTAGTTTTACCATTTAGGTAAGGATCCCTAAAAAGACAATACTTAATAAAGAACAAATCATTTCAGGCGAGTAGCGTTCAAACTCGCTTCCTTTCTTAGAATTCGAACTGAAAATGTTTTCGAACAAAAGGTCAGAATTCCCAAAATGATGTGTAACGAACGCTAAAATCCAATTCGATAAAGATAAAACCCATTGACGAGATCAAAGCATCAAGTGGTTATAGAATCTGGAAACTTGTTGTCTGCAAACAACAAAGACATGTCAGAAGCTACTTTTGTGATCCAGTTCATGAACTTTTCTTAGAACTTGCCTTTATTGAACGACTTGAAAAAGAAAGATCTGAATTCAAAGATATACTGGTTTTTATTAACGTTTACATACGAGTATTACTTGATGACGGCTGTACCTACCGATTTTGACAAACTATTATTTTGTTGTACCAGTGCAAGTGCAACATGTCTTCACCATGTCTTATTTATATTGAAATCAGAATACCGGTTTTTGAAAAATCCATAGACGTCCTATAGACGACCTATAGACTGGCAGGACCATTAAAATAAAAATAGTGTCGTTGCTATGCGGGCACGCAAGGTGACGTCATCGCAGTTAAAAAAGTGATCATTACGAAATATAGTAATACTAGGTATGCAATGCATGCAGCTAATTGCAAATGTTGAGCGGAGCAAATGTTTTTATTACATATCAGAATCAGAATCGAACACTTAAATTAATTAATCGAATGAAAAAAATAAATATTTTCATTGTTGACGCACGTGTTTCCATGGCAACCATTTAATCATCTGGTTTTTCGGTGATGTCCAGGACATTTACGGTGATTATTCCTCCGTGGTCAGCTCTATTTTCATGATTTCAGAGATATGCACTCCCGGGTATGATGTCGACCAGCATGCCAAATTTGGTCAAAATCGGTCGAGGCGTTTTGGCACACAAACGATTTACAATTGTCGCCTAAGATTGAGCTCCACTTCGATGCGCTCAATAATCGACATTAACGTAACGCACGTAATAAATGTGTAAGAAATATTATAGACATCATAACATACCTAGTACAAAACAAAGTCGCTTGCGTAGGAAACGCAAGTGACTTTGTTTATGTAGGCTTATCTTTAAAAATACCTATGCAACGGATGCGGTTTAATGCGGTTTTCACTAATGGATAGATTGGAAGGGGAAGGTTTTAGTATTTAATTGGTCTAGCAAGCGAAGCCGCAGTTGTCCGCTATTTAAAAAATAGAATTAACTATATGAGTTGTTGCCAATTGGAAATAACGACGTGAGCAATTTTACAGTACTGCTCTTCGTGTCTATGTATTAAAAGTTTTTGGAAAAATCAACAAAAATCTAGAAATCGGCAAAATGTGCGTAATTTTCGCCTAAGTTTATCCCTTCAGGGACAAAGACGCAATTATTTGTGGTACAGAATCAACATGGTCTAGAGTTGATGAGTAAATACCTCACAATCAGCTTTGTGATACATTGAACTCGGCGCCCTCTAAAACGACACTCAATTTTATAAGGCTATTTTCTTCTTAAGTTAAGACAGAATCCTTCTTTCGTAATAACTTTAAAGGTTTTATTAGATAGTTTAGTACTGAGCAGGTTGATAGACAAATCGAACTTCATTAAAATATAAATAAATAAATAATAAATAAATATGTTAGGACAATCCACACAATGCCATCTAGTCTCAAACTAAGCAGAGCTTGTGATATGAGTACTAGATAAACTGATATAAATAGTTAAATACATTTTTTTTTGTAAATACATACATATTATACATAGGAAACATCCAGACTTCGGTACAAACGTATGTGTCATCACACAAAGTTTGTCCCGACCGGGAATCGAACCCGAGACTCCGGCGTCGAAAGCGGATACACTACCGACCACGCCACGCAAGTAGTCATGTATTGATTTTGTTTTCAAACTGCGAAAATGCACTCATCTCTGTATTTTCGTTTATTTATTTCTGAAGTAAGCCTTAAGGGCAATCTATACAATCGGTCATAATGGGCCATCACAGGCGATCACGTATGTGTTGAGGACATAATCGCCTGCAATGGCCTATGGTCGGCGACGATCGAATGTGTTACGAACGTACACCCATTCTGTGAATGTCCATTATGACCGATTCTGTAAAGCGCACAATAACATTTTGTTTTTAATTCTATCTCGCAGTTTGTTGGCACTTTAAATATTGACACATAATTATATTACTAACCTTAAAATAGTCGTTTGTTTCTGTGTAATAATTACTTACCACTGACACCACACAACATGAATGTGAAATTGCAATGTTACAACCACTTCTAAATTAGAAGGAGCAGGCAGGGCAAGTTCAAATTTAAGTTGTAATTATAATGGTTTATTATTAAGTATTTAAAGAAACATGTGTCCTGTAGCACCATAGATTATAGTAGTACAAGGAGCACTAAAGTATACGTGACTGAGAGTACTCATTGTAACATTTTGAAACGGAATATTAATGTTGCGATCACATTTAAACCAATTAAATAAATACATCTCTTACTTTATTTACGCAAGTTTGTTGTACATCTCACATTTGCTCGAATGCTCGATTTAAGTAAAAACTTTATTTAATTTGCCAATAAAAATATCAAGTTTATTTTATAACTATCATAAACAGTCGACAACATTCTCGCGCGCCCATTAAAATGTTCAAAAACACAAATTACATTTCAGTAAGCACAAAATACTTTGCGTGAAAGCCCTCATTACAAGTTCAACTGTCATCTTATCCGATCGTAGCCTTAACCTGCAGTAGTTTCAGGGTTGGCACGAATTCAATTCAGTTTAATTCCTCAAATTCAATTTATTTAAAATCATTATAAAGTTTTTTCTATAACGCATATGTAAATCGAATTGAAGCCTTGGGAAAATACAGTAAGGTCTAGTATTTTATACTTATAAAAGAAGAGCATAACGATATTTAACTTTATATATACCCACTTTATACATACACGGGCTCATACATAACACCGTACGATGTACATAATTAATTGTTTATTTGTTGGTTTTTGCATTGCTCCATCACTCCACGACCACCAAAGCCTACATTCGTATCTGTACCTACTAATTCTTAGGTAGGCTACCTATGGATTATTCCTATAAATTGGAAACACGTAATGTTTGTTTTAGATATTTTTAAATAAGAACGATTTTTTTATTTTTTTTTATATTGGGTTCGCCAAATTGACGCCGCCCGTCTGGTGGTAAGTCGTGACGACGTCGTCGACTTGTACGCTGCTTTGAGGTGGCCCACGTTTGGGTCGCGCACAGCCCGGGCCCTGATCCAGGCGCGATATGCCGATTGTTTTTGTCGAACAGCTTTGGCACAATCTCGCCCGAACCAGGGACGGGCTCTGTGGATACTGGCGACATCAGTGAAATGGATGTAATATTCCATCCCTAAACTGATCTCGCCAGCAATCGCAGAAGCGCTTTCTGAAGGATCACTCGCTAATCAATTTTTTAGAAGCCGTATTGTCGATCATTGATTAGCGAGTGATCCTCTAGGAATTGCATGAGCTGCTTATTTATAAGGAGCTCAAGCACCTTGCAAATGACTGAGGTGACAGCTATGGGTCGATAGTTGCCTGGATCGGACCGATCCCCTTTCTTGGGGATCGGTTGTACGTTCGCCTCCTTCCAGACCTCCGGCACGAGCCCTGAAGAGTATGACAGGCGGTACAGACGCGTTAATACTGGAGACAACTCAGCTGCACATTTTCGTAGCACCACCGCCGGAATGCCGTCAGGGCCACTGGCTTTCCGCGTGTCGAGTGACCGCAGCACTGCCCGTACATCACATTGCCTGATAACAATATCAGGCATTGTGTGGCCACAGTTGGCGATGGCGGGGGGCTGCAGGCCACGGTCGTCGACCCGGGAATTAGCCGCAAAGAGGTCTGCGAGCATATCCGCTGTCTCTTGGGCTTTGTGAGCCAGTGTTCCATCTGGGTAACGCAGCGGTGGCAGCGAGGGCTGACAAAAGTTAGATTGCACGGCTTTGGCCAGTTGCCATAATCCACGGCTGCCCGTGGGATGGGAAGTGAGCTCCTGACCAAGCCGCGCGACGCGCTGGGCATCCGCTCTCTTAAAGGCCCTCTTACTCGATTTTGTGGCCCGGTTGTACGCTGCTTTGAGGTGGCCCACGTTTGGGTCGCGCACAGCCCGGGCCCTGATCCAGGCGCGATATGCCGACTGTTTTTGTCGAACAGCTTTGGCACAATCTCGCCCGAACCAGGGACGGGCTCTGCGGATACTGGCGACATCAGTGAAAGGGATGTAATAATCCATCCCTAAACTGATCTCGCCAGCAATAGCAGAAGCACTATCCGAAGGAGCCTTTCCTACAAAGCAGCGCTGGCTCCAGGGGACGGACGCATAATAATCGCGTAGACCGTCCCAATCCGCTGACGAGTAGTGCCATAGTCGTCGTGACGTTTGTACAGGACGTGCAGGAGGTGACACCTTCATGCCAGCGTGAACAACACAGTGGTCGGAACTACCCAGTGGGGCTCCTACCGAAACTCTGTACTGGGCTGGGCGACTCGTCAGCAGTAGATCCAGCAGAGCGGGCGCGTGATCTGACCTGTCTGGTATCCGGGTGATCCCGCATACCATCTGGGTCAGACCGTGGGAGAGAGCGAACGCATGGGCGGCTCTACCCGCATGATCAGTCTTGAGGGACCCCAGCCATTCAATGTGATGGCCATTGAAGTCCCCCAGAAATACTAGGTCAGCGTTCGGGAACCGCACCTGCGCTTCATCAGCCGTCTCGCTGAGGTACTGGAAGAGCTTTGTTGTCTCAGAATCTGACCCTGTGTGGGATCGGTAGACGCACACGTAGATCTGGCTCATAGAGCCATGGTCTACGTGCAGCCAAAGGACGGAATTGGAGGGGTTCTCTAGGCAGCGCAACCGGCGGCAGCAAACATCCGCCCTAACGAACACGCACACCCCGGCTTTATCTTGAAATTGTTCCTCGATGACATAGCCGGGGTAACACAGGTAAGACGTGTCGTCAGGGCGGCGTATTTGTGTCTCCGTGAGGAACATCACAGCGGGCCGTGCCGTCTCTAGGTGATGGTGGACGGCATCGAGGTTCGCATGGAGTCCACGGATGTTGGTGAACTCCACCTCGAAAAGTGAAGTTGTGGGGTTTCCTGGGACCGCTGTGGAACGTTTTCTTTTTTTATGTTGCACTGCCATTATAAATTTGAAGAAGAAGCGTGAAGACAGGGCGACATTATGTGCAGCAGTAAGTGACAAAGCGCTGGGGCTAGCTTCGTCTGGAACCGTGTGGTTAGGTCGGAGCCGACCCGCCGGACGGAAGGGCTCCCAAACCCCCCTGATGCAAGGCCGCCGCTACCCCACACCGGTTACCACTCGGAGCGGCGATCCCACATCAGGATTATGCGCAACATGTGGGGCAGACCAACCACCCCCGGAGGGCCCCATGACTGTGTTGCGGGCGGCCGCGGCAACGCCGTTGCTAAGGGTCTCCCTGGCTGACGAATCGACCCACACCACCCAAACTAAACTCCGCTTCACCCCCACTGGTCCCATGCCTGCTGCACCATACATCGCCCCGGGCCCGGCGGTGCAGCTGCTGAACCCCTAACGCAACCCAGCCTGGGCTGGGTTACTTGGGGGGCTTTAGCACAGCTGCACGGTGGTACCCCCCCGGACCAACACTGTTGTACCACCTGGTACCCACGTAGGGGCCGAAGCCACTCCATAGGTACCGTAAATTAACGAGCCTCGTCCGTTGATCAGCAGGTGCACCACTAGCAGGTGAGGTCGCTGGGGCCCTAAAGATGTTGGTAGAGCCCCTTTGCACCCAAAATAAACGATATACGAACGTAGTCTAAGCCCTAGTATTAGAGAGTAGAAAACCAAATGAAATTGGCAACCCTATTTAGAAACTTACTATCTCAAGAAACAATTACCCTGTAATACTCTGACCGAGATCCCACTGACGTTAATGTGTTCTGTTATTTTCCAATTTTGGACTAAATTAGTACATAATGTCATTTTAACAACGAAAAGGAGAACAAGAAGGGAGGGTATTAGTCTTGACTTTGTTAACCTAGTGGTCCGATTTACTTAAAAAATGTAGTGACAATTGTTTAGTTCACTTCAAAACTCAGTACCACCTTGTGTGGTGGAATAGGATTGATCGTGCATCTTTGATACCCCTTATGTCACCAAGAAAAGAAAACACTAGTCATAGTCATAGTACAGAGACAGAGATTTCTTGTTCTCAATGCCATGTTTACAATTATTGGGATACAAAATTCTATAAAAACTTGAAAAAAAAATGTCAAAGCTGACTGAGGTAAACAACCTCAAATTCACAAAATACACTGCACTGCACAATACATTGATATCATTATTAAACCTTATGTTATCGAGACAAGTTGAGTATTGTATTATTTCAACGTTTAAACAAAACACTTTCAAAATTCCAATCCAACATCATTCTGCTATCCTAAAATAATAGACAGAGTTGACTCCCACACAAGCGCCAAAGCTATACAGTGAAGGGTTATTGTGAATCAATGTAAGACATAATCGTTACAAACACTGACACTGTGTCAAGGCCAACATTTAGCCAATCTTGGGCCAAATCCAACCAAATTAGTCAATAAATTTAAGAGCCTCTTGGCCCAAAGGAAGAATGAGTGGAGTGAATGGAATTGAAGATCCGGAGCTATGTAATTTTTCAATGAACCTGTGTTGAGTGGGCGCCTTAATATTTCAGTGCTTCAGGATTTTTTTATTATTTATAGTAATTTCAAAATGAAATAACAATGACATGTTTTATATAAAATTAGCTTCGGTTGTGTCTGAATCTGTGCTAGAAAAATCTTTCAACGAAAATTTTCGATAGTTCAGCGGTCAACGTTTAAACGTACGTCTAACGAAAACTGGGGGAGTATTTATATATTTTAACCATTACTACACTATTGTTTTACTCCACAACACCTTTAACCCGGGTAAAACTAGGTGCAGCCGAACTTCCGCAATACGACTACGAGTTATAGCTCTGAATCGGCGTGTCTGTCAATAAATTCTGAAAATTTTAGGCTGTCCTTGTTTATGCCGGCTACACTTATTGTCGTAACATTGTTAGCAGTTTCAGTCTCGAATTGCATTCCCGGTGGTTAACAAATATTTGTGCGATTCGCATATTATGTACCTTTCTCTATTTGATATTGAATTTTTATATATATATGGGACCCAACGTACTGTGAAAGATTACTAAACATTGCGGTTACAAGTACCACTTAATCGATAAAAATTTGCTTATAGCCCGTCATGTGTTTTGGTGGATTACCTGCAACTTCACGGATGTGGCCTTTGACTGACCTAATACCTAAATACTTGACGACCTTTCTCTAATATTTCATGTTGGTATTTACTGATGGACAAATTTCAGTAGATATTAATTTAATTTAGAAAGCGTCACAACCTCAACTAGTAACAATGTTTAGACGACGTGGTTTCTATTTCCATGACCCGATTTCAAATATGACACGATTCAATATAAAAATCAATCAATATTTGCGGGTGTCACGGCATTACATGTAAATGAGACAGAGTATGTTAATTCTTTTTTTGAAGGACAAGTAGACGCACTGCTCCAGACAAATTTTGCCAAAATTACGAGTATATTCTTTCTCACGTGGAAATCTTGACAGAAACACTTTTGGCATTGCGCAGTGGCCTTAAAGCTCATGATATCTGTACATTGAAGCATGTCGAGTTACGTGACCGAATCTAGTGTTGATAGTTGATAGGCAACAACTAGACATAAACATAATAAACTGCAATCTTGACGACCAGTGACGAGTTTTTGTGGTGGAAAGTGTGGTAATGACGCATTTCTAATGGCTGAGTTATGATTTCTCTAATGGCGACAATTTACGACGTGAAAGTACTATTAAGTGGACACATTGAAAATGTGATGGAAGGTATTGTTGACTGAGGGAGCGAAGCGACCGAAGTCTCCGTTTCAACTTGCAGACTGGGGAGAATTTCTTTCGTCTGTTCCTCTACATCTCTACATCTACGGGTTCTGTCAGATCATGTTTGCGGCCATATTTATCAACCGATTTTCATAAAACTTTACACACACACTCTTTGCTTACAATGAATAACATGTGAATTATATTTTTTGGATTGGATGAAAAATGAAAGAGTAATAAAGAAAATTTAAAAAAAAAAATTCTAAACAAAGCTCCCAAAGTCTACTGTTCACAGAACCACTAGTAATAATAAATTCAGTTATATCACTTGGAGTCTTTCCTGAACATTGAAAAGGGAAGAGTTAATACCGTATCTGTCAAATGATTACACCTTTTTTGGGTACCTACCCGAATGTCATACACACGCGGCGTAGTGATACAAGCTACAGACAAGCGGTCCAAAAAGTCCCAACAAAAGCCTAGATCTACCTATCTACCCCTTCTGGGATAAAGACATTATGTTCTGTGTATGTGAGTAACATTGTAACATGGTTTTAGAATAATGAAATAAAGGTCTAACCGATACCTAGTATACCTATGTTAACATCCATGAATTTGAAATAGTAAACCTAAATTTCAATAATTATCCAATCAACATTCAGCTCAAGTGTCTTTTAGTCATTATCGAAAACCTTGTGCCTATACTACCTCATTGCTATAGGATTCTACGTTTCTCAACATTTTTATAACTCAAGGTTTATTAATAGTCAAGCCAAGTTTTTCCAGCAATAGTGTACCTATTATAATAGTATATAATAATAGTAATAGTAAATTAAGTAATTATCCATGTTCCCTTGAGACTGTCAATAAATAACTTATGTTGTGATTTTCATGAATTTCATCTCTCTTTTTTTCCTCGTTTTTACTAGTTTTTCTACTAGCTGACCCTAAATATTTTTCATCCATGGTACCGTAGAAATAGGAGCTGGAGGGAAGTAACAAAAATACTTCTGATACATCTTCTCCTTTTTCTTACTCTTCTTTATTCTTCTTCTTCTTCTCTTTTAAAAATAAAAATTGCCGTTCCTTTGTCTCGCTAAAACTGTAGAATAACTGGACCGATTTGGCTAATTTTCATGTTAAAATATTCGTGCAAACTCAGGCAAGGTTTCAAGGGTTACTTATGCGGTATGAATTTCGCTGGGACAGCCAGCAAAAAAAAAAGAAATCGGTAAAACTCGGAGTGTACCAATTTTCACAAACACCCCCATCCCCTCCCCCTCACCAGTAAAAAAAATGTTTTCTAGTAAAGGAATACTTCTGTCAAGTTTCGTGGAGATCGGATAATAAATGGGACCGCTAACCCAGAAAAACATTAAAACGTTATTTGACCTTATTTACCCCATTTTCCCCCCAACCCAAACAAGCTCACGTTGGAAAAATTGTATTAAATCAAGGAACACTTGTGCCAAGATTCGTAAAGATAGGATAAAAAGTGTGGCTGCTAGCCCGGAACACACATACATATAGACAGACGGACGAAAGCAGAATTGTCCAATCTCGAAACGTAGACGCTTTGCTCGCTCGGTCATTTCAATGCCCCAAAAACGTTGAATAAAATAAAATAAAATAAAATAACGTTTATTATCTTTGAAATTTTCAGAAAATTATTTAGATTCGTCAGAAGTTGGTGTGACTCTACCGAGGGTTCCAAAATGCAACGAGACTGAGAAGAGCCCTCAAGAAACTCAGCTCGGCTTTTTTCAAAATATTTCATCTTAAATCTAATACAGAGTTATTTAGAAAGGAGCAATTCGTTACGTTGTTACAACCAGGCCGCCTTGTCATCTAAGAAATCATTAATACTATAATAAGCTTTATGGCACAATTTACTTTTTATTAGTTTTTTAAATTTATTGACAGATAAATTTGCTATTTCGGTTGGCAATGTATTGTACATTCGAATAAAGTTCCCCGCAAAAGAATTACTCACTTTATGAAGCCTAAATTTAGGAACAGCCAGTTTATCCTTATTTCTTAAGTTTAGATTATGATTATCACTATTTTTCACAAATTTACTTTTGTTCTTGTGGGTATACAATAAAATTTCATAAATATACTGTGAATACACTGTAAGGATGTTAATATGCTTAAACTTATCTCTTAATGACTCCCGAGACCCCATTCGATAGATAGTCCGGATAGCCCTCTTCTGCAACACAAAGATGCATTCAATATCGGCAGCGTTACCCCACAGTAGTATGCCATATGTCATGATACTGTGGAAGTAGCTGAAGTAGACAAGACGCGCCGTTTTAATGTCTGTAAGTTGTCGGATCTTTTTGACAGCATAGGCTGCTGAACTAAGCCTGGCCGAAATTTTCCCGATATGAGGCCCCCATTGCAATTTGGAGTCTAACGTTATGCCCAGAAAGACAGTGTCATCGACCAATTCTATTATATCATCCCTAACCTTAACACTGGTTTTAACAAGTCTTACATTAGGTAAGGTGAATCTTACACATTTAGTTTTATTTTCATTTAATAATAAATTATTAGCACAAAACCAGTGGACTATCCTAGAGAGGGCAATGTTTACATCGTCAAGTTCGCGCTGTCCACGTTTAACTTTAAATATTAAAGAAGTGTCATCAGCAAACAAAACTACCTCGTGGTCGTCTCTTATGAGGTGAGGGAGATCATTAATATATACTAGAAAAAGAAAAGGTCCCAAAATTGAACCCTGCGGTACCCCCATTGCTACAGGAGAACCAGGTGACTGTTTACCATTGATCACTACATTCTGGACCCTATCACTTAAGTAAGAATTGACGAAATTCAAGGCCGTCCCCCGGATTCCGTAATGATCAAGTTTCTTAATTAAAGTCTGGTGCTGAACGCAATCGAAGGCCTTAGATAAGTCACAGAATACACCATAAGCATCATATGACTCATCCCAGGCCCTGTATATACACTCTAATAATTTAATACCGGCATCAGTGGTGGACCGACCACGAGTGAAACCGAATTGTTTTGTATGTAATAGTTTATTAACGTTAAAGTGATTTTGCATTTGATTAAGCATAATTTTTTCAAAAATTTTACTAAATGTAGGTAGTACAGAAATGGGACGGAAATTGGACGGATCTGAAGTACTACCCGATTTAAACAGGGGAATTAATTTACTAGATTTCATTAAATCAGGGAACACACCACTATCAACACAATTATTAAATATTATTACTAGTTCAGGAGCAACCATTTCAATAAAAGAATTTACTAAATACACAGAGATGCCCCAGAGGTCAGCTGTTTTCTTGATATTTAAAGATTTAAAAGTTTTTAAGATAGTGTTTATGTTAACTTTACTGAATTTAAATATAACGTTACAACAAGGAACGTTTGCTTTTAACAAAGATTCTGCAATGGGGGTTGAAGAGCCTAGGGTTTTTGTCAAATCTACAGGAATTCGGGAGAAAAAATTTTCAAATTCGTTAGCGACCTCGAAGTCTGATGTAGTTATTTTACCATTTATATTAAGTTTAAAATGATTATCATTTAATTTTTGTTGACCTCTTTCCGCGTTTATAATTTTCCAAGTAGATTTAACTTTGTCTGCACTATTGAGAATTTTATCACTTATATATTTTGATTTAGCTGCTAAACAATCTGCTTTAAACTTTTTTGAATAAGTTTTAACATAATCTAGAAATGCAACTGATCTATTAAGCTGTCTTTCTGAGTATAGTTCATAAAGTTTTTGTCTACTTTTGTGTATACCCTCAGTGGCCCATTCACTGAAAGTAGGACTATCACTAATCATGACCTCCTTAGACTTGAATATGGAGTTGAACTCGTTGTAAAAAGAATCAAAAAATAATTTATACATTACATTTGGATCTAAGCCAGTGTCTAAGAATGGAATTTTATTGCAAAGTCCAACCCTCATACGTTCCAAGCGGTCACCAGTTATTGGTCTACATAATATTTTACGTTTTATAACTTTTTCTTTAGTGATTTTAAAAGATGCTATTTGCCCACAATGGTCTGAATCTAGCTTTTTTATAATACTTTTACTTTCTGGCAACATATCGCTGTATATATTATCCAGGCAAGTGGCTATTGTATTACAATATCTAGTAGGCTCCAAAAATAAGTTTGTAAGATTGTGTGATTTAAATAAATTTAAAATATTATAACTCATAGGCGTATTAACAAGTAAATCGACATTAAAATCACCACATACTATTAGGTACTTATTAGTTTTTCCAAGTTTACATAGAACTTTGTCAATAAGTTCCTCAAATTCGCAAAAGAGTGAGGTTCCAGGTTTATACACGCATACTACTATGAATTGCTCCATTTCCACGCACGACAGTTCGACTTTACACTCTAGAGAAAGAGACACAATATCTTTCCGTTCTTTAAATTTAAGTTGTTTATTTAATAAAATCAAAGATCCCCCCCGTACTGTGCTCACCCTGCAGAATGCACTACCAACCCGGTGATTACTGAAATTGAACAAGAGCTCATACGGCTTACGCATATGTTCTGTAATACAAAAAATATCAATATTATCTGAATTCATTAACAGTTCCAACTCTAACTCTTTGCCATGTGTTAAACAACCAATATTTTGATGCCCTATGTTGATATAATTTACATTTTTTGATTTGGTTTGATTTGGAGGGCATTTTTTAACATAATTAATATTTGTAACTAAATTTAATTCAATTAATTGACTATGTCTGCTAAAGGGTAATATTGCCTCTGTTGTCGTTGAGAACCATTGTCTAAAACACTGATTCAAGAATTCGTACGTTAAATATTTAACAAGTGATTGCGATGCGACTGTCATTCACTTTCGAGGTAACATTAACCTGACTAGTGACTTGTGATTAGACTCTTGTGATTGGTTTAGAATAAATAATATCTCTCTATATCTCAGTTGAGTTAAATGTTACTAGCTTTTCTTATCGTGTACCGTTTAGAATCCTATCTAGCTAGTAGAAGTTTGTGCTTTTAAGGCAGAATCTAAGACAAATAATGTGAACTAGAATCTGTCTGTTTGTAATTTCAAATTGACAGCTTTTGATTAAATACTGATTACATAAAATAAACATCAAAAATTTTCTCTGTCAGTCTCAACAAAGCTCCGAAAAAAAGTTTTTTTATGGATCGTACAAATATTTAGATCCAACATACCAAAATTGTAAGTGTGGTAAATTTTGTTATTGATAAAACTATGTAGGTATGTGTAGGTACTTTGTGTATTAAATAACATCCACGAAATTGGAAAAATATGATATTCATAACTGAATGAAACTTAATCATATACAATATACTGTACAGTGCATCCCACACTTCTAAACGTTGCTCATACTCATAACTGATAGAAATCAAGGATAACCACTGCTATTTCCATAATAACTACTATCAAAGCAAGCAAAAGTCTCATCAACACTAGATTAGCATTCAATTTAAGCGCTGGCGTTGAATTTCAACATACACAAAGTTGCCTTGCATTTTATTATTCATCATTCAACTCATAGAATGTAGCGTTTTTATTTTATACCAGTCGACACCTGCGACTTCCTTAATAGGAATAATTTTCCTATTCCAGTTTGACACTCAACCTATTCCTAGTACGAAAAGTATCCCAGCTACATGTGTACACAAGGGTTCAGACAAACCAGTACTCGTAGTTTTTTTTTTGGTTGGACGTAGGAGCGGCCAAGTGGAGTGGTGAGCACACAGGGAATTTCCAGTGGCGTGGTTTCCAAAAAAGTAGTAACAAAAATTAAGTGTATTAAGAGCAATGAACATCCAAATATTAGAACGAGCAAGCGAAGCATTTATATTTTGGAACCATACTAGACATTTTGCTTGCGACTGTATATATAATATAAGTATAATAAGTGTGTTCCCGTCTGGCGTCCATTTTTTATCGGATCTCCCCGAAATTTGGCACACGTGATCCTTGTTTTTTTATTTTTTTTTGTACTTTATTTTTTTTTATTTATTCAATTCATCAATGTTAATTTACAATAAAAAAAAATGTTTACACATACAATAACGCAGTCAGACGAAACAAAATCATTACTCGTTCCGCATCATTTCTGGCGCAAAAGTGCCCATGATGCTAGCAGCGTTGCCGCGCTGAATGGCAATGGACAACCTTTGCACCAGAAATGACCCGGAGCGAGAGTCACCGGTCCTCTCCCTAATTCTCCGCCCTACATCCGCGACGAAGTTCTTAGCTTCGGAGCTCCAACTGCCCAAGGTCTCTACCTTGATTTAAAACTATTTTTTGTTATAAACTTCCTTATATTTTTGAGGATGGAGACAAAAACTCCAAATAATGTTTTAATATTCGCAAAGTCTACTGTTCGACCATAATATGAGTAACTACTATAATTTTAGCTAGAGGCGGAAACAACGACGTGCCTTATAAAAAAATCTACCCGCTTTATCCTAAAACTTGTACCAGGAAACAATGCAACCTCAATTCGTGGTCACAGCTGCGGTTATCCTAATGGACTCCCTGTTATTACTTGTTGCTGATGACACTCGTGAACAGAATTCAGTTAGCTAACTCATAAAACATTGTCACTTTATCTCAAGCCAATGTCAGTAAAAATTTAAGGCAATAAAAGGTACCTTCTGATGCATACCTTCGTATTTGTTGTGTAAATTCTCTATAAGTAAATTAAACGTAACTAGCTGATCGCTGCAGTTACGCCCGCGTGATTTAGTTTACTCGTTCCAGGTTCCCGTGGGAATACATTACCGGGATAAAAAGTAGCCTATGTTACTCAGGGTGATAGACTTTAATGAACTAGATATTTATGAAACTATTGTTGGGTATTGAAAGAGAACGTCTTGTAGAATCCTCGGACAGAGATTGTTTAGGTTACCAAAGTCCGCTGGAGTCCTAGGGTTATCCAGAGATTAACTATTATATGTAACAGATTAATCTATTTAACAGAACGTTAAACAAATAGTAACTTAAACGAAAAGGGAACAGTCGCTGGTTCGACTTTTTCGAACTGTGTTAGGTCCAGCTCAACACTATAGTTTTTGTGATTCATATTGTAAAATTATTTAAAAAATAGTAAGTTCTTATGCCTATTGCTGGCAATGGCATTAAAAGGTGGTCCTTTTTATAAAAATAACATAATCACCTATCTGAAGTGTTTGCGGTCACGTTCGGATTAAACCCACTAAAAGAATTCTTATCGCGCAATTCTGTCTTAATAATATTGGATTTGATCCTAAGTAAACACGCGGCATCTCAGGTAGAATATTTTTCTTCACTCTGATACTTTTCATGGTAATAAAAAAGTAAAATACAATTGTTTACTGTGTAGATTTTGCGGTAAGTAATAAATTTGTAAATATTTTACAATGTTATGATAGTAAGGTTTATTTCTGTAAAGAAACAGTTTGTTGCTTTAATCAGTAACGTTATCTAGTACACCAAAATCTAATCTGAATGACGCCACTCTGACGTAGACGAGGCTTAAGATGTGTAGTGTGTGTGTGTCATTTAAAGGACAAACAAACTTACCACTTTGTTTCTCTTACAAAGTTTGTGTAATTTAATCCACGAATGTTTAATATAAACTTCCATATCACAACATAACATGGTAGTAAGAAAGCTAGCTAATGTGCCATCGGGACAGGATATCACGTTTAGGCGGAACGCGAGCGACACTAAAACTTGTTTTTATTGCATATAACTTACCTCTTGTCGCCGCCACTAGAACGTAATAGAATGCGTAATTAGGAACGTTGATAGAAACACACATCCTAAGACCAAATTATGACATTTGAAATCAGCAGAGAAGATTAGAAACCTCGAAATTTAACTTTAAACCTTTAACTGTTTCGGTGGCGTAGTCGGTAGTGCATCGGCGTTCGACTCCGGGGTCTCGGGTTCGATTCCTGGGTCGAATCAAATATTTGTGTGATTCAAAAATGTTTCTTTCGGAGTTTGGGTGTGTCCATGTATTATTACACACACACACATATCACGCCCATATCCCCGAAAGGGTAGGCAGAGGTGCATTACACACCCACAACTTGCCAGTATCTCTAGTCTCACGTAAAAGGGGGCAAGCCACATATAATTTGTTATGTCCAAAATGGCCGATTTAATTTAATAAAAAGTAGCAGCAATATTGTAATTTGAAAAAAAATTGAAACCCGTTGCCTTGCGATGTAATGTTGATGAAAGGCAACAAAATCTTACGTGCCAGCCGCTGTGACACAGCCAATTAAAGTCCTGGGTGTTTCGGACTAGTACCATGTAAGTATGTTTATCAGTTGTCTAAGTCCCACAGCACAAGCTTAATAGCTTAGTTTAGGCTTGATGACGTTGTGTGAGAATGTCCAAAAATATTTTCCTCCATAAAAACCTTTTCGTGATAGTAACGTACACAACGAAAAATAATTAGCGAAATCGGTTCAGCCGCCCTCGAGATTTACGCTTAGCAAGACATTCAGCGATTCATTTTTGTATTATAGATTATTTTAATTTTAATATTATTGCTGGACTCACGCCTATTGGTAACATTTTTAATTTGCGAATAAACGGCTAAATTAATGCTCCTACCAGATTTTAGCCGTTTATTCGCACTTGTCATCACAAGTGCTAATTAATGACTGTTGAAAAATAACTATTCCTCACCTCACAATAAACATTGAGCATTAGAAAATTCTTGGTTGAAAGTTATTAATTAGAACTAACAATATGGTTTGCGAAATATTTTATAAAAATAATAAACATTAAAAAATGTGGGTGTATGTTCATAAATCTTCCAACAATGTTTTAGCCAATGTTTGATTTGAACAAAGAACGCAGTAAGTACAGTACGTACAGTAAACATTGGCCACAAACATCTGGAGTCATTGCCTTTGTCGCTAATATCAACATGAACACACCTAACCACCCTTTGTTATTGCAGTAGAATGACCCACATCCGATATAATTTATCTTGATATACATTCCTCCACTCCCCTGCAAATTAGCTTGTAAACCAACTGTACAATGCATCCGAAAATATACAGCAGACGGTATAAAATATTATGCAATTATTACACAGAAGTTTAACTGTTCAAAGTTTTTGTAAAATTAAATCGTGGCGTACTTGCCACGATTTAATTAAATTAACAAGGAAGTCTGAAGCGAGGCCTGATTTTATTTCGTTATTTTACTTAGTTAGTATCGAAAATATTATCATACTTTTGAGATTGATTAAATAAATAAATACAGCCAGCAAGTAAAATTTCACCTCTCTCCAGACAAACATTATGCTTTGAACAAAATTGTAACTATAACTATTATAAGATCTGTACCACATTATGGAATAAATGTATTGAGATTGCTGGAATTCTTGGTTGCATTTGAAATTTTATCGAACAAAATATCTGTTTTTTTTTTTGCTTTTATGCATTATTTATATGCGAATACACACGTTTATTGTGAGTAATACTTAATGTGTTAAAGAAATGCAATGACTCACTCAAATTGCTTCCGCGACGCATTATAAAAACCGGTGTCATGGCGTGTTATGGTTTGACTTACTGTTCTTCACCTGTATTATGACTATGATTGTATCCACGTGCCGCCACTTTCATTTCAAAACTAATTGATTCCTGATAACCTAAATACCATAAATGTTACAACCTAAATTACACTTTCGTAAAATACTCTTACGGTGTAGTTTTCATTACAAAGTTTTTGAATGTCACCATATCCCATATTCGGGACTGAATGGGTTCGTTTCGACTGCTTTTTTTCGACAAGGTCGCTGATATATCGGCAAAGGTGGGTCAATCAAATCCCGGCCTTAGTTGCAGATGTTTGGTGAAAAAAAAAACGTTATGCGGGCGTTGGCTTTTGTGGAACATAATTACCTGGAACAAAAAAAAAGTTTGTAAGTATAAATTCCTGTTTGAATTCGGATTGTGTGGTTGTTTTTATGACTGAATATTATTTGTTTAGGGATTCCTTAGAAGTATGATTCGATCTGAACGTTCTATGGGTTACGGTAAGTCCCACTATTACGTAGAATGTTATTGTGTTTTTTTTAATAGATATCCTCGTAAGGATAGCTCCAGACTTCCATCCATACAGACAGTCGCGTTTATCACTACTAATACTCGTATTATAAAACAAAGTTCTCCGCAGCGTCTGTGCGCGATAAACTTAAAAACTACTGCACCGATTTTCATGCTGATTTCACTAACAGATAGTGGTTCTCGAGGAAGGTTTTGGTCACGAGCGAAGCAATGGGCGCCCGCTAGTAATTAGTATAATTAAATGAAAACCTTAACGGTTTCTACAAATACGCGATCCCTGTATGCTACAGTTTATAGTTATTACAAATTAATATTTAACAATGTCAGGCCTATGTCACTCGCCTAACAACCGCAAAAAATACGTGACGTCAGCGACAACTTGAAGTTATAAATCAGTAAGGGAGATAGAGATAGATAATAGAGAAGATATTGAGACATTAACGTCATAATTATTGGTACTCGTATATTACTTTACTGGACAACCCTAACGTTCGAATGATGTTCTCTGTAAACAAAAGAATGTGCTTTAATTAACGTCGGAGTGCAAGTTCTGTATGTAAGTGCTATTCCCTATTCTGTGACAATGTTCTTATAGTAAATGAGTTAATTAGGTTACTACTAGTAACAATTTACCTACATCAGACCACCCTATAGCGAACTATAATCATGGCAATACAGAACAACAACGTACCTGTATTATGTGTACCTACTGTTGTATAATGTGGAAGCTTGTTCAAGGAAATTAATTAATTTTAGGTAGATATTGGTGGAGATGTTAAACCTGTAGATTATGCTGTCGATTGTTGTCACTTTGTCAACTTACAAAAAAAGCGGAGGTTCTCAATTTCGAAAGTTTGTTTTTTTTTTAATTTTTGCTTTTATATTTTTGGACTGGGTGAAACGACTTTAATATATTTTTAATTGAAGGCTTAAGGTACTTCCCAAGGGGTCCTATTCCGACAATGAATTGGTCCCTTTTCGGTAATTTGAAGTTAGTGGCTGTACATTGAAGCTTTTGTATTAATTATTACGAATTATTTCTATGTCAACCACCAATGTACAATCTTGTTAATTTTATAGATGGTATTTGTAATAATTACCTATATAGTATTCGAGTGCCAAGATTCCGCGTTGTATTTGTACTGAATCCAATATCTATAGTATTTTTGATCGAAGATGAATCCGTTTAAGTAGCCCACTGACTTGGGCTCTAGAAATGTTGAAAGGCCCCTTAGCTTTTGAGATTCTCACGCCGATATATCCCCGAAGGGGTAGGCATACGTGCATTACACACCCACGCTTTACTATGATTCTCGCAAATAGCAATCAATGAGCAGGTGATTTGTTTAATTGTAGCACTACCCAAATAAAACGTTTCTTTTCCAGTGTAACGAACTCCTTCTTTAGTTAAGTTAGGTAATTAGAACTACTTTATGTACAATTTTCATAAGTATTTAAGTAAAGTTATTATATTATGTTGTATGTAACTGTATGTGGAGGCTTATGATTGGTATATATCTGACCACATTTCGACCTAGTTTGTGAAATTAGCCGTAAGCTCCCCAAAGAAAATAAAATACGGTAGTCGTTCTCCTAATGGGCATAAGGGGCCCCATAGACGGTACGATTCATCGTTACGATCCGTCGCTTTAGACCGATCGAAACGACGGATCTGTAATGTATGTTACGATCGCTAACGATTTACTTAATCGCAGACGACTTCGGAGATCGCAACAAAAACCCATGCAATCATGAATATCGTAACGATACGAACGAGCGTTTCTGTATTTTAGGTGATTCTAGTTTCAATAATTTTAGGTACGTAGGTTCCGTCATTCTCATATAGTTGTGTCAATCTTTTGGGTGGAATCTTAATTCATTTAAAATATTTACATGCGAATACTGATTTCGCTTTAATAGCCATTTCTTAACCCTCACTTTTCTAGGTTTTCTTGTTTTCTTCTGTAACATAATCAAAGTTACCGCCACAGACGAGAAAAGAAGTACGTTTTCCATTTTACAGGGCACGTATTGAATTTTTGAGCATGTCTTTATAGTTCCATTTGAAATGAATAGATCGATCGTCACGACCAATCGCTTCGTATATTAATGAGCGGCAACGGATCAGTCATTTCGATCGGTCTGAAGCTTGTGCTTCAAGCTGTAATCCTCATATTATTTGAAATCTCGTTGAAAACGAATTTTGACAACGCTAAAAAATAGTACATGTAAAAAAAATAGTCGTATTATAGTTTCGGCGTTACAGCTATAAGTTAATGAGGATTATGGCTTGACCGTCAAGCTGTAATCCTCATCTCTGGTGCAAGCAAACGGTAAAGCCTATCGAATTGGTTTAGGTTCCAAAAAATAGTCATGAAATAGTCGACATGCCAAATCTCAGAAATAGTCCTTCAAAGGTTCCAGAGATATAAAGGTAACCTGATGAGGATTATGGCTTGAACATTTGAAAACTTCAACTTTCTCCGGAACGCCTGCGATTTTCGGTTTAAAGTTTATGCCAAAAAATAGTCGTGAAATAGTCGTATGAACTACTATAAATTTGAGCTGCTTTAATTTGAAAATAAAAAGTTTTCGTTTGCCCTACATTTGTATGGAGTACAGTCGTGTACAAAATTGATAACTTCATATGATATTATTGTGAAAAAAACAGCTTAATATATAATATTAATTAGACGTTTTCCATGCCAGCTGTTATAATTAAACAAAAATAAACAAACATTTATGATTTGTATCCTTATTTATTACAATCGAAAGCTGGCAAATATGTATACATAACTTGTATAAATCTCAGTACATATTGTGTGTTGGTGTGGGATTAGTTCATTCAGTTTGTTTCTAGAAAATTTCAATAGAAGGCGCTGATAGTTTGAGTGCTTTTTCTAAAATCACAAATTCCATAAACGAATCCGACACCAACAATTTCAAAAACTTTTAATTACTTATATAGAATAAAAGTATAGTACTAATTAAATTAAGTACCTATTAAGCTTCGCTCGCTCGGTCAATAAGCGGCTGCGCGCGCATTTGTAGCCCTTTTTCGTGCAGTAAACATCTCTCGGGGAACCTCTGTCCAATTGTATGGCCAAGTCGTTACTATTGTTGTAATTGAATAATTTCTAGTAGATTATAACGTTTAGTGGTGTTAGTTTTGTTAATTTCTTTTTGTAATTTTGAATTTTAAAAGTAAATAAGATTTCGTTGGTTCAGTTGTGTTTCTTTTTAATTATTCCACTCTTGGTCACTCTAAGAATATATAGAAAAAATACACGTCAAAAATTGACATAACAAATGACTTCAAATTACTGAAACGGACCTAATAACTTGTCGTTAGGGGTTATTGGAGCCCTAAATAAAAAATCCTCGCGGTCTAACTACAGAACTTCGATATCGCCCATGGGTTGTGGAGGTCAGATGGCAGTCGCTTCACGGAAAATATCGAAGTTCAGCCGAATCGCAGTTAGACTGGAAAACCGACCTCAACTGAGTTGGGAAAAGGCTCGGTGAATGATGATGATGGACTATAGTTCACAAAAGTAGCTACGTAACTGTAAACTCCAAACTTAAATATTACAATATTCAAGATTTACCAATTAACTACTATTTAATGTACAGAACCACTAAAAAGAACATAAAAAATATTTTATAGACACATAACAAGACATGAAAATACCATTATTAATCCTTTACATATTATTAATGTCATTAAATAATCGTTTTATCTAAAATAAAATGTCCCAAAACATTTTTATCGCCGTAAATAAATCAGTTATGTTGCTGCCATTCCTAAATTGGATGTTGTCAATGTTAATTAAGGAAATAAAAAATTGAGTGATTAAATTACACTTATTCACAACCTATGAATAATATGTCAAACGTGAACGGTATTGTTGTTTGTTTGTTGATAAACTCTACTACATTGGAATGTTTATTTGTTTGATGGTTAACGTTGGCGTAATAGTCGGAAGGACGTGCGGTATACACTAGATTCTTGAAGAGCGCTTTTCCTGTCAATCATTATTCAACAGCGTGTGGATCTCGCCCACAATGCGTGTCGACGTCAATGTTAAACTTCATACAGTAATGATCCGGTAACGGGGCTAGTCGCGAACTTATTTGACGTAAAAATCCCTAACCCAGAGGTCCCTTACTTTCAAGTATTTAAAACTACTTACGGTTATCCATAAAGGTGTTCTTCAATTCGATGATATCACCAATATTTGATGTGTCAATGATGACATATTTAGAAAGTTGAACGGAAAGTTGGATTAAATAACCTACACATGGAGTTCGATTTTTGCTGAGCGCGTGGCTAGTGGCTTTTTAGGTTACCGCAAAAATCGGGTTCCCGGACCCTCACTTATAACGAACAACGTTTCTTATATTGCCCTGCACCTCGAGCTAGTTGACATTGGCGAAATCATAACTAATAACGATGGAACCACGTTTTTAAAACAAGAATAAGAAGAAGAACCTTCACATGATCAGAAGTGGAAGTATAAACTCTTAACATGCAATTTAAGCCAAAGTTTGGAATTAAAAAGTTACCAATAGTCGCCATAATTTTTTTACAGGTTTTATCTACTCTTATTCAATGATAATATAGGTAGTCATATTATGGCGTATCGGGTGCAACCTGGGTGCAACTATATAATTAGGTAATCTACAAGAGGAGCCCAGAGCGGCAGATGAGCGTGGCATATTGATAATAGTACGAACTGTCTACTGCGAGGGTTTTTGTTGTTTATGAATGAAACTATAATTCGAAAAAACAAAATCATCTTTAGAAATAATGTATTATACTTATTTCTATTTTATTCATTTTGTTATCTAGTACCCAGTAAGTTTTGTTTTGAAACTTGTGACAAACATGGCGTCGAAATACTTTGTATCCTAATTTTAATATATTTATAACGAAATTCTATAAGTATTGTTTGAAGATGAAGGTATATTATCAATAAAATGTTTTGTTAAATAAATATTCAGAAAGTAAGTAAATCCGTTTGAGGAAGTTAGCATAATACTCAATTTATTATTATATCAAACTTGACAGTACGCCATAAGCTTTTGAAATAATATTTATTACGTCTGCTAATCAATAGGTTCGTCATCGTATTAAGTTTATAAAATAAACATTAATCAAGGGAAAGTGGAGTTAGATAATTTATAGCCTACGGCTTAGGTAACGAATAGATGTGTGACCGCTTTAACATTCTGACAATTTGTGTAAATATTTTTCTTGCCACCATCACGGACACGGGTCACGGACATTGCAATTTTTTATAGGTAAAAATTTATAATTTTTAAAAGATTGCGTTATAACGACATTCAGACATTCCAATGTTTTTATATACCTAGAGAAAAGAAAAGCGGTGCATAAAAAAATTTTTTTTTTGTTAGATGACGGGACCAAAGTCAAATCTATCTTAGCATTCTCTATTAAACTCTTTTCAAATAGGTATGTTATCATTGAGAGAAACATTTTAAACTTATCGTATGACATGTCGTATGACCATTTACCCCGAGTGAGTATGCGAACGTGAATTACACACCCACATGTTGCCAGCAGTTTTAGTGGCCTGTAATAGGGGTCTAGCTTATTACCGTGACCCGGCAACATCATAATCATTATTTCAGCCAATTGAGGCCCACTGCTTAGGACTATCCTAACGAACGTCACAACATTCGGTCTTTATCTTCCTTTCCTTTATTTACGATGTCGTCAGTTCACGTTGTGGTGCCTACCCACGTTGCGTCTTCCACGAGGACATTTTGGCCCCATCGGTCATCTGTCCTACAAACGATGTGCCCTGCTCACTGCCACTTTAGCTTAGCGACTCTTTGGCTTATGGCGGTGACGGATCTCATTGTTGGGGATCGATCGCGAAGTGCTACTCCGAGCATTGCCCTTTCTATTGCGCTTTGGGCGACATTGAACTTCTGCATGAGGCGTACCAGGTTGGTATAGGGTTTTGTGTAGAGTTTTCCTTCTCTAATTATAGATATCTATATGATAAACATACTTAAATATAAAACAATGGTAAGTAAAATGTTTTAAGAAAAAACTTTTTAAAATTATATAATAGCATTAACTGTCTCAGAGAGAACAGCCTTTTCTCTCTGCTGTTCTCTCTGAGACAGTCTTGATAATGCCTCGTTTAGAGGCGAAACAATTATCGACGTTTTGTTGTCTTTTTAATTCTGCGAAAAATTAATGCTATTATATAATTTTAAAAAGTTTTTTCTTAAAACATTTTACTTACCATTGTTTTGTCATGGATTTTCGCCAAGTAACGCCTGTTTCTATCCAATATTTGATACTTTTATATTTCGAAATAGATGCTAAATTTACATAGAAATTACCCATACTCCGAAACAAACATTTGTGGGTTACACAAATATTTGATTCGACCCGGGAATCGAACCCAGAAGGGACCAGAAGGGAAACCTCAGGGACGGCAGTACCATACACATGCGCCACCAAGGCAGTCGTATTTTGGTTATACCCAATATAAACTTATAAACTGTAGAATACAAATGAAAAATGTATTTTTTTAGCCAACATAGGTATAAACTGGTTCTTAATCAACACTTACTTCTAGACATTTAATAGCCCCTTTTAAATAAATTACACGATAAATTGCCCGCTAATTCTATGCAGATTATAGTTATATAAACGTAATTAAAAAACTATTTGACAACATGTTACACAATCTTGTGATATTATTTCAAGCTCCAATACGGACCCCTCAGGGCTAGGTTAAATTTTCTATTTTTGGCTTGCCTCCAGATTGAGGGCTATCCATAGAGGGGTCAACCATCATTGTAGCATAAGCAGTTCTCGAGAGTTAAGGGGGGGTACAAAAATTACATTTCCCATTTATATATATAGATATCTCAGAAACGGTGGCTCGTAGGAAAAAAGAATTGATACATTTTTATAGATAATTTTAAGATTTACAATTTTTGACTATGGTACTTTTATGATAATACTTACCGTTTTGCTGAAAATTGCGAAAAACTATTTTTTTTGACCTTTGACCTCAAATAAAAATTTTTCCATACATGGGAATGATGGGGAACTTTTAAATTTTATTTATATATGTACAATTTATATTATATTATATTTATATTATATTTTTATATTGTACAATTTTACTGATTTTCAGCTTGCTGGGACTTTATGCACCTTCGAATGTCTAAATTGACCGGACTAAAGGTACGGTATTATGAAATTGGGGAAGTTTTGTGTTCGAGAAAATAAGAAAGAATGAAAATGCATGTCATCGAAACGCATATACATAATAGATTTCTGGGAAACATGAATCGAAGATAAGAAAGACATTCAAAGCAGTCAACGTCATTAGCTAGGAAAGATTTAATTGTTTGTTTGAAGAAAAAGCTCCATAACTACTGATCCGATTTTAAAATTCTTTCACTAACATGTAGCTACATTATCTCTAAGTAATATACTACTTTTTATCCCGGTAATGTTTGCACCGGGAACAAGAAAACTATATCACGCGGGCGGAGCCGCGACGATCAGCTAATAAGTAATAAATTATTTACCCATTTGTAAAATAAAGATAACCTAGTGAGTCTATTATGTATGCAAATTCTAATATTTATAATAATGTTATCTAATAGATATCGAAATATTATGATGTAAAGGCACCGATCGTAAATTGATTCGTGAATGTCGCAAATACTTCCTTGTTAGAAGCAGCTGCGAGAAGATCACTCGCAGCTGCTCCGTATGGTCACTGGGAGTTAAGCGAAAAACACACAAGTCCTTCGTATACGCGTAATGCCATGCAATGTGGCAGACAGCGACACTTTTTTAATTCTGCTTTCTAAGGTCGCGGCTAAATAACTGCTTAATTTGAATAAAAATAACCTATTTTTATAAAATCTAAATGAAAGTCCTGTTGTTTTCTACAAGAAAACATAACTTAAGATCATGAAGTTAATTAATAATGCTTATTAATTAGGAGTTATCAGCCACCCGCTGAGAGAACATCGCTTTTATAGCAAATGAGTAATACACCTAATGTTTTCAACCGACTACCAAAAAGGAGGAGGTCCTCAATTCGACTGCATGTTTTTTTTAATGTTTGTTACCTCATGTCTCTGGACTGAGTGAACCGATTCGATTTTTTTTAATGAAAGCTACTACTTTCCAAGTGGTCTCATTTCAATTTGGTCCCATTTCGGTAATTTGAAGTCGGTTGTTGTGTCAATTTTTGACGTGTATTTTTTCCTCATCTCCATAATCCATCTTCATTTAATATATAAAATTCTCGTGTCGCGGTGTTTGTAGTTAAACTCCTCCGAAACGGCTTGACCGATTCTCATGAAATTTTGTGTGCATATTGGGTAGGTCTGAGAATCGGACAACATCTATTTTTCATCCCCCTAAATGTTAAGGGTAGTCCACCCCTAATTAATATTTTTATTTTTAGATAATTTTAATTTTTTTATGATACAACATTAGAAAATACATACAACCCTGAATTTTCAACCCTCTACGATCAACCCCTATTTGTCAATCGCAAATAATATACATGGCAAAACAACGTTTGCCGGGTCAGCTAGTAATCAATAAAACCGGCCAAGTGCAAGTCGGACTCCCGAACAAAGGGTTCCGTACCAAAACGGCATCACGTTTGTTGTACGGGAGCCCCCTTGAATATTTATAATATTCTGTTTTTTAGTCTTTATAAAGACCACTTTTTGTCAAAAAGCATATTATAAGACAGTTGATTACCTTAACGCTAAAAGTGTCTGGCTTGAGTATGGTGCAGGCGCCTCCTAAAATGCCGTAATTGTAGCATATTTTGTACTTAGGTGACTACAAAATTTTTTTTTTGTTGTGTTATACACGCTTATTGATTTTGACACGAGACCAATGTACATTCGTCCACATTTAGTCTAGTAGTAGTTAGAAAATGTGTAAATCTGTCAATTATTAAAAAAGAGTGACCGAGAGTTTTATTACCAGGTTCTTTCTCTCGGTTCTACTTATTGCTTTACGAAACTGGCAGTACATGTAAATAAGTAATGTAAGAGCCATTTAGTGACCTATACAAATAAATAAATCATTTCATTTCACATCATTTGTGAAATTTTCAACTCTCTAACTATCACAGTGCATGAGATACTGGTGACAGACGGATGATACAGCGGAGTCTTAGTAATATGGTTCCCGTTTTAAGTAACCTTAAAAAGCTTTCGCTGATAACAATGTTTTCTATCAAGAATCACTTGTGTCGAGTTTGGTGAAGATCCGATAATAAATGTAACCGCTACCTTAGACATACATTTAGACAGACAGATAAATAACAATGTCCAGTATCGTCTCAAAATGTAGACACCTCGTTTTAATAAACAAGATTATTCCAAGTTCCAATAATATCTACTCCAAGCATTTGGTTATTAAATTCAAATTTTTTATTTTCTATTTGATCGCAGATGTGACTACTCAATGACGTAAAAGCTTTCTGCTTTTACGTCATACAGAAATACATTTTCTATTAATTTTATGTTTTAACTAGTTGATGCGCGTGTATACATCTGCGTGGATTACTTAGTAAGATAATCATGAAAATTACTTTTTTCCCGTATTATTTTTAAATCGTCGTAACTGCCTCGGTGGCGCAGTGGTATGAGTATGCGACTGCCATCCCTGAGGTCCCAGGTTCGATTCAAATATTTGTTTCGGGGTTTGGGTGTCTTCTATGTATAATAATGTATGTATTTATTTAGAAATATTTAAGTATGTTTATCAGTCGTCTAGATCCCATAGCACAAGCTAATATTAGCTTAATTTGGGCTAGATGACTGTGTGAGAATGTCCAAAAATATTTTAAAATATAAATTAAAAAAGCATAACTTACTTTTGTATTCATTTTATCAAAGGTGCACACTATTTTATCGAACTACACCTTTAATATTAATAAAACAATCATCATAAAACAATGCAGAATCTTAAAGTATTAATACAAAAATGAACCAAGAATTTCTAATTCCGTAAGGCCGACCACACGCAAGGCAACCGTTGCAAGCCATTCCCGGCTCCCACCGTATGTCGCCTATTTATATACCCTAAGCACGTTGAGAATCAAATAAACAAAGTAATACTCGTATTATGTTGTTTCAAATGCACGAGGATTATAATTATGTTTTGTTTATAGTGTGTTAAATGTTACTATTTAAGAAAGAAATTAACCAATATGTTTTGAAACCATCTCGAAACTCATGATCGACTCTTCTCAAGACCAGAAGGCTGGTTACTTTTGAGCTCAAAGAATAAGCATTGCCATACAGCGTGGCAATGCTGTTTGCCTTCTGAGAGGAGTTCTTTGACGCCTGTATATAGTGTAGATTTTAGTGTGTATAGTATACTTTTTAGTAAGTATAAATAGTATTTTCTTCTAATGTTAATTTTCTTTCTTGTGTCTTTAAAAAAATGTATCTTTATACAAAAAAAATCTATTGATATGTTTGGTTTTGTAATCTATTTGCTTTTAACCTTAGAATTAACGTGAACCTAATGTACATTATTTTGTGTTTTTAAACTAACGAGTAAGGACAGTTTTTTATTACGATCTCTCCATAATTTTCAAAAAGTCAGAATAATTTTTAACCAGATTTACTACCTATTTATTCCACCGCAGGTCTTCCGGCCGTACGTGAACCAAATGGTTTAGCACGAAGCGATGGAAAGAGACCGGACGGTATGTCGTTGCTACCGTGGAAGATGGGAAGGCCTTTGGTGTGGGACGATCCATGCGTTGACACTTTAGCACCTTCACACCTTCCAAGCACATCTGGATGTGCCGGCGCTGCTGCTGCATCGGCTGAAGGCCTTAAACGGCGTAAATATGCTAACCTAGCAGGTGATTACATATTTGAGCCGTTTGGGGTTGAGACACTGGGGTCATGGGGTCCGAGTGCTCGCCGCCTTTATAGAGAGATTGCTAAACGCCTAATCGATGCTTCTCAGGACCAGAAGGCTGGCTATTTTCTGGCCCAAAGAATAAGTATCGCCATCCAACGTGGCAACACAGCCAGCATTCTGGGAACCTTCCCAGTCGGCAATGACGCGGAAGATTTTTTAAACGATATTTTGTAATGTAAATATTTTTAGTCTATAATTATGTTTATTTTGTATATTGTAATTCTTATTGTAAATAAAAAGTCTTATCCCCTGATTTATTTAAATATTAAAAAGAAAATGTGTAATTTTAAAAAGAAATCAAATCTGAAACTCTTAAAAAACATCATACTGTATGTATTTATTGTAGTATTTCTCGTTTATTATGATTATGTAGCCGTCATAAACTCTTATAGCAGTGTCTAATTTTTAATCTTTATTAACCATTAGACTTAGCTGGACTCCTTGTCACCCACCATAATATTTACTGTCTCCAGGTCGCATAATACCCTACTGTTTTATTTACCGAGTCTCTGAAGTATTAAAAAAATATATTTTGTAATTATTTAAGGTAAAATTTGATGTCAACTACACAACATAACTGCTGTGAGTGTGAATGTTTGGTAAAACTACTGATTTTGCAGAATTCTAAAAGTTTAGATCAAACATAGAATACTTATTAGAATAGGACATGAGATTACTAAGTACTCTAAGTGAACAGACCTCGGGTCTACTCGCATCAACTAGTAGTTTCTTATTTACCATATAAATGCTAAATCATCTTGTAAGTGTGACCTTTAAATGTCTTTATAGTAGCTTCCAATATGCCGCTTAATTGGGTGTAAGATGGAGGTGACACGTCTTTACAATTAAACTTAGTCGACTACTAACTACAAGCAAAACAATTTCTTGGCTTTCTGTTAATAACATTACGAGGCAATGTAATTTACTAGTCTATAATATCCCCTGGAGAGGCTTTTAAGATAGCCATAGGGTGTCTCGTTCAGTTGGCGTCCTATAATGCACGCTAGATTTATTTATTGTGTTAACGCACGCGAAACTTATTAGATTTGAAGTTAGTAAATGTATTATGAAGTAGAAAATTATATTAATCATTAAGAAAGCCACAAGTTTTGTTTAGTTCTGTTCAGATTAATAAAATCATCCACCTTTCTCTTCCTACCAGGCGTACTTATACATCCTTCAACTCAGTAATATAGCAGGTCTCGGATTTGATATAAAAAGGTAGAAACCACTGTGTAGAATAATTTACTCTAATCCTCACAAGAAAAGTTCGAATAGCAGCTTAAATCTGTGCCTGAGTCTCAAGTTAAGTTTTTTTATTTAGCAACAGTTTCGTTTTTGACATTTTATTAAAATAATTTAAGTAAATATTAGAAGACATGATATTGTGGCATTGTATTGGCTTACGTTTAAAGAAACAAAAACAAGCATCTGTTCTTCTAAAATAGGTGTATCATGTCATAATTCAAACTTTGGCACCAGCTGCTTCCCGTTATAGTTTGCCTACGTATACATCAGTTCATTATCGGAACATCCAACATAATAACTTGTATATATTGCACATTATTCGAACCCGCTAAGGTCAGTTGACAGTCATTTTTCTCGTGTAACTGTGCGTGTCAGCGTATTGTGGTTCCGTTGCCCAATGGACGACGATTATGGTCCAGTTAAGATGTTTCAGACTAAATAGAGAAAACGCAGCAGTGAGAATAATCATTATATGAAAATAGGAAAACGTTTTTAATATTACAGAAATATATCTTTATTATAATCCATAAATAAATTAATTTCTACGTTAAAATAACATTAAAAAAACAACTCAATTTATTAAAAAAAAGGAATATTTTTGAACCAATATTTGCGGAGTCAATGCGAAAATTAAACACAAAATATTCCTTTGACGTTTCGGAAATTAACGTGAGGGTAGTTTAATTCAAACTGTCAGAACCGATGTATGTGCTTTCAATTTCCTTTCGTTATTGCTCTGTATAAATCAATAATATTGTGTTATAATTGTCTTCAATCTCACGAAACTGAGATGAATATTGTGTATATTTCAGTTTATTATTATGTAAGCGATTATGCTCTCTGATCTGTTACGACTTTGTAGTGATAGGTATAAAAAAAGAAAATTGTACAATTAAATTTTTCTTTATTATAAATCGCTCGTAAAGCAGCTAGCGTTTTTTACATTGTATCTGTAACACCTTTATGTTTTTAACCAGCTAACGGTATATTCCTTTGAATTACGCAAGGTTTTTTGCCATCAGTTCTATGCACAGCGCGTCTTTGTTTGGCGTACGTCACTCCATTCGCGGCAGATCAAAGGCAACAATGGTATGATAATATATCTTTGGGCATTATTGTGGTTTAACCGCTATGCATTGAGACTCAGGCTTTAAGTTTGACGGCTCTGGTTCGAATTTTAAAATAAATAAAGCATGGCATGTGAAGAATATTTTGGCGTTCACTTGTTTCGATTTCGAGTTTCGAACGGTAAGGTTTTTCTGCAGGGACGTTTTTTATAAAACAGTCTGGAGAACGTATCTCTTATGCATTTTATACAGTTACCTAGCATACTAGGTACTTACTTAGCTTTTCCCAAGTAAACTTTCTATTTTCCATAAGGAAGCCTTTGGCTATGGCTAGTAACGACCTTGTATTTGTTCTCGTGTATTCATTTATTCGAGAAAGAAGCACACAATTTGGTTGGTTAATAAATGACGGATGAACACTGTCTGTTCTATTTTACATAATATGGACCAACGCAATATATTCAAGAGCAAGTTGGACTAGAGATCACAAAAATTACTTACTAATGTATCATAACAATATACGGTACAATACCGACCACTAAAAGCCGGTACAAAATGCGTGCAACTCAAATCATCGGAATGTCAACTATATACTCGGGTGGTGATTGACAATTGACCTCTTAAGGAGCGGTTAAAACTAGTTTCTCACTTTCTTTGTCAATATAAACCGGGAAGATTAGAAGGACTCACAACATTGTGTTTGTGAAATGTATACAATGTTATGAGATATGCAATTTTTAAGCTCGTGCGTGCGTAAGCATTGTATTGTAGATGGACGAAAGGTACATTATAATCAAGTTTGATAATTTTAATTCCAAATTCACAGCGTTCCGCCCATATACGGAACCTTCTTGGTTTTTTTTTTAATGTTCTGTTTTTTAACTAATCTTTGCAGAACCTTTTTTAACAGAACTTTCACTGGCTGATGTTATAAGAAGTAACTTAGCCTACTTTTTATCCTGTAAAACTCTTGTTTTACAGGATAAAAAGTAGGTTAAGTTACTCGTGCGAATTGGGAACCAGAAAACTAGTGTTTAATATTTAGAATCTTTCTGGAAAACAGAAGCAACAATACCTATTCAATAAAATATATGGCCAGTGTGTATTTATTACAGAGAACCTAACAAAACGAAATCAGCAGTAGGCATCACAAGAAATCCAACCGCTAAAATATTTAAAAGATAATATTTATGCGGCCCCTGTGACACTGTTTTATAGTCTCTTTACTAAGAACAGAAGTGCCGACGTTCTGGCTTGACCTTATGGAACGTCAAATTGACATTCAAAACTCGCACGCAGGAGTCCTTTAGAAAAAGTTACGGTCTATAAAAGAACCCTAGGATTTGAAATTTAGAATAGGAAGCACGGGGCGGCATTCTTTTTCAAAAGTTGTCTAATAAATAATGCTACCCAAAACGTATAGACAATAGTTAATTTATTTTTAAGGTTTGTAATCGCGGCTTTCAGCACACGCATACAATGCCTACAGACATGCCTTATAGATTTGTATGTAGGTCATTAAAGTGTGGAGTACAATTAATTGTATAGAGTGAAACGAAAATTACCTACTACGTTTAAAATCCATAACAATTTACAAGCTTCTTTATTTGTCAATATTACGAAATGAATGATTATTTGTCGACTTCAACAATTTGTTTAAAGTGATGACAAGCCATTTATACCGCTGAACACGCAGTGAGCTAATTAAAGCGTTATTCAACCAATAATATTTATTATCACAGATAATTGGACGTATTTCTGCAAAAAGCAGCCATGTGATGGAAACTACAAAGGGAATTGTTAAGCAATTTACTTTTTCTTTTAGGAATTTTGTGGCACTATCTCATTTTCGGAAAAACTGTCACATTGCTGCATTTTGCAGAACAACGCCCAATTATGGAAATTTCGCGATACCATTGGCTGAATACCTATGTTCGCTATGAAACAAGTAAAATAGTCACCATAATTTACTGATCGTAAATTTAAATCGTTAGTTACGTTGTGTACGTGACAATTTTGCTAAATAGTGCGTGGAAGATATCGATAATCCCACTAGTAATTATTATAAGCGCGACAGTTTGATTTGGATGTTTGATAATCTGTAAGAAAAAAAACTACATTATTATTTTAATGATCATTGGCAAATAGACAGATAATTTACTGGATATAAACAGGTTGTAGTGACCAAGATAGAAAAAGGGGTGCTTAAATGGTACGGTCACGTACAGAGGATTGATGAAAGGAGACTGAAGAAACAGAAACATAAAAGGGTATGGATGGACTATGGATGAAAATTTGGACAGGCTGGTAAAGGTCGTGGATATACTTCACCAAAATCGGAGATGTTTTGACAAGAGGCCAGCTTAGAGTAACTATAATCGGAAAGCATGCATAAAAATACTTATGAAAGTGGAAGAAGTCAAAGACGTAGTTATGCTAACTTGTTGCAAGTGGAATTCTAAGGTCTCTACCTACCTCAATAGATAATGAGGCATGACTGTGTACCTATACTTTTTTATCCCACTGATGTGTTCTTGTGGGAATTGGGAAAGAGAAAACAATTCATATCAAACGGCATGTTGGTACATATTAGCTAGCCTATTTCTGTAATCTGTGGCACGGTTCACTATCCATTTGCATAAAAAAAATAACCATAAAATATTTTGGCATATGGTAATTTAGACTAATGATATTTATGCATAATTTTTTTATTCATAACAAATTTAGCATATTTGTCTTAATCATAAATAAAATTAGCATAATCATATTTAAGCGTAAAATTTATAAGCATAGCTTTATAAAGGCATAAACGTATCAAACTATAATGAATATAGTCATAATCATCTTACGCAGAATAAGTAACTATGTAAAATAATTAAGAGGCGGCTTAGGAGTGGCCCAAGGGCCACCCCCGCCGCACCTAAACCTACTTTGACACTATATAATATAGGGAATACTGGTTAAAGTAACTTTTTTATTTTTCATTAATTTCATTAATTTATACCTATTCTATTTTAGTAATAATTATATACTATTAGGCGACTGTACACTATGCCTAAAAACATTGTGCAAATTATAACTATGCATAAATATATTAGACCTAAATATAATTATTCCACAGTACATATGCTGCTAAAAATCAATTATGACCAAGTATAATTATGCCAAAAAAAGTATGCCAAATTCATTGTGCTAAAACATTTTAGGATAACATATATTATGTTAGCGAAAGGTATACCCTGTGGCACAGCACTAAAATCCAATCTTCTTGAATACAATCATAACAACGATAATTTGTGTGTGCTCTATGACGTCAAGTGGCCATATCGTTTACGTAGGTTTTACCACTGCAACATCTTTGGAATTATATTTTCCATTATTTCGGATTTTGATTAATTTATATATTCCATGTTTCTGTACTAATTACTGTTTAAATCTATTTTCATACACACACGGACAGGCACAAACAACATACACACACTTTGAATTCAATATTACTAATAAAATTACCAAATAAAGTTTGAATTTAATATATATTTCATGTCTTCACACACATTCTTCATGTCGACACAGCGGCGACTCAAGTGAATGTGGTTTTAAAAAATAAATCTTTGACTGCGAGCCATATTATAGTTGCGACGGAAGAATTCGATTTATCGAATGCTTTTCGCTGAAGTGTAAATCTTATTTGGTACTTCGAGTATTTTATTTCCCAACTTTGTAAGTAATAAAGGTAATAAAGAGGTAGATGTTTTAATTTTTATTGACAGAACACGGAGATTTATATCAACTTACTTCGTTTCTTACATCGGCATAAATGATTTAAGTTCGGTGGCGCAGTGGTTCAGTAGGTATGTGCGGTACCGAAGTCTTAGGGCACTTTTCTGGTCTTCACTAGCATGTGGATCTTGTCTGCAATGCGTGTGTTACCATAGCAACAACGTGCGGGCGGCCCACGTGACATGAGACGCATTTCATAATTGTATGAAATTTGACATTGACATCAACACGCATTGCGGGCGAGATCAGCCCGCTGGAAAAAAACACTTGACAGGTAAAGCGCTCTTAAACAAACAATCCAAATCAAAAGATTTTAAACTCATTTTGTATTACATTAGCAATAAGTGGGCAGTAAAAAATTACCGTGTGAACTTAAAAGTAAATGAACAATCATTAACTAGCGCAATAGTCCAAAGTAGAGATGATAAAATAAGGTTTGGACCACAGTTGCAACATTGTGACGTAGGCGTAATGTGGTCGCCAGATGGCAAAATGACGAAATCGCTATTTGTCTTTAGTTTTATTTTTATAATACACGAACACTGCCGATGTTTGACGTTGTTTGACGTTTTGACAGCTGTCAACTTGAATTTGATTTTGGAATAGTTTAGTTGAACCTATTTGATTTATATTTATTATTGTGATATCAAATACGTTTATCGGGTAGTACTAAATTAATTACATATTAATTTTAAAGAAATAATTTATTGAAGAAACAATACGAGATTTGTTGTTTAATAATCCTATGGCATTTTATATCTATTAATTAACAGATGATACAGTTTATATAGGATTATCAGGGTTTACAGGTTGCATTATTACTATACTTAACGTTTTATTTTAATATTAATAGGTTTTAAGATTTTCCAGCAGAGAGAACATTAATTATAATCTTCATCAACAAAAGTAAGCTTTCGTGGGTCCGTAAACAAAAAATAAATGAATACGGGCGTCAGTCGGTGCAGAACAAAACAAAATGCAACATACCATTTTTCACGTGTACAAAAATAAAAAGCTTTTAAAAATGTATAACAACATTGTCGAAAACTCATTCAACCTTTTAATTTTTTCTTTCAATAATATTAAGTAAAAAGGTTTGAATTGAATTGTTATTATTATTGCTCAATTACTCAACGGTATTAACTTTTTAGAACTAATGTGGTTTATTTCGAAGACGTTTTATTCGCTCTCCAAGTCGTTAATGTAAAACAGGATCCTGAAGGTAGCAAGGGATTCAAAATATATCGATTATAATATTATGGAGATTCAAATTAGGTAGGTATCTATTTAAAGTCCTTTGCAGTGAGGACAAAAATAACTTTGCTTTTAGTAACGAATTCGATAAGATAGTAAAACAAATGATTTAGGGTTTTGTACATACAAAAACATCAAAAAATAGAGCCTACTTCAGAGCAGAGTTACCTATTATTAAATATTTTGCTTTATTTTAGTGCAAACGAATGACACAAAACGATGCCATTAGTTCACCGTGCAAAATCCGCTAAATGGCTAAATAAAAACAACGATCGAACTCGCACGTTCCATGTTCAAAAGATTTAAAAAACATGCTAAACGAATCAAAACATTCATTAATATTAGAAACACAGACACGAACGTTGGGAATGTTGTAATTATTTTCGCATATGACCGTTAGATTTGTAACAATAAGATCCATGAATAAACCATGTAATAAATCACAAGCCAATTTCTGAGTTGCCAGCATTTGCGAAACATAAAACGTAATTGAATAATACCAATTTGGGGTTAGCAGTAAAAATATAAAATAAAAAGTGTGCAACGACCTCAAACTTGAGGATCATTTTTATTATAATGCTAAAGAAACATCACTAAAATTACTTCAGCTAGCTCACATCCACCAGCTGGGCATACGCCTCCCGCAACGTTGACCACAAACATTTAGAGGACTGTACGTACAGGAGTACTAAGCACTGTTCATCGGAGACATTAAAAATGTAAGAGTGAATTATCGTGTCTGCTAAATAATTACAGTATTAGGTACCCCAATATAAGTACGAGTATATACATAAATATAATTATGTATACATCCTATCGGGCATTTTACGTAAATAACAGTAGCTAGGGAAACAATTCTAAACGCGAAACAGGATCACTGAACTTTTCCAAATTCAAACCCTACCCAAAGTAAAAGTATTTTTGTTTTTCAAATTAAAAGGGCTGGCTGAGTCGATTTCTCGCACCGTTACGTACGCTATAACCTTGTAACAGCGTCGCGTGAATTAGTTACCTACCGGTTTATAATAGTATCGACTCATGTATATTTGCGTTGAAATACATCAATTTACATGTTATCTAATCATTCAAATTAAAACTTGGATAATTAAAGACTTTAAAATCGGATGATCGGTGGCGGTGGGCCCAAGAAAATTCCTAAAGGGCGACTGCATATAAGGAGACACAGGCAGGGTAGACTTGCCGAAAAGTCGCAACAAGCTGGATGAGAACAAGACTAAATGTTCTGGCATTCGTTGGGGGGAGCTCTATGCCAAGCATTGGGCGTCAATTGGCTGTTGATAATGAACTTTCATCGGAAAGATATTTACTCGTAATTTTGTTGGTTTGTAACATAATAAATATGCAAAAATTACTGGACAGTTCGCGTTTACAATACTAGTGGGATTCATATTTCAAACCTTAGATAAAGTCATCTATGATCAGTCTCAACTGTCAGCTTCATTTAAATAATGTCCAAGATTGCACCAAAGTTTATTGACAGCCATTTTGTTTTATCACATTCATTTTGCACGTTACGTTGGTTGGCCGTAACCTTGTAAGGACGTTAACAAACCGGTTATATTGTAGCCACAGTGATATTGTTATTGAATTCCGCGCTAATTCACCGTGAGATCAAGTAGCCAATTTCATTATATTGTTTTCGAATGTGTCCAATCGAAAATGGTTTGTTACTAGGAGTGATAATGATAATTTTTTGAAATATTTCGTATAACATTTTGTAGACTTTTAACCCACACAACAAAACATCTTTATACTTCTATATATATGTGATTTGCTTTGTTGTGTGTGATAAACACCTATTCTATCTCTTCGGATAGAATAGGTGTTTATAGGCCACTTCCTCAGAAATTTTGTTTGTTCCACTTAATAGACAGCAATCTAATTACCGTTACCAGTCATTTAAGGTGTCAAGGTAGGTTTTCACAGGGTCAGTGCACAAGTCAGTATCGGCGCCAGTGTAGACGCCGATACTGACTTCAAATAACTTCCCACCGCTATACTGGCTTCAAATCAATTTACATTGGGTTTTTCTCGGGTCAGCGCTGACTTGTCTCGAATTCGGAGCCAGTAACTGGCCCTGTGTAAATCAGCCTTCAGAGTCTCGTCCGTATGTCGACAGGTGCACCAAGTGCAAGTGAGGATGAAAGGGCCGGAGATGATGATTCGGCTTCATAGCTATTATTTTACTATCAAACTGCAATAGACTCGCCCCCATTATGTGGAACCAACTGTGACTGGCGAAATGTGGGATAATGAACCCCTTTGTCTACTAAAAAAACATCTCTTTTTTACATATTTAGGTCGACAAATTGACGCCACCCGCCTGATGGTAAGCTGTGGCGACGTCTGGCGATTGTGGGCGACTCTCATAGTATACAGGAATAATATAAAGAGTGGCCCTCAACTTGACGACCCAGTAATGTGCCTCTTCACGCTTCGCTTAAAGAACTCAGGGTTATATATGTTGGAGGTTGATGATGTTCAAGTAGGTACATAAAATGACGCCTCTTTCCTGTTGGGGTAGGCAGAAACTACGGAAATGCACTTGGCACGATCTTGGTATCTATCTATTATTTATAGTAATTAATAGTAATCAGGTAACATAACTATGTTAATATACTACCTACGAATTAATAAATATTTTTAAAAGTATCATAGCATAACTAAAAAATTACATTCACATAAACATTTTATTTAATAATCCACCATTTTGTTAAAGCGAACCAGGCTATTGTCACGTAAAAAAGTATTTAAGGTAACTAGGTTAAAACTATTTGCGAGCACTTATGTTTTTCTGAATTGTCTTTGGGTGTTGTGTCGACACGTACATTTCAAGTTAGTGAGTAAATATTATAGTGCCTAATCGATCTGTGTTTATTGACATCGATGTAAGGTAGTCTGGCCAGGTCTGGAAACAAGCGGGATTCAAGGTCTGTGGTGATGGTACTTATATGTTAACCGACTTCCAAAAAAGGAGGAGGTTCTCAGTTTGACTGCATTTTTTATAAGATAAGATAAGATAAATACTGTTTATTCCATACAAAAAGAGACAGATATGTCACACATGCCTTTTATGTTTGTTACCTCACGTCTTTTGACTAGGTGACATGATTTTGGAATCGTCCCATTCCGATAATTTGAAAACGTTTTTTGTGTCAATATCTCACGTGTTTATTGATGAGATGATGTCGTTATTTGAAGAGCCAATTCCCACGTCAATTAGATAAGTCTTTTTGGCTTGAATTTTTTTACAAAAATTCATCATCGTTGTCCATATTTTTCTTCAATTGAATACTATAGATAGCAGTTCTGTTTTTGCTGAGCGCGTGGCGTGTGGCTTTTAGGTTACCTCTAGCGCTCCGAAAAAACCGGGTTCCAGACGCTCACTTGCAATACCCAACAACGTTTCTTATCTTGTCCCACACCTGGAGTTGGATCAAAATAACTAGGCGAAATCATCGACACACGATGGAGCCACACCTTTAAAAGAAGAAGAAGAATACTATAGCTCACAACAGAGACAAACGAATAAAAATGTTCCTTCTCAAATAATAATAGGAACACCATTTCATCCATTGTATACGTTCCATTACAATACTCTATGAAATAATAACAACATTAAACTGTCAATGACTTGATAATTGACAACAGATAATTTTACAACGCGTCAAAATATTTTATATCTGTCAAATTTGACACATCTAGTTTGACAGCTCAATAGGAGGAATTACGTAATACTTTCCAAGGTGAGTTTATTTAACTCACTGAGATTTATAACTCTACCACTGTGGAAGAATCCTCACCTATAGTTTTATAGTTGCTATCGGTCCTAGCTATCCTATCATGTAAATTCTTTTAAAGCTCTCTGAAATTATGCAGTTTATAAAGATATTATGTATGGCTGATGCACTCGAGTAACTTTCTATGGTCTTTATATAGGTCATAGATAGGTACTCGACACGACACTTATATAAATATAATAAATAAGTGACAGACAGCTATTTTATTTTATTTTAAGTTACGAACCCTCCAAAATGGGTAAAATTGACTATACTAGTCCCAAGACTTTTAGTCTACAGGTTAAGCATTTTCACCTTTGCAAAATAAACGTCTGTATGATGTAAAAGTTTTGACTAGAACTAAGTTAAGCTGGTTCTTGGCGTGAAAAATATGTCACGGCCATCGACTGGTAACTATATATTAAAAATAATGTTAGTACTTTAAAACCATTATTTAAAAGCACTTTCTTTGAAAGCATTTCAAAATAAAATATCCATTTAATGGGTTTATCTAAGAGGACCTCGATGGAACGATGTACATTCTCCGACAATACACCTCACAATATAATGTTTAACACGTTAACTGCCACAGAAGGAATGTATTTATTGTCAATAAAACTTTTTGATGAAATTTGGCGCGGAATGTTAACATATAAAAATATGTCTTACTTAAAGTGAAATCGGTTCGATAGTTTTCAAAATATTTTCAAAAAACTTGATGAGGTCACCGGTGACCGTCGTGGCGCTGTGAAGCGAAAATATGAAAAACCGTTACAAAGGCGCCAAAATGACCGCAACCCCGGTCACCCGCTCCCTGCAGTCGTTCGCCAACAAAGCCAAGCTTAAGGTTTTAATTAGACCTTTTAATTATTTTTTAATATAATAATTAATGCGCTGTGATTTTCATACTTAAGTTGTTTTATTTTTCCTTCAACTCAATTTTCAATCCTTATGATTCTCATATGTATGTGCAGAACATTTGAGATTGAAATAGTATTTTTCTATTTTGTTATTCTACCATATAAGCTATCCCTATGCTAAGTTTTATTAAAATTAAGCTATTTGATAAGTGATAAAAGCACAAATAAGTTGCTTTTTACTTATGACAAACTGTCATGTTCATAATTTTAGACGTATTTGCGAAAAAAAAATAGATAGGCAGAAACCACGCCAAAATAGTATTCTACAGCGCCTCTCCGGTCACTTCAGTATAGAAAATGTATCAGAAACGCATCCTCCGGCGTACAAATTCTTTCCAAAAACAGGTTTACCTTGAGGTCAACGGTGACCGTAGTGGCGCGTAGATGCAGGTAGGGGTCCGGTCACCGGTGACTGGGTAGGCAGTTAAAGTGTTAATGCAGTACAAACAACATTTTTGTGTATTAAGATTGATGTCATACTTAGAATTTTATTGTTGCAGTATACATACATATTATGACGCCTATATTCCCGAAGAGGTAGGCAGTGGTGCATTACACGCCCATATTTTGCCAGTAATTTTGTCCCACGTAAAAGGGTACTTCAAAATATCATATCCACTCTGTAATTCTTCCCGAAATCCCATTGGTATTTGAAAATTGATTTTTTGTGTCTTTGTTTATTCGGACATCGCGTAAAACACCTTCTGATCCTGTGCAGATACTAGAAATTTTAGTCTCGAAAACAGAATCGCCGTTTCGTTGGAATCGAGTAGGTACCTAGGTATTATTTAATACCTACCTACTCGGTTCCGACGAAACACGCTAGCGAATAATTCCGCGAGCATTAAAACTATGACCAGAGTATCACAATATTTATATTTATTATTTGGGTCGCTAAAATGACGCAAAGCTAAAGCGACGTATCGTCATTTAGGGCCACTTTTGTAATACACAATACTATTGAAAGTGGCCCTTAAGATGGCGGTCCAGTGTTGGACCTCTTAACGCTCAACGTAAAGAACCCAGGGTTGTATGTGGGAGGAAAGACGTGCGCAGGCACTATCGCTCAGCTCAGCCTGACTGATGCTCCCAGTTTATTATGGATGTATAAGACCTATGAACGACGGTTTTTTTTTTTTACTTTCACTTTCTCCCTGTTTATTTGTTTAGTTATGTAAGATGCTTATAATCGCCATATCTGTGTTTGCGAATTAAACATATTTCCTTCCATCTTCTTTCTTTCTTTCTATGAACCTATGACGATCACTTTTTATCCTGCTATCCGAATTTAATAAAACAAAGACCATAATGTTACCTTAAGCTAACCTTAATCTGTGAAAATCACAATAAAAAGAGATTAGCGAGTAGATACAGACAGGCAAGATAGAAAAAATACTTGTTTCGTGTTTTATCTGTATATTATACTGACACGATTTCTATTGTTTTATTTATATTACAACATGTCATTGAGTGTATTTCATTTCTATCGAACCATCGGATACTTGGCAACGCAAATTCCCGGCAATAAACAAAACAATACAACATAGTGTTGTGCTTTAGATAAAATAATATAGATAACTTTGTCGATAAAACCAACTCAGATTAAATAACTGTGATTCAATTGTTCTGTGACTTGTATTGCATCAAAATGAGCCCTAATAGCGTAATCTATTGGACAATCTAAATTCTAAGACAGTCATTGCGCAGTACGTTATTAAACAACATTGTAATAGATATCTATGTAATCACAAATTATCTTAGTACATTACCTATTTAAAATTGTATATTACTTACAAAATATTGTTAAGAAATTGACAAAATAAATAAACTAGTAATGCCAATTTTGTGTGATGTCATTAACTAATAATTATAACGAGAATTAACACAACGGTTATATTAACCAACAAAATCATCATCCATTGAGCCTTTTCCCAATTCAATTGGGGTCGGCTTTCTAATCTAACTGCCATGCGGCTAAACTTCGATTTTTTCCGTGGAGCGACTGTCATCTGACTTCCCAACCCATGGGCAATATCGACGCAATAGAATACGATAGAACAGCAAAATAACTACCTACTGAAAAATAAATAATATGACTTTGCCTACTCATTTAAAGAAGCAAGCATGTATTTTTATATAACCGTTTCTACATAAAACTTAAACCGCAACATTACACAATATGTAGGCAATAAAATATTCTTATCTGTAATAGATGCTATAAATATTTTATACAACTACGCAGATATAAGTACTAATAAGAACGTCTTTAAAACTTGTTCTGTGAGTCAATTAACACGTATCTATATAACTACAGTCTTGTTTTTTTTATCTTAGAACTCATCACTGGTTTGTGACATAACCTAATACTGTCCGTATCTGGGTCATTTAAGTCTTTCAAACTTCATTCATTCAAGGAAGTACTTAGAAATCAATAAGAAGCTTACACTCTTTTTATACTATAGTAATAGTAAACAAGTGTACGAGATTGAAATCAAACTTCTTGTAACGGATTATTTATTTTATTGCTTTTAATTTATATGCTAGTAATTCGCTTTCGTTTTATTTCCATTTTATCTTTATTTACAAAGCATTGAATTGAATTATAAACCTAAATCGTTAACAATAATACCTTCATCTGTTAAGCAAAACGTACGTGAAGCGGTAACGTAGTTTTGAATTTTTTTAAATAAACAGTCGTACCTTTACTTGGGGAACTTTATTTTATATTTTTCACGATGTTTAAGAGGTTTTTACCCACACATTATTTTAGACCATAATTTAGCGTAGTAGCGAACATGTGAACAGTAGTAATTTAAGAATATAAAGAAAAATAAGCTTCGATATTTCAACTCCTCATCAATATCACATAATAATCGTCAATGAATAATTCAATGATCTGAGATATTATGTTAATTTTTAATATCAACTTCGAACACATGTGGTGCATCCCTCGTATACTTTGCACCCGTCTGTCAAATAAATTATATTATTATGAACGAAGACTATTCACAAGACGATGAGACGAGAAGAGCCTGTCAAAATCACTCGAGAGCTCGTTGATACAGTAAACCATTGATACTTTTTGTGACGTAATGTTGTAATTTTATGGCAAACTCCATTCTTCCATTCTTGAATCTTTCAATTTTGAAGTTGACAATAGTAAGAGTTAAAATATCCAGCCAATTCTAGCATTGGCTGCACTTTTTACTCTCTGACAGCTAGTAGTAAGTTGGTTAAATGATTTTAGAAGTTTGGATGTCGTTGGATGTCGTTAAAGTAAGAAGGAGTAAGAAACTCGTAAGTGTGATGTTATTCGATTTTCAGCTGTGAAATATTCTGTATAGAAAAACGTAACCATACATCCACATTCTATACTGAATGAGCTGTTTAACATAATACAATGTATGTTACCGAATTCTTACAAAACCACATTTTCACAAAATAACTTGCAACCAAACCGATTACGATATTTTTTATCACTTTTTTATCTATACTTAAGAGAAAAACTTTACATAATCTGACTGGTTCATACAGTTTGTGTTCTTCCAAAAAAAACTGTCGATGTCATCGACCTAAATACCGGGTATTGCAGCACTATAACAGTAGGCTGATTGTGAATCAACGAGGAAGCGTGTTTTTCGACGATATGGGTCAACTTTGGCTTCTAGGGATGGGAAAGTATCGAAAAATACGATCTGGTATTGGTATATGGCTTCAAACTTCACATTCTCGTGTAGTGAATTATTTCTGGCTGGTTATATTTTTAGCACAAAGAATAATTAATGTTATTCATGTAACGTGGCAATACTACCATCCTTCTGGGAACATTGCCAGTAGCGGGAAGGCGGAGATTTTTGTTCTCTAAAGGGAACTAAAAAAAGCTTATAATAAATTACACTTGAATAGCCAGTTACTAATGTTATTGTTTTGAAACTCAAAAGTAACTTATTTTACCATTAACAGGCTGTAATTTACATATCTTATACGTTTTGCTATGTTTTTAAATGTTAATACAAGTTATGTAATGCATACAGTCACGCCTGTTTCTCATTGGGTTAGCTAGAGATGTTGGATTTCCATTTACTACGGTCTTGGCATTCCTGCAGGAGACTGTACCTGGGGATCGTGCGGAGTATGGCCGTGTACGGGGCTCCCGTATGGGCGCTGAGACTGACGGCCAACAACGCTGCCATTTTACACAGATCGTTGAGGACCTTGGCCGTCAGGACAATACGAGGGTACCGCACGATCTCCCTAGAGGCTGCATGTCTCCTAGCCGCGACCCCTCCATGGGACCTGGAAGCGAGAGCCCTTGCGTCATTGTTTCAATGGCACAAGGAGGCGCTGGAGCGGGACCACAGGCCTGCGTCTCGAGAAATCGAGGCCCAGCGGTCCCAACTCCGACAGGATCTCATGGAGACATGGAAGGTGCGACTTCAGCAACCAAAGTGGGGAACCACCACCATCGCGGCGGTGAGACCGATCATGGAGGAGTGGCTGCAGAGGCAGCACGGTGGCCTCACGTATCGTGCGACACAGATCATCACTGGGCACGGAAACTTCGGTGGGTATCTGTTTCGCATGCATCGTGAGGTCACACCCGCGTGTCAACACTGTGAGGCTTCCGGCGAAGACACGGCATTCCACACGTTGGTGGAATGCTCAGCATGGGCGAGTCAGCGCCGGGACCTCGTTGTGGGCCTGGACGTAGATACGCTCTCGCTGGAGACCATGCTACGAGCCATGGTCTCTAGCGAGAGCCAGTGGAACGCGGCCGTTTCCTTCTGCGAGCAGGTAATGCTCGTGAAGGAGGCGGCCGGTAGGGTGAGGGAGCGTACCCTCCCCGCTGAGTTCCGAAGTGTGCGGCGAGGACGCCGCAGACGTGACTACGCCCAGGACCATCGACCTCCATGATCGGGGCCTGAGGACGATGGATTAGCAACCCACCGTCCTTACAGAAGCAGGCTAGAAGGGCTGTATGATGTGGGGCTTCACTCCACGCACGACTTCACTCACCGACGCGGGATTTAACCCGACCCCAAGGATGCGGGGTAACACCCGACCACCACGCAGTGGCCACAATGGGGGCCAAGGTCCGCCGGGCGCCACTGGGAATTCTCTCAGTGTCTACCGGAGGCGCTCGGCAATGGACGTAGGTGCGGCCGCGGCCCAGGGCTGCGGAATAAAAAAAAAAAAAAAAAAAAAAAAACGGTCTTGGCATATTTCTAACCGTAATTTCTAGAGAATTACCTGTAACAACAAAAAAAAACAGAATTAATTTTATTGGTTTTGTAAATCAAGTGCATTAATCATCGATATTTAGGTACATCACTACCCGTAACCAATTGCATCACTGTAACCATCGACAGAGATTTAGTGCAGTTACGTTGGTTTACCTAATTTTTCTTTGTAGCATTGCCTCAGCACTCATTGTTTAGTCGAACAATGACGCTTTTGACAGAGTTCGGTGCCGGAAAATTATTAATTGGGGACACGAGGTCAATGTTTGGTAGTTTTTGTGATCAGTTTCAAGCGAGTTCCTGCTAGTTTTGTTTGTATTTCCCTTGCTCTAAAACGAAAGCAAATTGTAACGTTTTAGTATAGTGTTGGACGCAAATATTTGGTAATACAATATTGTGTTTAAAGTTTCATTTTGACTACTACCACTTTATTTGCGTAGAGTTCTTACTCGTGTAGAATCTTCTCTTGGAGTATAATTAATATTTTTTATTGCTGCTCTTTTTGCAGTTCAAATCAAATCATTTATTTGCGAATATAGGTCAGGTTTAGGTAACATGTTAGATTATTGACAATCTGTACAGCCACATTCCACCTTACGGTATACAAATACATTAATAATAGTTAGTGATTCTAACGGAAAGTACAATATAATTAAAACCATGTCAAATTTAAAATATTTGAATAATAATCATGTTCATTTGTAACTCGCGACGAAAATCGAGGGATGTAAGTTGAACCTGTGTAATTGCTATTCTGTCAATGGCATGGTAACAGGGATGGATAGCGCATTAAGATCCTCATCTAATTTCTTAGGTACCTAATGAAGGGATTCCAATCGCTCATGATTATACAGTGGCTTTTATTACAGTGAGCCTATTGTGGTTTCTGGGTGCTTTGGGTATGCTTTGGGTGCAGGTAAAAAGGACTTAGGCCCTGAAACCGTTGATAGGACCTATTTCACACATGATCATTATTTTTGATCCCATAGAGGTTTCTTGGGACCATCATTTTCATACAATTCAAAAAGATAAAGAATCCCAGTTTCATCTGATCTAAAAAAACTTTGTTTTTAACACGTCCTAGATTATGAAACCCTATATGATTGAATCAAACGCTCCTAGTAGATTAATGTAAATTTGTGACAAGCGAGAGGTTTCTGATTGCATTGCTCTTTGATTTTTCACTGCCATGAACTCAGCATAGTTCACAAATAAATAAGGGCAGACAGAACAAAATCAATTCAGACTTTCAAATTAATATTAAACCTTGATTTGTCTAGTCCGAGACGCCCAGGACTTTAACTGGCTGTGCCATAGCGGCTGGCACGTAAGATTTTGTTGCCTTTCATCAACATTTCATCGCAAGGCGTTTCATCGCAACGGGTTTCAATTTTTTTTCAAAATTTCAATATAGCTGATATTTTTCATTAAATTCGTTCGGCCATTTTTGACATAACCCATTATAAATATGCCCGATGACGACAATAGGCTAGCCGTTGTACTAAAATGTGGTTGTGTAATGCACCTACTCGTATGCCTACTCCTTCGGGATATAGGCGTGATATGTGTCTGTGTGTGTGTGCTTTGACTAACTCAAGGAACTTTTCAAAAAGAACGAATGAGATTTTCGTTTTGAGAAGTTGTACCGTGTCAGTTTTCATTCAGTAGAAAAAATGCCAAGAAAAATATTAAAAAGTACTCTGATTCGTCTGTCATCATCATCATCTCCTGAGTCCTTTACCAACTCAGTTGGGTTCAAATTTCCAGCATAACTTAGATATTTTCCGTGACGCGACTACCATCAGACCTCCCCACAAACCATCGGCGATATCGAAGTTCTGCAGTTAAACCAGTCGAATTTGAGATGTTCGTTTGGTATCAATTTATCTACTCGTTCAAACCCGTGGGTATTTACTAGTTATAATAGTATGTTTACAGAGTATGTTTAACTAGAGCAGTAGGTACATGTTAGCTTAGTACATACACGTTTCAATTACGTTTTATTTACTTGTTTATTAATTACGTGGGCGCGTTGTTAAACTGAAAGTGTACACTTAATACACAGTTAATTAAATATCAACATACAGGTTTTTGTTTGAATAGGTAAGGTTTCTGCTTTGATACTATAGAAAGTCTTGAATAATAATTGGAAGTATGTAAAGTTGAGAAAACTTAAGGAGCATTAAGGTCTAGGAAAACTGAACACAAAATAAATCGTATAAATCTATTAAAAATAATAATAATAAAAACAGACTGCACTTAACCAGATATATTACTTTAAGCTGGTGGGACTCTAATATTAGTTCAAACCTAGACACAAAGTGAGGTCCCACCTACTTAAAATTAAATATCTGGTTCTTTTATTAGTTAACTAGCGGACGCCAGCGACATCGCCCGCTTAACAAATTATATACCTTCCTCGAGAATCATCTATTGGTGAAAACCGTATCAAAATCCGTTGCGTAGTTTTAAAGATCTAAGCATACATAGGTACTGAAGTGACTTTGTTTTATAATTTTATAATATGTAGTGATGATTATAACTCATTCATGTTACTGAAATGTCCGCACTGCATACATATTTTAGAGGTACATTTACGCTTTGTACATCACAAGGCATAATCGTAAGGCATTCTAAGTTGAAATGGAACAACATCTACAAGAATATTCCTTGAATTCTCCGAGTATTATTTGATTAAGAAACAAATGTGATCTGAAAGTTCACGAGTAAGCACAAGATACATTAATACTTGTGTATATTTAGTTAAGTTGTGATAACAATCAGTTACTATTATACCACCTACGCATGAGATATCTGATTATATAACGTACATAACCGCAACGGTCTATAAAGTTCATTGACATCTTAATCATAGGTGTTTTATACATCCATAAAACTACGCCTGTTTTCCAAGAAGCGGTAAGTACAGCAATATTATTCACCCTCTTTTCGCCAGTAAGTTTGGTAATAAGGAGGCGAACCTATTGCCCCAGAGCCTCGTCCGTTAATCAGCAGATGCAAAACTTGCAGGTGACGTTGGATTGGGTCTCTAAGATCTTGGTGAGACCACTATGCACCCAACATATTAATCAGCCCTAAAAATCAAAATTCAAAATTTTGTAAAAACCCACGACGCATTAAGAAGTAAGTAATTGAAAAAGTACAAAATAATTTAAAAGAATATTCGGGCTGCCATCATGTCGTCATGGCATCATCAGAGGTGTTTACCCAGTGAGAGTGGGTTCAATTCAATGACATAATATTAGCGAAATGTGTTCTTAAAATTAAATAATATTTGTAAAAAATGTGTTATAAAAGTGAATTGTGTGAGTGATTGAGTATGAGTAAACACCTCTGATGATGCCATAAGTCAAAACCGGTCATAGTTTACCGAAAATAAAAATCATGTGGAATTTTTTTTCAAAAATGTAAGACGTCATCTCCTTAGACACTCCTTGTTATAATATAAATCCTCTTTCACGCATTCCATCCATGTTATTGGACCTACCTACCTGCCTGCTTCGGTGGCATGGTCGGTAGTGCATCGGCTTTCCACTCCGGAGTCTCGGGTTCGATTCCCGGGTTGAATGAGATATTTGTGTGATCCACAAATGTTTGTTTCTAAGTTTGAGTGTTTTATATTTAGAAATATATAAGTATGTTTATTAGTTGTCTAGATCCCATAGCACAAGCTTATAGCTTCGTTTGGGCTAGATGATGTTCTGTGAGAATGTCCAAAAATATTTTTTTTACCCTAAAGCCTATTATAATATTATTAGATGTAGTATCTAATAATAGTATAGATACATAATACGAATAGAAATACGTGTGTCTATTTGTATGAAGCAATAATGCAATCAACCTAGATTCAAAACGTCTAAAATCGTGAGCTGTATTACAAAGTTCACGGTTTAAGTAAGTACACTGCCCTTGTACTCGTATAACTATTCACTTGACCTCGATATCTAAGTAATTCTAATAGTTATTTTTTGACGCTAACAATATTAAATAAATATCGAATACCCGCGACTCCAACCGTATACAGCAGTTGTATGGTTCCCAATTCCCCAGGGAATACATTCCCGGGATAAAAATAGCCTATGTTACACCTTATTACATCAGCTATGTTTTAGTAAAAGTCCCGTTAAAATCGGTTCAGCCATTTCAGAGATTAGCTTGAACAAACAGCCAGACAAAAAAAAATTGCGTTTTTTAGTAATTCGGTACCGGGTATAGTATCAATACCTAACAATATTATAAAGCTGAAGAGTTTATTTGTTTTGTTGAACGCGCTAATCTCAGTAAGTAGATACTAGTCCAAATTAAAAAAAAAATATTTTTCTGTTGTCCATAGTCAAATGACTATGGACAACAGAAAAATATTTTTATTCGGTAAGGGTTTATAATAATAATAATAATTATAATAATGGCAACTCTGGACATCTGTACATACGTCATTTTCATCAATAAAATATTTTAATATTTTTATCTCAAATATCTTCCTCAATTTTTAAAATTCTTACTGATTTCTAAATTATATCACCAAAAAATCCATAAATATTATATTTCACAATTTATTACAAGAATACCAAAGTCTGCAAATATGAAGCGAAGTTTTGACAAACGTCAACTATCAAAATATCAGAATGTTACGAGAAAATAAATTTTATGAATGATTATGGATAGCGATGATAACAAGAGCCAGGAGTAAAAATGCACAGATAACACCCCCGGACTCATCACTTAGCTCCGCCTCGCAAGCGCTGGACCGCACTCCTGCGACACAAGTGCTTGCTGAGGCGTCGAGTTCATCGTCAAGTGATGAGTATTTTTCCCCGCCGACGTCGCCAACACCTGTACGCCGGCGAGGGAGAGGCCGGCCGCCGAGCAGTTTGGGGCCCCGAAGCCTACCAGCTTCGAGTAGGGTCCCCACTACCGGTGGTATTGTGCACCGCATGCGATGGACTTCATCCATCAATGAAAACGTCATGCGGGCATATTATGAGGCTACAGAAGGGGAAACCAACCTGACTGCGTACCGTTCAAGGATGCTTCCTTTGTTTCAGGCTCTTGAACCAACAATGACCGTTGCCGTCCAGCGACTATCGGATCAAGTGCGGGCTATCCAACGATGCAAGTTGTTGGATCAACCTGTGCTTGATCGACTACGCCTGGAAGTGTTATCTACTCGACCAGCTCCAGCGTCAACGAGAGCACCGTCACCTGCTACACACACGGTTGCAACTAGTGCCACTTTAGTTGATACCGTGCTCGACGTGGGAGATGATACGAGTGATATATCTGTCCAGGTAAGCGAGCAATTAAGGAGTACTTTAGAGGATGTGATCTCTCAATATAGGTTTGCACCTAATTCTAGACCACGGCTACCACGCTTACCCATGCATAGACGAAATCTGGCGTTGATGGGAGCCCTGAATGCGTTGCTAGCTCCGTACTTACGGACTAGCAATGATTTGCTCGATACCCACTCGATTCTTTACTGTGGAGCTATTACCGCTTGTCGTGTTGCACGCGTTAAATTCCCTGAATTTAACCGTGCACCACGATCGGGTGGTGTGCCCGTATGGCAGGCAAGAATCGAGCGTCGTATCGGCACATTTAGGACTCTCATTGCGAAGCTTATCTGTTTTAGCCGGGGAAATAGTCGTCCCCGGGTCATGCGTTTCGTGAGTCAGGCATTCGCTGGGACCGGTATTCGTCCCCAGCAATACTTAACCAATGTCACGGAACGTATTGACTTTCTGAAACAGAAAGTGTATGCATGGGCAAGCCGTATCCGTCGTTATAGAGAGCGTGTAAATAGATACTGGCAGAATCGCATCTTCCAAAGTGACCAAAGGAAGGTGTACCGAGAGTGGGAGGGAACTGGACAACGTTTGAGCGACGGACAACTGCCAGATGCTCACACCATGAATCAATTTTGGCGTGACATATGGTCGGTGCTCGTCGAACATTCGGAGGGCGACTGGATCCGTGTCGTCGAGCGTGAATGCAGTATCATCGAACCCATGGAGTCTATTACCATAGACTCCGAAGATGTTAGTTGTGCAATTCGTAAGGCCCCGAACTGGAAAAGTCCTGGGCCGGATGGATTGCACAACTTTTGGATAAAGTGGGTTCAGAGCTCGCATGAACGCTTGGCAACACAGTATCAAGAAGCCCTCGAGTCTGGTTCCTTACCCGCTTTTATGACCACTGGCATCACCTTCCTGCTCCATAAATCAGGTAGTACCACGGAACCGAAAAACTATAGACCTATCACTTGCTTACCTACCATCTACAAGCTCCTTACATCCATTCTGAGAAGTAAATTAAATTCACACATAATGTCTAACAATATTTTAGTTAACGCTCAGAATGGATGTAGGGCTGGGTCACGTGGTACTAAGGAGCTACTCCTTATTGACATGGCCATTAGCCAACAGGTCAAGCGGAGTAGGGGCGCCCTCTCTACTGCCTGGATTGACTACAAGAAGGCCTATGATTCGGTGCCTCATTCATGGCTGAGGAGGATTTTAGAGTTGTATAAAATTAATCCGACTCTTAAATCCTTCTTAGTCTCGTGTATGGGGCAGTGGACCACAGTCCTTCGTCAACCAGGTAGTGGTGGGTACGCCTCTGATTCGCATGACTTGATAAGGATTGAGCGTGGTATATTCCAGGGCGACAGTTTGAGTCCATTGTGGTTTTGTTTAGCACTGAATCCACTTAGCACATTGCTGAAGGATTCAGGGCTAGGCTATCGGTTTCGTAGAGGGGGTGAGGTTATTTCTTACCTGATGTATATGGATGACCTCAAACTATTCACACCGAAGCACCAAGATTTAGTGACATTATTAAAAACTACGGAAGTTTTTAGTAATGCCATTAAGATGGAGTTCGGTGTTGATAAGTGTGCGGTTATGCATGTACAGCGGGGGAAGGTTGTAAATTCACCGAATCTACAACTTTCTGAGATAATAACTCTCAGATCTCTCACCGAGACCGAAACATACAAATACCTAGGTATGTCAGAGTCATTGGGTATAGCGGTAGAGGATATTAAGAAATCGGTGAAAGAACGTTTTTTTGGCCGCCTGACAAAAGTTCTTAACAGTTCTTTGTCCGGTGGTAACAAAATGCGGGCTTTCAACGGTTGGGTGATACCTTTATTGTTGTACTCCTTTGGCATACTTAGGTGGACTCAAACGGAACTAGACGCCCTGGATAGGCGAGTCCGTCAACAACTGACATTGCATCGAATGTTACACCCACGATCGTCTGTCATGAGACTGTACATTCCACGGAAGTGGGGGGGTCGAGGCTTTTTGAATGCCAAGAACCTCCACAACCGTGAAGTGTGCAGTCTCAGGGATTACTTCCTACAGAATGGATGTGACATTCATTGCGATGTTGTGAAAGTTGACAAGGGCCTTACACCTCTTTCCTTGGCTAACGAGAACTGGCGTAAACCAAAGGTGTTAAGTACTGAAGACCGTAAGGACGTATGGAAGAGCAAGGAGCTACACGGGCGGTTCTACCGAGTCTTAACAGGACTCGATGTAGACCTACTCGCATCGGTGAACTGGCTGCGTTTTGGGGACCTCTTTGGGGAAACTGAAGGTTTTGCCTGTGCAATTGCAGATGAGGTTATCAAGACGAACAACTATCGGAAATACATCATGAAGGACGGTACGGTCGACATTTGTCGAGCATGCCACCGTCCTGGTGAATCACTTCGCCATATTATTTCCGGTTGTTCGTATCTTGCTAACACCGAGTACTTGCATAGGCACAATCAAGTAGCCAGGATCATCCACCAGCAACTTGCTCTTCAATATGACCTTATTGAGTCTGAAGTACCGTACTATAAGTACACACCAGTGCCAGTTCTTGAGAATGGTCGTGCATTGCTCTACTGGGACCGATCAATCATCACGGACAGGACTATTGTTGCCAATAGGCCCGATATCGTGTTGGTTGATCGGACCCAGCGTCGGGCAGTGCTCGTCGATGTCGCCGTCCCGCATGACGAGAATCTTGTTAAGGCAGAGAAGGACAAACTTAGTAAGTACCTTGATCTGTCCTTCGAGATAACCGCCATGTGGAACGTAGACTCGACGATCATTGTCCCGATGGTCGTTTCGGCAAACGGACTAATAGCTAAGAGTTTCGATCAACACCTCAAGAGACTCTCGTTAGATTGTTGGATCAAGAGTCAGATTCAGAAGGCTGTTATCCTCGACACGTGCCGTATTGTTAGGAGGTTTCTCAGTCTGTAGCCTCCACCGCCGGTAGTTTGGGTCCTACTCCGCTACTGGTGGGACACTATTTTTTATATTTTTAAATGTATTTGTGTTTTTTATAAATCTATTTAAAAATGTATAAAATAAGAATGTTATTGAATAAACGAAATAATAATTATTATTAATTCTGGCAACTCTGAACATCTCATACATCATTTTCATTCTTAAAATATTTTAATATTTTTATTTACATATTATTGCCTAAATTTATACAATTACTTCAGATACCAAATTAATATAAGCAAAAAGTCAATAAATAAAGGATTTTATACTATTTTATAACAATAAACAAAGTCTACAAAATTAACATAGAAGATTTGACACATGTCATATGAATACCTACGAAAATATCAACAATATTATGGCTAAATTCAAAATGAAGTGATTGAGATGCAAACAAGAGCCAGAAGCAGAAATGCGCAACTAACACCCCCGGACTCGTCACTAAACTCCGCCTCGCAGGCACCGGACCGCACATCGCCGACACAGGTGCTCGCTGAGGCGTCGAGCTCTTCAAGTGACGAGTATTTCTCTCCACCGACGTCGCCAACACCTGTACGCCGGCGAGGGAGAGGCCGGCCGCCGAGCAGTTTGGGGCCCCGAAGCCTACCAGCTTCGAGTAGGGTCCCCACTACCGGTGGTATTGTGCACCGCATACGATGGACTTCATCCATCAATGAAAACGTCATGCGGGCATATTATGAGGCCACAGATGGGGAAACCAACCTGACTGCGTACCGTTCAAGGATGCTTCCTTTGTTTCAGGGTCTTGAACCAACAATGACCGTTGCCGTCCAACGGCTATCGGATCAAGTGCGGGCTATCCAACGATGTAAGTTGTTGGATCAATCTGTGCTTGATCGACTACGCCTGGAAGTATTATCTACTCGTACAGCTCCAGTGTCAACGAGAGCACCGTCACCTGTGACACAGACGGTTGCTACAAGTGTGACGTTAGCGACGCCCGCACCCGACGCGGGAAATGATACGAGTGATACATCTATCCAGGTAAGCGAGCAATTGAGGAGTACTTTGGAAGATGTGATCTCGCAGTATAGGGTTATACCTAATTCTAGACCGCGGCTACCACGCTTGCCAATGCATAAACGAAATCTGGCGTTGATGGGAGCCCTGAATGCATTGCTAGAGCCGTACTTACGGACTAGCAGTGATTTGCTTGATACTCACTCGATTCTTTACTGTGGAGCCATTGCCGCTTGTCGTGTTGCACGCGTTAAATTCCCCGAAGCTAACCGTGCACCACGACTGGATGGTGTTCCCGTATGGCAGGCAAGAATCGAGCGACGTATCGGCACATTTAGGACTCTCATTGCAAAGCTTATCTCTTTCAGCCGAGGAAATAGTCGTCCCCGGGTCATGCGTTTCGTGACTCAGGCATTTGCTGAGACCGGTATTCGTCCCCAGCAATACTTAGCCAATGTCACGGAACGTATTGACTTTCTGAAACAGAAAGTGTATGCAAGGGCAAGCCGTATCCGTCGTTATAGAGAGCGTGTAAATAGATACTGGCAGAATCGCATCTTCCAAAGTGACCAAAGGAAGGTGTACCGAGAGTGGGAGGGAACTGGACAACGTTTGAACGACGGACAACTGCCAGATGCTCACGCCATGAATCAATTTTGGCGTGACTTGTGGTCGGTGCCCGTCGAACATTCGGAGGGCGACTGGATCCGTGTCGTCGAGCGTGAATGCAGTATCATCGAACCCATGGAATCTATTACCATAGACTCCGAAGACGTTAGTTGTGCAATGCGTACGGCCCCGAACTGCAAAAGTCCTGGGCCGGATGGATTGCACAACTTTTGGATAAAGTGGGTTCAGAGCTCGCATGAACGCTTGGCAACACAGTATCAAGAAGCCCTTGAGTCTGGTTCCTTACCCGCTTTCATGACCACTGGCATCACCTTCCTGCTCCATAAATCAGGTAGGACCACGGAACCTAAAAACTATAGACCCATCACTTGCTTACCTACCATCTACAAGCTCCTTACATCTATTCTGAGAAGTAAAATAAACTCGCACATAGTATCTAATAATATCTTAGATAACGCTCAGAATGGATGTAGGGCTGGGTCTCGTGGTACTAAGGAGCTACTCCTCATTGATATGGCCATTAGCCAACAAGTCAAGCGGAGTAGGGGCGCCCTCTCTACTGCCTGGATTGACTACAAGAAGGCCTATGATTCGGTGCCTCATTCATGGCTGAGGAGGATTTTAGAGTTGTATAAAATTAATCCGACTCTTAAATCCTTCTTAGTCTCGTGTATGGGACAGTGGACCACAGTCCTTCGTCAACCAGGTAGTGGTGGGCACGCCTCTGACCCGCAAGGTTGATAAGGATCGAGCGTGGTATATTCCAGGGCGACAGTTTGAGTCCATTGTGGTTTTGTTTAGCACTGAATCCACTTAGCACATTGCTGAAGGATTCAGGGCTAGGCTATCGGTTTCGTAGAGGGGGTGAGGTTCTATCTCACCTGATGTACATGGATGACCTCAAACTGTTCACACTGAAGCACCAAGATTTAGTGACATTATTAAAAACTACGGAAGTTTTTAGTAATGCCATTAAGATGGAGTTCGGTGTTGATAAGTGTGCGGTTATGCATGTACAACGGGGGAAGGTTGTAAATTCACCGAATTTACAACTTTCTGAGATAATAACTCTCAGATCTCTCTCCGAGCCCGAAACATACAAATACCTAGGTATGTCAGAGTCATTGGGTGTAGCGGTAGAGGATATCAAGAAATCGGTGAAAGAACGTTTTTTTGGCCGCCTGACAAAAGTTCTTAACAGTTCTTTGTCCGGTGGTAACAAAATGCGGGCTTTCAATGGTTGGGTGATACCTTTATTGTTATACTCCTTTGGCATACTTAGGTGGACTCAAACGGAACTAGACGCCCTGGATAGGCGAGTCCGTCAACAACTCACATTGCATCGAATGTTACACCCACGATCATCTGTCATGAGACTGTACATTCCACGGAAGTGGGGGGGTCGGGGATTTTTGAATGCCAAGAACCTCCACAACCGTGAAGTGTGCAGTCTGAGAGATTACTTTCTACAGAACGGGTGTGACATTCATTGCGATGTCGTGATGGTTGACAAGGGCCTGACACCTCTTTCCTTGGCTAACGAGAACTGGCGTAAACCAAAGGTACTAGGTACTGAAGACCGTAGGGACGTATGGAAGAGTAAGGAGCTACACGGGCGGTTCTACCGGGTCTTAACAGGACCCGACGTAGACCTGCTCGCATCGGTGAACTGGCTGCGTTTTGGGGACCTCTTTGGGGAAACTGAAGGTTTTGCCTGTGCAATTGCAGATGAGGTTATCAAGACGAACAACTATCGGAAATACATCATGAAGGACGGTACGGTCGACATTTGTCGAGCATGCCACCGTCCTGGTGAATCACTTCGCCATATTATTTCCGGTTGTTCGTATCTTGCTAACACCGAGTACTTGCATAGGCACAATCAAGTAGCCAAGATCATCCACCAGCAACTTGCTCTTCAATATGGCCTTATTGAGTTTGAAGTACCGTACTATAAGTACACACCAGTGCCAGTTCTTGAGAATGGTCGTGCATTGCTCTACTGGGACCGATCAATCATCACGGACAGGACTATTGTTGCCAATAGGCCCGATATCGTGTTGGTTGATCGGACCCAGCGTCGGGCAGTGCTCGTCGATATCGCCGTCCCGCATGACGAGAATCTCGTGAAGGCAGAGAAGGACAAACTTAGTAAGTACCTCGATCTGTCCTTCGAGATAACCGCCATGTGGGACGTAGACTCGACGATCATTGTCCCGGTGGTCGTTTCGGCAAACGGATTAATAGCGAAGAGTCTCGATCAACATCTCAAGAGACTCTCGTTAGATTGTTGGATCAAGAGTCAGATTCAGAAGGCTATTATCCTCGACACGTACCGTATTGTTAGGAGGTTTCTTAGTCTGTAGCCTCCACCGCCGGTAGTTTGGGTCCTACTCCGCTACTGGTGGGTCACTATTTTTTATATTTTTAAATGTATTTGTTTCTTTTTTTTATAAATGTATTTAAAAATGTATAAAATAAGAATGTAAAGGAATAAACGAAATAATAATAAATTTATATCGTAATAATAATTGTACAATAAAATTTTAAATAGAATCTTAATTTTAATTGTGCGCTATTACATCATAGTTAGTGCATTAGTAGCTTAAGTATGTAGGTATAATAATACCTATTTACATTTATATGTTTCTAGATGTTTTATAAATAGGTAGTCTTATAAACGTAATTTCGCACCTGAACTAGGTAGTCCTGTATTTCAGGCGCCAATTGCAGCTAAGTAAATTATATAACATTACAGAAAAACAATTACGTAACATTATATGATTAGGTTATTCATAATATTATATAATAAGAGCTAGTACAATACCAAAGTGGCTCAATATTAATAACTATATTAGATATGTCTTAATTATTCAAGTTATCACTATTTATTTTAATACAGATATTAACTCCTCTGTGTCATCGTAGGACATCCCTTGGAGGGCATTCTTTAGTACTTGCTTACAACGAGAATAATTAAGAGGATAAATATTTGCTGTAGCGTTTATCCTATTGTACAGAAGTGGTCCTAAGAACAAGTAAAATTTGCCTGTGTATTCGCGTTTTATCGCAGTTCTTTCAGTGCAAACAATATCTTTCCGTCTTTTGTAGGAAACTTGAGTGCTGTAGGGAAGTGATGCGTGCTGTTTTAGTACTGTACTGAGTATGAATAGCTGACGGACTGTTAATACTTCACAAGATTTGTATAGGAGGTTAGTGGGAAATAGGAAAGGGCGGAACGTTGATACCTTAAGGATTGCCCTCTGAGCTCGCTCGACGGGTAAAAGCAAGGTCTTGCCTGCTCCTCCCCATGACGTTATGCAATATGTTATTATTGATTGACAAAGTGCATAGTAGACTTGTTTAATCACCTTTGAGTCACCTATATATCTTATTTTTTTGAAGACAAATATCAGCTTGCGCATTCGCTTAATTAGTGCTTCGCTATGTTTTTAAAACGAAAGCGTCTCATCTATTATAATACCCAGGTATTTTATAGTATCTGTTATGGCTATAACTGGGCAAGTGCACGTGTTATCTTTATTATCAGGTTCCCTACAATAGTGAGCGTACAGTGAGGGGTTGGGCTGGGTTGTATTCGGTCTCTTGCGCATCGAGAATGAAATATATTTGGTTTTATCTGCATTTAATGTAAGTAAATTGTATTGGTTTCCATTGCGTGCGCTGCTTAAACGACTAGAGTAATGCAAAATTGCAGTCAAATTTAGGTCATCCTTTTTTTAAGTCGGTTAAAAAGTATTCCAATACAGACCACAGGTACCACAATAACCAGAGGCGCTCGGCAATCTAGAGGCGCTCGTCAAAGGACGTAGGAGCGGAATTAAGAAAAAAGACAATAAAGTAAATAAAAACCAAACAGCCATCAAAACCAAACAACATCTAAATAACGCTGTTTCTAAATTTACAACTCACTAATGACTAAACTCAAAATTATTCCAAAGAACTTAGCGAAGACCTTCAACATAACCAACTGTACTAACATCTGTGACACTGGAAATGTACAACATTATTGTCAATATTATTGAAGCTCTTGGAATCTTAAACCTTACACATATAAAATTAGTTTTGAAATTCAAATGCAATCGTATACCTACTTCTATAGAGCTGTTAAAGAGTATACCTTAAATAGTTAGTGGTACGAATGTGTGTGTGTGGGTAGTGTGTTTGTATATTGTAGAATCAGAAGTTATAATGATATTTGTTAAATCTGTTATTTGATGATGATAACATTGCTTTGGAATGTTTTTATTTAAAATGTCATTAATTCCCATTTGTAATACATTTGGCTTTTTTTTTTAAATTCCGCGAGAACGCGTCCGCTCCCATGTCCATTGCTGCGGGCGTCTCCGGTAACCCCGGAAGGTATTTCCAGTGGCTTATTCATTTGGCTGTTCATCTGTTAACTTTATAAGTTATAATATAGACTAAGAGCTGCGGTCGCTGCCGTGGTACTGCGCTGCAGCATGCAATTGAGCGAAGCGACTATTTCTATTAAGGCATTTATCAATCTATAAGGAGCAGGTTTTGTTCGAGACCGAATTTTGATTTAGGACCCTCAAAAAAAGTTATTGACATATTTTTGGTCAATAATTTTTTTGAGGGTCCTAAATCAAAATTCGGTCTCGAACAAAACCTGCTCCTGAGAAAGCTTGATTTTTGAGTGAAAAAATCATGAAAATCGGATGTTGACATATTTTTGATCAAAACATTTTTTTGAGGGTCCTAAATCAAAATTCGGTCTCGAACAAAACCTGCCCCTGAGAATGCTTGATTTTTGAGTGAAAAAATCATGAAAATAGGTTGTTGACATATTTTTGGTCAATAACTTTTTTTGAGGGTCCTAAATCAAAATTCGGTCTCGAACAAAACCTGCTCCTGAGAATGCTTGATTTTTGAGTGAAAAAATCATGAAAATCGGTTGTTGACATATTTTTGGTCAATAACTTTTTTTGAGGGTCCTAAATCAAAATTCAGTCTCGAACAAAACCTGCTCCTGAGAATGCTTGATTTTTGAGTAAAAAAATCATGAAAATCGGTTGTTGACATATTTCTGGTCAATAACTTTTTTTGAGGGTCCTAAATCAAAATTCGGTCTCGAACAAAACCTGCTCCTGAGAATGCTTGATTTTTGAGTAAAAAAATTATGAAAATCGGTTGTTGACATATTTTTGATCAAAAAATTTTTTTGAGGGTCCTAAATCAAAATTCGATCTCGAACAAAACCTGCCCCTGAGAATGCTTGATTTTTGAGTGAAAAAATCATGAAAATCGGTTGTTGACATATTTTTGGTGAATAACTTTTTTGAGGGTCCTAAATCAAAATTTGGTCTCGAACAAAACCTGCTCCTGAGAATGCTTGATTTTTGAGTGAAAAAATCATGAAAATCGGTTGGGTAGTTGTCGAGAAACAATTTTACATCGAGTTGCATTGAAGTCACCTGAAAGATTTTATTGAGCGGAGCGAAGCGAAGCTCTATCTTAGACGACAAGTGTAAATCGTTTGTGTGCCAACTCCTCCGAAACGGCTCGACCGCTTTTGACCAAATTTGGCATGCTGGTCGACATCATACCCGGGAGTGCATATCTCTGAATTCATGAAAATAGAGCGTAAAAAAAATTAAGAAACTTTGCTCCGCTCAACATTTGCAATTAGTAGCATGCATTGCATTTCTAGTTATATAAAATCAATACATCAATATATTTATAATAAAATTGTAAGTGGTCGATGTCTGTACATCGAAGATATAATAGAGAAACTGTTGTAGGGGGGCTTTATGAACGCAGTAGTACCCAAAAAAATGTTTTTAGAATTTTTGTCTGTTTGTCTGTGTCTGTTTGTCTGAATGTTTGAACACGCTAATCTCAGAAACGCTTAACCGATTTGAATGCGGTTTTTAGTAATGCGTTGTGGTTTATTCAACTTAACATTTAAGGTTTCTATTATTTCAATCGGTTCATAAATAAAAAAGTTATGTCGATCTAAAGTAACACGCAGGTGGAGCTGCGGGCAACAGCTATACATAATAAAGCAGTAACTGGTGATCAAGAAAACTATAACACGCAGGCGGAGCTGCAGGCAACAGCTAGTTTAAAATATTGTTGCTAAACGTACAAATTTTATGAGTTTCGAATACCTCTCTCGACAGTCTAGTCGACTAGTCGTAAAAATAGCCAGATTGAATTTGGAAAGGAAATCAAATAAAACCCAATGAGCAGAAAGCCTCAAACGGCGCAAATATTCGAAATAAACAAGAGATTACATAATTGAGCCGTTTGGGGTAGAAACGCTGAGACATTGGGGTCCGAGTGCTCGTGGCCTATTCAAAAATTATCTAAACTCATGATCGACGCTTCTCAAGATCAGAAGGCTGATTTGGCACAAAGAATAAGCATTGCGATACACCGTGGTAATGCTGCCAGCCTTCTTGGAACATTGCCAGTCGGCGACGAAGCGGAGGAGTTCTTTGACGAATGTTAGAATTTAGATGTAATTTTCGTAGGTATAATGAGTATAGGTAATGTACATATTTAATATGTAGTGAATTGTATTGTTTTATTATGTTAATAATATTTATTTACAATATACATCATTATATACCAAAAATATTTACATTACAAAATATCGTTTAAAAAATCCTCCGCGTCATTGCTGACTGGGAAGGTTCCCAGAATGCTGGCTGTGTTGCCACGTTGGATTGCGATACTTATTTTTTGGGCCAGAAAATAGCCAGCCTTTTCCTGGAACCTGGTCCTGAGAAGCAACGATTAAGCGTTTAGCAATGTCTCTATAAAGGCGGCGAGCACTCGGACCCCATGACCCCAGTGTCTCAACCCCAAACGGCTCAAATATGTAATCACCTGCTAGGTTAGCATATTTACGCCGTTTGAGGCCTTCAGCCGATGCAGCAGCAGCGCCGGCACATCCGGATGGGCTTGGAAGGTGTGAAGGTGCTAAGGTGTCAACGCATGTAGCGTCCCACACCAAAGGCCTTCCCATCTTCCACGGTAGCAACAATTCTTATTGTACATACATTCATCTCTATTAAAACCCTAACCTATAAGAGAACACTATTCCTGACAATAAGTAGAGCCGCGCGAGAGTTCGCTGTCATACAAATAAAATTTAAAACATGTTACATCCAATTATGTTAGCAACTGGTCCAAAAATATACACAAAGCAAATTGTAAAAGAGCATCAAATTATTCATCAACAAAAGAAAAATGAGATCGTTACTGAATCAGCACAGTAATATTCAATTAGGCTTTCAGACTTTATAATTTGTTTTTCAACTAAATGTATATTTACTTCTGAGAAAAGGTGTTCGTTAATTTTATAGGGTACCGTATCTTTAGGTCTCTTTGTTTGCAAGACCACGTAATAACTAGGTACGTCATCCAGTACAAAGTATATACATATATTCGGAAATTGATGTAATAAGATGATATTTTAATTTACTTGTATTTTGAACTTTCTAACATTTTATGATGTACTTGATAATAATATGGTAAGATTATGTATCTGTGAATCTATAAACTGCTGTAACATCTGATGTAACCCAGGTATGCAATGATTTATAAATAAATAAATAAATAAAAAGTAAATAAATTAAAAAACATACTTCTTTTAACGGACTTCTAAAAGGAGGAGGTCCTCCAATCGACTGTTTCTTTTGTTAGCTTATATAATTTTTCTATTGGATGAGCTCACTTTGTTTTTTTTAATTGACCTTGTGGTCCCATTTCAATTTGGTTCCATTCCGACAATTATTTGGTCCCATTTCGGTAATTTGAAGTCAGTTGCTGTGTCAATTTTTGACGTGTATTTTTGTGTCTAAGCTTGAAGTGTGAAATTTGAAAATCGGTGAAAATCAGTCGAAAGATATGAATTAGGAAACCTTCTCCTTATTTGAAGTGATTTAAAGTGACATGCTAAGTAATTATTAAATAATTCTCATTTTATTATTTTTAGACAATAAGACGTGTCATTATAACCTCTTGGCAAAGAATTTAGCATATCATCGACCATGAAAACCAACCTTTCTCCTCAATACTTGGTGCATTTCAGTTTGAATTCCTTTAACTGACATAATAACTGACAATATTTCAGGTCCCAGGTTCGATTCCGGGTCGAATCAAATTATTTGTGTGATCCACAAATGTTTGTTTCGGAGTTTGTTATTTTCTATGTATAATATGTCAGCCGGGCGCCATTGGAAATACGTTCTGCTTGTAACCAGAGACAACGGACGTTAGAGCGGCCGCACCCTTGGTCGCGGAACTAAGAAAAAAAAAATTTATAATATGTATGTATTTAGAAATATATAAGTATGTTTATCAGTTGTCTAGATACCATAGCACAAGCTTATATTAGCTTAATTTGGGCTAGATCACGTTGTGTAAGTGTCCAAAATATTTATTAATTAATTTATACCTCAAAGTTAATTATTTAACTGACTGTGTAGATGTAACCTAAAGTTGGAGAGTTCAATAATAAACACCTAATAAATATCTATCCATTGATTGATTACTTGATTGATAGACCGTTGACCTTCAACGAAGGTCAATGTTGATGCGACCACATATAGTATAACATGAAAGGTAAAGGTCAATATTCTTATTTTTTAGTTGGATCAGTGATATTGTTTATTTTTAACATACATTATTTATATAATATAATCATCCCTGTTTCCCAGAAGGTGTATGTAGTGGAATATACGGCCACTTTCGTAACTAATTTAGCGAGTCCCACGTAATAACTGCTTCGGTGGCGTGGCCGGTACCGTATTGGCTTTCGAATCCTGAGTCTCGGGTTCGATCCCCGGGTCGAATCAAATATTTATGTTATCCTCAAATGTTTTTTAGGAGTTTGGGTGTTTTCTATATATAATAATTCTATATATAGTATTTAATAGTATTATAAGTATGTCTATCAGTTGTCTAGACTCTAGATCCCATATCACTAGTTTCGGCTAGATGACATTGTGTTAGATTGTCCAAAAATATTTATTTATTTAATAAGTGACGAACATATTGCCAATAACTGGCTACTTTTATGTTTGCTAAAACCGCGTATGTTGATCAGCAGGTCCCACTTGTAGGTTAAGTGGGCTTAAGGGAACCAAACCCTTTTAGATCGCCTGGAGTCCACCGGCAGATATCGTCCTGTCCGGTCTTGAATTTGTAGCGAACTTCAATCTTTAATATTTAAGGTCTTAGACCAGTGGTGTCTTGGACAGTTGGTAGAACGTTCCTTCTGGAAAGGGAACAGTCGCTGGTTCGAGTCATCAGTCTATTGGGTGCTTCTGCTTTCTTCTAAGAGGTCTACTCTTAAAACTTGGCCAGACCTAATTATCATAAAATTTCAGCTTTATCAGTTACTTTTTCATTTTCGTTTGGTAGAAATATAGGATCATCAGTCACACAATTATACATTACAGGTTTTTGCGCATCTTTAAGGTAACGCTCTGCTTAATTTAATACGTTCGAGACTGTCAAGCTTACCCCGTCAATAGTCCAAGATGAGCACAGATCAAAAAGACCTGTCGTCTTAAAAAGATGAAGGCTACTAAAGTAAGAAGAAAGGCTACTATAATGTTGACGAATATCTTAATGATAAAAATACATGGTCACCCTAATCTTCTGTTGTTAGCCACTCGTACAGTCTATATATAAAAATGAATCCCTATTTCCCTTGGTCACGACATCACGCGTGAACGGCTGGGTTTGAATTTGGGTCTTAAAATATTCGTGGAGGTTCAGGGAAGGTTCATAAGCAAAATTTAAGGTGGTACAAAGTTCGCCGGGACCACTAGTACAATATAAAATGTAACACAATGTAAACAAAACAATATTAAAAAAGAAAATGGATAATCTACCTGAGTTTCTTGCTGGTATCTTCTCAGCAGAACCAACTTACCGAACCAGCGAAAGAATCATTTTCAAATGGTTTTTTATGTACTTAATTTAGTATTTTTATAATATTGCTTGACATAAAATTGTAAAATTTTGACATTCATACGAGTATATTATGTGCTCTTTATGTGCCTAAACTGAATACACGAAATTGATTCTTTTTTAAAAGCATACGTAATAATCAGAATCATTTCTTTGCAAGTCGAACTCACTCACTCCAATAAATATGAATAATAATTTGTTGCTAAATTAATTAAAACATTTTTTTTATTACTTTAGTTTTTTAACTTAAAGTTGTTTTGTATATTTATTGTAAGAAGCTTTTATGATGAAGACGTTGGCGGTTTTAATGACCAGTATACAGTGATGACGGTTTTATACTAACCCATTAAGTAGGTATATAATAAAGGTATAATAAAGTTAGCTATTTCAAATGGTTATTTATGTATTTTATTTAGTATTTTTATAATATAACGGTCTAACTACAGAACTTCGATATCGCCCATGGGTTGTGGAGGTCAGATGGCAGTCGCTTCACGGAAAATATCGAAGTTCAGCCGAATCGCAGTTAGACTGGAAAGCCGACCCTAACTGAGTTGGGAAAAGGCTCGATGAATGATGATGAAAGTTAGCTATTTCACTACCGTTTTATTTATTTTATTTTGGTTTATTCAGAGGCTCGAGCACGAACAACTTGCGAAAAAGTATTCGTATCGTCATCGACAAACAATTGTATGACATTTGTACAGCGCCCCTTTCGTGCGTGAAAGTAACTAATTTTAGTAGCACGAGCGATTTTAAATTACTTTCGTATCGCAACCGTAGCGTCACACGTTCGTTACGTGACACTTTATAAAGAAACTTGGGAGCACGAATTTAATTTTGGCGTACGGTAATGTAAATTTCGAAGGCTGGCTATCGAGCTATACGAATCTTTATTCACGTAAGTTTAGCCGGTGAGAAAACATTCGAAATGGTACCTACATGTACCATCTCCATCTCCATCTACTGTAGTTAGTAATGTTTTCTATGACAAATTGTAACCTATCTAATGATTTAAATGTTATAGGTTCTTTGTGCATTATCGTTTTATGTCACTGGGTCATACCAGCGAGTAGTGGGAATGGCCAAATATTTAGGCCAAACCACAGTAAGCAAATGCGTCAAGGAAGTGACCGAGGCTCTTATCACCCCAATATAGAGAAGAAATATAAAGCAATATAGAGAAGAAATCCCCTTTCCTTCCCCTACCCTCTCTTCAGAATGCATTATTACCAATGAAGGACAATCTTGACATCCTTGGCATAGACGTTCGTCGAGAGCTCAATAAATAATAAAAACTACATCGAAAGATGTATAGGGCTAGCTTCGCGGGAACTAGGAATACCGAATAAGGTAAAGCGATTCTTTACAACGCACCCACCGCAATTGTTTCGCCTCTAAACGAAGCATTATCAAGACTGTCTCAGAGAGAACAGCTGTTCTCTCTGTTGTCGACGTTTTGTTGTCTTTTTAATCCTGCGAAAAATAGTGCTATTAAGAAATTTAAAATAAGTTTAAAACGTTTTTTTTTTAATATTTTACTTACCATTGCTTTAACTATATACATGTAAAAAGTAATATAAAAACTATCACTGTTAATAAAAACTGTAACTAGAAATATAAAAATATAATAATAACTATGTACCTAATCTTTTATTATATACCTAGAAATAACTTCCATAGCCTCTTTCATAAACTCCAGGCCTCGAGGGCCGCCAGAGGGCTTCGACAAATCACCATTTCTGGAATTTCCATAGCTCTTTACATTAATATTTTAGTAAACTGAGTAATGCAAGTAACTTTTTATTGACACTCACACTTTCATGAACTTCACCATCATTACTTATTGTAAATGGCTGGTTCTCATGATTGTTTTCTCAATAAACTCCTTTTAAACACTTTCCACAAAATGCTATTTCGTTTTTACACACTTGACACTTGACCTTGACAATCAAAGACGTTCTGTCAAGTAAAGTCGCGTTGTTCAAAAACCTAATAAAATTGTATGAATAATTATTAAAATAGTATGAATATTTTTCCTAATATAGTGCACTTTACAATCTTCCATACCTTATTTCTAGCATTTTATTTGTGTTGTAATTTATTTTTGTTTTAATTGTTACTAAACAGGCAGTTTAACAAAAAATAAGAAATAGATCACTATTTAATGAAGTTTTCGAACGTATTGTTCATTCAATACGATGTGTATTTTGTTCTCTAGGGCTCGTCCCTATTCACGTTATGATGACGTCACTATGGTAATCGTATCGAGCTCTCGATAGTCTTACGTAATGCTTCGTGCTGCTACCTTTCGTAATACTTCGTTATCGTATCGTGGACTCGAAACCTAGACGCTACGAATGCGATAATTTTTCGTGCTAGAGCTACAGGACGCAATATCGTATCGTAGAATTTTTACCCGACTGCGTCAGCGAAGGTTATGTGTTTCGCGCGTATGGATGTATGTTTGTATGTTTCTTTGTTCGCTCTACAGGCTAAACGGCTGGAAGGGTTTTGATGAATGAGGTCTCAAATGAAAGGTTTTCATCTTCTGGGTGTCATATCTGGTTAAGTTCAGTCGGGTTTTTTAATCTTTAATTATTTATTACAACCAAGAATCTTCGTACCTGATAGATAATATAATTCTTGCATATCTTTAAAATGGTTTACAAGGCCTTCCCATTATTTTCTCTGTGAAATCATAGTGTAATATTCAAATTAAATTAAAAATAAATAAATCAAGTTACATTAGTTCTACGTGTGTGGCACCAATGATAGATAGTATGTCATTAAATATAATGATGATCATGCTTTCTGCCCATGTGGCTCATTAACTAACGAACTATTACGGCCTTTTTCCGGAATTTCTAATCAAGTTTTTAAACAGTATTAGCCAATTCTGTTTATACTCGTAGTACGATAGGAAAGTTACACTAATTGGTGAAACTGTAATTAATTCACTTGAGGACGAACGGGAGTCTGCTCTCGTCGTTTTATTATTATATTTTCCTGGGATGAACCCATAAATTAATTAATATTTTTGGACATTCTCACACAACGTCGTCTAGCCCAAATTAAGCTAATATAAGCTTGTGCTATGGGATCTAGACGACTTATAAACATACTTGTTTATTTCTAAATACATACATATTATTCATAGAAAATATCCAAACTCCGAAACAAACATTTGTGGATCGCACAAATAATTTGATTCGACCCGGATTCGAACCTGGGACCTCTGGAACGGCAGTTGTATACTCATACCACTGCGCCACCGAGGCAGTCTATTTGCTCTTTAACTCTATACTTACGAGTAGAGCAGTGCCTGAGGCATGGCGTCTTAGGTTCCTATTTCCCTTTTACAAAAATAAGGGTGATATTACACAATGTGCAAACTACAAAGGTACGAGGGTGGATTGAAAAGTTCGCGGCCTCAGCAAGAAAACAATATAATATATATACAAAAGTAATTTTATTTTTCCACGTAATCTCCGCTTAACTCAATGCACTTCTTCCATCTGGTTTCCAACGCCTGTATGCCTGTCATAAAAAAAGTTTCTTCAATGCCTTCAAAAAAGTCACCCACCGCAGCTTCGACCTCCTCATTTGATGAAAATTTTTGACCTCCAAGGTGTTTTTTTAGGTTTGGGAATAAATGAAAGTCTGAAGTTGCCAAATCAGGGGAATAGGCGGGATGGGGCAGTAATTCAAAGCCACAATCACGAATTTGAGCCATTGATTCAACAGACGTGTGAACGCGTGCATTATCCTGATGGAACAACACTTTCTTGCTGAGTAATCCTGGCCTTTTCTCTTTGATTGTTTCACGCAAACGACGTAAGAGGGTGCAGTAATAAGCCGAGTTTATAGTTACATCTTTTGCAAGGTAGTCCACAATGATGACACCCTTAGCATCCCAAAAAACTGACGCCATCACTTTGCCAGCTGACAAAATTGTTTTGGCTTTTTTTGGAGTCGGTTCATGAGGTTTTTTCCACTGTTTGGATTGCTGTTTTGACTCTGGGGTGTAGTGATGTACCCAAGTTTCATCCATTGTGACAAATCTTGCCAAAAAATCTTGTGGATCAGCCTCAAACATTTCCAAACAGTCGCAAGAAATCGTGAGCCGTATTCGTTTTTGATCAACTGAAAGCAATCTGGGTACCCACCGCGCAGAAACCTTAAAAAATCCAAGTTCATTGACTATGATGTTTTGTGTTCGTTCATACGAGATGCTAATAGTGTCTGCAATCTCCCTGATGGTCAATCTCCGATCTGCTAATATCAGATCACAGATTTTCCCGATGTTTTCTTCAGTCGTAGACGTCATAGGCCGGCCGGAGCGAGGGTCATCTTCAATACACTCTCGTCCGCGTTTAAATTCAGCAACCCACTTTTTCACAGCCGTATACGACGGAGCAGATTCCCCCAATGTTGTAGACATATCTTCGTGAATCTCTTTTGGAGTTAGTTTTTTTTTAAACAGGTATTTCATGACAGCACGTTGCTCAATTTTCTCCATTCTTTAAAAACGCTGCACTTAGGCTCACAAAATTCAGTCTAATTTAAATACAGATAATGCTATTGCGATAAAATTTTACAATGTGACAACCAGAGAGTAAACAAATCTAATGAGGTCAGATACATTAAAATAGTTCGAGTATTTATGTGTTAGGCCGCGAATATTTCAATCCACCCTCGTATAAAGCTGAAATCGCATACCTTGAAGATATGGGACCGGATACTTCATAGGCGCAATTTATCAATGTCTTCAATCACGGAAAACCAATTCGGATTCACAATCAGGAACAAATATATCCGTGGTAGCTTTGGAGTTGGACCTATACAGGACAAGCTTGCCGAGAGTCGTCTGCGATGGTATGGTCACGTCATGGGACGACCCGAAGATCGTGTGGTCAAAATGGCCCTCAACCTCCCAGAAAGACTAAGGGGCAGGGGCGGCCCCCCTTTCAACATGGCTATACTAGCACGGCTGGTGAAAAAGGAAGATCTGCAGGATCCTGTACCCAGGACCGCGCCACTTGGCGTCGGCTAATTAGAAGAGCCGACCCCACTTAAAGTGGGAAAAGGCTAGGACAAAGAAAAAGAAGACGGACCTATTTTATTTCAGAACCATAATTATCAAAAATGGTTGAGTCCATTACAAGGTTGTCTGTCAGAACATAATTATTACATCATTATTATTTGATGGAGAGGTCATCTTGAAAGTTGACCTGAAAAACGCCTTAAACTCTGTAAACAGGGACACCTTGCTGACACAGGCCAAATTAGAAAGCCCCAAAATTTTTAACTTTTTTTGGCAATATTATAGTCAGCCAACAAAATTAATTTATACAGACCACCTTTTGAATTCAGCTGTTGGATGTCAGCAAGGTGATCCGTTGGGACCTGTCATCTTCAGTTTGGCCATTAACCCAGTAATTCAAAAAATAAAATCAAAATTCAACATCTTGTATCGAGGAAAAAATTCAAAATTTTGATCAGGTTATTGATAGTCTATGTAATATCAGTATTCATTCAGCTTTCACTATTCTTCGTTTTTGTCTTTTCGTACCCAAATTTACACATGCCCTCCGTTCAGGACAATTTTGGAAAAATGTAGAAATTTTAGGCAGACTAGACAACTTCCCGTTCGCTTGGGCAGGCTAGGTATTCGTAAAGTCACAGATGTCAGTCTGCCAGCATTTCTGTCGTCGGTCCATAGCACCGAAGAATTAGTTAGGAAAATTTTGTCAAATACACTGATTGTTTCCGAGGTTCGATGCAAGACCGATGCCATAAATGCTTGGAGGATGTCTTGCCCCGACACTGACCTGCCCTCACGCCTAGGCTCACAGCGACTGTGGGATTTGCCGCCCTGTAAATTGAGAATTAATACACTAATTGACACTTCTGTCAATATTTCGGAACGTGCACGCCTACTAGCTGTTGGAGAATGGGAATCAGGGTTATGGATCCAGGCGCTCCCATCATACGCATGTACCGATGTTGGACGAAACAACCATCCGCATTGCCACTTGCCTTCGGCTGGGTACACCTTGTGTATCCCCGCATCATTGTACCTGTGGAGTAGCCATCGATAATCTGGGACACCATGGTCTTTCTTGTAGCAGAAGCACAGGTCGTATACCTTGGCACGCTATTATAAACGACATAATTCGTAGGGCTCTTTCCACTGCAGGTCTTCCGGCCGTACGTGAACCTTTGGTGTGGGACGCTACATGCGTTGACACCTTAGCACCTTCACACCTTCCAAGCACATCCGGATGTGCCGGCGTTGCTGCTGCATCGGCTGAAGGTCACAAAAGGCGTAAATATGCTAACCTAGCAGGTGATTACATATTCTGGCCCAAAGGATAAGTATCGCCATCCAACGTGGTAACACAGCCCGCATTCTGGGAACCATCCCAGTCGGCAATAACGCGGAGGATTTTTTAAACGATATTTTGTAATGTAAATATTTTTAGTATATAATTATGTATATTTTGTATATTGTAATTCTTATTATTATTTTCATTATAAATATTAATACATAAGTAGTATTCTACAGACCTTACAATCTTCAGATAAGCTGGGATGTTAGTTCAAGTATTAACCAGAAAATGACTTGCTCCAAAGAGGTGATCTTAAAAAAATACAGAAAAATACTTATTTTTTAAACAAATCTGTGAATTCTATACATAAATGCAACCCTTTAATCAGAGTTTCGCAGAGTAAAACGAGTCTTTGTTGCATACAGTACTGTAATTAACCCAGTTTGTAGTTCAAAAAGAAGTACGCATTGTGAAAGGTTGTTTGCATGACACAAGTTAGTTAAAGTTGTACCTGGACGTTAAGTATAATAAGTAATAAACGCAATTAGATTTATAATTGACTTTCCAAGAATCTTAGTAATTATGGAGAAAGAAGAGTCACAAAAGTAAGACAAGTTTTCATTTTGGTAATTAATTTTTTTAAATGTTAGGCTTTAAAAAAGAAATATTTATTGTAGGTAACGTGGTGTGTTCGTTTTAAAAATAGAAGTAATAATTTAAAAATTAAATGAAAGAACCCATCACAAATTTTATTGTTTTCGTAGTTTACATGTTAAACATGTCATTGAGTTTTAATTAATTAAACCTCAAGGACATGACATAACAATTGAATAATTATTTTATGTAATAGGCTTAACCTTATTAAATTAAATAAGTATTCCAATATAAACCTAAATATAAAGGAATAATGTGCAGAATGGTTTATGATATACTTTATAAAATGCGTGTTTATTAATTAATGACAATAATTATGAATAGTGATGTCGACTGGTCGACATTGGGACTAGTTTATGCGAGTAAATACTTAATGAGTCACAGTGTCAATTGCTACAAGTATTTAGGTCACCGCTAGTACGATACATTTTGTAATTTATGGCACAATAAAACTAAAATATGCTTATATTTAAATTATAAAGAAGAAATTAAAATGATTTAAAGGTTGTGGCTTCCGGTTTGTGTCTTAACTAATTGACTGAGAGTAACGATGTGTCTTATCGACTGTCGGTGACCCAAATCTGTGCAGAGATTGATATATTTTATAATTAGGTACGTGGTTAGGTGGGTAGAAAACAGAATCGGTATTATGTATGAGAATCATGATGCTCTATACTGATACATAAAACTGATGTCACATACTCATCATGACTCTAATACTACACAATACATATCTTTTGATTCTTAGTCTAAATAGTGTACTTACTTACATGCCTATACATTTTAATAATTTAAAACGAAAAACTTAAATGTGTTCACATAATTTCGAATCATAAACTAAATATTTAGGAGTACTTCGATATTATGCTTATAGCAGAAATATTCAAAAAGGGTATTCCATTTCCTCTAAATAATGTTAGTCCGAGACGCCCGATACTTTAATTGGCAAATTGTGGGTGTGTAATGCACCTCTGCCTACCCCTTCGGGGATATAGGCGTGATATGTGTGTGTGTGTGTATATAAATAACGCTTTTTAACGTTAGCACGAATTTGCATTTAAAGCCAGATTCACAAAGCAAAGGGTGGAGTCGTGAGAAAAGAACCTGGCAATAAAAACTCTCGGTCACTCTTTTCCAATTATCAGTAACTACATTTATAATATACACACAACATATCCAGCAAGATGCTGCACTAACACCATGCCCATGCCCAAAAACACGGAATTAACCCTATTAGCACTAGTGATGTAGTAGTAGCGTCAACCCAAATGAGGATGAAAATGAGGGCAAGGTCACTAAGTGAACAGGCATAGACGAACCCTAAAAAGAAATCTACATTATCTGCAGAGCTTCGAATTATTTGAAAATTCCTTTCGAATTTGAAATTAATTCTCGAATGATATTCCATTTTAAAGATCAGACCTCATAATTTCAAAGCAGCTGAGGTAATAGTATAAAATGCTCAATAGACGGCAATAAGCTCACACGCTGTAATGAGAGACCAACAACGTATTAGTATGATACGCCCACAACCTATCCTTTCGGATATTAAGGCGTGACTAGTCTACATGTATTTGCAAATATTTTGTACTTAAATTCTCATCTGGACCATTTCTGTACGTTTTGAAGTGCAAGTCATCTGACCGTTTGGGTCTACGTGGGTGTCATAGACCGATACTTGCCACTTTACACCCACCAAGTTCATTACTGCTTATAACCGCAAATGAGAGGCTCATGATATGATTATTGTAATGTACATCAGATGAAAGTTCTTTGTAATAGATTGGAAGTGAATACATATATTAATTAACTGCTTCGGTGGCGTGGTGGGTAGATCGGTAGTAAATATTTGTGTGATCTACAAATATTTGTTTCGGAGTTTGGGTGTTTTCTATGTACTTAGGTATATTATGTATGTATTTAGAAATATATAAGTATGTTTATCAGTCGTCTAGATCCCATAGCACAAGCTTATAGCTTAGTTTGGGCTAGATGACGCTGTGTCTAAATGTCCAAAATATTTTTTATTATTTATTGTTCGCCCCAGCTCAAACCAGTAGACCTTGCGAGCACAGAGATATCCGTATCGTTATTAAACATTAAAAAAGCATATATTTTTGTATTTCAAAGCAATGAGTTTGCTTAAACTATTCTTAAAATATTAAGAAAGATGTGATCTATTTATAATTTCTTTCTTAATATTAAAAAACATATTTGGGGGTTTTCCTTTTCCGTCAAATCAGCGTATGATGAAAAAAATGTTTATTAGGGAACATTACCTGCCAAGTTTCGTGAAGCTCAGATATAAAAATGAGACAGAAGTAAGCAAAATTTTTTAGTAGGAATGATTTTGAACTATTACTATATAGAAATGGGGAATGTCCCTCTTAGCTCTCGAGAACTGCTTATGCTCCAATGATGGTTGACCCATCTATGGATAGCCCTCGATCTGGAGGCAAGCCAAAAAATCTAAAATTTGACCTAGCCCTAAGGGGTCAAAAGTTATAGGCCAAAACTTATGGCGTGGTGCGGCGCGAAGCACCGCGCAAGACACCGTACTAGCATGTATATAGAAATGGGGAATGTCCCCTTTAGCTCTCGAGAACTGCTTATGCTCCAATGATGGTTGACCCCTCTATGGATAGCACTCGATCTGGAGGCAAGCCAGAAAATCGAAAATTTGACCTAGCCCTAAGGGGTCAAAAGTTATAGGCCAAAATCTATGGCGTGTTGCGGCGCGAAGCACCGCTTAAGACACCGTACTAGTATAATTAGAAATTGAAATAATATTAAACACACAGAGGAGAACATAACTGGAAGAAACGGTTTCCGTAATAGAAATCAGATGGATTTCTGTGGTCTATAATAGCGGAAAAGACATTCCATTTGCTAGGGAAACCGACAACTGTTTTGCCTATTATAATATTATTATGTATTGTAACACTAGCTTATATGCTCTATCGCTGAGAATAGCTTTTCGTTCCTAATACTCATTCGTGAAAAAGATCGGTATTTCTACACGAATACATTCGCTAAGAATTTGTTCATCGTGTATTCACTAAGAACATGCTCGCGTGCTTTCTACAAACAATATTATTTTAGTACGAAGTTAATAAAGTCATTTTAGTCTGAATGTTCGTTACAGTATAGTATTTGAGTATAATATAATACTAATTACCTATATCCCTCATAGCGTCACGCGTGAATGACTGGATCTTTATTGGTTGCATTTGTTTCCTTTTCACATTTTTTATCCCACGACTATAATATTTTCCTGTTTCAATCCAGCGTCTTCTTCTTTGTTTGTCATCCTATCAAAGGAAACAAATAAGAAAATTTGGCGGAACATTTGAAAATTTTACTTTATAAATGTAAATGAGGTAAATGACGTGTTCTCGGGGTTATTGGGGACGAGAAAATTGTACAACGCAAGCGGAGTCGCAGGCATCCACTGGTAGTATAAAAAAATGCAGTGTGCCAATAACCCATACATCGAACGACTCCAAAATTATATAGGTTCGGTACCTACGTTCTATTCAACCCACGCACAAATTAAAACCTCGGCGTGAACTAAACTTGAATGGCTTTACCTCCCATTATTTGAGTTCACTCAATAATTTGTTAGATAAGGTCAGTACATACGTATAAGATCGGGCTCTATTGAGTTGTGGGTGTCTAAACAGAGGTGTAATCTGCTGCACCCAGTTGTAACTATTAATCCTACTTATTCCGATAAATGTGAAAGTTTGAATATTTGTTTCTTCAATTTGATCTAGCTATTAGATTAATTTAGTTGAAATTAACACAGGTAGCACCGATTTATACTAAGCATGAAACAGTCGTTCTCGGTGTCTGTACGCTTGGCTTTTTTAAACTAGCGACGGGAATAATAGGTTTAGCAATAGATAGAGTGATTCAGAAGGAAGGTTGTAGGTTTACTACCAACCTGCTCCGGTTTTTCACGGGTGCAATGTCGACATAAATGTGACCACCAGTGCCTGAATTAGTATGTTTAAGATGGTGTCTTTCAGATGTTGAAAGGCTTTGCCGGCATTGCCGTATACAGGCTGTATACGGCATGAACGGTTCGAATATAAGTTGTTTAGAAGGAATTAAAGTAGCTTTAACTGTTCTATTTATAGTACGAGTGTATAACTAGTCTTATATTATTTCAGACTCCCTTTTAATAGACTTAAGATTGAGCTTCTTATATTGCATAGGTACTTTAAAGGCGTGTCTGTGAGCATAAGAAACTTAGAATGTGAACACGTAAGAGAGCGGTGCGAGTGGCGTTTGTGTGAGCTATTCGAGCTAGCACGATTTGTTGGACATCCTTTTACATAAGCCTAACATATAATTAGGATTAAAATTAGCCATCTACCTAACATTAAACTTCCATGACAATTTTTTTATGAAATACAAAAATATACCACGAAAGAGATCTCTTTTTGAACCTTTTCTGAAAGGAGCCACAAAAATCCGACAGAACTTTGATTTCGCCCATAAATTAGGAGGAGGTTAGAGGCTTAACGGAATATTTCCGTAAAGCGTTTAAGTTCAGTCACATTGCAGTTAGACTGGAAAGCCAACAACAACTGGTTTGGGAAAAAGGCTCAGTGGATGATGATTCTGAGAAATGTCATAAGTTGCGAGTAACGTTCAAGCGCAGTAGACGATTTATTGATCTATATGGCGGTAACAGCGAGAAAGAGTGAGAGTACCGATGCGCAAACACACCCGTCCTACTCTCCCTCAGCGTATCTTTTTACGTGAACACCAGAATATACATTCAATTCCGCTGTCGCTCCTCTCCGTTCTATGCTCCTACTGTTTACAGTCTACTGTAGTAAAAGCGGGTGATTACATACTTCGCGTTAGTTCGATCGGTATGGTAACAAAGCGTATATTTTAACGGTCCTGCATCTCTACAGCTTTTGTTGCGAATCTGCAGTTTATGTAGGCATGGCATACCTTATTACGCAATTAGAATAATCTACATACGGAGTACTGCTAGACGGTAATTAGAATAAACCTGTAGTTTAGTTATGATTGTGTGTAATATTCCTGGTGGTTTTATGGAGCTTGTTTTTATTTTTTAACTGCTTTCAAAAATAGAATGAGGTTTTCGATTCAACAGTATTTTTTATATATGTTTGTTACCTCATATCTTTCAACTGTGTGAACCGTTTTTTTTATTGCAAGCTATTTCTTCTCGAGTGGTCTCATTTCAACTTAACTCAAAAGTTTTAGAACTTATTGATTATCTTCAACGTTCACCTTCACCGCGTCTCTAAAGTGCTTCAAACGAGAATAATAATTAAATTAAAAACCTTACTTTGATATTATAACGTGACTTAATTCACAGAATTAACTATAATTACCAAACTTCGTTTAATATTCAATGAGCAATCTACACAATAGGTTCATTGGTTGGAGATCGCCTTGAGATACGCGTGGGCAGCATCCTGTGATGTGTAACGATAGGTATTGACCTTAACAGGGTGAAAGGATTCAGTGGGCACCTACTTATTGTGTTATATTATGCATTTTGATTAAGGAGTTTTATAGTGGTGTGGCCAGTTTTATGAGAACGTTTTTATTGAAGAACTTCAATGATATGCCAATTTCGTACCAAACAAACAAAAAACACGTTTGTTGTATGGGAGCCCCCTTAAAAATTTAATATATTCTGTTTTTTAGTATTTGTTGCTATAGAGGCAACAGAAATACATCATCTGTGAAAATCTCTAACTTGAGACGACGGACGGACAGCAAAGTCTCCATAATACTCGTAAGTTATACATTTGGTGACACCAAATTCCAAGTTTAAATTTTCCACCGGTCAACAATGGTCAAACTGGCCTCTTATGACGTGTTTCAAGGATTTTGCTCCCTGGCATTATAATAAAAGAATCTTATCCATACAATGCCTGTTTTTGCTGTATTTTGCAACATGATGACTGAGAACGTAAGTTAGCAACCTATCATCAAAGGTCATGTATCTTAGATCTTTTGCGGGCTGACATCATTTTTCGGAATTATTTCAGCAAGCTATTTTGGTAACTGCATGAAATTGTAAGTACTGTAAAACATTTGAGACACCGTTCAAAATAATAGAGATACTTGAAAGATTTGGGTCAAGAAATCTTCTATAAAGCTAGCAGTGTAATTATCTACTGCCTTTTTCATGCTGTGCATTAAGATACTTAAGTTCTTTCTAACATACTCGTACAAAGGGTTTCCACAGCGGCTCCAGGAAACCCCACAACTTCACTTTTCGAGGTGGAGTTCACTAACATCCGTGGACTCCATGCGAACCTCGATGCCGTCCACCATCACCTTGAGACGGCACGGCCCGCTGTGATGTTCCTCACGGAGACACTAATACACCGCCCTGAAGACACGTCTTACCTGTGTTACCCCGGCTATATCATCGAGGAACAATTTCCTGCTGCCGCCGGTTGCGCTGCCTAGAGAACCCCTCCAACTCCGTCCTTTGGCTGCACGTAGACCATGGTTCTATGAGCCAGATCTACGTGTGCGTCTACCGCTCCCACACAGGGGATTCTGAGACAACAAAGCTCTTCCAGTACCTCAGCGAGACGGCTGATGAAGCGCAGATGCGGTTGTCGAACGCGGACCTAGTATTTCTGGGGGACTTCAATGGCCATAATTTTCATCACCATTGAATGGCTGGGGTCCCTCAGGACTGATCATGCGGGTAGGGCCGCCCATGCGTTCGCTGTCTCCCACGGTCTGACCCAGATGGTATGAGGGATCACCCGGATACCAGACAGGTCAGATCCAGGCGCCCACTCTGCTGGATCTACTGCTGACGAGTCGCCCAGCCATATACAGTGTTTCGGTAGGAGCCCCATTGGGTAGTTCCGACCACTGTGTGATTGCTGGCGAGATCAGTTTAAGGATGGATTAGTAATAATCCATCCTTAAACTGATCTCGCCAGCAAAAGGGATGTAAATCCCTTTCACTGATGTCGCCAGTATCCGCAGAGCCCGTCCCTGGTTAGGACGAGATTGTGCCAAAGCTGTTCGACAAAAACAGTCGGCATATAGCGCCTGGATCAGGGCCCGGGCTGTGCGCGACCCAAACGTGGGCCACCTCAAAGCAGTGTACAACCGGGCCACAAGGTCCAGCAAGAGGGCCTTTAAGAGAGCGGATGCCCAGCGCGTCGCGCGGCTTGGTCAGGAGTTCACTTCCCATCCCACGGGCAGCCGTGGATTCTGGCAACTGGCCAAAGCCGTGCAATCTAACTTTTGTCAGCCCTAGCTGCCACCGCTGCGTTACCCAGATTGAACACTGGCTCACAAAGCCCAAGAGAAAGCGGATATGCTCGCAGACCTCTTTGCGGCTAATTCCCGGTCGACAACCGTGGCCTGCAGCCCCCCGCCATCGCCAACTGTGGCCACACTATGCCTGATATTGTTATCAGGCAATGTGATGTACGGGCAGTGCTGCGGTCACTCGACACGCGGAAAGCCAGTGGCCCTGACAGCATTCCGGCGGTGGTGCTACGAAAATGTGCAGCTGAGTTGTCTCCAGTATTAACTCGTCTGTACCGCCTGTCATACTCTTCAGGGCTCGTGCCGGAAGTCTGGAAGGAGGCGAACGTACAACCGATCCCCAGGAAAGTGGATCGATCCGATCCAGGCAACTATCAACCCATAGCTGTCACCTCAGTCATTTGCAAGGTGCTTGAGCTCCTTATAAATAAGCAAGCATGCGATACCTAGAGGATCACTCGCTAATCAATGATCAATAATACGGCTTCAGGCCAAAACGATCAACGGGTGATCTTCTGGCATTCGTAACGCATGTCTGGGGTGTGGCTATGGAAGGGCACGGCGAGTCCTTGGCTATTAGCCTGGACATCGCCAAAGCTTTCGATAGGGTCTGGCATGCTTCGCTCCTTTCCAAGCTTCCGGCATATGGTCTACCTCCTCAACTGTGCAGCTGGATTGCCAGCTTTTTAAACGAGCGCCGACTGCGGGTTCTCTGCGATGGCCAGGCTTCTCGCTTCTTGCAAGTAAATGCCGGGGAACCGCAGGGGTTCGTACTATCACCAACTCTCTTTCTTCTGCATATCAATGATATGCTATCCCTCGGGAACATTCATTGCTATGCAGATGACAGCACACTGCACGGGAGTTACTCGGTTCGTCCGACGGCGGGGCGATCTGAGATTGAAGAGGAGAGACGACGACTCGTGGCTGATCTCGACAGTATCTCTCAATGGGGTACCGAGAACCTGGTCGAGTTCAATGCCCGCAAAACACAGGCGTGTGCATTTACTGCGAAGAAATCCTCTTTCCTTCTCCTACCCTCTCTTCAGAATGCATTATTACCAATGAAGGACAACCTTGATATCCTTGGCATAGACGTTCGTCGAGAGCTCAATAATAAAAACTACATCGAAAGATGTATAGGACTAGCTTCGCGGAAACTAGGAATATTGAATAAGGTAAAGCGATTCTTTACACCGGACCTGAGGTGTCTGCTGTACAAGACGCAGATTAGACCCTGCGTCGAATTCTGGTCTCACTTCTGGGACGGCTCCGCGAAGTATCTGCTGGACGCTCTCAACGCTATGCAGCGACGGGCTATCCGTATTATATATAGATTGTCCGGAGGTAACGGGAAGCCTTGAGCCGCTAGCTCAGCGCCGAACAATAGCTTCCTTGGCCGCATTCTACCGTATTTACCACGGCGAGTGTTCTGAAGAGCTCTTCAATCTGATCCCACCCTCTTCCTTCCGATCCCGAACAACCCGTGCCGGGCAGAGATGCCACTCCCACACAGTGGATAGCATGTTCTCGAGTACCGAACGTTTTAAACGTTCGTGTCTCTGCCGAACGATAGTGGCCTGGAACGCCCTGCCTGTGCACGTGATTCCTCCCACATATAACCCTGGGTTCTTTAAGCGGAGCGTGAAGAGCCACATCAGTAGGTCGTCAAGTTGAGGGCCACTCTCTATAGTATTGTGTGCTGTGAGAGTGCTCCACAATCGCTAGACGTCGTCACGACTTACCACCAGGCGGGCGGCGTCAATTTGGCGAACCAAACATAAAAAAATAAAAACAAAACCCGTCAAAGCCGAGAGCAGACATTATTTCCGAAGGACCACTACTAATTACTAATTACTATACATAATTTTGACTGCTTCGGTGACGTGGTCGGTAGTGCATCCGCTTTCGACGCCGCCCGCCGCCGGAATCTCGGGTTCGATTCCCGGTCGGGACAAACTTTGTGTGAAGACGTTTGTACCGAAGTCTGGATGTTTCCTATGTTATGTATTTACAAAAAATTGTATATAAGTATTTTTATCAGTTTATCGTTTGAGACTAGATGGCGTTGAGTGAATTGTCATAACATAATTAAAAAAAAAACATTTTAGCAACTACATTTTCTAGACTTAATTACTAAACAGATAAGTTATCTTGAATTTTTAATTAGGTACTAACATTTTCACGTTTGAACATATTTCAGCAAAAAAAATGCATACCGTTCGCATTTAATTTCATATTTTTATTAATAATTTCATAGGTGTTGATGACACTGAACGCGATTGAAACGAACCGACAAGTTTAATAAATTCCATTTAATATTTACATAATTATATTTTATGATATGCATTGAGTTTAACGATTACATTACTGGTTTAGCTCGCGTATCTGTTTATGTGTGTACCTTTCATTAAAGTTTTTGGCCTCTGTGAATATAGTCACACTTCTTGTCAATCTTTATAACCTAATGGAAGTCGTTACCGGTGACGAAATGAGGCACTGCGTTCATAAGAGATAATGCTGCAGCTATAGAGCACTGCCCTAATTCTAGAGATGGTAAGAGGTATCGGTAATGGTTGTTGAAATTTAGATTTGGAAACAGACTGCCAGATATATTTATGCATAAACATAACAGTAATGCACCTGTATACGATACGCCTAGTCAATAAAAGTTACCGGAAATTGCAATGGCCTTGGCTTTTTAACATGGGACTAAAATGGATGAGAATTAATTGCCTGGTGAAATAATAACGTCTAAAAAGCATCCATAGCAGTGACCATGTGTTTTATGTCTTTTTAATATGTACTTGCATAGTGTTATTTTTCCATTTTTACTGTAACTTAATTTGCCTCAGTAAATATTGCGACTGCCTACTTTATTCTTATCTAAGTTCAGAGCGGCCAAAATGTTTAGTAAAAGGTGTAGTTAGAGTACGATGTAATGATCACCTAATCCGGGTCACGGTTTATTATTATTGATAGTTGTAATCCAAGTTATTTCAGTTAAAATCGTTGCGTTAAATGTAATAACGGTGTACAATAAAGGTACAAATAAATAGCTTTAGAAGTATTTAAAGAAAAAAAAACGTTTTGAACTCAGAATCACTGTGTATTTAGTCACCGAATTAGATATTTAGAGTAACTATAATTTTGTTTTTATTTTATATTCCTGCCCCTACCTAAGTCCTCCTACGTACAACTTATTCAGTACCTAACAGTACGAATCAGAAGTTTGACTGGCCTTGATGACTACTACTAACAAATCACACTGTCAGCGGTTAGCGATAATTGACGATGCATGCTCAAATTGTCGAAAGTGTACAAATTAAAACGGTTACTGACAGTTGACTGTATTTTGACAGATTGACACATCGACAATACCACTTGACAGTTTGAGTGCACGAAAGCAAAAATAATGGAGCAATATACACTTTTAACTGTTTCCCAACCATTATCTGTTACTGTAGCGCTCAGAAGAGTTTGTTGGTAACCGTGAGAAATTTCAAAAAAAAAAATACTAAAATTGAGACAAAAACCGACTTCAAACTACCGAAACGGGACAAAATAATTTTCGGAATGGGACCAAATAGAAATGGGACTACCTGAGGAGTAGGAGCTTTCAATGAAAAAAAATATGAGAACTCCTCCGTTTTTGGAAGTCTGTTAAAATCTGGTAATTGGTTACTGTGACCAACATTTTCTGCGAAATCATTGATCTCGTAATTAGGTATATCATTTTCTCGCGTACGTCTTTTCTCTGCGATACACTTAATTTCATTTGTAAATGTGACGCACAATGAATAGCAAATTACTTAAGTGGTTGTAAACCTTAATGGCACTGAATAGGTACAAAGTTTTTCCATATTGGCTGCAAGGTGCTCCCTCACCGGTGGCATTCGCCTGTGATGTAGAAATGACTCCCGCCTGCTTTTAGTTAAATGCTGTAGTGCTGTCGAGTTTTTACAAGCTTTTTATTAGCTTACAATGTTTGTTTGTATGTATGTTTGTTCGGGTGGAATCTTGCAACTCAATTTTGAAGCAGATTTCCTTTGCCGATTGAAATTTTGTATACACGTTCGATTTGGATGACAATTCATGGTTCACACTATGACGTCTTTCTAAATCAAAAATGGCCGCAGATACAAGATGGCGGACTAATAATATTTAATGTACTCCTGTATGTACTACATACTGTAATATGGGTATCAAATGAAAGGGCTTACTAAGAGTAACTCAAAAAAATAAAGTGACGTCACTCTAAATTGAAACTCAATTTTGAAACAGATTTCCTTAGCCGAAATTATGTAAGTATACACATTTGGTTTAGGATGACAATACAATGGTTAACACTGTGACGTCCTTCTAAATCCAAAAGGGCGGCACATACAAGATGGCGGACGAATTATATTCAATGCACTCCTACAATATGGGTATCAAATGAAAGGGCTTACTAAGAGTAACTCGAAAAATAAAGTGGCGTCACTCTAAATTGAAACTCAATTTTGAAACAGATTTCCTTAGCCGATTGAGACGAAATTATGTATAGACATTCGGTTTGGATGACAATACATGGTTAACACTGACGTCCTTCTAAATCCAAAATGGCGGCACATACAAGATGGCGGACTAATTATGTTCAATGCACTCCAGCAATATGGGTATCAAATGAAAGGGCTTACAGAGAATACGAATGCCAGGTATAAATAAGATGCTAAACATAAACTTCGTTTTTCAATTAGCATGTACAATACCTCCTATGCGAGGAAATCAAGTATTTGAACAACCCTCTAGATTCGTCCCAGGAAACACACCTATGGCGTTTTTTTCTCGTTAATTGAATTGAAAGAAAATATGAGACAACAAGGAAGCACAATTTTTAAAGATCTCTTGAATGCATTACGAGTTGGTGAACTTAAATCAGAACATTTTGCTATTTTAACGAATATTTTACATAAAGAACAAACTGGTGTGTTTGCGATTGAAAAAGATCTGCGAATTTATCCAACTTACCAACAAGTACACAATCACAATAAATTTACCCATGTAATGAACTTTTAAGCAAAACTATAACCATTTGTGATGGTGGTCCATACTACTATCACAAATATTTTTAGATTTTTCGGGGTAGCCATTTAAATTTTAGAGTGGGGGGGTGCTCTGATTTACCAAAAACATGAGCTTTATAGTTGAATATCTCGCAAACGAATACTTAAATCCTTAAATCTCTCAATGTTTTTAAAATACCTATTATTACATTGTTCCAATGGCACAAGGAGGCGCTGGAGTCGATTTCGAGAAATCAAGGCTCAGAGGTCCAAACTCCGCCAGGATCTCCTACGAGCCATGGTCTCTAGCGGAAGCCAGTGGAACGCGGCCGTTTCCTTCTACGAGCAGGTAATGCTCGTGAAGGAGGCGGCCAGTAGGCTGAGGGAGCGCTCCCCGCTGAGTTCCGAAGTTTGCGGTGAGGGCGCCGCAGACTGGAATACGCGTAGGACCAACGACCTCCATGATCGCGGCCTGAGGACGACGGACTAGCAACCCACCGTTCTTACAGAAGCAGGCTAGAAGGGCTGCGTGCTTCACCTCACGCACGCCTTCACTTACCAACGCGGGATAAAACCCGACCCCAAAGATGCGGGGTAAACCCGTGGTCACACGAGTGGCCAAGGTCCGCCGGGCGCCACTGGAAATTCTTTCAGTGCTTCCCAGAGGCGCTCGGCAATGAACGAGGGGTAGTACCGTCGACCATGCCGTTGTATACTTAGGCTCGAAGCTCTTCGCTGCCAGTCAAACATACGTGGCCTTAAGTAGGGTAAAATCATTGGAAGGTCTCCTTATTGAAGGGCTAGACTGTTCGAAATTAACCGGCAAACGACCTTGCAATAATGACGCGTTGATTGAGATGACCAGACTGGAAACGTGTCCAGCGATAACTAAAAAGTAAAAAATTAATAATTAAAAGTAAAAAAACTTTTAAAGAACAAGCTTTTATTTAAATGCCCTAAAAAGACAAAAATAAACTTTAACTTTAAAACTTTTAGTATCAACTTATAACGTCATTACGCAATTTATGTGTTATAAAAGCTGTCAAATGTTTTCGGGGCTTCTGAGGTTTTCGTTCGTCGTCTGATAATTCTGCAACATGATGCAATCACATCCGCAACTTAGTCGGTACAAACTTTGTGTGAAGACAGATACGTTTGTACCGAAGTCTGGATATTTCCTATGTCTAATAGGTTGACTATCTATGTATTTACCAAAAATAATGGTTTTTAAGTATTTATATCAGTTTATCTAGTACTCATATAACAAGCTCTGCTTGGTTTGAAACTAGATAGCGTTGTGTAAATTGTCCTAACATATTTATTTATTTAGTGTTGCCGACAAGATGATGACAGGAGCTCGGCAACATGTTTACGTTTATAAACAAATGTTTACAACGATTTCAAAGTCTTAGGATGTACCTACTTAAAATGTTTTAATTTTTCATTCCACTAATACTCATAGATCTTTATTATAATGAAAATAAAAACTTGTTATATTGTTATTATTTGAAATCGGACACTTGATACTTTACTTAAATACACCTTAAGTAAAAACAAACGAGTTTTAATTGCGACATTTATTTTTAACGAGGGTTTTATGGAACACTGGTAGTTCAAAATATTTATGTAAAATTAAACCTTTTATTGCACCTTTTTAGGGTAGCGTACCCAAACGGTAAAACGGTAACCCTATTACTGAGACTTCGCTGACCATCCGTCCGTCTGTCTTGGGCTGTATCTCATGAACCGTTATTGTTAGAAAGTTGAAATTTTCACAAATGATGTATTTCTGTTGTTTCTATAACAACAAATACTCATTTCATTTCATTCCCATACAACAAACGTGATTTTGAGCCGTTTTGGTACGGAATCTTTTGTGCGCGAGGCCTACTCGCACTTGGCCGGTTTTTTATCATCACACGTATCTAACCCAGCGTATTATACTAGCTATAATACTAGGTACAGTAGTGGGGACGGTTACTTGGTAGGAGAGTCGCTCGTCGGAGGCAGTCTTATTCTGGTACTCATACATAGAGCACGGCTACTATTAGTGATAGTGATAGTGACATCGTTTGGCTCGCGGGATGCCACAGGTTCATTGTTAGAGCGATGATGAGGATTATAATAGTTGTTTTTAACCGACAAAAACTGTTTACGGCAGTTCTGGGTCAATTATTGTACCAAAATAATTTCATACTTTGTAACATAACTAACTATAAAACCAAAAGGTCAAGTTCGTAAAGTAAAAGCCTCGATTGCAATTGGAACAGATTACATTCAAGTGTATTAATAAAAATATAGAGTACCTATCAAATTGAACAACACTGGAATCTTTTTTGGATAATAAAAAACACGTCAAACATTAACCCAAAAACCGACTTGAAATTACCGAAATGGGACCAAATAATTGTCGGAATAGGACCCAATTGAAAAGGGATAAATTGGAAATTAATTTATTTTATATATTTAAATTAATTAATTCAAAATTGGTTCCGCCAGTCGATAGATATGAGGTACCTAACAAATATTTAAAAAATACAATTGAATTGAGAACCTCCTCCTTTTTTGAAGGTCAGTTAATTATTGAACTTGACATTCAAGGTCAAGTCAAGGACTTTGATCGGGATGACAGAACATGACTAAACAGGTGGTCATTAAGTCAATATTAAAATGAATGGCCATGAACTCATGACCACATCGTCCCATGACTCAGAGTTTATATACCTAAGACAAGTGAAGATTACGTAGAACGAAAACTATATAAAACCTAAGTAATCGTACATTGTTATATTAGTTAGCAACGGCTACGTCTGCTTGACAAATAATACATTAAAACCTTCCTCAAGAACCACTTATTCATAGGTGAAAACTGCATCAAAATCCGTTGCGTAGTTTTAAAGATCTAAGCATACATAGTGACGGTCAGACTTTGGTTTATACTATGTTATTATGATGATGACAACACAATGCTGAAACGACGCACGAACATCATCAACCTGTCCTTATCCCAATTATTTGGGGTCGTTGCAACATGTCTTTCTCCTCCACACATATCTCCTCAGTCACTCTGATCCTTGTCATATCCTCTTTCACACTTTCTATCCATTTTTTAGGCTACATCTGCTTCTGAAACCGCCAACTTTCATACTTTGCACCTTTCTTACCATATTACTTTTCTTTATTTTCATAATGTTACAAGTTGTGTTTATAATATTCATTTCTATGACAATGAATGTAATTTATGCTTTCGATTGTCGGCACTTGGTGGAACATATAGTAATACATTATGAAATGACTCACTTGTACAGATATTCCACATTTTTTTAATTATTAGTAGGACCTGATCGGTTTCGCTCTATGGCATCTTCAAAGGTGCTCCACACTTATTCACATCACATATTTTAAAAAACATTTCAAACACTTTGTGTTAAATAATCGTGAAGCTAACACTGGCCTCTATACTTGATTATAATATAAAACAAAAACTAATGTGGGTACATATAAATAAAGTTAATGTCACAGTATAAGAAATTTACCCAAACAGTAGGGAAAAATTACCCTTCTCAAAATTTATTTTAATGTTTCTCAATTATTACAATAAAATGTCAAATTTCATTACTGAATTGGTATTAAAATGGCTCATGTCAAAATTAAATTTATAAGTTACAACATTACAAACAATAAAAAATAAAAATCAAATCCTAAATCTGTCAAAGAAGAATGTCACATCCCTTCAAACCACACATGTCAAATAATCTAATATGTCAAATAATGCATGTCAACTAGTAATAATATGTCCAACTAATAATAAATATAAAACTATTAAAAACTTGAAAACCTACTCATTAAAACAGTTAAATTCCAAATTATGTCAAATTGTTATATCATTCAGACACGTGGATGACAATTTACATTTTAAAATATTTTAAAAGCGGTGAATTATTGAGATCCAGTTGTTGGTTCAGTAACGCATCGCGGTTGCCCAACAACAGCTTATTAATTTCTAGAGCTTCCAAGGTGGTCAACTTCTTACCTTTGTCGCATATATGTGATGTGAATAAGTGTGGAGCACCTTTGAAGATGCCATAGAGCGAAACCGGTCAGGTCCTACTAATAATTAAAAAATTGTGGAATATCTGTACAAGTGAGTCATTTCATAATGTATTACAATGAATGTACTTTACGATTGTAAACTGTCTTCTAATTTTCTTAACATATTAAAGTTTAATCACTCAATAAATTGTACAAGAATGTGAGAGGCTATCACCAGTGGGAAGTTAAAGCTGTCATGTACTAATATCCAGTTTATTATAGACACGCATAATACGCCTGCTTACGCCGTCCGTTCATATATGAACAAGTCAATGAGTCAGCGCGTGCTCAGCCCGCATGCAATTATTATGAAGTACTCCGCTCACTAAACTTGTTGACCTCTGTGAACATAGCCAACAGCGTAGTGAAAATATATACATTATAAATATAATCTATCACGCCTATATTAACAAGATACCCCTTTTGAAACTAAATAATATTTACCTACATTTTATCATTCATATATTTGTCATTGTAATATTCGGTTATAAAGTCTCCAATGTTAAACTATTAGATCATCGATCTATCAAATGCAATATTATACACTAAAATTATAGAAAGCCCTCTTTCTAACTTGTTTCTGTCATAGTCGACCTCTACAACTGTTTACATTCTCATCGTCAAATCGCGACTTACTATTCTCAGAACATCCTTCTTCGCAGGATTTCACAGTTTGCTGTGATCTTGTCCACTCAGATCATAATGTCACTTTAAAATATTTAGCATTGTATTAGGTATTGTTATTGCGTTTGCCATCTAGGCATATGGAGTTTATGATCGTTAAACAAATATCGAGTAAAGCAACTCAGACTGTGACTATCTTTTAGTCAGTAATCGTGAGTTATTTTTTTTGTTACATCTCTAAGTTCAGATCGGTCATAAAGTTGTGTGGGCCTTGTACCCTCATTTACTGGAATTTTGTCATTGCAAGCCGCAAATTTTGTTTGTATTCATTTTCAGAGTCAATGACATGGATTGGTGGCGATTACGATAGCATTTTTATGTAAGTTGAATTAAGTGTGTACAAGTTAACGAGTCAACCGTTCTATTTATTTATTTTGTTGTACCTCGTGGACCTAATATATTATCTCTTACAATATCTCTATAGTTGTACCTGCACGTACATAACAAAGAAATACACGCACCTAGTTCCAGCAGACCTAGCAAGAGACCAACCGTGGATAAAGATAATTCTGGAGAGAAGAGAAAAATTTGTGTTACTAACTTTATGCAAGTTACATACGAAACAACATATTTTGATTTTCTTTGGGTTCTGTATAAATACGAATAGGTCCTGAAAAATATTTATCCCGGTTTCTCGTATTTCTTCAATATGTTCAGGTTAATGTATTAAAAACATATTTCGTAAATTTCGTAATCATGGTTTCAGCATTTTTTAACCGCAGTCCAAGGCCGCAGCCACCTCTTCGTCTATTGCCGGTTGCTAGCCCGCCATCCTCAGGCCCCAATTATGGAGGTCGGTGATCTTGCGGCTAGACTCCCTTTCCATCTCGTTCCACTCCATTCTCCCGGTGGAAACCGTGGCTTGTATCATGGTCTCCAGCGAGAGAGTATCCAAGCTTAGACCCACGACGGGAAGTGTATTCTGATGTTTATTTACCGTTGATGCACTAGTTCAGGCGTAAACATGCATGCAATGTCTATATCTGCGGTGGTTCATGAGGTGATGGTTCATCGGTGGTTTTATGAGGTAGATTATAGAAATGGTTTTAGTGTTATTAAGGAAGTATAATTTCGTTCATTCTTACTAATATCATAAATTAGTGCCCCCGACACCCACTTGGTTCTTAATTTGTTATTATGGAACCGAGATTTTTTTACGACCTTTCATACCAATTGGAATCTGGAACTGGAAATCTTGTCCACATTGGAGGGGTTGCGCTATTATCTAGTCATAAATTGCTCGAACTGCTGAGATTTAGTAGTGCAGTGGTTATTTTATGTAACATCTCTCCTGGCTGTTTGAATTTTGGTTTGAATATACCTAGGTGGTTATGGTCTTTCTATAGACCCCGATAACGGCAATAGGCTTACCTCCTATTCCGTGGGACCTGCGCAATTACAGACAAAGTGAGGGTGTTTAATGCACCTCTGCCTCTAGTTCTTCAGGAAAATAGGCATGATGTATGTTTGTCTGTCTGTCTATCTAGTTATAAATGAAGATCGATTCATGGTAGATAGTTTAATATTGTTCGGCTAGCAAACTGCTTCAGTATTCGGAGCCGATTAGGCTCTGAATTCGGAACTCTGAAGCAGTTTGCAGTTTGGGTACCTTGGGAAGTTTTTACTGATAATAATACCCATTAATTATCAAAGTTATTTCGAAGGGAACACATGTTGAAATAAAGTTGAAATTTCAACATCTATTACATGAGGGAATGTGCAGAGCATACTCCGGTATAAAATTATGAATACATACTGTCGCAAAGCTGCATAGTTCATTAGCATTGCGAGGCTTACATAGGTACTGAACTTGCTAAAGCTTACCTCGAAACCATGAAATTAACTAACAAAGTTATTCTTTTGTAAATTTTAGAGCATTTTGTAGATTTCCATTGTGAATTCTTCATTAAAGTAATGATTTCGTATTCGGGACTTCACTCACAACCTTTCATCTTTCAGCCGTATCTACTGAGTTATTGCTTTCGCAAAAAAACATAATTCTTGTTTTCTTATTATTTTTCAACCGACTTCCAAAAAAGGAGGAGGTCCTCAATTCCACTGTTTTTTATGTTACCTCATATCTCTGGACTGGGTGAACCGATTTTGAAGTTTTTTAAATGAAAGCCTCTACTTTCGGAGTGGTCCCATTTCAATTTGGTCCCATTCCGATAAATATTTGGTCCCATTTCGGTCGTTTGAAGTTGGTTGTTGTGTCAATTTCTGATGTTTTTTTTCTAGAAAGGGGTTTTGTTGAATACGTTTTTCATTTTAACTCTTATGAGAACTGATTACTCAGAAAAAAAGTGTATAACCATAATTTTTAAATCTAAATAAACGCTTTCTGTAACACATTTTAGGTGTTTTATTAAACACTACAGAAAAAAATTTCAGCCTGTTATAGTTATCTACAATTGAGTTAATCATTGTTTAGCCATCTTAACAAGTTATATGTCAAAACAACAAACTTAACTATCATACGAACTACATTTTAAGGTAAATAGAACCAATACTGAAATGTTTATACGATTAATATAATCAGATCTAAGAATCATGACCATGAGTCAACTTAGGATATAAAACCCTTATTTACATAATCTTCTTAGAAGACAGGAAGGAAAACACAACTTAAAATTGTTCACCGAGCATATTGAAGTATCAGATTCCTATTAGGTAGTCATATTAGTGGTTATTTTAGGCTTATCCTGTACAATTTAGTAGTAGATGAATTCACTGTACACTTTTTTAGGTTTTTCAATCTCGACTCGATTGCAGACAGATCTTTCTAGAAGTCAAAAAGGAATCGTATGTTTAAAAAGAGCAAATTAGATACGAACAAGATAAAAAATGGCGACAACATGTCAGTGTCTTTGAAACTAGTTATACTATACAAAAAGGAAGATAAAAACAACATACATACAATGTTTGACCTTAATAACAAAACATGTGCTGATCTTAATGAACACAGACAACCAAATAAGTCTGCTCTTAATACTATTTGTAAGATCATAAGCTTATTGTTTCACTGTATTTTTTGTTCGATCATCATACGCTTCGTTAAGTCAAAAAGACAAAAGGACTTTTTGCAAGTCTTAAAAGATTTGCAAACATAACAGAGAGCATCCAAGATAATGCCAGTGATGTTTTGATATTCTAAAATAGTTACTGCTCCGATTTAAAACTCAATAATAAGATATATATTGCCTTGTGTTATTAGAATCTTGATGTTAAGATATCTGACAACAATTGAGTGTATTATGATTGACTTTATAGCTTTGTAGTCAATCAAAGCTCTTTTGACTCCTTGTTCTTTTTTTGGTCAACGTTATAAGTAGCTTCTTATTGGAGTTGTTCCTATACAAGTTTATTTATTAAAACCATGAAAGCATTAATACAGTGACTAATAACGTCTCGACTGACATTAATTCTTTTTCACTGCTCTTCTGAATTTGCATAATCTATGAACTTGTTCCTGATAAATCAAATTATTGAAATGATTAATGTTGTGATTACTCTGATGTAACAAACTTGAATGAGGATTGACGGTTTGCAACACTAGAAGGATAAAGTTATTAGATATTTTAGTTATAAATGAGGAAAACTCAATGTGTTATTAATATCATTGGGTTTGTATATGTTGCACATTAATTTGTTTGCCATTTTGGGTAGTTCGCAACAAGTAAGATGGAGGACGTCAGACTCAAAAAGGTCAGAATATAATATGACTTACAATCCATGCATGTTTAGATCTTATTCTCCCAGTAGAATAATGCTAACCTAGCAGGTAATTACATATTTAAGCCGTTTGGGGTTGAAACACTGAGGTCATGGGGTCCGAGCGCTCGCCGCCTTTTTAGAGACATTGCTAAACGCTTAGAAGGCTTTCTATTTTTTGGCCCAAAGAATAAGTATCGCCATCCAACTTGGCAACAAAGCCAGCATTCTGGGAACCTTCCCAGTCGGCAATGACGCGGAGAATTTTTTAAACGATATCTTGTAGTTGGTTAATATTTTAGTACATAATTAATTATGTATATTGTAATTCTTATTATAAATAAACATTTATTTATTAATCCCAATAGATATTTCACCAATAGGCCGTGTGCAATGGGAAAATTTGATTCATACTTTAAAACTGTTTTATGTTAACGTTGCACCTGTAATGTTGATCGTGTTATAAAAAATGTAGAGTTGAAAAAATGGGTGGTAGACTCTGGAGACGAGGCCGCGATTATTAGCGAAGTAGTGTTAATAACTTCATCAAAATAACCACTATAATACTTACTCATATTTTATGTCAACGCAGTCGAGAATTGCATCCGGAAATTGTATAAGATAACAAAAATGTGACACCGGTAAGCTTCTTATCATGGCGTGAGTAAATTCTATGATAACTATGAGAAACTGGTTATATGACGGCGTCAACAAGCCACTTATGTGCACACAGCTTATTATCATTATAATATTATGAAACTTGACACGATTTTTTTCTGAGCTTGTTACTCCAACAAGCTCAGAAACACTTATACAGACAGCATGTCCTGAGGACATACTGTCTGTATAAATATTTATTTTTGTCACACACACGTCACAAATTGCCTACGATACTCAATGACCCTTGAACGGCTTTCCAGTCTAAATGTGATGCGACTGAACTTCAATATACGAGTATTTTCCTTGCAACTGCCACAAGACTGCCATCTGACCTTCAAAACCCATTAACAAATCAAAGGTCTACAGTTGGTCTAACTGTATGATGCTCTCAGGCTCCAACGACCCGTACCTACTATCATAGATGGCGATACACAACCTATAATAAGCCTCTAATTACATGTATATCATTTCAATATTGAAAAGTTCAATGGCATGTTTCACAATAGTGTTGTTTGTATTAGTCGTGAGTTGATAATCAAGTATTGTCATAGTGATGTGAAATCATTTATTATGTCACGTCATAATTATTTATCTAGTTATAATTATTATAACCTGGTAATCTGCGACACAGGGCTCCCCTAGTGCAGATACCTATACCTGTCTTCCACGAAGGGGCTGTGTACGTATTGCATTGTAATAAAAACCTTTATACTTAGACTAGACTGGGATACATGTAAAATACCTATGTGGAAGAGAGAAATAAATATTTAATTAATTAAAAAAAAAATTACATATAGTACTATAGATCATTGAAAGACACAAATCACCACGTTATCTCCGAAGGAGTGACACAGGTGTTTACGACACCTACATTCGTTAATTATTTAACCTTCACGTATTAGAAAGAAGAAAGAAAAGAAAGAAAGAAAGAAGAAAAAAAATTTAGAAGAAATTAGAAATAAATTAGGCGACAAGCCTATTGCTTTACGGGGGCTTTTTTTTTTAATTCCGCGGCCCAGGGCCGCTCTAACGTCCGTTGGCGTCTCTGGTTACAAGCAGAACGTATTTCCAGTGGCGCCCGGCGGCTTTACGGGGGCTGAGGTATATTATATGCCAGGGTCTAGTCCTATTATTAGCAGGTGCACCACGTGCAAGTGAGGATGTTTTGGACCCTGGAGATGTTGTTAGGACTAGGACTTCCCCCTTGGCATGGCTTGGGTTTGGTGGAAAAACAAATTTTTGCGTGACTGTCCTCATAGGATAAAATTTTTTAGAGGTTGCATTTGGCTCACGTTGACATCGAACTTTCCAATCCCTTAGATATTAGCGACAGCAGGATGTCCAATAGTTACACGTACCTGAAACAAACAAAGAAAAAATATTGTTAGGAATAGCAAATCAATGTTTTTATTTCGCCAGCATGGTTTATAAAGAGCTAATTTCAATTACCAGCTATTAAGTAATATTAAAAAAAACTACAATGTTTATCGTGTTATAAATAAAGGTAAATGATGGCTTTTGTCCATTTAATTTGAATAACTGTATGACGTCATTACCATATTGATTTTGAACCGTAAAGCAGTTCTTTCAATATTGTTCAATCGCTCTATTGTCTATTGTTGTGGTGGGTAAGACGTCAACACTCAATATTTGTTGTTACACTAGCTGATCACAGCGGCTCCGCCCGTGTGATATAGTTTCCTCGTTCCCGTTTCCCGTGGGAACACATTACCCTATGTTACTCAAGGATAATATAGCTACATATAGATGAAAGAATTATTGAAATCGGTTCAGTAGTTACGTAGGTTATTCAATTCAAACAAACTATCAAATCTTTTGCTCTTTATAATCTTCTTATATATAAAATTCTCGTGTCACAGTTACCATACTCCTCCGAAACGGCTCTACCGATTTTTATGAAATTTTATATGCATATTTGTAGGTCTGAGAATAGACTACTATCTATTTTTTTATACGCCTAAATGATAAGAGAACCACCAATTGGAAGAAGGGAATAAACACCACTTTTTGAGATGTTCACTTTTCTACATTTTTACATTCTTAGAACGTAGAGCCTAATTGTGAGTTCAAAGAAAGGAACAAAATCCATTCATTTCGTATAGTTTCATGCGGTCATAAAAATAGTTAGTTGGAAGAAGGAAATAAATCCGTCCTTTATTCCATTCTTTTTTTTTTTTTTTTTTTTTATATTTCGGTCGACAAATTGACGCCACTCGCCTGATGGTAAGCTGAGGCGACGTCTGGCAATTGAGGGCGACTCTCACAGTACACAGGAATACTATAGAGAGTGGCCCTCAACTTGACGACCCTGTAATGTGCCTCTTCACGCTTCGCTTAAAGAGCCCAGGGTTATATGTTGGAGGAAACACGTGCGCAGGCAGGGCGTTCCAAGCCACCATCGTTCGGCAGAGAAACGATCGTTTAAAACGCTCGGTTCTCGCGAAGACGGTTTCCACGGTATGAGGGTGACATCTCTGCCCGGCACGCGTTGTTCGGGATCGGAAGGGAGAGGGTGGGATCAGGTTGAAGAGCTCTTCAGAACACTCACCGTGGTAAATACGGTAGAACGCGGCCAAGGAAGCAATTGTTCGGCGCTGGGCTAGCGGCTCAAGGCTTCCCGTTACCTCCGGACAGTCTATAATGCGAACAGCGCGTCGCTGCATAGCGTCGAGTGCGTCCAGCAAATACTTCGCGGAGCCGTCCCAGAGGTGAGAGCAGTATTCAACGCAGGGTCTAATCTGCGTTTTGTACAGCAGACACCTCTGGTGCGGTGTAAAGAATCGCTTTACCTTGTTCAGTATTCCTAGTTTCCGCGAAGCTAGCCCAATACATCTCTCAATGTATTTTGTGTTATTGAGCTCTCGACGAAAGTCTATGCCAAGGATGTCTAGATTGTCGTTCATTGGTAATATTGCATTTTGAAGAGTGGGTAGGGGAAGGAAAGGGGATTTTTTCGCTGTAAATGCACACGCCTGTGTTTTGTGGGCATTGAACTCGACCAAGTTCTCGGCACCCCATTGGGAGATACTGTCGAGGTTTCGGTCGAGATCACCCACGAGATGTCGTCTCTCCATCACAGATCGCCCCGCCGTCGGACGAACCGAGTAACTCCCGTGCAATGTACTGTCATCTGCATAGCAATGAATGTTCCCGAGGGAAAGCATATCATTGATATGCAGAAGAAAGAGAGTTGGTGACAGTACGGACCCCTGCGGTACCCCGGCATTCACTTGCAAAAAGCGAGAAGCCTGGCCATCGTAGAGGACCCGCACTCGGCGCTCGTTTAAAAAACTGGCAATCCAGCTGCACAGTTGAGGAGGTAGACCATATGCCGGAAGCTTGGAAAGGAGCGAAGCATGCCAGACCCTATCGAAAGCTTTGGCGATGTCCAGGCTAATAGCCAATGACTCGCCGAACTTTCCCATAGCCTCACCCCATACATGCGTGACGAATGCCAGGAGGTCACCCGTTGATCGTTTTGGCCTGAAGCCATATTGCCGATCATTGATTAGCGATCCTCCAGGTATCGCATGAGCTGCTTATTAATAAGAAGCTCGAGCACCTTGCAAATGACTGAGGTGACAGCTATGGGTCGATAGTTGCCTGGATCGGATCGATCCCCTTTCTTGGGGATCGGTTGTACGTTCGCCTCCTTCCAGGCCTCCGGCACGAGGCCTGTAGAGTATGACAGGCGGTACAGACGCGTTAATACTGGAGACAACTCAGCAGCACATTTTCGTAGCACCACCGCCGGAATGCCGTCAGGGCCACTGGCTTTCCGCGTGTCGAGTGACCGCAGCACTGCCCGTACATCACATTGCCTGATAACAATATCAGGCATAGTGTGGCCACAGTTGGCGATGGCGGGGGGCTGCAGGCCACGGTCATCGACCCGGGAATTAGCCGCAAAGAGGTCTGCGAGCATGTCCGCCTTCTCTTGGGCTTTGTGAGCCAGTGATCCATCAGGAAAACGCAGTGGTGGCAGCGAGGGTTGACAAAAATTTGACTGTACGGCTTTGGCCAGTTGCCAGTATCCACGGCTGCCCGTGGGATGGGATGTGAGCTCCTGACCAAGCCGCGCGACGCGCTGGGCATCCGCTCTCTTGAAGGCCCTCTTGCTGAACCTAGTGGCCCTATTGTACGCTGCTTTGAGGCGGTTCACGTTCGGGTCACGTGCCGCCCGAGCCCTGACCCAGGCGCGATATGCCGACTGTTTTTTCTGGACAGCCTCGGCACATTCACGCCCGAACCAGGGGCGAGCTTTGCGGATGCTGGCGACATCAGTGAAAGGGATATAATATTCTATCCCTAGACTGATCTCGCCAGCAATGGCAGCAGCGCTATCCGAAGGCGCCTTCCCTACAAAGCATGTTGATATACTTAAATGCATCACTATTGGTGGGTGACGCGATACTAGCGATATGCCACCCGCCATTCTAGTTATATTTGAAACTACTTTTTATTTATTTATTATCAAAACAAGATAGGTTGAATTTACGAGTATGTAGCATCGCGTCGCGGAGATTATCAACCTTAAAAGAAGATTATTTTACTATAAGAGTTCGAATATGACCAGTGAAAGTAACTATAACAATTCACCTGATAACGAGTCAGAAGCTGAGACTCCGAAAAAAAAGAGAAGAGTTATTAGAAATATCCAAATATACAAAAAAGAAAAGCAGAAGTCGACGTATACTTGGTCAATCTTATGTGAGTACAAGTACTGGGAGGTTAGTGTCAGCTAAGTCTAACAATAACATTGACTGTGGCTGTAAAAAATGTGCACTCAGCATTTTAGTACTGAAGAAAACAGTGACAGAAATTTCGGAACCGCTAAAAGACTCATTAGGAGAAAGGACAGAATTTACGTTCCGAATGAATATAATAGTCTTATTTTGGCTGTAAAAGTTAAGGGGTTTTCAGTTAAATCTATTACTTCAAATGACATACCTGATTTTAAAAACTCATGGCAGGTGTGTTTCAAGAAAAGTTGTAAGTATTTGGACAAAGCACCAACATTCAAGAATTAGCAATACAGAAGCTTTGAGTAGTTCGAGTCATAAAGGTTACTTGACATGTTCCGAATTCATCAATGGTTTCGTTATAGCTACATTTTTGCTACAAAAACCTTCTACAAACCCGCAAATTCCAGAATCTCTGGCATATGTTACCAAAATAAAAAAATTAACGACGTACAAAAAATAATCCAATATATTCCTGAAGAATTTAAAGATTTTTACGATTTTATTCTGACGTGGCCAACTACAAGATCCGAAAGTGAAGAAATAGATGAATAATATAATAGTCTCCTTATGATTTTCTAATAAATAAATCGTTTTGTCATTATTTTGTCTATTATTTCAAATTATTTCGCATACAGTAAATGATAAATTGGAAGAAGGGAATAAATCCAACACACTTACTCATACATATATAAATGAATATTATATATTTTTGCCATGTTTATCTGTAAATCAACCAGAAATTGTATTTTCTTCATTATATTAATGGTAAATGAACCTATTCCTCGAAAGTAAAAAATTATATAGTTTTTTTTAATTATCTCCATTCTTATTTTTTGGGTTTATTCCCTTCTTCCAATTGGTGGTTCAAGAGTGGTCCACGCCTAACATTTTTTTTTTGACAATTTGTTTTTTTAATATGGCATTAAGAAATATATACAACCCTAAATTTTCATATATAATCTATACTATCGAAGATCGGCACTTGGTGAAACTTATAGTAATACATTTTTGAAAAAAACTCACTTTTACACTATTCCACAAATATTTTTATTTTTGGTAAACCCTGTCCGGTTTCACCTTATGCCATCATCAGAGGTGTTTATTCACTTTTGTAACATATTTTACTAATATTATTTACTTTTAGAACATTTCGCTAATATTACGATAAAGCAACTCATCTTCTCGCTAATATTGAAATGATAAATGTATTCTTAACTTTTCACCCTTCAAAAAATCAAAATCAAATCAAAATATCTTTATTCATGTAGGTCACAAAGTAACACTTATGAACGTCAAAAAAAGAAAATGCTTCTACATTTACATTTACCGCCAGATTCGCAAGGCAATAGGTAGAGCCTGTGAGGAAAGATTTCACTTTTATCACCATCCCCTATTGTTTAATAGTCCCTATTTCCCTTGGTCACGACAGTTCTTATGAGAAAAAAACATGCGTTACGAAGTTCGCTGGGATAGCTAGTATTAGTATAGAATAGACCTATAGATAGGTGATAACTTTATTCCTAGCATTCGATTTTAATGAAACTAAGCCTATATTTATGTTGCACTCAATTGATTTTAGTCTAACGGGAAAACCATACAAAAATCCGTTCAGTATCTTCTGAGACAGACAGAAAGACATGACAGACAGATATACATCACGCCTATACGCCCCGAAGAGGTAGGCAGAGGTACAATACACACTTAGTTGTAACTTTATTGGATCCGCGTAATACTCGTACCTATAAAGTCCTATCCATATAAATATACGTACACTTACACTCTTTCTACTGGTTTATTATACTCATAGTTGTATTAATAGATAAGGAAATTCACACGGCTAGTAATAATTGCAACAACAATTAGCACTTCCATAAAACTATATAATTTATACACCTTTCCTGTGGTATGAGAGTTTAAAAAATGACAGTAGCGAAATTCTCACTTTCTATCGTTCGCACATAAATATAATTAAATTATCTCCAGAATGTCCGTAACGCCCGTACTTGCGGTAAGCAAACACACGTGTACGGCCGCGGTCTTACTGTTAGCGGGAGTAAATGTTAGTTTTAACTGTATTATAGAGCCGCGTTGAATCTTTGAATATTTGAAGGATTTAACATTGGCTAAGGCAGTTTTTTGTCGATCGCCCTGGAGACACCCTCGGAAGAATATCCGAAGGACGTCAGCGAACGGCTTATGCGACCTTGTTCAATTACAGGTACATTGTTAATACTCCCTGACGTTCTATAATACTACATTATTAAACATAAAGAATTAGCATTGCCATACCACGTGGCAATGCTGGCAGCCCTCTAAGAACGTTGCCATTCGGCTACGAGTTGTTTTATTTTAGATATAAAATTAATAATCATGTATTAAAAATTAAATTAGAATTAAAAATTACAATATATATAATAAGATATGAAAATACTATTTACACTTACTACGAACTATACTATACACATTAAAATCTACACTATATACAGGCGTCAAATAACTAACTAACAGAAGGCTGGCAGCATTGCCACGTTGTACGGCAATGCTTATTCTTTGAGTTAAAAAGTAACCAGCCTTCTGGTCTTGAGAAGAGTCGATCATGCGTTTTGAGATGGTTTTAAAGAGTCCGCGAGCGCTCGGACCTCAAGGTCCCAGCGTCTCTACCCCAAACGGCTCAAATATGTAGTCTCCTACTAAATTTGAGTATTTGCGCCGTTTGAGGCTTTCCGCTAATGCAGCAGCAGCGCCGGCACAACCCGCTGTACTAGGAAGGTGCGAAGGCGCCACGTCAACGCACGTTGCGTCCCACACAAGACTGTGATGTTCAAGGTTATCGATTACTTCTCCACAGTGGCAACGATGCGGAGAAACACATGGCGCACCTAAACGAAGGCAGGTGGCAAGGCGGAAAGTGGTATCGTCCAACATAGTACCTATATTGGGCGAAGGAAGTGCCTTGGTCCACAATCCAGACTTCCACTCTCCCACAGCCAGCAAACGCGCTCGCTCTGAAACATTTGAAGAAATATTAATTAGTGCATCTCGTCTTAAATTACAGAGCGGCGCGTCCCACTGCCTCTGAGAGAATGGTTGAGACGGTAGATCAGTGAAGGGGCCAGTAATCTTCCAGGCATTTATGGCATCGGTCTTATACAACACCTCAGAATCAACCAGTGTGTTAATTAAAATTTTCCTGGTTAAGTCTTCAGTGCTGTGAACCGATGACAGAAACGACGGTAGGCTAATATCATTAATTTTGCGGACGCCGAGCCCACCCATGCGAACTGGTAGGGACGCCTGAAGCCAGGCCCGGTCATCCAAGGCCACATTTAAAATTTGACTGAGGGTGTTATGGATGATAGTGTCAACCTTTTCCAGAAGCTGTGGATGTTTCCAAAATGGTGATGAGCGAAGTGCATGAGTAAACTGTGGGACAAAAAGGCAAAATCTAAGTATTGTAAAAGCAGTGTGAATATTTAGATTAACTAATTTATTTAAATTTTCCTGAAACTTTTCAATTTTATCCTCGGTGAATGATGAGATGAATATTACGGCAAACACATTACATGATGAACAAACCCCCTGTTACACTATTCCACAACTTTATTTGATTTAATACTATCAGGCGTTACTTTTCGGAAGTCCATAGTTAAATAAAATAAATCTAACTACTTTGCAATATTCCGCCACATGCAAATTACCCAACTCTCGTATTTATTCATGCACAAGTCCGCCCTCCAAACCTACTTAGGCCGAAAGATTAGAGAAATAATTTTGAAAATAGAATAAATATGAGAGTTGTGTAAAAATAGAATAAATATGAGACGAGTGGCCTGCCTTTCGGTTTTTTATCGGTTACGATAAAAAACCGAAAGGCAGGCCACTCGTCTACGGTGTTCTAGGCTCTGAAGATTTGCCCCCACAAATGAGTCACTGCCTATGATCCTCTTCGCTCGGCGCTCCAACGAGTCCAAAGCATCCAGCTGATATCTACAAGACCTATCCCAGAGATGGGAACAGTATTCCACGCAAGAGCGAACCTGAGCTCTGTAAAGATTTAAGAGCTGCTCCGAAGTGAAGTACCGTCTCACCCTAGAGAGGATACCAAGTTTTTTGGCGGCAGTATTTGCTGTGGACTCGATGTAGCGACCGAAATTTGGACTGGATGAGAGATACAGCCCTAAGAGCCCAAGACGGTCGTTAATCGGAACGGGGACATTCCGGAAAGTCGGAGTCAGTTGGAATGGACTCCGTTTCGCCGAAAAAAGACAAGTCTGTGTTTTTGAGGGGTTGAACTCGACCAAATTAGCATCACCCCATTGAGAGACAGCCTCCAAAGTCGAGTTCACTCCCTCGATCATCGACTCCCTGAAACAATGGACCCTTGATCCAGACTTCGCATCGGACAAGTATCTCACCGAGACTGTGCTGTCATCTGCATACCCAAAGATACCGGGTGTTACCAGCAGGTCGTTGATGTGCAGCAAAAAGAGAGTCGCGGAGAGCACAGATCCCTGAGGGACACCGGCATTAATACCAAGGAGATCGGACGAGGAGCCGTTAACAACAACTCGAATCAATCTGTGCCTCAGGAAATCTTCGATCCAGGTGCAAAGTCCAGGAGCAATACCGTATGCCGGAAGCTTGCCAATGAGACTTGCGTGCCAGACCTTGTCGAAAGCCTTAGAGATATCAAGAGACACGGCAAGAGCCTCACCATGTCTCTCAATGGCTTCGCTCCAGAGGTGAGTAGCATACACAAGAAGATCCCCAGTAGACCGGCCTCGACGAAACCCGAATTGACGGTCACTGAGGAGGTCGCTCTCTTCCAGGTATGCAAGGAGACGATTGTTTAAAACACGCTCCATAATCTTGTAGAGTATGGAGGTGATTGCGATAGGTCGGTAGTTGGCAGGGTCAGCGCGACTTCCTTTCTTAGGGACAGGTTGGACATTGGCAATCTTCCAGGATCTCGGAACTTGACCAGTTCTCAAGGACAAGCGATATAGGCAAGTCAGAACAGGGGACAACTCAGGCGCACACGACCGCAAGACAATGGCAGGAATGCCGTCAGGCCTACCAGCCTTATTCACATCCAGAGTGCTGAGTATTTTGAGTACTCCTTTTTGGCGGATGCGTACTTCTGGCATTGCAGAGTCACAATGAGGTAGCAAAGGTGGTCAGTTACCATCAGCATCTAATTGTGAATTCCTCGCAAATAGATCAATTTGTCGACCTAAATGTTAAAAAAAAAAAAGACTGGAAAGCCGACCCCAACTGCGTTGGGCAAAGGCTCAGTGGATTAATTGGTCCCACGTGATAGGTGCCGTTTCCGTTGCCAGAGCCTCGTCCGTATGTTAGCAGTTGGCAGCGCGTGCAAATGAGGATGACTTAGACCCCTGGAGATATTACTAGAGTCCCTTAGCACCCTAGTAACGTACAGTGAAGATACTACCTATAGGTAAATAGGTGACGAAGCTACTAGCTACAAGACACTGCGCACTTTAATATTTGCAGTTCGAGGCAGCTTCAGTATTTCGTAGCCTTTCTCAAAATAAAGGCTATCCAATACAAACATTTTCAATGCGAACTTGATTAGCAAACAGTTGTTAACAAACTTCAACTTTCATAGATGAGTTCAATGGAAATAAAAACAGATATGGTATAACGTATGCGGCTCTTGAGTTGAGTAAGCAGGCTAATATTAGACGTTATACGTAAGCTACAATGTGGAACAGATCATCTTTATAGGTTTATATTGGTATGACGACTTTTGTTAGTCAATTATTTTGTTATCCTACTATTAATATTATAAATGGGAAAGTTTGTATGTTTGGATCTTTGTTACTCTTTTACGTGAAGACTACAAAACGGATATTAGTAAAACTGGATGAGAATTTAGTCATACATAACATATTACTACTTTTTATACTAGTAATGTGGACCCCGTAAGAATTGGTAACGGAAAACCATTGCCAACGTCAGCTTCTTTCACATCACAAAATCACACCATTTACCTAACGTCCCCACATTTTACCAGGCTCTCGTTGTCTAGGTGGAACGCGGCCGTGTCCTTCTGCGAGCAAGTCGTGCTCGTGAAGGAGGCGGCCGAGAGGGAGAGGGAGCGTAGCCTCCCCGCCGAGTTCCGTAGTCAGCGGCGAGGACGCCGCAGACTCATCTACGCCCAAGACCATCGACCTCCATGATCGGGGCCTGAGGACGGCGGGATCGCCACCCGTTGTCCTTACAGAAGCAGGCTAGAAGGGTTGCGTGCTGCGGGGCCTTTGCCCCATAGCACACAACCAGATTCACTCACTGACGCGGGATAAAACCCGACCCCAACGACGCGGGATTCACATCCCGACCCAACCCCCGCAGAGACCACAGAGGTGGTCAAAGTCCGCCGGGCGCCACTGGAAATACGTTCTGCTTGTAACCAGAGACGCCCGGCAACGGACGTTAGAGCGGCCGCGGCCCATGGCCGCGGAACTAAAAAAAAAAAAAACAGTCTCTCGTTGTGTAAAAATAAAATAAGACAAAAAAGTCAAGAGAAGGAATTTATGAATTATCTATTCTATGCGACTGTATAAAAAACCGCCGCAGGCGTTCGTAGGATGGTAGAGGTAGGTTCTATCTATGTACCTATACCTACCTACACGCACACACACACACACACACACACACACACACACACACACACACACACACACACACACACACATAAATACACATATATATATATATATACACACACACACACACACACACACACACACACACATACACACACACACACACACACACACCCTATATCCCAAAGGGGTAGGCAAAGGTGCGTAGGGGTAGGGTAAGGGGTATGCAAAAATACTGCCACAATGTGCCTTGCGATGAAATGTTGATGAAAGGCAAGAATATCTTACGTGCCCAGCCGCTATGGCACAGCCTATTAACGTTCTAGGCGTCTCGGACTATTACTGTTATCTACCTATAGATAAAATATTTGCCAAAAAAAAATCTATCTACATTGTTAGTAATCAAAGTCGAAAATAATCGTTACATACACTATAAAAACGAATTCCGTGAAGTTGTACGTAATTTAAATTATTCAAGAACATAATAATATGGATTTTATTTTGTTACGAAACAATTCTCTTGTGTCAATGTTCAAACCTTCAAACCTGTTTCATTAGTAAACACAGAGGCCTATTACGCAGCCGTGTTATACTCTATGATAGAATATCTAAGTAATTTTCAACACAGTGTCTTGAATAACATACAGGTGAAAAACGATGTTATGAATACGGCGCAATTGTAAATTTTACAATTCAAATTATAAGTTCTTTGGCGCGTGAAAATTGTTGTGTCGTTATTTGAAAGACACTTTTTTTTTATTTTTGCTTTAGTGTGTATCATTGTGTCTATTGTCCAGCGATACCATAAATAGATCATTGTCTATTGATTATAATAGATTTGCATAACTCTTATTTACAAACTTCTTCCGTCCATTATTAGAATAGGTAGAGGTATTTGATTCGCTTCTGTTGCGAAGTGTATACTTAGTAATATTATATTGTATTATCTGTGTCGGTCGCAGTCTTGCAATGCAATACAATATACTTTATTGTACGCCAATACAAATATTGAAAAAAGATAGAGAAACTAGTTTATTCTTAGTATGTACAATAAGGCCTATCACCAAGGGTGATCTCTTACAGGCAACCTTAGGACGGACATAAGTAGATAGAAGTAAAATGAAAAAGCGGATAGCTATTGGCGTAGGACTAAAGGATGGATATGATGGAGGGATAGATAGGTCATATTTGTGTGATAATGTTTGTACCGGAGTAGAATGTTTCTAAGAAATTAAGTTCGTCCCGGGTTATAAACGTTTTTCTAGTCCAAAATGTAGGATTTTTGAAATCAGCGCAGTAATTTTTAAGCTTACTAAATCCTGCCTCTGTATAATATCACTAAAAAAATATAAGTGATTCCGTTTTTAATTATTTTTTTTTCCTTTTATGTGGTGCGTGAAAAAAGTAGCTGTAATCAATATTATCTAAGTTCTCTACTAATTGTAGTACCTTTCACTCTCTGTACTTCACTGGCATAATCTATACCTTATGCTTGCCCTTCGGGGAAAGTGAGATTGTGTAGTATGTTCCTATGTCTATATAGCACCGTAGCACGTAACCTTTTCCAAAATCCAAATCCTTCAGGCCTCAAATTGTATAAACTAATGTGTAAACATTGTACCTACCTGTCGAGAACTAAATCCACAATATTCCAAGCTCATTTCGTCCGTTCCAATCCCCTTTAAGGGCTTATCCCTTAGGTTAGAACCTTCGCTTAAGTTAAACTAAAGCGGTATTATTAAGGGGCCGCCAATGCGCATGTAGATTGGAAAAAAAGAAAACCAATTTAGAAACATGTTCGTAAATTACACACTACGTCACTAAATAGAGCTTACACGTGGCTAATAGGTACTATGAAAACTAGATTACTGCTAGTACTAGTATTATTATATTTTTCGTAAACCAATTGCGCCAAGGAATTAAAACACCTGAAATGTAATGCAAAGACTGCCCAAAACCACCAATAGTAAAGTTTAAGGTGTGTTTATTGAGTCCGAAACGCCCAGGACTTTAATTGACTGTGCCACAGAGGTGGGCACGTAAGATTTTGTTGCCTTTCATCAACATTTCATCGCAAGGCTCAACTAGTTTCAAATTTAGTCTTGAAAATTATAATATAGCTGCTTATTTTATTAAATTAATTCTGACGTTTTGGATATAACCCACTTTCTAGAGTGCCCGGTGTCGGCAAAAAAGCTTTCCCCCTATTACGTGGCACTAAAAATACTATTGTGGGTGTGTAATGCGCTTCTGCCTACCCCTTTGGGATATAGGCGTGATATGTGTGTGTGTTTTATTGTGGTCAAGGCCCTCCGAAGCAGCACACTCAGATAAAATGCCACTTTTTGGTTACCCATCCATAAAATAAACTGCTTAACTTTGATTTTGATGTAATCACTGTATAGCATTACCATTGATACATTAATAAAATAAATTGAATCTCTGTACACAAGAAAGATAAAGATAATTTTATACGCAGCTATTTATAAACGTCTTAGTTTATCATATTACTTTTATAGTACATTTATTTATAATCTTATTAACATATTTGACTATTTCTAACTAATTCTTTAGTTGCAGAGCGAAAATATTATTATTATTTTCTATTGTAAGGTATAACTTTAACTGATTACGATGCGATTTCCTAAAATAAACATTTGCCATGTTTTTGAATCAAATTCCACCGTAGTGTCTAGCCTTCTACCTAATATATATACAACTGCTTCGGTGGCGTGGTCGGTAGTGCATCGGCTTCCGACTCCGGAGTCTCGGGTTCGAATCAAAAATTTGTGTGATCCACGAATATTTGTTTCAGAGTTTGGGTGTTTTCTAGGTATATTATGTATTTATTTTGAAATATAGGTAAATAGGTATGCTTATCAGTTGCCTAAATCTCATAGCACAAGCTTATAGCTTAGTTTGGGCTAGATGACGTTGTGTGAGAATGTCTAAAAATATTTATTATTAAAATATTTATTATTGCAAGTCGAATATAATTTTCTATTTTTCAGTTTTCTCTTTTTTCCATAAATATAAATTACCCAGATAAAAATCTTTACTAAGATCTGCCTGAAACACGTCATCTTCACCCGTGTGTTTAAAGGTTACTACACAATTAATGAGTATTTGGTAGATAAAGAGGCTTTGAATTGAACTGCTCGCTCTACTGGGCTTATTATAACATACCCAATACCCAAACAACAAACAAACTTAACAATTTTAACAGTATAAATAGTCTTAACATTTTTGTTCGATTGATTACATTTAGATAAATGTCATAATTAGAGTGAACAAATACAGATACCCAGGCGGTTACTCCACTCATTCATAAGTCTGTCAATCTTTATTGAACTCAGATAATACTATCAATATTGAGGTCAAATAATGTAGCAATCACTGTTACTATATTACTGAGGCCTAGATGGGTCTGTGATAAACACATAAATCTATAAATAATTGTATTGCTACCTACATAAACATTATAACCGTGATGAAAAATGTAATATGTAGCATTATACAGTGTTATTTTAAAAGTAAGTAAGTCTTTCCGTGGGCGATATCGTGACATACTACTAAACACTTATATATACTAGTAAATGTATCACACTTTTTAGAGGTCAGCTTTCTATGAAGCGACTGCCATCTGAACTCCATCACTCATTCGCCATACCTATCAAAGTTCTGTAGTTAGACCAGTTGGTTTTTAAAAGGCTCAAACCACCACAAACAATCGACTGCCATAGATGGTTGTATGACTTGTATGGCGGCACCAACGGCTTAACGTGGATTTCAAAAATCTCACTCGTATATCTACTTATAATTATAGCTTTGTATTGATGAAGGAACTTTTTAAATCGGTCCAGTAAATTGGTGTTTGATTATTAGTTTCGTTTGTATTTAGTGAATATGAACGGAATGAGTGGGGGCTTGTGGTCTAGTGGTAACCGACAATGTTAACACATTGCAAAGGTTAAGCAATTAATTAAAGTCAGGCCGGTCTTAGGATGGGTGACCATTTCTTAAGACACTAAGACCCCTCCGTACCTCGGAGAGCACGTTAAGCCGTCGGTGCCGGTTGTCATACAAACATCTATGGCAGTCGTTATGGGTAGTTGGAGCCCTAAATTAAAAATCCGACCGGTCTAACTACAGAACTTCGATATCGCCCATGGGTTGTGGAGGTCAGGATGGCAGTCGCTTCACGGAAAATATCGAAGTTCAGCCGAATCGCAGTTTAGACTGGAAAGCCTACCCCAACTCAGTTGAGAAAAGGCTCGGTAAATGATGATGAACGGAATGAGTGAAAGATGATTAATGACAAGTAAAGGAGTCACTGAAAAATAGGTGTGCGACAGGGATGTGTTGAGGAGAAAAGAATGTCGCACCGGCCACAAATAATTTGGTATAAGGGGACGATGATTAATGCAAAGTCCTTGTATTTTTATGATTCTGTAGTTCAAGTTTCGGAACCCTTATAGTTTCATCATGTCTGTCCGTCCGTCTGTCCTCGGCTTTCCTCCTAAACGGTGAATGCTAGACATGGAACTAAACACAACTAACATGAAACTATGCATGGAGATATGTAGTTACTGCTTTTAGAAGAAAATTATGAAAAATATTATTTAAAGCATACTATAACGGACCCGGCAACTTTCATTAGTTCAGGAGTTATAGAGGTTATTATATTTGACTACGGAACCCTATTCTATGTGTGGCCCGACACTCACTTGGCCGGTTTTTTTTTCTACATGCTTTTTACCATGTTTATAAATTATAATATACTAGCTGATCGCCGCAGCTCCGCCCGTGTGATTTAGTTTACTCGTTCCCGGTTCCCGTGGGAACACATTACCGGGATAAAAAGTAGCCTATATTACTCAGGGTGAATGTAGCTTTCCAATGGTGAAAGAATTTTTGAAATCGGCACAGCAGTTTTTGAGTTTATTCATTACAAACATACACACAAAAATACAAATCTTTCCCAAACATACACACAAAAACACAAATCTTTCCTCTTTATAATAGTAGTATAGATTTATACAAAATTTTTCCCAGAACTAAATAATCTCACAATTTGTTAGACCAATGCGTGACGCTCTCACTACCTAGTTAAATTCTTATTTATTTGATAATTAATTTAAACTGTAACACATTAAATTTCACTACCATATAAAGTTCTTTTCACATTATCTAGAATCTAAAAGAACGAGTTTCATAAAAATAATTTAAATATACCTAACCCGTTTTCGTATGGTGACATAAAAACCAAACACGTTACTGCCTATCTCGTGGAAGAGGAAAGTTTGTATATGTTTGAGGTGTTTACTCAGAAACTGCTTATCTGATTATTAAATTGTGTAAGGTTTACAAGATAGTAGTTTTCTAGGTAGCTGAGAATTTTATCCTGATAAAAAATAAGTAATTAAGGACCTACCTACTCTTTAGGAATGCTGTAGGTCGTGATGGTTGCGGCTGCTGTACTATTTTTATATTTCATGATTCTATTTTACTGAAGAACGTACATAGGACTTTATTGTACTGTTAAGAGACGGGCAAACTCACCCTTCACATGCGACGTACACCACGCATTATGACATCTGAACAGGATCTGCCTATACAATCCTTCGCCACGCTGTCTTACGCGTCAGATTCGCGTATCCCATGCTATCCCACACGTACGACGCTGTCACACACGTTTAAAGTGTCATAGCGCGTAGATAATGTAAACGGCAGACATCGTAAGACGTAGGACCAGTGTGTCGCTGTTTCCCACTTCGCGTGGCATACGTCGTATGTAAAGGACCAGTGTGTTTTAAGCTTTAGTCCTTTATTACTCACGTGATATAGTTTTCTAGTTCTCGAATCCCACGGGAACTCATTACCGGGATAAAAAGTAGCCTATGCTACTCAGGGAGCTACTTATCAGTGAAACATTTTTTAAATACAAACAGACAAACATTCAAATTGTTCCCCCCTTTTATATTAAGTACTAGCTGATCGTCGCAGCTCCGCGTGATTTCCCGGTTCCCGTGGGAACACAATACCGGGATAAAAAGTAGCCTATGTTACTCAGGGTGAATGTAGCTTTGATGATGAAAGAATTTTTGAAATCGGCACAGTAGTTTTTGAGTTTATTCAATACAAATCTTTCCTCTTCATAATAGTAGTTTAGATTAGTATAAAAAAATGCAAACAGCAAAACACGTTATAAAGTTAGTAACTTTATTTTAACGTTTTAAAAAGTTTAAAAAGTAGAGTATCAGCTACTTTTTAACAAGTTCAATGGGTTTATCTAATTAATAGGGGTCAACGTTCGGTTTATAAATGAAAGTGAATGTTTGTAGTAATGTTGATAAGGGTTATACATGATGCAAATGATTTCTATATACAAGTGTAATCATGAGGAGTCATATGGGCCCTCTCTGAAAACCAGCGCTGTTTTACAATAGCATTAAGCTGAGAGGGGGCCTAATTGGTGCATTGGGATGACACTTGATGGCTTTACAGGCGCTGGCGTATGGATGCCCAATTCTCACAAATTTTTATTATATCTTTCGTTTTGTGTTTGCCTCTTTTTTGTTTTGCCCGGAATTGTGTACCAACTAATTGTGTATTCTGTGTTCAAATTAAACGTGTTTCTTTCTTTCTTTCTTCTTTCTATATTTTAGACTTGGACTGAGTTTTGTAATCGTCTACACTTATGTCTTGCTTTGGGAGGATTGGGGACTTAAGAACAGGCTAAGTACGTGTCGGACTCATGCACAAAGGGTTCCGTAAAAACTCGTATTTATAAAATCGTGATATACCAAAAACTTTATAAACTCTATCCGTTAGTTAAAGCAGCAGAAAAATCGGTGCAGTAGTTTTGAGTTTATCGCAAACCGACAGACGCTGTGAAGAACTTTGTTTTATAATATGCAGTGATAGAGATAAACAAACAAGTGTTAAAACTATCATGAGCAAGAACAAACGGCCTATCTTAGTTATGTATATATAGTTCCAACAAATTAGGGCAGCAAATGCTTCAAGTACCGAGGGGTCACATTCCTCGGCTTATAGTTTGATTGATAACCGTTTATCTTATGTTAGAAATAAAGTACCTACCGCACTTCCGTTGCAGAAATCTTTTGTGGTATACACGAAATACGTGACGTCAGCTACAACTTGAAGTTGTAAATCAGTAAGGGTTGTCTCTTGTTTGTGACACGTCATGGACCATAGAGTTGATATTGAGGCATTAATGTCATAATTATTGGTTAAATTATGCTGGTATATATTTTACTTTACTGACAACCCTAACGTACGAATTATGTTCTCTGTAAACAAAAGAATGTGCTTTAATCGGAGTGCAAGTTCTGTATGTAAGTGTGTTTAGGTACAAAGGGGCTCTACCAACATCTTTAGGGCCCCAGCGACCTCACCTGCTAGTGGCGCACCTGCTGATCAACGGACGAGGTTCGTTAATTTACTGAACCTATGGAGAGGCTTCGGCACCTACGTGGGTACCAGGTGGTACAACAGTGTTGGTCCGGGGGGGTACCACCGTGCAGCTGTGCTAAAGCCCCCCAAGTAACCCAGCCCTGACTGAGTTGCGTTAAGGGTTCAGCAGCTGTACCGCCATGCCTGGGGCGATGTATGGTGCAGCAGGCATGGGACCAGTGGGGGCGAAACGGAGTCTAGTGTGGGAGGTGTGGGTTGATTCACCGGCCAGGGAGATCCTTAGCAACGGCGTTGCCGCGGCCGCCCGCAACACATTTATGGGGCCCGCCTGGGACCAACCACCCCAGGAGGCTGCCCCACATGTTGCGCATAATCCTGATGTGGGATCGCCGCTCCGGGTGGTAACCGGTGTGGGGTAGCGGTGGCCTTGCATGAGAGGGGTTTGGGAGCCCTTCCGTCCGACGAGTCGGCTCCGACCTAACCACACGGTTCTAGACAAAGCTAGCCCCTGCGCTTTGTCACTTACTGCGGCACCAAATGTCGCCCTGTCTTCACACTTCTTCTTCATATACATTAGGGCAGTGTAACATAAAAAACGTAAACGTTCCACAGCGGCCCCAGGAAACCCCACAACTTCACTTTTCGAGGTGGAGTTCACTAACATCTGTGGACTCCATGCGAATCTCGATGCCATCCACCATCACCTTGAGACGGCATGGCCCGCTGTGATGTTCCTCACGGAGACACAAATACGCCGCCCGGAAGACACGTCTTACCTGTTTTACCCCGGCTATGTCATCGAGGAACAATTTCGAAATAAAGCCGGGGTGTGCGTGTTCATTAGGGCGGATGTTTGCTGCCGCCGGTTGCGCTGCCTAGAGAACCCCTCCAACTCCGTCCGTTGGCTGCACGTAGACCATGGCTCTATGAGCCAGATCTACGTGTGCGTCTACCGTTCCAACACAGGGGATTATGAGACAACAAAGCTCTTCCAGTACCTCAGCGAGACGGCTGATGAATCGCAGGTGCGGTTCCCGAACGCTGACCTAGTATTTCTGGGGGACTTCAATGGCCATCACATTGAATGGCTGGGGTCCCTCAAGACTGATCATGTGGGTAGAGCCGCCCATGCGTTCGCTCTCTCCTACGGTCTGACCCAGATGGTATGCGAATCACCCGGATACCAGACAGGTCAGATCACGCGCCCGCTCTGCTGGATCTACTGCTGACGAGTCGCCCAGCCCAGTACAGTGTTTAGGTAGGAGCCCCAATGGGTAGTTCCGAACACTGTGTTGTTCACGCTGCATGAAAGTGTCACCTCCTGCACGTCCTGTACAAACGTCACGACGACTATGGCAGTACTCGTCAGCGGATTGGGACGGTCTACGCGGTTATTATGAGTCCGTCCCCTGGAGCCAGCGCTGCTTTGTAGGCAAGGCTCCTTCGGATAGCGCTTCTGCGATTGCTGGCGAGATCAGTTTAGGGATGGAATATTACATCCCTTTCACTGATGTCGCCAGTATCCGCAGAGCCCGTCCCTGGTTCGGGCGAGATTGTGCCAAAGCTGTTCGACAAAAGAGTCAGCATATCGTGCCTGGATCGCGACCCAAACGTGGGCCACCTCAAAGCAGCGTACAACCGGGCCACAAAATCCAGTAAGAGGGCCTTTAAGAGAGCGGATGCCCAGCGCGTCGCGCGGCTTGGTCAGGAGCTCACTTCCCATCCCACGGGCAGCCGTGGATTCTGGCAATTGGTCAAAGCCGTGCAATCTAACTTTTGTCAGCCCTTGCTGCCACCGCTGTGTTACCCAGATGGAACACTGGCTCACAAAGCCCAAGAGAAAGCGGATATGCTCGCAGACCTCTTTGCGGCTAATTCCCGGGTCGACAACCGACGCCTGCAGCCCCCCGCCATCGCCAACTGTGGCCATGTGATGTACAGGCAGTGCTGCGGTCACTCGACACGCGGAAAGCCAGTGGCCCTGACGGCATTCCGGCGGTGGTGCTACGAACATGTGCAGCTGAGTTGTCTCCAGTATTAACGCGTCTGTACCGCCTGTCATACTCTACAGGGCTCGTGCCGAAGGTCTGGAAGGAGGCGAACGTACAACCGATCTCCAAGAAAGGGGATCGATCCTAGCCAGGCAACTATCGACCCATAGCTGTCATCTCAGACATTTGCAAGGTGCTTGAGCTCCTTATAAATAAGCAGCTCATGCGATACCTAGAAGATCACTCGTTAATCAATGATCGACAATACGGCTTCAGGCCAAAACGATCAACGGGTGATCTTCTGGCATTCGTATCGCATGTCTGGGGTGGGGCTATGGAAAGGCACGGCGAGTCCTTGGCTATTAGCCTGGACATCGCCAAAGCTTTCGATGGGGTCTGGCATGCTTCGTTCCTTTCCAAGCTTCCGGCATATGGTCTACCTCCTCAACTGTGCAGCTGGATTGCCAGCTTTTTAAACGAGCGCCGAGTGCGGGTCCTCTGCGATGGCCAGTGCAAGACTCGTTTCTTGCAAGTGAATGCCGGGGTACCGCAGGGGTCCGTACTATCACCAATTCTCTTTCTTCTGGATATCAATGATATGCTATCCCTCGGGAACATTCATTGCTATGCAGATGACAGCACACTGCACGGGAGTTACTCGATTCGTCCGACGGCGGGGCGATATGAGATTGAGGAGGAGAGACGACGACTCGTGGCTGATCTCGACCGTAACCTCGACAGTATCTCTCAATGGGGTACCGAGAACCTGGTCGAGTTCAATGCCCGCAAAACACGGGCGTGTGCATTTACTGGGAATAAATCCCCTTTCCTTCCCCTACCCTCTCTTCAGAATGCATTATTACCAATGAAGGACAACCTTGATATCCTTGGCATAGACATTCGTTGAGAGCTCAATAATAAAAACTACATCGAAAGATGTATAGGGCTAGCTTCGCGGAAACTAGGAATACTGAATAAGGTAAAGCGATTCTTTACACCGGACCAGAGGTGTCTCCTGTACAAGACGCAGATTAGACCCTGCGTCGAATACTGCTCTCACCTCTGGGACGGCTCCGCGAAGTATTTACTGGACGCTCTCGACGCTATGCAGCTACGGGCTATCCGTATTATAGATTGTCCGGAGGTAACGGGAAGCCTCGAGCCGCTAGCTCAGCGCCGAACACGTACGTAAATACGTGGCCCGCCCACTTCCATTTCAGTTTCGAGGCCTTATAGCCCACATCCATTATAACGGTCTTCGAACGCAGTTCGGTATTTTGGACCCTGTCTATCATTTTAATGTTTAGGATGCTGCGTTCAATTGACCTTTGGCAAACCCCAAGGCGGAACTTTTGCTTTTTTTTTTTTTTTTTTTTTTTTTTTTTTATCTTTGAAATTTTCAGAAAATTATTTAGATTCGTCAGAAGTTGGTGTGACTCTACCGAGGGTTCCAAAATGCAACGAGACTGAGAAGAGCCCTCAAGAAACTCAGCTCGGCTTTTTTCAAAATATTTCATCTTATATCTAATACAGAGTTATTTAGAAAGGAGCAATTCGTTACGTTGTTACAACCAGGCCGCCTTGTCATCTAAGAAATCATTAATACTATAATAAGCTTTATGGCACAATTTACTAGGAACAGCCAGTTTATCCTTATTTCTTAAGTTTAGATTATGATTATCACTATTTTTGGTCAGTGGCCAGGTTTGAGTGCCATAAGTCAGAACGGGCAAGATGCACATATCAACGAGGCGTCGTTTAAGGGAAATTGGGAGATCTGCCTTCATTATTGTCTTCATGGACCAGTAGCTCTTCCAGGCATTGTCGATGTGGCGGTCTATTTTTTTATCTTGTCTGTTTTCGAAGGATACCATCTGACCCAAGTAGATGTATTCATCAACGTATGTTACATCCTGCCCGTCTATAGTGATCTTATGTTTTGCGCTGTTGGTCATTAGCTGCGTCTTGGATCTATTCATCGCAAGTCCCACCTCAAGGGTCGCCGTGCTAAGATCTTGTAGCATTACTTGTAACTCTAAGGCTGTAGGAGCAAAGAGAACGATATAATTGGCAAATCTGAAATTTGTGAGCCTTTTGCCGTCAATTTCTATGCCTTTGTTCTCCCAAGAGCGCGCGAACTTGCTGAAGATTTGGTCTTCCAGTACGCTGGTAAAAAATTTGGGAGATAGCGGGTCATCCTGTTTCACCCCTCTGAGAATATTGAAAGTGTGTCCAGTTTTGTCAAGTTTTATGTTTGCAGTACTTTTGTTGTAAATTGTTTACAAAAGATTTATATAGGTGGGATCTATTTGTTGATTATGTAGCGCTAATATGACAGGGTGGAAGACACTATCGAAAGCTTTTGAGTAATCCACAAAAGCTACTAATTTGGTTTAAAGTCTGCAGGTGCTCAGTTGTGGAATAATTTTGGCGAAATCCGGTTTGCTCGGTTGGTTGATGCTGATTGAGGGTTTCGTTCACGCGATTTAAGATCACTTTGATGAAAATTTTGTACAGGTGTGAGATTAAGCTTATTGGGCGGTAATTGGATATGTCATTTTTTTCTCCTTTTTTATGCAGTAGAATTATGTTAGAGTGGCACATATCCTTTGGAACCCTGGCTGATTTCAGTATGGTGTTAAAGATATTTGTGATGTGAGGTATTAGGGTGGGTGCTCCAATTTTCAAGGCTTCTATATTTATGTCATCTTTTCCAGGGCTGCGGTCATAGTTCATGCTTTTAAGGGCACTGTGAACTTCGTATCCAGTGATGTAAGGCACATATACAGATAGATTATGTTCTATTGAGGCAACAGGGGAACGTGAACTATCGTAGTATAAGGATCGATAAAAATTTGTGGCTATTTGCTATTATTTTCCTATCATGGTAAATTTTTCCTTTCTCGTCTTTTAGGCTATTAATCCAAGGTTTTCCTTCTGTGAGTCCTTGTTTGAGTACTCTCAAAGATGAATGTTTCTGTAGTGCAGTTGTAACTAAATGTGTGTGGAGATTTCTTATGTCCTGCCTGATTTTTTTTTTTTTTTTTTTTTTTTTTATATTTAGGTCGACAAATTGACGCCACTCGCCTGATGGTAAGCTGAGGCGACGTCTGGCAATTGAGGGCGACTCTCACAGTACACAGGAATACTATAGAGAGTGGCCCTCAACTTGACGACTCTGTAATGTGCCTCTTCACGCTTCGCTTAAAGAGCCCAGGGTTATATGTAGGAGGAAACACGTGCGCAGGCAGGGCGTTCCAAGCCACCATCGTTCGGCAGAGAAACGATCGTTTAAAACGCTCGGTTCTCGCGAAGACGGTTTCCACGGTATGAGGGTGACATCTCTGCCCGGCACGCGTTGTTCGGGATCGGAAGGGAGAGGGTGGGATCAGGTTGAAGAGCTCTTCAGAACACTCACCGTGGTAAATACGGTAGAACGCGGCCAAGGAAGCAATTGTTCGGCGCTGGGCTAGCGGCTCAAGGCTTCCCGTTACCTCCGGACAGTCTATAATGCGAACAGCGCGTCGCTGCATAGCGTCGAGTGCGTCCAGCAAATACTTCGCGGAGCCGTCCCAGAGGTGAGAGCAGTATTCAACGCAGGGTCTAATCTGCGTTTTGTACAGCAGACACCTCTGGTGCGGTGTAAAGAATCGCTTTACCTTGTTCAGTATTCCTAGTTTCCGCGAAGCTAGCCCAATACATCTCTCAATGTATTTTGTGTTATTGAGCTCTCGACGAACGTCTATGCCAAGGATGTCTAGATTGTCCTTCATTGGTAATATTGCATGCTGAAGAGTGGGTAGGGGAAGGAAAGGGGATTTTTTCGCTGTAAATGCACACGCCTGTGTTTTGTGGGCATTGAACTCGACCAAGTTCTCGGCACCCCATTGGGAGATACTGTCGAGGCTTCGGTCGAGATCACCCACGAGATGTCGTCTCTCCTCCTCTATCACAGATCGCCCCGCCGTCGGACGAACCGAGTAACTCCCGTGCAATGTACTGTCATCTGCATAGCAATGAATGTTCCCGAGGGAAAGCATATCATTGATATGCAGAAGAAAGAGAGTTGGTGACAGTACGGACCCCTGCGGTACCCCGGCATTCACTTGCAAAAAGCGAGAAGCCTGGCCATCGCAGAGGACCCGCACTCGGCGCTCGTTTAAAAAACTGGCAATCCAGCTGCACAGTTGAGGAGGTAGACCATATGCCGGAAGCTTGGAAAGGAGCGAAGCATGCCAGACCCTATCGAAAGCTTTGGCGATGTCCAGGCTAATAGCCAAGGACTCGCCAAACTTTTCCATAGCCCCACCCCATACATGCGTGACGAATGCCAGGAGGTCACCCGTTGATCGTTTTGGCCTGAAGCCATATTGCCGATCATTGATTAGCGAGTGATCCTCCAGGTATCGCATGAGCTGCTTATTAATAAGAAGCTCGAGCACCTTGCAAATGACTGAGGTGACAGCTATGGGTCGATAGTTGCCTGGATCGGATCGATCCCCTTTCTTGGGGATCGGTTGTACGTTCGCCTCCTTCCAGGCCTCCGGCACGAGGCCTGTAGAGTATGACAGGCGGTACAGACGCGTTAATACTGGAGACAACTCAGCAGCACATTTTCGTAGCACCACCGCCGGAATGCCGTCAGGGCCACTGGCTTTCCGCGTGTCGAGTGACCGCAGCACTGCCCGTACATCACATTGCCTGATAACAATATCAGGCATAGTGTGGCCACAGTTGGCGATGGCGGGGGGCTGCAGGCCACGGTCATCGACCCGGGAATTAGCCGCAAAGAGGTCTGCGAGTATGTCCGCCTTCTCTTGGGCTTTGTGAGCCAGTGATCCATCAGGAAAACGCAGTGGTGGCAGCGAGGGTTGACAAAAATTTGACTGTACGGCTTTGGCCAGTTGCCAGTATCCACGGCTGCCCGTGGGATGGGATGTGAGCTCCTGACCAAGCCGCGCGACGCGCTGGGCATCCGCTCTCTTGAAGGCCCTCTTGCTGAACCTAGTGGCCCGATTGTACGCTGCTTTGAGGCGGTTCACGTTCGGGTCACGTGCCGCCCGAGCCCTGACCCAGGCGCGATATGCCGACTGTTTTTTCTGGACAGCCTCGGCACATTCACGCCCGAACCAGGGGCGAGCTTTGCGGATGCTGGCGACATCAGGGAAAGGGATATAATATTCTATCCCTAGACTGATCTCGCCAGCAATGGCAGCAGCGCTATCCGAAGGCGCCTTCCCTACAAAGCAGCGCTGGCTCCACGGGATGGACGCAAAGTAATCGCGGAGACCGTCCCAGTCTGCCGACGAGTAGTGCCATAGTCGTCGAGTCATTTGTTCAGCACGAGCAGGCGGTGGCACTTGGAAGCTGGCGTGCACCACACAGTGGTCGGATGTGCCCAGTGGGGCGCGTACCGACACACTGTACTCGGCTGGGCGACTCGTCAGCAGTAGATCCAGCAAGGCGGGCGTGTGGTCTGACCTGTCAGGTATCCGGGTGATCCCCCGTACCATCTGGGTCAGCCCGTGGGAGAGAGAGAATGCATGGGCGGTTCGTCCCGCATGATCGGTCCTAAGGGACCCCAGCCACTCAACGTGATGACCGTTAAAGTCCCCCATGAAAACCAGGTCAGCGTTCGGGAACCGCACCTGCGCATCGTCAGCCATCTCGCTGAGGTATTCGAAAAGCCTTGTTGTCCCAGTGTCCCCTGTGTGGGAGCGGTAGACGCACACGTAGATCTGGCTCATGGAGCCATGATCCACGTGCAGCCAAAGGACGGAGTAGGAGGGGTTCTCCAGACAGCGCAACCGGCGGCAGCAAACATCCGCCCTAACGAACACGCACACCCCGGCTTTATCGCGGAATTGTTCTTCAATGATATAGCCCGGGTAACAGAGGTACGTCGTGTCGTCAGGGCGGCGTATCTGTGTCTCCGTTAGGAACATCACAGAAGGCCGTGCCGACTCCAGGTGATGGTGGACGGTATCGAGGTTTGCATGGAGTCCGCGGATATTCGCGAACTCCACCTCAAACGAAGTCAACTTTGTGGGGTTTCTAGGGGCCGCTGTGTACCGTCTATTCTCTTGTTGCACTGTCATTTTGAAATATGGGGAAGCGTGAAGACAGGGCGATATTTGGTGCGGCAGTAAGTGACAAAGTGCAGAGGCTAGCTTCGTCTAGAACCGTGTGGTTAGGTCGGAGCCGACCCGCCGGACGGAAGGGCTCCCAAACCCCCCTGATGCAAGGCCGCCGCTACCCCACACCGGTTACCACCCGGAGCGGCGACCCCACAACAGGATTATGCGCAACATGTGGGGCAGCCTACTGGGGTGGTTGGTCCCAGGCGGGCCCCATGACTATGTTGCGGGCGGCCGCGGCAACGCCGTTGCTAAGGGTCTCCCTGGCCGGCGAATCGACCCACACCACCCACACTAGACTCAGCTTCGCCCCCACTGGACCCCTGCCTGCCGCACCATACACCGCCCCGGGCCCGGCAGTGCAGCTGCTGAACCCCTAACGCAACCCAGCCTGGGCTGGGTTACTTGGGGGGCTTTAGCACAGCTGCACGGTGGTACCCCCCCGGACCAACACTGTTGTACCACCTGGTATCCACGTAGGGGCCAAAGCCACCACATGGGTACCGTAATATACGAACCTCGTCCGTTAATCAGCAGGTGCGCCACTAGCAGGTGAGGTCGCTGGGGCCCGATAGATGTAAGAAGGACCCCTTTGCACCCATATTCTTCTTTTTTTATTCTTTTTTTGATACTTCTTTTTACTTGTTTATCTAACTGTTTGTATGCTGTGGAGGTTATGTTTGTGTTTGTCCGTTGCTCTATTAGTTCTAAAGTTTGTGCTGTTAGTTTAGTTTTGTTTTTTGACTGGCCTTTTATCTTTTTGCGTATTAATATTTATGCATATTTTATTTTTATAAGTATTAAATGTTCAGTTAACTTTCTTGTAAAAGACTAATAGGCATGTTGAATTCTGCCTAAATCTGATAAAACTATTAACAAAATAATGTCTCTCGGCCCAGCGTTTAACCTACATGTTAAGCTTGGCATAGACGGTAGCTATAATATACATTAATGTATATTACATTCTGGAGTATGTATATTACATGGAGAGGGCGCTTCTGTGCCACGGTTTACATCGGCTCTGAAGTTAAATGTATTTTAAAAATAATTTAAGTGCTAAAAGTACGTGAAAATTGTCATAATTAATCAGTAGTGCTACAAAGTAAATGAATCTTGTCGAAATTATAAAAAAACTAGTGAAAAACTGCGTCAAACTACGAGACAAGATACGAAGTGGGACAATTTTTGTAAATAATTGGTGTTGAAATCACCATAAGAGAAGAACTACATGCAAATAAATAACTGTGTGATAGTGGAAATATATTGTTTGTCAATTTTATGCAATTTTAACAAAAGAAATTTTTTTTTTTTCTGGACATTTATAAATTTTGTGATGTGGGTGGATTATTTTTCGTAATCATTGCACAGTCACTTGTCACTGTAAATTATAATTTGTATGTACAAATTATAATTTAAAGTGACATACTGGAAAGATTCAAATAAAAAAATCAAAATAATAACATTCAATTATCATTTTAACCATACAATTGCTCCGTTAATTCCTCAGTTTAATCTGCAAGACATTATACTATTCAATCGATATGTTCCGCTGCTCACCAATAGATGGTGTTAGTTATCCTGAACAACAATAAAATCTCATTCATTTTATTAAGAACCCCTTTTGCAATATAATATAATATCAAGAACCGAAAACATGGAAGGAATTATGGAAATTCTGAAAAGTATTCAAATAACGATGCAAAACCAAAGAAATGACATAGATAAAATGAAAAGTACCATAATTCAGGAAATAAACAAAAATATTGATTTAAAATTTGAAATGATGGAATCAAAATTTAACGAATTAGATAAACAAATTGAAATTCAACAATTGACAATAGAAAAAATGGAACAACACCTCAAAAAGAAAAATCTCATAATTTTTGGCATACCGGAAGGGGAAAGTCCTATATGGAGTTAGAAGGAAATGTACTTAAAATTATTAACGAACAAATGAAAATTCCATGTGAGAGACGGGACATAGAGCTGGTCAAACGAATTGGAATGCCAACAAATGTTCAAAATAAAAATAGGCCGGTCGTTCTGACAGCCAATTCTATGGGGTTTAAGATACAAATAATGAAAAATAAAAAATTACTGGAAAATTCAAAAATATACATTAAACAAGATTACACACAAAAAATCTTAAAAAGAAGAAAGGAACTGCAATCGGAATTTAAATCGAGGAAAGAATTAGGTGAAAACGTAGTACTGCGTTATGATACAATACTTGAAGTACCAAAAACCACCAATAACAGAAACAAATTAGACCTCCAACCTAAACCTAAACTAAACAAAACTACAATAAAAAGCCGATATCCTTCTCTGATAATAATGGAAATTCACAAAGATCTAGGAATAACTACAGTGTCAAGAAAAATAAGCCGATAATCGAAGCATTTATGAAATCTAGAGCTATTCTACAATCAGGCGACAATACTTCGTTTGTTGGCGAACTAAATGCAGATAATTTTAGTCCATAGCAACTACCGCGGTCCCCTCTCTACGAAAGCTATACAAGTCAAAACAAGGTCCTAGTAACTAAAAATACATCTCCCAATACGGTTGGTCCCCGCGGGAGAATACGACCACAACCCTCCATCCAACATATAAACAAGAGTGGCGAGAAAAAAAAAATACTTTGTACCTAAGGAAATCTGTGGCAAATTAGTAGCACCGCATCAGACCCGGACACTGTGGATGGAGGAGGCCTACGCCTAGAAATGGGCTTCCAAATGACAAGAATTGAGGCATGCTAACTCATTCAGTTAAGTCAAACAGTATAAATTAAGTATGTTAATTAAATAAATAAATTTATATAAATACATTGATAAATTGATATAATTTCTTAGCCAATAATTTAATATATTCTATATATCACTAGTAGGTATACATAATTGTTGTATTCATATTAATTGTTCTATCTTAATTGTTAATATTATATTAATACCGTTACATATAAATACGAATTTGAAATATTTGTGGTAATAAGTATTGAGATGTTAAATTGTTGATGAGTTAATTATTATGAGTACGAAATAATAATTATGTATTTTTATCACAGGATTAATTAATTGAATGTGTTTGTAAAACTTTATATATTATTCTAAAATTTTTATATAGGAAACTGATTGTAAATATTAATTTATTTTAGCGCTAAACACAAGACATCATGAATATAATATAATAATTTAATATAATAATTTTCGGTGCTTAGAATGGAATGATTCCTATTTTGTAATTTTGTACAGTAATGATTATTATTATTTTTATTGTAATGGTTATTTGGAAATAAAAAGCCTTATTATTATTATTATTATTTCGTTTATTCCTTTACATTCTTATTTTATACATTTTTAAATACATTTATAAAAAAAAGAAACAAATACATTTAAAAATATAAAAAATAGTGACCCACCAGTAGCGGAGTAGGACCCAAACTACCGGCGGTGGAGGCTACAGACTAAGAAACCTCCTAACAATACGGCACGTGTCGAGGATAACAGCCTTCTGAATCTGACTCTTGATCCAACAATCTAACGAGAGTCTCTTGAGATGTTGATCGAGACTCTTCGCTATTAATCCGTTTGCCGAAACGACCACCGGGACAATGATCGTCGAGTCTACGTCCCACATGGCGGTTATCTCGAAGGACAGATCGAGGTACTTACTAAGTTTGTCCTTCTCTGCCTTCACGAGATTCTCGTCATGCGGGACGGCGATATCGACGAGCACTGCCCGACGCTGGGTCCGATCAACCAACACGATATCGGGCCTATTGGCAACAATAGTCCTGTCCGTGATGACCGATCGGTCCCAGTAGAGCAATGCACGACCATTCTCAAGAACTGGCACTGGTGTATACTTATAGTACGGTACTTCAAACTCAATAAGGCCATATTGAAGAGCAAGTTGCTGGTGGATGATCTTGGCTACTTGATTGTGCCTATGCAAGTACTCGGTGTTAGCAAGATACGAACAACCGGAAATAATATGGCGAAGTGATTCACCAGGACGGTGGCATGCTCGACAAATGTCGACCGTACCGTCCTTCATGATGTATTTCCGATAGTTGTTCGTCTTGATAACCTCATCTGCAATTGCACAGGCAAAACCTTCAGTTTCCCCAAAGAGGTCCCCAAAACGCAGCCAGTTCACCGATGCGAGCAGGTCTACGTCGGGTCCTGTTAAGACCCGGTAGAACCGTCCGTGTAGCTCCTTACTCTTCCATACGTCCCTACGGTCTTCAGTACCTAGTACCTTTGGTTTACGCCAGTTCTCGTTAGCCAAGGAAAGAGGTGTCAGGCCCTTGTCAACCATCACGACATCGCAATGAATGTCACACCCGTTCTGTAGAAAGTAATCTCTCAGACTGCACACTTCACGGTTGTGGAGGTTCTTGGCATTCAAAAATCCCCGACCCCCCCACTTCCGTGGAATGTACAGTCTCATGACAGATGATCGTGGGTGTAACATTCGATGCAATGTGAGTTGTTGACGGACTCGCCTATCCAGGGCGTCTAGTTCCGTTTGAGTCCACCTAAGTATGCCAAAGGAGTATAACAATAAAGGTATCACCCAACCATTGAAAGCCCGCATTTTGTTACCACCGGACAAAGAACTGTTAAGAACTTTTGTCAGGCGGCCAAAAAAACGTTCTTTCACCGATTTCTTGATATCCTCTACCGCTATACCCAATGACTCTGACATACCTAGGTATTTGTATGTTTCGGTCTCGGAGAGAGATCTGAGAGTTATTATCTCAGAAAGTTGTAAATTCGGTGAATTTACAACCTTCCCCCGTTGTACATGCATAACCGCACACTTATCAACACCGAACTCCATCTTAATGGCATTACTAAAAACTTCCGTAGTTTTTAATAGTGTCACTAAATCTTGGTGCTTCAGTGTGAACAGTTTGAGGTCATCCATGTACATCAGGTGAGATAGAACCTCACCCCCTCTACGAAACCGATAGCCTAGCCCTGAATCCTTCAGCAATGTGCTAAGTGGATTCAGTGCTAAACAAAACCACAATGGACTCAAACTGTCGCCCTGGAATATACCACGCTCGATCCTTATCAAGCCTTGCGGGTCAGAGGCGTGCCCACCACTACCTGGTTGACGAAGGACTGTGGTCCACTGTCCCATACACGAGACTAAGAAGGATTTAAGAGTCGGATTAATTTTATACAACTCTAAAATCCTCCTCAGCCATGAATGAGGCACCGAATCATAGGCCTTCTTGTAGTCAATCCAGGCAGTAGAGAGGGCTACTCCGCTTGACTTGTTGGCTAATGGCCATATCAATGAGGAGTAGCTCCTTAGTACCACGAGACCCAGCCCTACATCCATTCTGAGCGTTATCTAAGATATTATTAGATACTATGTGCGAGTTTATTTTACTTCTCAGAATAGATGTAAGGAGCTTGTAGATGGTAGGTAAGCAAGTGATGGGTCTATAGTTTTTAGGTTCCGTGGTACTACCTGATTTATGGAGCAGGAAGGTGATGCCAGTGGTCATGAAAGCGGGTAAGGAACCAGACTCAAGGGCTTCTTGATACTGTGTTGCCAAGCGTTCATGCGAGCTCTGAACCCACTTTATCCAAAAGTTGTGCAATCCATCCGGCCCAGGACTTTTCCAGTTCGGGGCCGTACGCATTGCACAACTAACGTCTTCGGAGTCTATGGTAATAGATTCCATGGGTTCGATGATACTGCATTCACGCTCGACGACACGGATCCAGTCGCCCTCCGAATGTTCGACGGGCACCGACCATAAGTCACGCCAAAATTGATTCATGGCGTGAGCATCTGGCAGTTGTCCGTCGTTCAAACGTTGTCCAGTTCCCTCCCACTCTCGGTACACCTTCCTTTGGTCACTTTGGAAGATGCGATTCTGCCAGTATCTATTTACACGCTCTCTATAACGACGGATACGGCTTGCCCATGCATACACTTTCTGTTTCAGAAAGTCAATACGTTCCGTGACATTGGCTAAATATTGCTGGGGACGAATACCGGTCTCAGCAAATGCCTGAGTCACGAAACGCATGACCCGGGGACGACTATTTCCCCGGCTGAAAGAGATAAGCTTTGGAATGAGAGTCCTAAATGTGCCGATACGTCGCTCGATTCTTGCCTGCCATACGGGAACACCATTCGGTCGTGGTGCACGGTTAGCTTCGGGGAATTTAACGCGTGCAACACGACAGGCGGCAATGGCTCCACAGTAAAGAATCGAGTGAGTATCAAGCAAATCACTGCTAGTCCGTAAGTACGGCTCTAGCAATGCATTCAGGGCTCCCATCAACGCCAGATTTCGTTTATGCATTGGCAAGCGTGGTAGCCGCGGTCTAGAATTAGGTATAAACCTATACTGCGAGACACATCTTCCAAAGTACTCCTCAATTGCTCGCTTACCTGGATAGATGTATCACTCGTATCATTTCCCGCGTCGGGTGCGGGCGTCGCTAACGTCACACTTGTAGCAACCGTCTGTGTCACAGGTGACGGTGCTCTCGTTGACACTGGAGCTGTACGAGTAGATAATACTTCCAGGCGTAGTCGATCAAGCACAGATTGATCCAACAACTTACATCGTTGGATAGCCCGCACTTGATCCGATAGCCGTTGGACGGCAACGGTCATTGTTGGTTCAAGAGCCTGAAACAAAGGAAGCATCCTTGAACGGTGCGCAGTCAGGTTGGTTTCCCCATCTGTGGCCTCATAATATGCCCGCATGACGTTTTCATTGATGGATGAAGTCCATCGCATGCGGTGCACAATACCACCGGTAGTGGGGACCCTACTCGAAGCTGGTAGGCTTCGGGGCCCCAAACTGCTCGGCGGCCGGCCTCTCCCTCGCCGGCGTACAGGTGTTGGCGACGTCGGCGGAGAGAAATACTCGTCACTTGAAGAGCTCGACGTCTCAGCGAGCACCTGTGTCGGCGATGTGCGGTCCGGTGCCTGCGAGGCGGAGTTTAGTGACGAGTCCGGGGGTGTTAGTTGCGCATTTCTGCTTCTGGCTCTTGTTTGCATCTCAATCACTTCATTTTGAATTTAGCCATAATATTGTTGATATTTTCGTAGGTATTCACATGCCATGTGTCAAATCTTCTATGTTAATTTTGTAGACTTTGTTTATTGTTATAAAATAGTATAAAATCCTTTATTTATTGTCTTTTTGTTTATATTAATTTGGTATCTGAAGTAATTGTATAAATTTAGGCAATAATATGTAAATTAAAATATTAAAATATTTTAAGAATGAAAATGATGTATGAGATGTTCAGAGTTGCCAGCTATTTAATATTATTATTATTATATTACATTCTGGGATGTATAGCTTATAGAAAGATGGCAGGTAATGCAATATATCTCTACTTATCTGTCTTGATTGACCCACTTTCCAACTGATGAGGATGAAGTAAATAGTTGCCTATGCTATGACGGTATTCAAAATATAAATGTATATTTTCGTACCGCTACTGACTTCAAATTGTCGAAATAAGACCAAATAGTTGTCGGAATGGGACCAAATTGGAATGGGACCACGAGGTAACCCACACTTAAAAAAAATATATTTTTTAGAGTCGGTTCATCCAGTCTTCATGACTGGATGAACCGACTCTAAAAAATATATTTTTGGTTATGCGGTAACAAACATCAAAAAAAATACACAGTTGAATTGAGAACCTCCTCTTTTTCTTGAGGTCGGTTAAAAATATACATCATAGGTGACCACTCACCTGATGTTTTATATGGAAATATGTATGAATAGTAAGTGTCGTGCTATAATATTACGTGCTATAAATTATAACTGCCGTGTGTGAAGTACTTTATGCGACACACATACTCTTAGATGACACAGTAGCGAACCGCTCGGCTGCAGTACCCAAAGGTCACGAGTTCCTGGAACAAATATTTGTATTTGTTCTTAAACCTGTGCCGCGTGTGCGCATGCGCACTAACGGGACGCAACTCCGCGGACATTTGGCTAATGTAAAGTTTAAGTAAAGTTTTCTGTTTTGTTGTTTTTACATAAGAAACACTTATGTTTTTAGGTTGCTCTGTTGTAAAATAAATACTTATTCGGTCTATTTGCATATTCAGGTCAAATATTGTCACTGTAAAGGAACTGACATAGAAATCCCTATCAGTACCATCATTACTACATATTACGAGTATAAAACAAAGTCGCAAGTTCTGAATGTATGCTTAGAACTTAATAACTACGCAACAGATTTTGATGTGGTTTTCACCAATGGATAGATTGGTTTTCGAGGAAGGTTTTCATGTAAAATTTATCAAGCGGGCGAAGCCGCGGGCGTCGTTCGTTTTCCTGATTTACAAATTCCAAATTAATTTAAAAAAATCGTTACAACGTTAGTTGTAGGATTTTTTTTTTTACACAATTAAAACAAAGGCAATGTATCAGGAAATTAAATATTTCTAACAGTTATAAATGACCTCCGTTCCGTTATATATGTAGATGCTGTAAATATAAATATTTAATGATTTTGGAGGCCGGGATCCTTCAGCGGAACAAAACAAATAGCTACGTGTAATATGGAATTCCTACATCGAATAAGCCAGTGAATTAAATACACCTAGTGCATGAATAGCTAAACACAATACCTGCAGCGTTTGTCCTTCTCGTACAACATCCCACATTGAATTACAATAGTTCTGAGAAACCTCTTAAAACTTCCAGCAAAACTATAAATTCTTCAGAACCTATTAAAACAATTCTATAGTCTACAAGCAATAGCGAGATCAGCAAAGTTGTTTCGAAAACACCACAAGCCCACGAGTTCATAAATCCGTAATTTATTAAACTTTATATTAAACTATCAGAATCTCCGTGTGTGGATATGCTCATTATCTTTACTTAATATTAAGCTGATGATTCTTGACACCACGGATCTAATTAGAATACTAAAAAGAAATAAGCCCTTTGAATTGGTTTTGTGTAATTAGTGTTACATAGCGCAGTGAGTGCTATTCCACAAGAACACAAGAACAAAGTGTCTTTGCATTATTTTTTTTTTTTTGCCAATGGACACATTCTTAACATTGTAAGTTTTTAGCAAATTTAGTCCAATTTAAATAACTTATTGGCCTTTAAGGTCTAGATTGTAATTGTTATGAGTGACCGTTAATTACGAGTTCATAATGAAAAAATAATCTGAGTATCCACTGGCTAAAGTTACAGGAGTGTAACATTTGGATAGAACGTGTAACGCATTAAGTATGTCACGCCGCGCCGTGTTCTAAAATCAGTGTAATGCTCGATAGAGCTCTAGGCTGTGCTCCGTATTCACCAGGGTTCCATAAATATGATTCTTCCCTATATTTTTCGCACTTTTTTCAAGTTTATTTGCCCCACGACATGCTTCAAAAAATTAAAATACGGCTATAAGTACCTATGTATATATGACCGTATCAGTACATCAGTACATTTAATAAGATTAAATTAAATGAGTGTGAACGATACAGTAAAAGAATATTCTAGTATGCCTGTCTGCACGTTATTTTCTAAAGTTTCTAAAAGGATTTTGATGTTATTTTAGACTGAGACAGACACTTGGGGCAACTGTACAACTCATTATTAGATTTTTTAGCCTAAAGTTCAAGCAGGTAAAAGATCGTCATGTGAGTAGAGTTGTAGTCTATTTCCAAGACGCAACCATACCTACTGACTGTATCTCAATGTGTTACATGTTACACTAGTGGTTCTGTGTAGACTTCGTCCGCAGACTTCGAGAGCGGCTTTGTTTAGAAAATTTCTTCTTCAATTTTCTTTATTACTCTTTCATTTGTCATCCAATCCAAAAAAATATAATTCAAATGTTATTCATTGTAAGCAAGGAGTGTGTGTGTAAAGTTTCATGCAAATCGGTTGTTAGATACGGCCTCAAACATGATCTGACAGAACCCGTAGATGTAGTAGAGGTACAGACGAAAAAAATCCTACCCAGTCTGCAAGTTGAAACGGAGACTTCGGTCGCTTCGCTCCCTCACTCAATTACACGTCGCAACGTTGGGTGAGTCGGTCAGTACCCAGCTTTGGAAACATCGAATCAGTCAGGATCGTTAGTTTGTGCGGCTTTTGCTGTTAAATCCGTTTTAATAGTAAATACCTAACCACTTTGTTCAATTTTACACCGCAGCTAGTATATTTCTGACTCAGATCAACCATCTATAGATAGATGGCGAGTGTCACTTCTAAGCAGCTGGATATGAGTTGCCCCATATAAATATGTTTGCATTCCAAGTTCCAAGAAATACCTCAAAAACAAGACCTCGAACAATAACAACAAACAATAATTAGTTCCATTTTTTGCCACACGACAATATAAACTGTGAAGGCTATAGTGACGGTACGTCATCCTCGTCTGTTTGACTGTTCTGACGTGCAGAGTGGTATTATCATCGCTCTATATATACGTAGTATAGAGATAGTTGCTCTAAGGTTTCTGGTAACTAACTTTGTGTACTTGTTGTCGATAGATGGTTTTGCTGTTGAGTTTTATGTCTTTAGCACATTCCTTGCAATATTGTTATATATATGTATATGAGTAAGAAATTCTAGTAGTATAGTAAGTGTATTGAACTAGACCAGTCGCTGCAGACATTCCAACAAAACTATTAGCAAAATATGGGTGGTTTATGCATCTCTGTCTACCTCCTCGGGGCTATGACGTGCTTATATATTATCTACTAGTTGTCCCGGCGAACTTCGTACCGCCTAAAAAAACTTTCCTAAACTTCTACAATTCATATAAGATCAAAATTTGGAATGTCGGTCTAGCCGTTCTCGAGTTTTAGCGGACAAACGAACGGCAATTCATTTTTATTTATAAGAAGAAGAAGAAGATATTAAATTAAATATTTAAATATGTGTATAAAACTTTTAACACATCACGTCAAAATTGGGGTTTAATTTTCTTTTCTTTCGTTTGCGTATTACTATTTTTATTTGTTTTTTATTTACTTATTTGTAACGTGAATTTTAATATTAAAAATACATACACATGCTACATAGTGACATATTTAAATAATGTACGGCCTTCTTTTAGCCAGTAACTTGTATAAAATAAAATAAATATGTTAGGACAATTCACACAACGCCATCTAGTCTCAAACTAAGCAGAGCTTGTGATATGAGTACTAGATAAACTGATATAAATACTTATATACATTTTTTTTTTGTATATATTTACATATTATACATAAACCACCCAGACTTCGGTACAAACGTTTGTATCATCGTACAGTCGTACGTACGTATAGTCACACGTAATAGCCACTTATAGGACTTATAGGACTTTTATAGAGCTTCGAATCGTCCAACGAGCAATTGGGGTTGGCATGGGAACACCTGTTATAGTAAAAGAAAACTAAAAAGTTTAGTATTATTACGCCCCGTTATTTGGGGCTGTTGACTTATTCTGTGTAATAAAACCAGGCAGGATTTTATTGCCTTTCATCAACATTTCATAGCAAGGCAACGGGTTTCAATTTTTTTTTTCAAAATTACTACAAAGTTGCTACTTTTTATTAAATTTATTCGGCCATTTTCCTTTGTGCCCGGTGACGGCAATAGGCTTGCCCCCTATTACGTTGGACTAAAAATACTGGCAAATCGACGTGACAAAAAGACAGACACTGAGACGTTTATAATGTCTTCTATTTAGCGAAATTAGTGCAATTATATAAAAAATTCAACATCTTACTATATCCCAAACTATAAACGTCGACATATGTTTCACGTACTGGTGAAACATATGTCAACGTTTATAATGTCTTCTATTTAGCGAAATTAGTGCAATTATATAAAAAATTCAACATCTTACCCCATTGTTTATCATGGATTTTCACCAGGTAACACCTGATTCCGTTCAATATGTATGGTTATATTTGTTTGTGGTACTAAAGCCAATTGTCAAAAGCAAAACATCTATAAACAGAAGGTAATTTTATTGCAACCGTTTTGTTTCGTTAAGACATTAAACAACTAAGTAAGTTTAAAACATTAGGACGGACATTTGCGGCCGGTACGCACAAGTTAACAGATATTTATAATAATTTCAGTTCGTTCACATTTGCACAGCCATATTTAATTACCTGCATCTTCGTTAAAATGATGCTTGTTCACTAGATTGATACCTACCTATATTTATATTCTAAGATTGAAAGTACTTCACATAGATTTATTTATAATAAGAATTACATTACAAAATATCGTTTAAAAAATCCTCCGCGTCATTGCCGACTGGGAAGGTTCCCAGAATGCTGGCTGTGTTGCCACGTTGGATGGCGATACTTATTCTTTGGGCCAGAAAATAGCCAGCCTTCTGGTCCTGAGAAGCATCGATTAGGCGTTTCGCAATGTCTCTATAAAGGCGGCGAGCACTCGGACCCCATGACCCCAGTGTCTCAACCCCAAACGGCTCAAATATGTAATCACCTGCTAGGTTAGCATATTTACGCCGTTTAAAGCCTTCAGCCGATGCAGCAGCAGCGCCGGCACATCCGGATGTGCTTGGAAGGTGTGAAGGTGCTAAGGTGTCAACGCATGTAGCGTCCCACACCAAAGGCCTTCCCATCTTCCACGGTAGCAACGACATACCGTCCGGTCTCTTTCCATCGCTTCGTGCTAAACCATTTGGTTCGCGTACGGCCGGAAGACCTGCGGTGGAAAGAGCCCTACGAATTATGTCGTTTAGAATAGCGTGCCTAGGTATACGACCTGCGCTTCTGCTACAAGAAAGGCCGTGGTGTCCCAGATTATCGACGGCTACTCCACAGGTGCAATGATGCGGGGATACACAAGGTGTACCCAGCCGAAGGCAAGTGGCAATGCGGAAGGTAGTGTCGTCCAACATTGTACCGATGTTGGGCGATGGGAGCGCCTGGATCCATAACCCTGACTCCCACTCTCCAACAGCTAGTAGGCGTGCACGCTCTGAAATATTGACAGAAGTGTCAATTAGTGTATTAATTCTCAATTTACAGAGCGGTGAATCCCACAGTCGCTGTGAGCCTAGGCGTGAGGGCAGGTCAGTGTCGGGGCAAGACATCCTCCAAGCAATTATGGCATCGGTCTTGCATCGCACCTCGGAATCAATCAGTGTATTTGACAAAATTTTCCAAGATTGAAAGTATACCATGTTAGACCACTGAGAATCCAGCGGGAACATAAAAAAAATCAGCCATGTGCGAGTCACACTCGCACACAAAGTTTTCCGTAACAAAACGGCAAAAAATTACGTTTGTTGTATGGGAGCCCCCTTAAATATTTGTTATATTCTATTTTTTAGTTTTTTTTTTGTTATAGAGGCAACAGAATAACATCATCTGTGAAAATTTCAACCTTCTAACTATCACAGTTCATGAGATACAACTCAAGATAGACGGACGGACGGACACCGATGTCTCAGTAGTAGAATTCCCGTTTTACGGAACCTTAAAAATGGATCAGTAAATTATCGTGTCTACCAAATAATTACACCTTAATAAATACCCCAATTTTGCCGGGTGTCTCTGGTACGCACCAGGAAGTATTTTCAGTGGCGCCCGGCAGACTTTGCAATGGCCACCTGTGTGTCGGCGAGTGAATCGAGCTCCAACCTCGCAGCACGCAACCCCAACCTCCACCAACATGTGGAGTGCATTGTCTTCAATCTTCGTCGTAGGCCTCGCAGTGTAGATACTGGGGTGTGACCTGACGATGGTCGCGAATCAGATACTTAACGAAGCATCCGTGCCTAGTAATGCAGGTCATTACTAGGCACGGATGCTTCGTCGAGTCGCACGATACGTGAGGGCACCATGCCGCCTCTGCAGCCAGTCCTCCATGATCGGTCTCACCGCAGCTATAGTGGCGGTTCCCAACTTTGGTTGCTCAAGTCACCGTCCATTGTCTCTATAACATAATTATGGAGTGCCTACTTTTCTATCACAACATAGACAGTGGACACAGACCTTTATTTGCAAAGCAATACTCATATGTCCTGAGTAATGAACCTTTGGTACATGTGTTTCTTCGAATGTTAAAAATCCATTACTGCTCTTAATGAACGTAGCAAACTAATGACGCGAGTAAGCTTCAATTTAATGTAGGTGCTGAGATGCTCACTGCTGAGATGTAATTTTGTGGACGCCAAATATGGGAAAAGAAAACTAGTAGTCGTACAAAGCCTAAGGCCTCTTGTTCACACATGTTTTTTCAGCCGTAAAAATCTACTGCCTAATAGCGTTCCATACGACACTGACGAACGTGTCTACCCACAGCGAATTAGCCATAGATTTTTACGACCGAAAAAAGGTGTGTGAACAAGAGCCCTTAGTCCTCAAACAACAGTACTTAATGCTTAAGTAGCTTCATTAGTACTGATTGCTATTTTTGGTGCTTTTTATTGTGTAATTTGTTCTATTCTACATCGCAGAATAGCATATGTCAGCTAACATATTAAGACATTGTTTACAAGGTTGTACGAGTTAGAGGTATATGTAATATTTGAAACTAACTGCGCCGATATTCAAAATTATTTTACTTCTCCCAACTACTTATATTAATAATTTTTGAATGGCAGCTTTTTATCCTGGTAAAATAATAATAGCGCTATGTAATTCTACTCTCACCTTAGCCCTAACCCTTTCACAAAATATCGGTTATGGAACTCCAGTTGATATTTTTCGATTGGTCATTGACTGCAGCCAACGCTGTACTGGAGCTATAAGAACTACCTATTCACTATTAAGTTTTTATACATGGTAATGATATAGTAAGTACGTAGGTATACAATACATATTATTCACGGGTGACGTAACCATCACGCGATGAGGCGTGGTCCGCCATTCATTACGTAGGTGAATAGCCAAAATATTTGGATTTTTTGTTGTACATTTTTTTTAAATTATCTCAGTGGAGAATAGAGCATCTAAAAAATCCTTGTCGTAATTATAGGTATTTAAGTCACGTGGTTGTACATAATCGGATCGGATCCGACATTGCCTTGCAGTTAGCTTATGCTGAGGTCATCTTAGTTTTTTAGGGTTATGTACCCAAATGGTAAAACGGGAACCCTATTACTAAGAATTCGCTATCCGTCCGCCCATCTGCCACCAGAAAATAATAAATATTTAGGGGGCTCCCATATAACACACGTGATTTTTTATTGTTTTGGTACGGAACCCTTTGAGCACGAGTCCAACTCGCACTTGGCCGTTTTTTTTATTTACAGGTGATGACTGATGATGATTAAGTTGAAGTCGGGGTCTTCAAAGAATAGCCGAAATACATGGCATTTATCGAAAAAGTCAGGATAGCGATAGACTGATGATGACGATAATGACAGAAAACTCAAGTTTATATCCCCGAAATGGTAGATAGACAGAAACGGAGGGGTATGGTAGTTAGATTAGCTCGACAGACAGACAGACATACCATACCTACAGTGTTTTTTTTTCGAGAAATGTCAAAACTTTCAAAGACACTTCAATTTGCACTCCACAAAATATCAATATCTATCTAAATATTTATATTTTGAAATGGGGAATGTCCCCCTTAGCTCTCGAGAACTGCTTATGCTCCAATGATGGTTGACCCCTCTATGGATAGCCCTTGATCTGGAGGCAAGCCAAAAAATCGAAAATTTGACCTAGCCCTAAGGGGTCAAAAGTTATAGGCCAAAACCTATGGCGTGTTGCGGCGCGAAGCACCGCGCAAGACACCGTATTAGTTTTTTTTGAGCAGTAAAGTATACTAATATAATTTTACAATATGAATCACACAAACTATAGTCTTGGGCTGAACTCAAACCAGAATCCGTTTCCGAGAGGAACGTTCTACCAACTGACCAAGACACTACAAAATATCATTTAAAAATGCTCCGCGTCATTGCCGACTGGTAAGGTTGTCAAAATGCTGGCTGCGTTGCCACTTGCCACGTTGGATGATGAGACTTATTTTTTCGCCCAGAAATTTTGATTTTTGATTTGATTTGTACTTAGTTTTTATTATTTAGTCATCTTTTAATGTAGGTACCGACAAATTTCTTTTAACAATTTTTATAATACACTCGATGCCTCTAATCAATCAATGTTTGGAATTCAAATGTCACGGCCGTTCGCAAACACGTTTTATAAAGTGAAGTAACCTTAGATTAGTAATAATGATGTCATTAATGTGGACATGCGATTCAAATGCATAGAGGGATCAAGATTGCTCAGTGTAAAATTTAGCCCAAACTAAGATACAAGCTTGTGATATGGGATCTAGACAACTGATAAACATACATATTATATTTCTAAATACATACATAATATTCATCGAAAACACCCAAACTCCGAAACAAACATTAAAATTTGTGGATTACACAAATATTTGATTCGACCCGGAAATTGAACCAGAAACCCAATAAAATATTATGTAGGTATACTCGGCTAATCTGATACAGCATCGTATTGCGGAATTTTCATTGATATCTAAAAGACAAACCTGTTTTAACATAAATTATCAACTAGTAGCCTATTAGACCAATTAAGACCTCGCAAACATTAAAATAATTAGGTATTTATTTATTTATATACCTATCAGCTTCCTAAAACTAGCAAAGAATGAACTTGTTTCTATAATTACGCATCTTATGAACCTTTGCTTTCAACAAGGTATATTCCCCGTCCTATTAAAAAAAGACTACCTCGGTGGCACAATGGTACTATGTACGGACTGCCACACTCGAGGTCTCGGGTTCGATTCCCGGGTCTGGTGGATAATGTATAATTCTCTTTAGAATTTTATCCAGATAATAATCCCAGAGTCTGGACCTTGTGCCCGGTAAATGGCAATAGGCTCGCCCCCTATTACATGGGACCTAACATAGCTGGCGAGATGTGGGTGTGTTTGCACACCTCTGCCTACCCCTTCGGGGAAAAAGGCGTGATGTTATGTTATGTTATGTTATGTTATTAGTCAGAAACGAAGTTGGTAACTACAGATTGATTGCGGTATGTACTTCCTGCCATATCAAAAATACTGGAGAAACTCCTAAATTCAAGGCTTATGGGTTACCTGAACAGATACCAACTGCTATCCCACTCGCAAAACGGTTTTAGACAAGGCAAATCAACTGAAGACGCAGTCATGACACTTACCCAGACAGTAACAGAACTGGTGGACAGTGAACAGAAATGCTTATAGGTATATCTGGACTTGGAAAAAGCCTTCGACACTATTTCTGCTTCCACACTTTTGCGAAAACTAGAAAACATAGGCCTCAGAAACACTGCCCTCTCATTATTCAAAAGCTACCTGTCGGAAAGAACACAAAGTGTCAGAATAAATGGCTACACCAGTGGTGATGTGATGGTATCGTTCGGAGTGCCGCAAGTAAGCGTGTTGGGCCCACACTGTTTCTAATTTATATTAACGACCTCTGCAATATGAAAATCAACAACGCCAAAATTCATTCCTATGCGGATGACACTGCATTGATATTCAGTGGGCATAACTGGCCTACCGTAACACTAAATGCAGAGAAAGGCATGCGCTTGGTTGCTAAATGGCTGAAACAATTTACTAACACTTAATACTGCCAAAACTAACTACATTATATATGTTACAGTATTCAAAATATTACTCAGCCCAATTCAGATTTCAAACTGGCCATTCATATGTGCAACCAACAAGGTACCGCATCGTGTGATTGTCCCACCATCCATAAACTGGCAGAAGCTAAGTACCTGGGAGTGATCGTTGATCAACGTTTGTCCTGGTATTCACACATAGATCTGGTTACAGCCAGAGTAAGGAAATTCATCTGGATCTTTAAAACTTTAAGACATGTGGTACCTAGGAAATCTACGGACGATAAAAACGGCTCTAGAGATCTTCTTACTGAATTGTATAAGGCACTAGCGCAATTAGTTATAACCTATTGCATTCCCATCTGGGGAGGGGCATGTAAAACCAAAATAATGGAACTTGAACGTGCTCAAAGGGCTTTATTGAAGGTTATGCACTTCAAAAAAAGGAGATTTCGAACAACAGAGTTGTACCGGGTCAGTGAAGTGTTGTCGGTGAGAAAACGTTATGTTCTTCTTACTATATTAAAAAAACAAAAAAGCACGCCATACTGCCCTGATTCTGTTATAAGAAGAAGAAAAAGCACACTTGCTCGAACATACACTAGAACTGCATTTGCGAGCAGACAGTATGGTGCCCGGTCAAGCTACCTATATAATAAAATCAATAACTAACTTGACATTATATTGTAAAACAATACGAGAAATTAAAAACAAATTGCAAATCGCCTAGCAACACTGAGTTATAAGGATGTGGAGGCCCTATTAGAACACCCAGCTTAAAAAAACGAACACAAATACCATCCATGCATACACCATACACTCACCATAATACACACACACACAAACCCACACGTATACTCACACGCACATATCCACACATGCACATTCACTGCACATTTTTGAGCATAGAATCCTCATTGTTTGTAAACCAAAAAAGTTAATCTGTATAGCTATGGAAGAGCGTGATCACCTGTCACAGGCATTCTTTGCCTAAAAGGTGACCACGGTCAATACTCTTATAATGTAAACAGGTTAATAAACAATAAATTATTATTATATTACTATTATTATATTATATTTGGCCTTTTTCCCCATTTACTCTCCACAAAGCTTACAATGAAAAATTGTATTAAATCAAGGAACACACAAAGACAAACAGACCGAAAGACTGACGGACGAAAGCAAAATTGTTCATAGTCGAAATGTAGATGCTTCGTTCGCTCGGTCAATTATGGTGCATTACGCCTAATCCAACTCCAACTGCAAGTGGTGTACATGCTGATCAACGGATGAGGTTCGCGCTTAGTGTCATGTTCGTGAATAATTCACGCAATCGCGCAATTCTATGACGGTATTTTTTCTGGACAAATAGATAAACTATAGTTATTTACTTTTAACACAGTATTTAAATAGTAATATCTCAATAAAACTGTCAACATTTTTTAAATGTGTTCGCAACCTACGTCACTGTGAACATTCAGTGGGCGGAACCACTTTTATCAAAAGAATGTATTATAACTAGTCATAGATACCCCCGTGACTTCAGTCTCTAGAATTGTTATAAGCCAAAAATACAGAAAAAAGGTAGTGACTACCATCTTTTTTCTGTGCTAAAAATACTTTGGGCTTGGTAAAAACTGTTAAGTAGATATGTAACTGTAGCACAGCGCATAGGAATACATTTTCCTTCCTAACCAGAAACAGAATCATTTTGAAATGGTTATTTATGTACTTAATTTAGTATTTTTATAATATTGCTTGACATATAATTGTAAAATTTTGACATTCATATGTGGTATTTATGTGCCTAAACTGATTCTTTGATTCTTGTTTACAACAAAAAACAATCATTGCCGTTTTTCTCGCACTGATCGTTAAGTTAAGTTATCTGTCCTCGATACATTAACTATCCAACACTACAAAGAATTTTCCATAATGCTAACCAGTATTATCATCCACAGAGCCTTTTCCCAACACAGTTGGGGTCGGCTTTCCAGTCTAACTACGATTCGGCTGAACTTCGATATTTTCCGTGAAGCGACTGTCATATGACCTCCACAACCCATATCACAAGTCTAAACCCCTAACGACTGTCATAGATGTTCGTTTGACAACTGGGACCGACGGCTTAACGTGCTCTCCGAAGCACGGAGTGGTCTCAACGTCTTAAGAAATAGTCACCCATTCTAAGACCGGCCTGACTAGATGTTGCTAAACCTTTGCAATGTGTTAACATTGTTGATCACCATTGAAGTACCTAAATAAGATAAGATGCAATTCAACATTCAAGACAAAATGTTATATTACCCTAGTATTTACCTGGGGCGTCTGGCAATAGATGTATAGGCGGCCGTGGCTGTGAGAGTCGCCCTCAATCGCCAGACGTCGTAATAGCTTACCATCAGGTGGCCGGCATAAATTTGGCGACCCTAATATTAAAAAAAAACTCTCTACGGTTCGGGTTATTTTTTGTTTTTATTCCGCGACCCCGGCCGCTTTCACGTCCGCTACCGGGCGTCTCTGGTCCCCCAGAAGGTATTTAAGTTATACTAAATCCTAATACTATGAATCGCACCCGTGTCCTCTCACGTTTCAGCGTTAGCTGGATCTACAAAACATCTACACTACTATTATAAAGAGGAAAGATTTGTATTTTTGTGTGTATGTTTGTAATGAATAAACTCAAAAACTACTGTACCGATTTCAAAAATTCTTTCACCATTGGAAAGCTACATTCACCCTGAGTAACATAGGCTACTTTTTATCCCGGTAATGTGTTCCCACGGAAACCGGGAACGAGTAAACTAAACCACGCGGGTGGAGCTGGCGGCGATCAGCTAGTTTATTATAAATCAGATATATAAATACACGAACATTATCTTCTTTTGAATTTTATAGTTAAAAACAGCTGTTTTTCTTCGCCATAAGTTGCTTGTTTTGTTTCTCCATATATTGTTGAATGAAACCCCATATCGTATTATAAAATGATTTGTTGACAATAGTTTTATTAAAAAAACTATCAGTAGAATTCTAATAGAATCGTTGACCTTTTGTATAAAGAAGCATAAACCAAATAATAGATATAATCCACCCTATATTTTTTTATTTTACAATAGGACTACTTAAAATGCTTTCGTATTAAATATCTACATACAACACGAATAAAGTATTGTATTACAATGCGTTAGAAGATAAAATATGAGTGTTCAAAAGATATACCTAAGTAAATTATTCTCGTACTTTCGATTGCTGGCACTTCATGGAACCTAGTAATACATGATGAACAAACACTATTTCACAACTTTATTTGATTTATTTTCACCGACCGGTTTCGCTTTTCAGCATTATCAAAGTTGTTTTACTTCACTTTCTAACACAGTTTCAAGCTATTTGAGAAAATGGCTGTTGAAAATGGAAGTTGTGGAATAGTTTACAAGTGTGTTTGTTAATCATGTATTATACTCGTACCTAAGTGTACTTAGGTAAGTCGGTACTTTTTTTTTATAATTCCGCGGTCTCTAACGTCCGTTGCCGGGCGTCTCTGGTTACTAGCAAGGTAAGTCGGTACTTAAATAAAAGTTCATGAAAAACACTATTGGTGAAAATCATAAGAAAATATAATTCCATTTTTTTTTTTTGTTAAATTCCGCGAGACCGCGGCCGGTAGGAGATGGTATTTCCGGTGGCGCCCGGCGGACTTTGGCCACCTGTGTGGCCTCTTCGGGGGTTTGGTCGGATTGAAAATCCCGCGTCGTTGGGGTTGGGTTTTATCCCGCGTCGTTGAGTGAATCTGCGGGGCCTTTTCCCCACAGCACACAACCCTTCTAGCCTGCTTCTGTAAGGATGGAGGGTCGCTATCCCGCCGTCCTCAGGCCGGAGTCTGCGGCGCCCTGGCCGCTGACTGCGAAACTCAACTGGGAGGGTACTCTCCCTCTCCCTCTCAGTCGCCTCCTTCGCAAGCATGACTTGCTCGCAGAAGGACACGGTCGTGTTCCACCTACTCGCGCTGGAAACCATGGCTGGGATATCCAGCGAGAGGATATCCACGCCCAGACCCACTACGAGGTCCCGGCGCTGACTCGCCCACGCTGAGCACTCCACCAACGTGTGAATATAGTACCATAAATTTATAAAACACTAGCTGTTCGCTGCGGCTACGCCCGCGTGATATAGTTTTCTCGTTCCCGATTCCCGTGGGAACACATTACCGGGATAAAAAGCCTATGTTACTCAGGGGTATTGTAGCTACAGATGAGTGCAAGCTTTCAAATTTTAAAATTTTTAAAATCAGATCAATAATTACGGAGCCTTTTATACTTAAACCTATTAAATATCAACTATTAATGTTTAATACATCTTATTAGTGTCCTGACAGTCAATTAAACTACTGTTAGCTGCCAAAGCGTCTCCGTAATTAAGTTTTTAAGTATAAGTTAAGTTTCATTCAAGTTAATGCTAAGCTAACAGGAGGCCGCAAGAATCTCGCTTACCTTGGCTATTTCCTACTTGTCCGCTACTGAGATCGCCCCTGTACCAATAAACTCAATCGTATCTTGATTATTGGCCAATGTATCGCAAGATCACGAACTTGAAATGAGTTTAAACGATGATGAAACGTTTGAAATCATTATTAGAGGTTAAGTGTTTTTATTAAAACCTTTTTTTCTCTAAACTCATCAAAGTTACTTCATGGATTTGATGGTAGGTTTGATTGAAGTCTAAATCATGAAGGTTAGTATCATCACCATTGAGACTTAGCATGCCTCACCTTAAAAACTTTATTAATCATTTCATCATTTGATTGACATCATTTCATCATACACACCCACAATTTGCCAGTATTTTTAGTCATAATAAGGGGCAAGCCTATTGCCGTCACCGGGCACACATTTCATGGGTTATATCCAAAATGGTCGAATGAATTTAATAAAAAGTAGTAGCTATATTGTAATTTTGAAAAAAAAAATTTATACCCGTTGCCTTGCGATGAAATGATGATGAAAGGCAACAAAATCTTACGTGCCAACCGCTATAGCACAGCCAATTAAAGTCCTGGGCGTATCGGACTTTATTAATCATTGACGCACTAGTGATGTACCTAGTGTACCGATTTGCATAGGTACATCCTTTTCATAACAAGTATAAAAAAAAACAAAGTCACTTTCGCTACCTATGTATGTTGGATCTTTAAAACTGCGCAATGGATTTTGATGCGGTTTTCACCAGTGAATATAGTGGTTTTCGGGAAAGATTTTTGTGTATATAGTTTGTCAAGCGGGCAAAGCCGCGAGCCCCTGATACTTAGTTAAAATAAAAATCGCATCAATCCCCTTTTATTACAAATTGTCTGACCAATTTAGCTTCAAGTTAATCCCCTGAGAGATTTTTATCCCAGCTATATCCATCAGCCTTTATGCATTATTGGACTCCATATATTTTAAATGTAATAATTAAATGTAATTTAAATAGTAACGAAAGTGAAGGAAGCGAGGGAATGCCAAGATCGTAGCAAGTGGAATTCCTTAGTCTCTGCCTACCTCAATGAGAAAGAGGCGTGACTATATGTATGTATTTTTGAAATAAAACAGAATTTTGGTGTGAGTTACAGAGTGGTCATAGGGTTTTTATAGTTACCGGTATCGTCTTGACCCCTATTACATGGGACTAACAAAATTGCTGGCAATGTGTGTGTAGAACCTCGAGACGGGTTGATAATATTTAGGGAAGTATGTATTTAATATAGAAATATCGATAAGCACGTCACAAAACCCCCGATAAAAAATAACACTCTGATTAGCATTATAATGTTAAGTTCTACGCAAACAGCCTTGGCACAACCTAAGGAAACACTTGTATTTTTAAAATAATATTTAATTTGATGTTTATTAGAGATATTATGAGAATTCCTAAGACTTGTCCCAGTACTAAATAGTCTTATAATTTTATACTTGTTTACTGTAGAGTATTTTTGGTACGTATACGAAAAGGTCACAATACCCATAAAAATGGTCTGTATTTTCGGCGTGTATAAATTCTGTCCAGGTCACTACCTGGACATCTGTAACACAGGTTCACTTAATTCAGTCTCCAGTTTCTCACAGCTTTTGCTATATGTACTTACGCCTATGATGTAAATTTATATTAAGCAATAAACTTAATAAAAAAAAAACTTCATAGAAAAAAAATCAATATATGGAACTACCAACTTTCTGGCGGAATATGAAACACGAAACACGTGATGAGAAGAGAATTAGTCCGAGACGCCCAGAACTTTAATTGACTGTGCCATAGTGGCTGGCACGTAAGATTTTGTTGCCTTTCATCAACATTTAATCGCAAGGCAACGGGTTTAATTTTTTTTCAAAATTACAATATAATAGCTGCTACTTTTTATTAAATTCATTCGGCCAATTTGGACATAACCCATTATAAATGTGCCCGACTGCAATAGGCTTGCCCCCTATTACGTGGGACTAAAAATACTGTCAAATTGTGGGTGTGTAATGCACTTCTGTCTACCCCTTCGGGGATTTAGGCGTGTTATATATGTGTCTGCGTGTGATGAGAAGAACTCGAATAAATCGTTAGTGATGCGGTTCCTATTCACCAAAACTTGTATGAAATAGATTTCATTCAAAACGTTTGATGGAATTGGATATATTTCGATCAAGGATACAGAAATTGTATCATAGATATATGAAATATAGTTAAGGTAAATTGAAAAGCGGATCTCTGAATAATGTATGGGTGCTAATAAAAATGATTCATTGCGGACAAAAGTTGTGTCAATAACATTTTAGAAAATGGTTTGACCCTGGTACCTATGTCATCATTATCGTTTCTTTATACAAATTATTTGGGGTCGACCCAATGTGTGTTCCTATTCCACACATCCCTGTCAGACGTCATCTTCTTAGTCACTCTTTTCCTTGTCTTGTCATATCCTCTTTCACGCAGTCCATCCTTCTGCGTGCGTACCAGAAACGACCGGCAACGGACGTGGGAGCGGCCGCGGCCTTGGGACGCCGAATTAAAAAAAAAGTACATCCTTCTTTTCTTGGATCTACTTCTGCTTCTGAAGACAACGGTTTAAATATACCTCTCGAAGGTGCTAATGATTGTTACCAAAATCCATAGCTATGTATATATATATATTTAATACGACAATTTGTCTGTCTGTCTGTCCGTCCGTCGCGTTTTTAAATTTACATACATTTGCATGAAATATTAAAATATTCTTTTTTTTTTATATTTGAGGCGATACATAGTTCGCCGTGATAACTAGTTCAACTGATTTTGATAAGGTTTAGATTTTGACACAACAACGGACTTCAAATTACCGAAATAGGACCAAATAATTGACGGAATGGGACCAAATTGAAATGGTACCACTAGGAAAGTAGAAGCTTTCATTTAAAAAAGAAATCAAAATCGGTTCATTCAGTTCAAAGATATGAGGTAAGAAATACATTAAAAAAAAACATACAGTCGAATTGAGAACCTCCTTCTTTTTGGAAGTCGGTTGAAAACATTGGGATATTACAATGAAGTATATAAAACTATCTAAGCCAAAAATTACATTATTCGATAACACAATACAAACGTTAAATATGTTAATAAAAAATCAACAATGTCATAGACATAAAACTGAACATTTAAATAAAACATTGGACTAATAAAATATCAACAATAATGGCATTTTACTGACTTTTAGGTCTGCATAACAGCTTAAGTAACATCAACAATATTCATTACTTATCATTAAGTAATGGATATTTTTAATTTCATTAATAACATCGTTTTTACTATTCATAAAAACATTAGGTATGCTAAAGCAAAAAAAACAGCTTAACTCAAAACCGGTTTTGTACTTAGAACCATACTTAACAGAAGGCAAATTATTACAGTTTGCTGTATAAAAAATGAGTTGAGTGATGATTATGTGTTAGTTCATAACTCCGTAACGACTTTACAAGTTCTGTGCGATCTACCAACCTTAATAATTTTTATTTGGATATTCTCACACAACGTCTTCTAGCCTAAACTAAGCTATAAGCTTGTGCTATGGGATCTAGACAACTGATAAACGTACGTATGTATTTTTAAACACATAAATAATATACATGGAAAACCCCCAAACTCCGAAACATACATTTGTAGATCACACAAATATTTAATTCGACCCGGGAAACGAATCTGAGACTCCGGAGTCGAAAGCCGATGCACTACCGACCACGCCACCGAAACAGCCGTAAACATGAATGACATCAGATGGGTCTATAAGAATGTTCTAGGAAATGTCTGCATGCGTCAATATGTGCTCAATCGATGTTAAATAACTTATTGATTGGAGGTTGGTTCATCACGATCATCTCAGCCCATTGGACACACAATGCTGGGCATAGGCCTTCCCCGAAGAGGAAGGGAATTCAGACGGGTCGGTATTGGGGATTTTATGTCGAGTTTTCCTTATCTAAAATAGTTGGTTAAATAGTACAAAATTATTAGCTTGTCTTTGAAATAGGCTCAGAATAGGGGTGCTAGGGATAATTATTCGGGGCCAAAGTCTGCCATAGACTAGACTATAGGAAAAGGCAATAAAAACGTGGTACCAATAAGGTAACTAGCGAATTGTGGGTGTAAAGAACAGTCCTCAGTCTGCTTTTTGGAGATAAAAATGAAATACTATATTTTTGAAATGACTATAACATGTAACTAACTAACTATAACTGTCTGTAGATATAAAGTACTGATTCAATGTAAAAAACCTAAAAGTACAGTTCGCGAGGTCTAGTCTCACGAAAAGTAGAGTAAAAAAACTGTGTGTAGCTGTGTGTACAACACATGTATGTGTAAAACAGTGTCACATACATGCACTCCCACAAATGCAAAGCTCAGCTTACGCCTCGCGGACTGTATGTAATTGTCAGAACTTTTGTGATCTATCTACACAAACTTAGACGCCTGAGATTAATTTGAATAAAGGTTGAGTTTTAAGTTACTAAAAGCATATTTTTTACTTAATTAAACTTGTCTAAGTAGATTTAATAGCGTAACAGTGTAATCTAAAATGACTAAGTCTCTTTCTACTTTTAAAAATCTTTCAGGGTTCATTTCTTATATTATTTCGAGTTACGACTGTTTAAGAAAATAATTATAACTGATTTATGTTATGTATTTATTTTCTACGTAACGTAACCAACGGATATTTTTATGCGATTCTTAATTCGATGTAGTCGTGTTATACGTTAACACATTCATGAGACTCAACATAAATAATAGTGAAGCTAATCTTAAACACTAAATGTGTTATTGCAACAAAAGGGACATCCTCATAGCAACAAAAGAGAAAAAAAAACACATTGAAACACTTAGCTTTGTAGAGCGTAACAGCTGATTTAAATCCCGCGTAAAATTTTACAATCTAATAAGAAAACCTTACCAAATGAGATGGTCAAAATACCGAACAAAATCTACCCTAACATACAACATTTGAACATGTTAACCAGACATACCGTTTTGCCACGATAGCGCAAACAAATCGTCGCCGTGTAACCATTGCAGTTCACTTATTATAGTCGACATATCAGCTGCAATCGACATTAAAACATGACAGCATAACTCCACAACACAAAATGATCACATCACTATCACACAAAAACCCGCGAAGTTGATCCAATCTTTTCAAACACAGCACTAGTTTACAAAAAATAAAACTATACTAAATTTCGTACTGAATGTTATTAGAAACATTGAAATACTTTAGTTGATTCAAAATATCACTGGTATCGTGTTACAATATTGATATTACGAAACGTCAGCTTGACAGATCGTGCGGGGTTAACGAACGGTGTGCGCGGGCGCAACATGCGTGCGTCGCGCGCGATCGAAGCCAACCAACTGGCTGGACGGGTCTTGTTGTAAACAGTGTGCCTATATCGATAACCTTCCGAATATCGACATAATAACATCACTAGTTTCCGAATCGCTACTCGCGAACAAGGCTGGCGATTTTTACGGGTTTCACGGTTTAATTGTGAATTTTATGCGGGTTTGGAATTTAACCGTTGGCCTGGTTTGTATAATTGATATTACAAATCGGCAAGTCTTCAGTACAGTTAAGCTAATAGGTACCTATCTTGAAGCTTAATCTGAATTATGTGCTTATCTGTTAGAAAATAGTTTTAATTCTTGTGATTGTTGCTTATCAAGTTCATTGACCTTTTAACCGAATGCCAAAGAGTTAAGGTTGCAGTTTTATTCTGCACATTTTTTATCTGTGAAAGAGGGATTAAACCTACAGACTTAGATACCTAAGTACAAACTTCTGTATTTTATTAGATATACAACGTGGCAATGCTGCCAGCCTTCTGGGAACATTGCCAGTCGGCGACGAGGCGAAGGAGTTCTTTGACGCCTGTACGTAGGTCACACTATAAGTTTTGCGTTACTTAAAAAAACAACATGTTAAAACCAAAATATTATGTTTATTGCTTTTCAAAATACTCTCCTTTACATTTTAAACATTTTTTCATGCCATCGAACCATTTTTTAAAACAGGAGGACCACAGATCTGAAGGCATGTTTTCTACGTGCTGATTGAACACTATCACTGGCTCTTCGGAGTTGGTAAAAGTGAAATCTTTCATCAAATCTTTGATTTTGGGGAAAATACAGAAATCACAGGGTGCTAGGTCGGGGTTATGCTCAGGATGGGTGACGAGTTGTACTTTTTCGGAAGCTAAAAAGGACTTTGTTTTGTTGGCCGTGTGTGAAGAAGCGTTGTCATGATGTAGGAGAACGCGGCTTTTGGGTCGTCTTTCGCGAACTTTTTCTAACACCCTGGGTAAACAAATGGTAGAATACCACTCGGCATTAACACTCTTTTGATCTTCAAGTGGAATTGTACAGATGGGAACCGTAGCTGAGAAAAAAAAACACGATCATTTTTTTACCAACGTTTCTCGCCTGCCTCACTTTTGTTGGCTTGTTCTCAATTTCAAACACCCATTCACAAGACTACTGTTTTTTTTTCGGGTTGAAAACAATAAATCCACGTTTCGTCTCCTGTGACAATGTCATAAACAGCATTAGATTAGAATGTCCGTGGTTGTACTTCAGTAGCATCTGTGAGCACCATTCCACGCGAGTCCGCTTCTGCTCCGCTGTCAGTTCACGAGCGATCCAACGACAACAAATTTTCCGAACTTTTAAATCTTCGTGTAAAATTTTCTGGATTTGACTCATACCAATCCCCAATAGTCCTCGAATTGTCTCATAGGTAATCCACGGGTTTTCTTCAATTAACCGCTTAACAGTAGCCACATTATTTTCGCTGACGGCAGTGGAAGGCCGCCCTTCACGAAATTCGTCATGTAAAGAAACTCGACCTCTCTCAAATTCAGCAAACCATCGCCTCACGGTGCTCAAACAAGGTGCTTCTCTCCCAAAAGCATTTTGAACACGAGCGGCACAGTCTTGCGGAGAGAGAGAACTTTTAAAATCATAAAAAATCAGCGCTCTAAAATCTTTTCGACTTAATTCCATTTTCGTTGCTTACGTAGAACTTTGATGTGTGATAAAAAACAATTGACAAATGATTTCCCGCCAATTGTTCTTTTTTTTATTACTAAGAAGGTTGCAACGTTTAAAAATATTTAACATTCGAAATTCAAATAGTTCCGATTAGCTAGAAGTGCAAAACTTTTAGTGTGCCCCATTATATAGCGTAGATTTTAGTGTGTATAGTATAGTATAGTTTTTAGTAAGTTTAAAAAGTATTTTCTTTTTTTCTTGTGTCCCTGTTGTAAATATTTTACATTAACATATTAGATATTATTAGAAATGTGGAACGTACTTATACTCACTGTGTGGTATTAGGGAGGATGTCCGATGACCGTTAACTAGGATATATTATATTTGATGCATAGTGCTGTCATAATGTTGTCGAAATGCAGACAGCTTTATTTAATGCATATTAACATTCAAAAATCATTTATTAATGTACATTAGATTTATAAAAATATGCAATAAAAATGGTGTTTGATCTCGTTGCCAATTATTACTTTGAATTTTATAGTTACTTAGAAAAATGTTTTATATTTTATTCTAAAACATTTTAATACTTACCATACTTATTTATGCTTTAATTTTTAGTAATATTTTTGACTTTAGATAAATATCTTTAACCTAACATTTTATAGTAAGCACTAAATATGTACCAAATTATAAATTAATATTAACTATCGGCAAAATGGCTCTACCAAGAACTCCGAGTCAAAGTCAGCAAACGGCAACTAAATAGAAATGAGACTACATAGAAAGTTACTTTAGTTACACTAGTTTAAAAAAAGTCGGTTGACCCGGTCTAAAGTTATAAAAATAAAAATAAACATTTAGGTATAGTTGAATTGAGTCCTTCCTCCTTTTTTTGAAGTCGGTTAAAAACAACGCCTCTATCTACCTCTATAGGAATAATAATGTATCTCATATTGTGTTTATGTGTGTTTTTCTTATACTGCATAATTTTAACTATCTTGTTATTAATGTTTATAAAATTATATAATACACCAAGTTTGACGATCATATCGTATGAAGGTAAGCAGATACTTATCTAGAATTTATTACCTATCGGGTACCAGATAGCTACTCTGGTAGCAATCATAAAATCATCATATTACGACCACTCCAGCTTCACGAGGATGGCAGTTTCGTCATTCTAGCCATCGACCTATTTAAACGAATGATACACACATACATACAGTCACGCCTCTTTCCCATGGGGGTAGACAGAGATTATGCAACGATATGCTACGATTCTGGCATACTTCTTTTGCTTTTTCCACTTTCATAACAATTTTCACGCAAGCTCTCCAGTTTGGTCGAAGTACGTTTACCTGGGTCCACCCTTAACAGCATGCGCATCCTGTATGAATCCTGCCATACGCATGCTGTATCTGTTTCTTCAATCTCCTTTGATCCATCTTTTCTACAAATCAAAACAATGATATCGCAGAAAATATTTAAGTTTTGTAGCGACATTTTCTGCGATATTGGTGGTTTAAATTAGTCGATCGACTAATTTAAACCTAAGCCTGTTTCATCGTACCACGTTTCCACTTTGTACGAAAAGTTTAAATTACACCGCAAATTAGACTCTATTTTCTTGAAGGTCAAATAATATCAAAACACGGCAACTTAAAATGCAGTGTATATACTGTGTATTGCCAAAATAATCTTCGCATCTTTGCAAACGATTTATCGTATTTTATTTTATTTATTTATTAATTTATGTACACACATAACGGTATAAGAGCGAGAAGAATACAACACAGAAATATCATTAGTACAAGGGCACCACTTATTTCAAATGAAATCTCTTCCAGTGGGCCAGGGGATGGAAATGCTAGGTAGAATAAAGTTAATGTGTGCGTAGATCGGTTAAAATACATAGATACATACAATACACATATACATACATATTATATTTACATAAAATATACATAAATATAAAATAAATAAATACATACAAATATATAAGTACAAATTATACAGAATACATACGCATAAATATAAAGATATACATAACCTAAATATTATAAATACATATACATATAGATAATTCAAGGCAGAGAGGAGAGATAGAAATCTTTCACTTTTCTCTTAAAGGTGAAGATAATGTTACAGGATTGTATGTGAGTTCCTTGCGGAATTGTGAGACGTGATCATACTTACGCAAGTTGAATATGAAATTTTGTATGAGATTTTGTAAGCGCTCAAGTTTATTTAGAAGCTCCTCGGTGGCATCCAGGTAGCAGGCATAGTCTAAAATAGGCTGAATCAACGTCTGTGCAAGGGACACCTTCATGTCCAAAGGTAAGAAGTCTTGAAGACATTTAAGGGTGTGAAACGTGAAATGAACTTTCTTACTCAGCTGCCCTACATGAGCGTCCCACGATAGGTGACAGTCGATAAAAACGCCAAGGTTCTTTGCCACCTCAGTGTATGGAATCTGACAATCATACATGACAAGTGGTGGGAACGTAGCCATGTCTAACCCACCTCGCACTTGCCTACTGCCAATAATCATGGCTTGTGATTTAGTCGGGTTGATATGAAGGCCATACGAACTAGCCCACTGATAAATAGCACTGAGATCTCTATTTATGGCTGCAATGGCAGTTCTACTCTCATTCAGCGTAAAGTGCCGATACAACTGCAAGTCGTGTGCATAGAGATGGAAGTTAGAGGAGATAACTCGAACAGCAGAGTTGATGAAAATGGAAAATAGTAAGGGAGAAAGTACGCCGCGAGGGACACCGGCACAAAGGTTACACCACGCTGAGTACGATTCATTGTGGCAAACAGCCTGCAAGCGCCCCCGAAGATACGAGTCGAACCAAGCCACAGACTCCGGGGAGAAATTGAGAGATTTAAGGATTCCAAGCAGTACATCGAAATCCACGGAGTTGAAGGCACTACTGAAGTCAAGCAGGACCAGAACCGTAAGTCACCTGTTCTCCATGGCCCAACGAATATCATATGTGACCTATTACCTGCGCTTTGTTAAAACACTGTAACTTTAAATACGTTGTATAGCCAAATAATCTTGGCGCTTTGCAGGATACAGTGTTTTGACGTAACAAAGTAGTAATCTTCGATAAAGTTTTCTTTTAATTTTTTTTCAAAATCCGTATTTCGTAGTTACAGTATATTGAATTCACACGGTACCGGTCTCTGCAATAGGGAAAATTTATTCATTTGAGAGCTTTCGCAAGAATTTGAGAGGAGAGTGTTGCGTAACATTTTTAATGTTTAACCGACTTCAAAAACAGGAGGTTCTCAATTTGACAGTACTTTTTTTTTGAAAGTTTGTTTTAACTTCCCATGCGGTCGCATTTTGAATTTGATCCCATCCCGGTAAGTAAGTTTTTTTAATATAGTTTGATATTTTTGAAAAGATTGCTGCTATTCTCAGCTTTGTTACCACGATCTTTGAATAATTTGCATATACCTACATGTACCTAGTTGTAATAGTAAATTACACACACACATCACACACACCCGAAGGGCTAGGCAGAGATGCATTACACACCCACAATTTGCCAGTATTTTTAGTCCCACGTAATAGGGGGCAATTCTATTGCCATCACCGGACACATTTATAATGGGTTCTGTCCAAAACGGTCGAATGAATTGTAAGTAAACCTCAAGACGTAGGTATCTATTTATATTTATTAATCGTATCTCAAGATAACTCAATCAATCAGAATGATCTTTCATAAAATATTTAGATAAAGATATAGGGATAAGAGCTTAATTTAACGAACCTACATGGCTGTATATGTATTAAATTTTATCAGAAATTTAAGCCGCAATGGCTTAAGGTTGGTCATTTAATTATAAGAACTCCCACTAAGCCCCATTAAGACCATAGAACACTGATTATCATTATGACATCTAATATTATTATACTTTTCAACCGACTTCTAAAAAAGGAGGTTCTCAATTCATCTGTATGTATTATTTTTATTTTTCATGTTTGTTAACTCTACCTTTGCACTGGGTAAACAGATTTTGAATTTTTTTTTAGATGAAATCTACTATTTACCAATTGGTCCCCTTCCGACGATTGTCAAAACAATTTGAAGTCGTCGGCAGGACTCGAACCCACGGCCTTTACCTAACAGGGGGAATGCTCTGAACACTGAGCTACGATGACCAATACCGACAACATCGAATTTTTGCTTCATATCATATTCATAATTTCTACATCGCGCTATTTATTTATCCAACGCTGGATCCCCTGTTAGGTAAAGGCAGTGGGTTCGAGTCCTGCTGATGACATCAGGTTTTGTGATCTACGAGTATTTATAATTTCTTTCTTAATATTTCAAGAATAGTTTATTCTAACTCATTGCTTTAAAATACAAAAATAATTTGAAGTAGATTATACAGAGACAATAACTACAAAAACTATTATATACTCGTACAATGATTTAAATATTATAGTAACAAGATGGTTGTGATTTTATTAATTATTTTAGAGAAGAAAATATCTATGTTTTGATTAAAAGTTTTATTCTTTAGTCAGTTGTATTATTAAAATTTCTTAAATTGAGGTTGATGTTTATACTAGAGTAGTAAACGTTGTGTTATTTAGTATGAGATATGAAATATAGTATATGATGGCGGCAACGTGTCTAGACGTCGGATGTGGAGAGACGTTGTGCCACGTAGCACGGTATGTGTTACGGCGGGACGTCTATAAACGTTGTATAAACTTGTATGGAAAAAAGATGTGCCAAACTACATCATTTCTGAGGTACGGTTGCCCACGCGAACGTGTTAAGCAAACTCATTGCTTTAAAATACAAAAATAATTTGAAGTAGATTTTTGTGTCAACCTTTGACGTGTATTTTTATCTTGTATACTTTTAGGCCTACCTATAATCACGCCTATATCCCTGAAGCGGTAGGCAGATGTGCACTATATTTTATCAGTAATTTTGTTGATGCCACGTAATAAGGGGAAAGCGTACTTAACCAGTATTGGCGTTACCAACTAGCACTATCATCATAATTATAATTGATTTAGAAATTAGACACACACACACATATTACGCCTATATCCCCGAAGGGGTAGGCAGAGGTGCATATCACACCCACAATTTGCCAGTATTTTAAGTCCCACGTAATAGGGGGCAAGCCTATTGCCGTCACCGGGCACATTTATAATGGGTTATGTCCAAAATGGTCGAATAATTTAATAAAAAGTAGCAGCTATAGGTATTGTAATTTTGAAAAACTAATTTGAAACCTTCGTCTTGCGATGAAATGTTAATGAAAGGCAACAAAATCTTACGTGTCAGCAGCTAAGGCACAGCCAATTAAAATCTTGGGCGTCTCGGACTAGACTAGAAACGAGGTTGTGCTTTTATGCTAAGAAAATAACTATTCGCTTTAAACGGCGTAAATATGCTAACCTAGCAGGTGATTACATATTTTATCCGTTTGGGGTTGAGACACTGGGGTCATGGGGTCCGAGTGCTCGCCGCCTTTATAGAGACATTGCTAAACGCCTAATCGATGCTTCTCAGGACCAGAAGGCTGGCTATTTTCTGGCCCAAAGAATAATATCCAACGTGGCAACACCGCCAGCATTCTGGGAACCTTCCCAGTCGGCAATGACGCGGAGGATTGTTTAAACGATATTTTGTAATAAAAAAAATAAAAAATTAAAAAAAAAAAAAAAATAATAAAAATAAAAAAAAGTAAAAAAAAAAATATATATAAAAATAAAAAAAAATAAAAAAAAAATAATAAAAATAATAAAAAAAATAATAATAATAAAAATACTTATACTTATAGTTGGTACTATGAGAAAGACACACACACGATAAAATCATTAACCTACTTTGTGTCAGTTGGGTAAAAATAAGTACTTATATCTACTATCAGATGGACAAAGAAAACATACCGAAACACATTTACTTCACAATCACGTCTTATCATTTAACTCCGTGTGACAAAAACCGACTCCCGCGCATCCTCATTTCAAGATGACGCAGTCTCATTTATCTGTAGGGTTACCAAATAAAGATAACGATATTTAAACTGTCGACTCAGTTTTGTTTCTTGTAATACAACATGTTGGCTGTTACTAGGTATGCAATGCATGCTGCTGTTGCAAAAAACTGAGCGAAGTGTTAAATTTTCGAACGACAACCATTGTTTTTTTCGGTTTTTCGGTGATTATTCCTAGATGATATGTCTGATTTTCAATTTGTTCTAAACAACCCTCACGCCACACGTTATCACTGTGGTAAGTTTGAAGGAGATCGGTTCAGGCGTTTAGGAGGAGTATGCGGACATACGAAATACATGAGTCGCCTAAGATTGAGCTTCGCTCAATAAGATGTGCACGATGTGAGTGGGATAGAACCTTGTCACAATAACCGCTCTGTGACGTCATTGATCGCTGAAAATTACGGATAACAACACAGTATTGTAGGTTATTCTATATACTGACGTCACCAACATGGCCACCAATCCCATTGTCATGTTGCGCGGCTTATACATACGAATTTTTTCACGAACGCAACCCTGTCCTAGATAGATCTAGTTTTGTTTCGGAATGAGTTACGCCTGTGTGAGTTCCGGATTGGAGTTTGTATTTTACGGAATAGCTCTACGGCTACGGCTAGCAGTACTGCTGTGGACGATAAGGTGACGGCGTCAACAGTAGTTAAAAATAATCGGCCGAGGGTTCGAGTGCGAGTCGGGACTCGCGCACAAAGGGTTCCGCACCAAAATGGCAAAAATATCACATTTGTTGTATAGGAGCCCCCTTAAATATTCATTATTTTGTGTTTTTTAGTATTTGTTGTTACAGCGGAATCAAAAAATCATCATCTGTGAAAATTCAACTTTATATTTTATTAGAACGTAGCGAGCGAAGCTCTCATGATTCAAGAAAGTTCAATCCTTTCTTATGCGAGATCTCTGTCAATACTTTACCGATTTCAACAATTTATATATCAAATTAAACTAGATTTAACTGACATCATTCTAACGGAGCCCAAATTTTAGATTAGATAGAATGTGATGCTTGCTGCGCTCTAATATGCTGCCGCGAAGCAGGGTGTCGACCTAGTTTTAAAAGTACCACGGACCTTTAAGGTACCGTTTCTGAAGGTCAAATGTAGCAAGTTTTGTTTTACTAGTTTGCAAAATTTTGAATTATTTTTTTTCCATACTAAATTTAATAACATTTTAGAGAGTTAAGACTGTAGTCCGCCAGCATGAGAACTCGTGAGAGAACTCCTACATTGATATCTTACTTGCACACATACGCATCGTATTCTAATAGTATATTTCCCTAGAAACGAATCTATTTACTTTCGGTTTTTCGATTATGTAACCTTCGTCTTTATAAGATCTTTAAAATCTCACATAAAACACGCAATGAACTTAACTATAGCTTGTCGCATCGCAAAGCGCGCGGGTCATTGTGATTTACCAGTGACATAAGGTAACTACAGGTACAATCTAAAACATAAAATGGCTTTTTTGGTATTACTATAACGTTTCGTAAACAGTGTGATACATATAGGTGTTTAGTAGTATGTCAGGATTTTGCCCACGGAACGTCTTACTTACTTTTAAAATAACTTTTAAAATAAGCGAATATCTACGAAACGACACGCGGTAGGCCGTGAACAATACTCTCTTTTACCGTCTTAGTAATATAAAATACAATTACAATAGCTGTAGGTAGAACGTTTACTTTACCACTTCCACTACAAGTGTCTAGTTGGATTATGAACCTGATTGTAATTTATAACCGCTCCTAAAGCTGTGGTCTTGATAACAGCGGGATCCTTTCTGTAAACACCATTAACCTGTGAATTTCTAAATGCGTAACATCAACAGTGATTGTAGGAATTTAATAACGGTCCTGGCTGATATTAAATTCCGATTAAAGAATGATAATTTATTTATTATTGTATTTGATTTCCAATAACCATAATAGTTTTGTCCAAATGTTACATACTAATGCTACATGTGAATGGTAAAGGTTAGAGAAAACATGTAGAGGTTATGAAAGAGAAATTGCTTCAAAGCTTCAAAGATTGCTCCGGTGGCGTGGTCGGTAGTGCATCCGCTTTCAACGCCAGAGTCTCGTGTTCTATTTTTACAAATTTTATGTTAAGACAGATACGTTTGTACCGAAGTCTGGATGTTTCCTATGTATGTATTTACAAAAAAAAATGTAAATAGGTATTTATATCAGATTATCTAGCTCTGCTTAGTTTAAGACTAGATAGCGTTGTGTGAATTGTCCAAACATATTTTTTTTTAAGTTTTCATTGAGCATCACTACACTACAGTAGTTGACATGATGTGTGACAGCTTTATTTTTATATTGCAAAAAAACATGAAGTCCCTTCGCCGCTGTCACTGAAGACCCATCTTTACCACTATACAGAAACCAGACGACCAATAAAACTTAACAATATACTGACACGTGTAATAAAATTGCACCACATCTCTTCTACTCTGTACTATTACGCTTTTTTTATCTTATTTCTATTATTAAAGTATACCGCAAGCCTCTGTAATAACCGGCGTGAAGATCTACATTATAAAAGCTTCGTAACAACCAATTATTTTGCACGGAAGTGCGTAATTGGTCAGAATTATCAGTCTAGTATAATAATGGATTAACTGTTTAAAAGTATGATATGAAAATTTTAATGTATCTAACGATAGAGATTAATATTTATGGTGATCGGTTTGAATATAGCGAAGACTGTTTTAAAGTTTTTATAGTTGAATGAATGGAAGAACATGGAACATGGTGAATTTGGAAAAATATAATATTTATAGTTTTTTTATTTGCCTAGACTTAGATGTAACGCAATAGCACTTCGATAATAATGAAAATCTCCCTCTTAAATTACTGCTTGATGTTTAAAGCAGGTTATTCTCGAGCTGTGATCGAAATATCAGGCAGTAAAAGGTCCTCTTTGGGAATATATAAGCATGATGTTTATTTGTTTATAAATAAAAATAGTAGAAACACTAAGAATTACAATATACATGGTTAATTATATACTAAAAATATTTACATGACAAAATATCGTTTAAAAAATCCTCCGCATGATTGCCGACTGGGAAGGTTCCCAGAATGCTGGCTGTGTTGCCACGTTGGATAGCGATACTTATCCTTAGTAAAAATACCCAAACTCCGGTGCAAATATTATGTAATTTACACAAAATATTCCAATGCCGGGACTGAACTGTAAACTCTGGCATCGTAGACGTATACATATACCTACCTAAGAACATTACCGATTATGCCAACAGCGCAGTGTAACGTTTTGAAAGAAATGTTCCGTAAAAGCGGATTCATGTTTTCTTTGAGTGGTACGTGTTATTCATTTCATTCTCTTGCAATAGTTACTGTTTTAAGATAAACCTTTTCAATTAAACTCCATCACTGTAAAACAACGTGGGCGATGAATAAATAAAAATACTGTTAAACGTATTCTATCCAGTTCCACTGTTGATTACAAATGAGGCTGAGAAGACAATTGGGTATATTTACATAATATTAGTTTATTTTGTAAGAGAAGTTACATGAATGCTCTATTGTTGCTTGAAACTATTGAAGATTTTACGCAAATACACGTTTATGTTGAACTTTCTAACAATTTTTTGGTGCGCTCTGTATATTTTGAGTTATTTCAGTTTTACTCGAATTTCGACAGAATTTTCACTTACACATTTATTTTTTAGAAGCGTGGATGCAGAACGAGATTATGCGTGTTGATTGTGCGTAGGTATGTTTAAGATCATCTTTGCATAAATAATTATAAAAAGCAAATGGTCGGTTACACTAAAACAACTAAAAACATTAACTAAGCATGACTAAATTAGTGATTACTTAGGTACTTCTGCGTTTTTCTTACCGTCCAGTAGCATGCAACAAGACCTCATCAACTAAGTACAAAACGTGAAAAGGTTAAATAAAAACAATATGGCATAAGACCTAATGCGAAAAATTAATTTTTTACTTACCATTGTTTTGTCATGGATTTTCGCCAAGTAACGCCTGTTTTTATCCAATATTTATATATCAATGCTGCGGCCAAACGATGTCCGCTCGTGTGGCTCCTCGTGGTTGCTCCTCGCTTTGCCGAGAATATTTTCATAGTGGTCAAACGCGCCCCTACTCGCTCCCCTAGTATAACTCGTGTGTGATAAGTTGAGTTCTCAGCGCTGTGATCTTGGTTCGAGCGCAAGTCTTATGACGAGTGGCGAAGCGAATGACGAGGCGAGCGGCGAGGCGAGTAAGTGGCCACATGATGTTCCTTTGTATTCTCCTCGCTATTTCCCTCGCTACTCGTCGAGTCGTGTAGCCCGGTTATAATAACATCATCTTTGGTAAATATTGTACTATTCAAATCCGGGAAGTATCATTCGACAGTACCCATTGCTTTGAACTGATCATTGATATAAGCATCCTTCTACGTCTTGTTACTTTGTTTATTAGTTTGACACTATTTTGGTGATCGGATATTGATGGTAAAAGATGCATGTGAGGATTGATAATATTTAGATTGTGGTCGGTAGTTATAATTAGAAATTATGAACAAATTTTGTACAGAAACATTCAAGCTCGTCTCAGATTGGATTTCAACCAACGCCAGTTTCCTCTCAGGGGAAATGTGCTGAAGACTGAAGAACTCTAAATAATGATCCATATCTTAAGTTCTAGCTAGAGCGAGGTGAGTGAGAGCTATAATTTGAGAAATAAATGGTCCACTTTTTATCAGGTGACGTTACTTCTGGAGACCATGCTTCAAGCCATGCTCTCCAGCGGAAGGGGGTGGAACGCGGCCGTATCCTTCTATAACATCCCCCGCGTTCGCCTGCGGCGAGGGGAAGTGATGCATTTTGTGTTAGCGCTCACTAGAGGAAGACGCCATTATTGCTCGAAATGTGTTGATTGACAAAACAAAAACAATAACAACAATAGGCGCAGTGGACTAGCGGTTTTACTAACATGTTTTGGTAACTTGTTTTGCTAACATGTTTTGTTAGAAAATTAGCGCTGCGGACCCGGCTATACAGAAGCAGGCTAGAAGGGTCGCGTGCTGCCGCCTTCAGCCTCGCAGCATGCAACCAGATTCACTCACCGACGCGGGATCAAACCCATCCCCAACGACGCGGGATCAAACCCGACCAAACCTCAGCGCAGAGGCCACATAGGTGGCTAAAGTCCTCCGGGTGCCACTGGATATTCCCTGCGTGTTCCCCAGAGGCCCTCGGCAACGGACGTGGGAGATGACCGCGCGCGCGTGGAACTCACAAAAAAATGGTGACGTTAGTTTTGGCAATTAAATCGGATTCACTGTTCACTATTAGGTTGGTACTTACTTTATTTTAAAAAGTTCAGAACGTAATTATTTCCTAATTGCGTTCGAAACTCAAATTCAAAGCTCAAAGCTATCACTCCGTGACACCTTATAAACAATTACGAAGTAACACGATGCGTGACGAAGTGCTATCCAGTATAAAAAGACCCCTATACTCCTTCAAATTATTTTGAAACGTGGGAAAGCAAAAGGTCAGTTGAAAATGAGCGACCCAGTTATACTGGTTGTAAAGAACAACTTTGTAATGACAGTGGAGTATTGTTATACTCATTTTATCACACTTCCGTTGAATAAAGTGCGCATTATATTTTTGTATGTGAATAACATTTTCAAGTAAGTACAGGGTCATGGTGACGTCATAGATCTGTTCATCAACACTTGGTAGAAGTCCAAGGCCAGTAAAATATTGGATATCAATTTGACTGCTATCGGGAAAATTAAAAAAGTTGACAGACGCTGTCGACAAACCATTAATATACCTACACTATATTTAGGAATTTTACATAAATAATACTCGCTAGGGAAATACCCGTGAATCTGAGCAAGAAGAGGAATTTTTGTGTATGGTATGGGGTTTGTGTATTTAAGTATGTCATTGGGTTTATAGTTTACAAAAACTACAGCAAATTCTATTGCTGCACAATCCAAGATACTCGTATCTCGTCTTTCAATGTACTTGTAAATCTTGAATAAAAAAACACGTTAAAGGTGACAAAAACCGACTTAAAATTGTCGGAATGGGACAAAATAATTGTCGGAATAGTATTGAAATTGAAATGGAACCATTCAGGAAGCGTAGCTTTCATTAAAAATTTTTTTTTTATTTTTCAAATATTTTCACCCTTCTTTTCTATTTATTTATTTTTTATTCCGCGGCCCGTTCTCACGTCCGTTGCCGGGCGTCTCTGGTTCGCACGCAGAAGGTATTTCCAGTGGCGTTCGGCGGTTTCCAGTGGCACCCGGCGGAATTGGTTCACTCTGTCCAAAGATATGCGGTAGCAAACATTTAAACGGGGAAAAAATATTTAGGTATTTTAAGAACTTCCGTTGCGTGCGCTGGCCAAACGGTTAATGTTATGTTAAAATGATGTACTAAAGAATTGTTCCTCTTTAAAACTTCTAAAGAAAAGTTCGCGGTAGCATATTATATCTATATTTTAAGGTTAACTCACTATCACATATTTTATGGAAATGAATTTCGTCTAATATAAATTATTTGGGAAGCTAGATGTTATTACGGGTGAGGCGACGGGATCAACAATTACAAGCAAAAACGGAAAAAATTCCAAATTTCCTCGCGGAAAAAGTCGCGGGCGACCACTAGTATTTAATATTGGAACATAATTGTACATAATTGTGATAATACTTACTTACTGTATTTAAAAAAAAATCTTATGTTCTAAAAATTTAAATTTCGAATGTGAGAAGTGACCCTTTAATTAAAGTTCCTTATACATTGAACGGAAGTTGAAACATGGCCATATCGAATTTCAGCAGGAAATTGACATAGGCGGCGCGCGTGTGCCAAAGTAAACCAAACTTGACTCATATAAGTGTACTAGTGGTCGCCCGCGACTTCGTCCGCGTGATTATTGTTCCCGTATCTTTATAAATTGTAGCCTATGTGTTATTCTGATGTATAAGCTATATTATTGTAAAGCTTCATCAAAATCCGTTCAGTAGTTTTTACGTGAAAGAGTAACAAACATCCATACTTACAAACTTTCGCATTTATAATATTAATAGGATGGTGCGGTTCATAAGCGGTAGCGATTTATCAGTTAAAAATAATCCATAAAAATAAACTAGTGGTCGCCCTATGGTCGAACAGTAAAACACGCGAACATTAAAATATTTTTTTGGGATTTACCCCCCAAACCCCACTCCCAATAAAAAAAAATCCACTAAAAATATTGTTTGTAGTAAAGGAATACTTATGCCAAGTTTCGTGATGATCGGATATAAACAGTGGCTGCTAGCCTGGAACACACATACAGACTGACAGACATACGGACGAAAGCAAAACTGTCCATCTCGAAATATAGAAGCTACGCTCGCTTCAGTCGCTCGGTCACTAAAAATTGATAAGTCTGTGTGTAATTCCTAATTGATTGATTGGTTTTCACTAAATGCATATGAATAGTAGATTGTTAACCAAGGGATGAAAGCATCCCATTTCTGACGAGATATTTTGGCGATCGAACGTAGTGAGAGCGCCAATAGTTCGAGGCAGAAATGGGTGTTTTCACCCGAGTTAAACACTCTACTTTTCATTTCGAATACGAGGAAAGCAAATAAATCGATACCTCTTAAGTATACTGAGTCAACTAGCAAATTTAGGTATTTTATGATTTTTATATAAATGTATACAATAATCTTTATGATAGTGTTAAAAAAAAATTAAAACGAACAATATTACTGAGATAATTTCGCGTATACTAAATCAATTCCAACATCAGATAGAATCGTATATTGTATACTCATTCAACTGACATCGTAACTGTACCTATACGCGGGGTGTGTATCGGCACAAGTATATTGCGACTCAGTATACGATACACGGCGGTGAGTCGTGTATGCGATTTTGGCTAACATTTTTGACGAACGTCTATGCCAAGGATGTCTTGATTGTCCTTCATTGGTAATATTGCATTCTGAAGAGTGGGTAGGGGAAGGAACGGGGATTTTTTCGCTGTAAATACACACGCCTGTGTTTTGTGGGAATTGAACTCGACCAAGTTCTCGGCACCCCATTGGGAGATACTGTCGAGGTTACGGTCGAGATCAGCCACGAGTCATCGTCACTCCTCCTCATTCTCAGATCGCCCCGCCGTTGGACGAACCGAGTAACACCCGTGCAGTGTGCTGTCATCTGTATAGCAATTAATGTTCCCGAGGGATAGCATAGCATAGGTGATAGTACGGACCCCTACGGTACCCCGGCATTCACTTGTAAGAAGCGAGAAGCCTGGCCATCGCAGAGGACCCGCACTCGGCGCTCGTTTAAAAAGCTGGCAATCCAGCTGCACAGTTGAGGAGGTAGACCATATGCCGGAAGCTTGGAAAGGAGCGAAGCATGCCAGACCCTATCGAAAGCTTTGGCGATGTCCAGGCTAATAGCCAAGGACTCGCCGTACCTTTCCATTGCCTCACCCCATACATGCGTGACGAATGGATCATTGATCATTGATCAGCGAGTGATCCTCTAGGTATCGCATGAGCTGCTTATTGATAATAAGCTCAAGCACCTTGCAAATGACTGAGGTGACAGCTATGGGTCGATAGTTGCCTGCCTAGTTACTATTGAGTCCCGCCGGCGTATACCCAGCCATGTACATAAAATATAATTTACAAAAAAAATCAGCAAAAACATTTCATACCAAAGGAAAAGCTTCCCATATTTATTAAAAGAAACATTTAATTTACATACTCTAATTAAGATTAATTTCATAAAAATATAAGCGATTTGTCTTCAAATCGCTCTCCTATAAAATTACTATAATGTTAGTTGACTCAGTATACTTAGGAGGTATCGAAATAGTCAGATAAAAATTTATAACAATAGAGATTGATCACGTATCAGATATTGTACTTTACGCCTATTTTTTAAAATTTTTGTTTTTCATTCGCGCTATTTTCAGGGCAGGTCTTTTGATCATACCGCCTTGTAATTAGTTATATTTTTCCATGCAAAACAGTCTTCAGTTTTTTAATTTCTTCAGTTAATTTTTTCACGCACATATTTTTTTGAAGCGCTATAGAGTATTTTTTTATGATTTGACGCGTTACGGCGGGCTATTTAGTTAGGTTTAGTCGGAGTCTCAACCTTAAAGTACTGAGTAAAATACTCAGTATTTTAAGGTATAACTGTCCAAATAATTATTGTTAGTGCTATTTACGTTTTATTTTACTGTAACTCAACTCTTTTTTGTTTACGACCATTCTAAAATCAGAATGTTATTATTGACTTAATCGAACTTTGGCTGTATACATTTTTGCCATCGCCTCAAGATGTGCTGATATTTATTTTTTTACTTTTCCGCCCTAGGGCCGAAATGTACGACTACTCGTATCACTTTCAACCCGCATATCAGGTGACCCACTTTCAGAGCACAAGAGATGAAAAGTATTTTTTATGTTAATATCACATAAAAATGCATTTTTTATATTTTGATCTGTCAGTCTGTTAGTGCCCTCTAATTTGTAATACGACTTGACCGATTTTAATGGGACCTTTATTCTTAAATAATAAAGTGGAATCGGGAACCATAAAACTAGTTCATACGAGCGAAGCTGCGCGCGTCCGCTAGTTCTATAATTTGATTGCTCTATAACAACATAAGAAAGAAAGAAAGAAAGAAAAAAACATTTATTACTCCACTTATATAAAATAACGAAAACAATAACAGCTTGGAAAAAAAGGAAAATAATAACAAAAATAAATGAAATAATGAGTAAATGGCCGTCTCTCAGCGTTATGCTGGCGCTGGTGGTCATAAAGCCTCATACTTCTATTTTACATATTACAATATTTTTCCTGAGTGCTCTAGAGTTTTTTAAGACGGAGTTTGCGGAGTCTTCACAACGATGGGCTAAATTAAGAATGTATGCGACACGATAGCGGGCGCATCTCTTAACCTATCAACTTGAAATTTGGCATAAAGATATAACATAAGCCTGTGATTTGCTGTGTAGTTTTTGGTGTATGTGGCTCCTATAGTTTTTGGGTTATTAAGCACTAAAGAAACATGAATTTGACATTGCTAAAAAAATTTGATTAATACTCGCGCGCATAATTAAAATTTTTAAATGCAGCAGTTAAAGTTAATTGTTGGCTCGCGCCATTGTTAAAAAGTGTTTTTTTATTTTTTATTTTAGCTTAGGTTAGGTAGGGTTATAGGTTAAGATTCTGCCAGCTCCGTCTTTATTATTTCCCGTCTATTATTGCCCGCGTTCCAGCGAATACCTAGTAGACCGGTAATGTATTCCCGTAAGATTTGGAAACGAGCAAACTATACCACGCGGCTGAAGCCGCGGACGCCAGTTATTTCATTTGTAATATTAGATCTCGATATTCAAGAACGCGAAAGCTTATTAATTAAAACCAAAAAAACAAAATTACTCATTAATGATTTATATTACACCCGATAGTGGCTAGTATTACAAACGGCGAATAAAAAAAACTTATTTTCCGATTAAGCTTCCTTTTTCTGTTCATGTGAGTGGTCATTGCATCGACCACTGTAGTCTGTCTCACTTTTCAACCGACTTTTAAAAAGAAGGAGGTTTTCAATTCGAATTTATGATCTTTTTTTTTGATTTTTTTTTATGTTTGTTACCTCATCTTTGGACTGGGTGAACCGATTTTGAAATATATATTTTTTATTGAAAGCTCCTACTTCCAAAGTGGTCCCATTTCAATTTGGTTCAATTCAGACAAATATTTGGTCCCAGTTCGGTAATTCGTGAGAGCGGTCGCGGCTTTTGGCCGCAGAATTTAAAAAAAACCTTGTGGAAATGGGATACGTTTTGAAGTGAAGGGTACGGAAATGCATAAAATAGGGGTTGTATTGATTTTACTGTATTTTTAATTAAAATACTAAACATTTCGAAGTAAAAATTAATGGGCTGCTTATAGTTGATAACTACAACAAAAGAACGAAAAAAAGTTTGTTTTTTACTGCCTCTCATAAGAACGCATAAATAAATATTTTTGGACATTCTCACACAACGTCATCTAGCCCAAACTAAGCTAAAAGCTTGTGCTATGAGATTAAGATAACTGATAAACATACATATATATTTCTAAATACATACATAATAATACGTGCATAGAAAACACCCAAACTCCGAAACAAACATTAAAATTTGTGGATGACACAAATATTTGATTTGACCCAGGAATCGAAACCGAGACTCCGGAGTCGAAAGTCGATGCACTACTGACCACGCCACCGTAGCATATTAAAGGGATGGTCAGACTCATCCATCATATGCGATGTACACCACGCATTATGACATCTGAACAGTATCTGGTCTATACAATTAGTATGATAACGAACACACCACGTTATTCACCACGCTGTCTCACGCGTCACCCACGCGTACGACGCTGTCACACACGTTAAGTGTCATAGCGCGTAGATAACGTAAACGTCAGGCGTTTCGTAAGACGTGTGTCGCTGTTTTACACGTCGCGTGGCATACGTCGTATGTGAAGGACCAGTGTGTTTTAAGCTTTATACTTTTGTGAAAAAAGTAACATCTCAAAAAACATCCGTTTCATGAAAAAGAAAAAAGGTTAGTTAACCTTTTTTCTTTTTCATGAAACGGATTTTTTTGTACGGATTGTCCATGTAAATAACCGCAAAGAACTTTTGAAAAAGGTTAAACAAACGCAGGACCTTGGACAATGTAAAAAAAGTAAAAAAGTTTGTAAGTAGTACACATTACGCATCTGTAGCCAATATTGCAACAAGGACTCTTTGTATCTAATCTCCAAAGAAAACAAACCTTCAACTCGTTGTTGTACGAGCATTGCACTGATTATAAAACTAAAAGGACTATGTTCCGTATTCGATGGGAGGAAACTGAATAAAGGTCGATTTTACACATATCAGTGAAGCCTCAGTGGATCCCCTTAAGTGGGACAAATATTTGAACCATCTGCGAAAATTCCTTTCGGAGTTTGGATGTATCTCTGTTTAATAAATAACTTTTATCAGTTTTTTATTACTTATGACACAAGTTCTGCTTAGTTTAAGACCCGACGGCCCCGGTGTCAACACTGCGAGGTTTCCGACGATGACACCGCACTCCACACACGTTGGTGGAGTGCACAGCGTGGGCGAGTCAGGGCCGGGACCTCGTAGTGGGTCTGGGTGTGGATATCCTCTCGCTGGAAACCATGCTTCAAGCCATGGTCTCCAGCGCGTCCTTCTGCGAACAAGTCATGCTCGCGAAGGAAGCGGCCAAGAGGGAGAGAGAGCGTACCCTCCCCGCTGAGTTCCGCAGTCAGCGGCCAGGGCGCCGCAGACTCATCTACGCCCAGGACCATCGACCTCCATGATCGGGGCCTGAGGACGGCGTATTAGCCACCCATCGTCGTTACAAAAGCAGGCTAGAAGGTTTGCGTGCTGCTAGGCCTTTGCCCCGCAGCACGCAACCAGATTCACTCACCGACGCGGAATAAAACCCAACCCCAACGACGCGGGATTTTCATCCCGACCAAACCCCCGAAGAGGCCACAAGTGTGGCCAAAGTCCACCGGGCGCCACTGGAAATACCTTCTAGTGTCACCAGAGACGCCCGTAGCAATGGACATGGGAGTGGCCGCGGTCACGCGGATTTAAAAAATAAATAAAAGACCCGATGGCTCTATTTATTATTAATTAGGAAAGCCAGCGGCTTCACGCGCTTGAGACATTATATATACAAAAATCTTCCTTGAGAACCACTCTATCTATTGGTGAAAACCACATCAAAATCCGTTGCGTGGCTTTAAAGATATTGGGAACGGAAGCAACTTTGTTCTCTACCTATTATGTTATGATTTATCTTTTCACTATCTCGTCTTGATTGTATTTCGTGATGTAACTTAGCATACGGTTTTCAATCATATTATATTACTCAGTAGAATTACTACTCAGTAATATAATATGATTGAAAACCGTATGTTATTAAGAAATATTACGTTGAAGTGTACACAACAAATAAGTAGTCATAACAATGTCATTACAATTTAAACATATTTGTTCCACCCACATTAGAAAGTACGTCATGGCTACGACAGCCGTGGTACATGGGCTTGACTGTTTATCGACCATAAATGATTAAATTCATTGATGAATAGCACTTTTATTGGAAATTTGTTGAGTGGAAAGTTCTATGGTTATGTAAACAGTAGAAAGTCATAGGTTAAGTGAATATTTGTTTTTGCAGTGCAAGTGAAAACCAGTGGTAATCGAGAATTGAAGCAGTTGTCACTTGTCCCGCTGAGGTAATAGTTGAGGTGTGATTAGTGACACACATACATAACACGCCTAAGTATATCCCCGAAGGGGTAGGCAGAGATGCATTACACCCATAATTTGCCAGTATTTTTAATCCCACGTAATAGGGAACAAGCCTATTGCAAGCGTTATATGCATATAACGGGTTATGTCCAAAATGGCCGAATGAATTTAATCAAAAGTAGAAGCTATTTGTAAAAACAATTTGAAACCCGTTGCCTTGCGATGAAATGTTGATGAAAGGCAACAAAATTTACGTGCCAGCTGCTATGGCACATCCAATTAAAGTCCTGGACGTCTCGGACTTCGGTAATTAATTACCTACTAATTAATGCACTTTATGTAACTAGGTGTCCTGGCGAACCTCTTACCGCCTGAAATTTTACAAATATTTCAAGACTTAAATCAGTGAAATCATCCCAGCCGTTCTCGATTTTAGAAGATGCTGAAAAAATATACGAGTACTTATCTATCAGTTATAGATAACCTTAAACTTATAATAAGGGTAATCTGATATACACTTTGCATGTAGGCACCGAACATTATGCGTAAGGGCTAGCGCAGATGATAGACAAAACTGTTGTTAGGGCCTGTCCACATCACCACGGCACGACGTTCGTCGTCGTGGAACGGTGCGGTGCCGTGGCGCGGCGCGTTGCCGTGACGTGGGAATTTACGTTGCCGTACCGTAAAATGTACGTCACGACGACGCAAAGTTACACGTCGCCGTGCCTTGTAAATTTTCGGTACAGTCTTCACTAAATACCAGATAAATAGCAGTCTCAGATATGGACCGCACAAAACGTGTTCTGCTTCTGTTGTTATTAAAAAGACGGAGAGAGAAGTTGGAGAAAAAAAATGTAAAAAGACGTTACTGGGTGCAACCATATCTTTCAATTATGAATTGTGATGGGAATCATTTCAAAAAATATGAGGCGTTGAAAAAAATCACAGATTTTTAGCTAGTTGTTAGGTTTACGAGCAAATCAGCCGATCGAAAACTGTGATTTTTAAGTAGATATTAGGTTATTATTATGTATTTATATAGTTGTATGCAGGTTTGCAGCCGAGATTTTATATAAAAAAATATAAATATACATACATATGAATATAAAAAAGATTTTATTGTGATTTACCTACATAATTGTTTTGCTATTGTTTGTTATTAGTGTAAAGCAAATCGTTCACTCGAGAACTGTGATTTTTATATGCTAGATTTAGTAAATATTAAACTTGCTATGATTATGAAAAATAAAGAACATAAAAAATGTTACATACATATAAATTGTTTTCATTACTTACTTTATAGTTAATCCCAACTTCTCCAAAGGCCCAACAGGTTTTCTAAATACGTATTGTTTTTGTATAAAAGGTGTAACTCTTGTTGGTAATTCTTCAAAACTTGATACAGACATTCTAAAATAACTGTACAATTTCTGGTCACAGGTTTTCAACGCCTCATATTTTCTAGAGAAATGAATCCCATCATTATTCATAATTGAAAGATATGGGTGCACCCAGAACTGTCTTTTTATATTTTTTTTCTCCAACTTCTCTCTCCGTCTTTTTAATAACAACAGAAGCAGAATACGTTTTGTGCGGTCCATATCTGAGACTGCTACTTATCTGGTATTTAGTGAAGAATGTACCGAAAATTTACAAGGCACGGCGACGTGTAACTTTGCGGCGTTGTGACGTACATTTTACGGTACGGCAACGTAAATTCCCACGTCACGGCAACGCGCCGCGCCACGGCACCGCACCGTTCCACGGCGACGACGTCGTGCCGTGGTGATGTGGACAGGCCCTTAGTCAGTTTTGTCTGTGTGAGACAAAACTGACTAACTACAGTCTTATAACTGTCTATAAACAGTTTCGTCTACGACACGCCGTGTCTGTGATAGTCAGTATTGTATAAAGATAGTTGTGTCTATCGTTTGCGCGCTTTCATACATTGTCATGAAGCAATAGACTGTCTTAAAACAGTTTTGTCTATCGTGTGTGCTAGCCCTAATAGTCCTATAAGTAACTGTTTATTTCTGATGTTTCTCATTAAATAGGCGACCTTTAAATAAATTAAAATATCTGTTGTTACTGTTCGGTCGTATAGAAATCTAGGAGATAATGGGGACAAGGCTTAGGCATTGCTAAACTATGACGTCATTGTAGCATTCGCAATGCCTGCGGGTACTATAGCACTCAACATAAGTGTTTTAGCATTAATTTCAGGCTGCTTTCCTTTTCCCAAATTTCCTGCGTAAGTAACTTTCCTAAGCCTCTATAATACTTACATATTACTCTATAAACTAATTCCCTTCTATTCGGTAGTTTAATATCATACGGAATGGAAGTGAATTAGTTTAAAAAGAACACCATTGATATTGCCGCAGGGCGAAACCGGTCAGGTACCTATAGGAAATAAAAATTGTGGAGCATGTGTACGAGTGAGTTTATTTCATAATGTATTCCTAACTATCACGTTTCACGAGAAACAGCCAGGTGACTGACGGGCGTGGATACAGACGGACGGACGGACAGACGGACAGACAGCAAAATCTTAGTAATAGGGTTCCCGTTTTAACCTTTGGTTACAGAACCCTAAAAAAATCATATCAGTCACCAAGTCAAAAGTTGTGAGTAACAAACACAAGAAAAATACAGTACGAGTTGAAACTTCCTCCTATTTTAAAGTCGGATAATAATATATTTTCAATTCATCAGGAAACATAGAACAAATAACGTTTAACTAAACCACGGCTAATATCCAAGTGTTACTTCTGTGAAATACGAAAACAATCGGCCCTTCCGCGCTAACGACGCATGCGCAGCAATTACCATACAATGTGTGCGTGCTCCGGCGCATCAATGGCGACGTACTACTGTGACCATGTTTTATGGGATTATGATGCTACTGTTTTCTTCACCATGTATTTGCTATGACCGTGCTAAGGGACCCGCTATCAACATAATATCCATGACCCAAGTCTGACTTAGGTCCTGGAGGCTGATGATCGGGTCCGTTAGTACCCTTTCTATATAGGAGATTTCCTTCATATTTGTCAATTTGTAGTAAAAACGAAAAACACAACTACGTAGGTGGAACCGCGGGAATTTGTTGAACTTTACCTAAACATTTTTTTTTTTTTTCGCATAAGGACATCTTCTCTCTAAAAAATATATACCTCTCTAAAAAACATATATATCTCTCTAAAAAACTAAAATCACATATATCTCTCTAAAAAACTAAAATCTGAACTAGCTAGGCTTCATATTAGTTATGATGAAATTGTAATGCAGCGGAACCACCTTCAATCAATAGTAGATAGGTTTCAAGAGTGCAGTGATGAGTATGAAGGGACCTTGAGGAGGACTACCTTGCTGGAACAGGAGCTACGGGATGCCCAGGGGCACATCTTACACTTGGAGTCAGCTGCCAAGCAAGTCGTAGTCCAACAAACGGATAACCTTTATAACGAGCTAATGAGTGGTACTCCGCAGTTTGTTCCTTCTGCAACAGTTCCAAACCTGAACTTGTCTACTATAGATCTTACCAATGACAGTTCATACCAACTGGACAAGCCAGTTTATTTTTGCAGCAGGAATAAACTAAAAAAATACCTAAAAATAAAGAAATTCATTTTAAAATCAAAGAAACAATTAAAATATCATAGAATCTTAATCAAAAAGTGTAAAAATGTTAACTCTAGTTTAAAATTAAGAGAACAAGCTAAATTATCTATGTTAGAACTTAAACAAAGTCATTTAAAATATTACACTGACACACAACGCTTAGAGTCACAAATAAAAAATTTGCAATTTGAATTAGAGTATGTAACTAAGAAATATGAATGGTCTCTAAAAGACTTTAATAAGTGTTCATCAAGTATAGATAAGGTACTCAAAACATCTAATTATAATACTGAGCGCCTTAATACCTTCATAAATAACCACTCATGCAATATCAATTGCACAAGTCCTTCTCAATCATTGGAGAACCAGGCTTCCCTTACAACTTGCTCACCTACTTCATTAGTGTATGAATTGTGTGACAGTGTAAAAAGTAATAGTCATACTGGATATACTAAACTAGTTTTATTTAGTGATGATATTGGAACTGATTTTAGTTCTTTTCTGATACAACAATTTAATTCAAATTGTTATTCAATTATTAATAACTGTTATCCAGGTGCATCTTTAAATGAAATTATGCAAAAGATATTAGAATATAATTTTGACTCAAATAGTAAAATAATTATTTTCTGCTCAAACAGGGGTAAAATTAACAAAAATGAACTATCCCTATACTTTGACAAAATGCAAAACTTAAATGTTGAACATGTAGTAATGTTTACATTACCATACATAAAAGGTGTGCCAGACGTGGAAAATTCTCTTAGATATAAGATAAATTTACAACTCAATTTAACTAGCCAATATAATAATAAATTCCATGTAATTGACTTTAATTCTGTTTTTAAGAGAACTGTATATAAATACAATTTGTCAACTTCTGACAGTAACTTTAACAATAACAAACATATTGTTTATGTAAACAAAGGTAGGTATTTTCTACCAAAGCATTATAAGAGACAAATAGCAAGTTTGCTATTCAATTATTTTTACACTTCAGCCAAGAACTTGGCTGACAAAACTGCTTTTATTGAGCAATGTAGATTTAGTGTTAAGACTTTGGAATCTGTTCCAAGTAATTTAAATTAAGTTCTACGACAACAGAGGCAATATTACCCTTTAGCAGACATAGTCAATTAATTGAATTAAATTTAGTTACAAATATTAATTACGTTAAAAAATGCCCTCCAAATCAAACCAAATCAAAAAATGTAAATTATATCAACATAGGGCATCAAAATATTGGTTGTTTAACACATGGCAAAGAGTTAGAGTTGGAACTGTTAATGAATTCAGACAATATTGATATTTTTTGTATTACAGAACATATGCGTAAGTCGTATGAGCTCATGTTCAATTTCAGTAATCACCGGGTTGGTAGTGCATTCTGCAGGGTGACCACAGTACGGGGGGGATCTTTGATTTTATTAAATAAACAACTTAAATTTAAAGAACGGAAAGATATTGTGTCTCTTTCTCTAGAGTGTAAAGTCGAACTGTCGTGCGTGGAAATGGAGCAATTCATAGTAGTATGCGTGTATAAACCTGGAACCTCACCCTTTTGCGAATTTGAGGAACTTATTGACAAAGTTCTATGTAAACTTGGAAAAACTAATAAGTACCTAATAGTATGTGGTGATTTTAATGTCGATTTACTTATTAATACGCCTATGAGTTACAATATTTTAAATTTATTTAAATCACACAATCTTACAAACTTATTTTTGGAGCCTACTAGATATTGTAATACAATAGCCACTTGCCTGGATAATATATACAGCGATATGTTGCCAGAAAGTAAAAGTATTATAAAAAAGCTAGATTCAGACCATTGTGGGCAAATAGCATCTTTTAAAATCACTAAAGAAAAAGTTATAAAACGTAAAATATTATGTAGACCAATAACTGGTGACCGCTTGGAACGAATGAGGGTTGGACTTTGCAATAAAATTCCATTCTTAGACACTGGCTTAGATCCAAATGTAATGTATAAATTATTTTTTGATTCTTTTTACAACGAGTTCAACTCCATATTCAAGTCTAAGGAGGTCATGATTAGTGATAGTCCTACTTTCAGTGAATGGGCCACTGAGGGTATACACAAAAGTAGACAAAAACTTTATGAACTATACTCAGAAAGACAGCTTAATAGATCAGTTGAATTTCTAGATTATGTTAAAACTTATTCAAAAAAGTTTAAAGCAGATTGTTTAGCAGCTAAATCAAAATATATAAGTGATAAAATTCTCAATAGTGCAGACAAAGTTAAATCTACTTGGAAAATTATAAACGCGGAAAGAGGTCAACAAAAATTAAATGATAATCATTTTAAACTTAATATAAATGGTAAAATAACTACATCAGACTTCGAGGTCGCTAACGAATTTGAAAATTTTTTCTCCCGAATTCCTGTAGATTTGACAAAAACCCTAGGCTCTTCAACCCCCATTGCAGAATCTTGGTTAAAAGCAAACGTTCCTTGTTGTAACGTTATATTTAAATTCAGTAAAGTTAACATAAACACTATCTTAAAAACTTTTAAATCTTTAAATATCAAGAAAACAGCTGACCTCTGGGGCATCTCTGTGTATTTAGTAAATTCTTTTATTGAAATGGTTGCTCCTGAACTAGTATTAATATTTAATAATTGTGTTGATAGTGGTGTGTTCCCTGATTTAATGAAATCTAGTAAATTAATTCCCCTGTTTAAATCGGGTAGTACTTCAGATCCGTCCAATTTCCGTCCCATTTCTGTACTACCTACATTTAGTAAAATTTTTGAAAAAATTATGCTTAATCAAATGCAAAATCACTTTAACGTTAATAAACTATTACATACAAAACAATTCGGTTTCACTCGTGGTCGGTCCACCACTGATGCCGGAATTAAATTATTAGAGTGTATATACAGGGCCTGGGATGAGTCATATGATGCTTATGGTGTATTCTGCGACTTATCTAAGGCCTTCGATTGCGTTCAGCACCAGACTTTAATTAAGAAACTTGATCATTACGGAATCCGGGGGACGGCCTTGAATTTCGTCAATTCTTACTTAAGTGATAGGGTCCAGAAAGTAGTGATCAATGGTAAACAGTCACCTGGTTCTCCTGTAGCAATGGGGGTACCGCAGGGTTCAATTTTGGGACCTTTTCTTTTTCTAGTATATATTAATGATCTCCCTCACCTCATAAGAGACGACCACGAGGTAGTTTTGTTTGCTGATGACACTTCTTTAATATTTAAAGTTAAACGTGGACAGCGCGAACTTGACGATGTAAACATTACCCTCTCTAGGATAGTCCACTGGTTTTGTGCTAATAATTTATTATTAAATGAAAATAAAACTAAATGTGTAAGATTCACCTTACCTAATGTAAGACTTGTTAAAACCAGTGTTAAGGTTAGGGATGATATAATAGAATTGGTCGATGACACTGTCTTTCTGGGCATAACGTTAGACTCCAAATTGCAATGGGGGCCTCATATCGGGAAAATTTCGGCCAGGCTTAGTTCAGCAGCCTATGCTGTCAAAAAGATCCGACAACTTACAGACATTAAAACGGCGCGTCTTGTCTACTTCAGCTACTTCCACAGTATCATGACATATGGCATACTACTGTGGGGTAACGCTGCCGATATTGAATGCATCTTTGTGTTGCAGAAGAGGGCTATCCGGACTATCTATGGAATGGGGTCTCGGGAGTCATTAAGAGATAAGTTTAAGCATATTAACATCCTTACAGTGTATTCACAGTATATTTATGAAATTTTATTGTATACCCACAAGAACAAAAGTAAATTTGTGAAAAATAGTGATAATCATAATCTAAACTTAAGAAATAAGGATAAACTGGCTGTTCCTAAATTTAGGCTTCATAAAGTGAGTAATTCTTTTGCGGGGAACTTTATTCGAATGTACAATACATTGCCAACCGAAATAGCAAATTTATCTGTCAATAAATTTAAAAAACTAATAAAAAGTAAATTGTGCCATAAAGCTTATTATAGTATTAATGATTTCTTAGATGACAAGGCGGCCTGGTTGTAACAACGTAACGAATTGCTCCTTTCTAAATAACTCTGTATTAGATTTAAGATGAAATATTTTGAAAAAAGCCGAGCTGAGTTTCTTGAGGGCTCTTCTCAGTCTCGTTGCATTTTGGAACCCTCGGTAGAGTCACACCAACTTCTGACGAATCTAAATAATTTTCTGAAAATTTCAAAGATAATAAACGTTATTTTATTTTATTTTATTTTATTTTATTTTATTTTCTCAGAATGGCAACTTGTCAGAATGGCAACTTCTCAAAAGGGCACATCCGCATAAAGGCTGTTTTAGTATCTCGTACGTGAGCATTTGCTGTATGCATAGGTACATAGTCTCGCCTATATATTTTGGGGTCAACAGACACCATGGCTTTCTACTTGCTAATATCTTGGCAATATTCTTTCATTTCTCTCACGCGCTCCGTCGACAAGATATCTCCAAGTCTATCGGCTTGGCAGTGGACATAGGAGCGGGATTCAAAAGAAAGTACATTCACCAAGGGTCGAACGGTTACCAGTCTGTCTATCTTCCCTCGCTCGTCAACAATACTTTATGTAAGAAGTAGACAAGTCCTACATTTTCCTTATGTATGGTCACCCCACCATAGACATCGATGCACATCGGTCGATCACCCCGCCCTCTGTTTATCCGACTGAGTGTTTAACTTACGAATGCACTATTGCACATTGCTTGTATATCTATCTGTTGCACATAAATCATTTTATCCTTTTTGGTAACACCATGATACTTCAAGGCTAATGTAAAATGACACACATACATACATTACGCCCTATATCCCCGAAAGGGTAGACAAAGATGCATAAGAAACCCACACTTTACAAGTCAAACTGACGTTTCGACCATGTTACAAGAGTGGTCACGGGTGGACTCTGAAGAGGTATATATATATATATCTTAATAATCGCGTAAAAGACCCGTTTGTCTTATAATTGATAAGGGCTGTTCACATTTAAAAAGATTTACTATCAAAAGTAATTCAGGAACTGATAAAAAAAATCTTAGAAAACTGGTAGCAATAGCGATAAATGGAAATAAAAATCTAACTATCCCAACAAGTGCGAATCAGTAGAGATACGAGTATATGGATTAACGATTTTATACAGGATGTTAAGCTGGTCGACCAGAACCCGTTTCGATATGCGTCGATCGCCAAACAAGAAAAAAAAATCATCCAGAAAAAAAAACATAACTTTTTTTTTCTTGTTTCGCGGTCGAAACATATCAAAAGGCGTTCTGGGCGATCAGCTGATGGGGGTGTCTTCGGGTTGATGTAACATCCTGTATATCCCTACCGGTAGCGATAATTGGAAAAAAAACCTAGTAAAAACCCTACCAGTGAGTGAGCATTATGTGAAATAGGGTGTCCTAAAAAAAATTATTTCTTTTTATCTATTGGGAATTTTAGGTAAAATAAAAGTCGCTACCCGCAAAATACCCAAAAGGAAAAACGGGAACCCTATTACTGACACTTCGCTGTCCGTCCGTCCGTGCCCGACCTTCTGTCTTGGGCTGTATCTCGTGAACCGTGATAGTTAGAAAGTTGAAATTTTCACAGACGATGTATTTCTGTTGCCTCTATAACAAAAAATACTAAAAACAGAATATAATAAATATTTAAGTGGGCTCCCATACAACAAACGTGTTTTTTTTTGCCGTTTTAGCACGGAACCCATTGTGCGCTGACAACGCTGATGTGACTCGCACTTGGCCGATTTTTGTATCTGTGCTACAAGTACCTATATTGAGTACTAGCTGATCGCCGCAGCTCCGCCCGCATGATTTAGTTTACTCGTTACCGTGGGAACACATTACCGGGATAAAAAGTAGCCTATGTTACTCAGGGTGAATGTAGCTTTCCAATGGTGAAAGAATTTTTGAAATCGGCACAGTTGTTTTTGAGTTTATTCATTACAAACATACAAAAATACAAATCTTTCCTCTTTATAATACGAGTAGTAGTATAGATAATCAAATTGTAATTTACTACTAATGCAGACAAACTAATCCACTTCTGGTTCCTGCAATGTATTCTTAGCCCAGAGCAGCCCACCTAAGTAGTTGTATTCTGAGTAATATCGACGGAAGCAGACATCGGGTGCCAACATCAGAATGTAAATGTGCATAGCATCTAGATTGTAAACCGCCTTTTGTGGATTGATTGGTTTCGATAGTTGGTGCAGAAATATTTATAAGTGTAACATTTTTACTAGGTAAAGCTGCTGTAAACAGTGCGCGGCTTCGTATTGAGCGAAGCGGTTTTTTTTTTTCTTTGTATTTAAATTGAATATTTGAGCTTCGTCACGACCTTAATTGAAATCAGCTATTAATTTAGGTGAAACAATTTTAACTATCGGTCAAGAGGTTGCTGAAAAACGAACATCCGAACATTTTACATTTAATCTGCTCCATGGGAGCTCCGCTCGCCTTCGGCTCGCTTCGCTCAATGATTCAGTTGTTACATGTATATTTTGGTACCTACAGTAATTTTTTGAAGTCATATCGTTCATCCTACTAATATTATAAACGCGAAAGTTTGTGAGTGTGTAAGTATGTAAGTATGTATGGATGGATGGATGTTTGTTACTCTTTCACGTAAAAACTACTGAATGGATTTTAATGAAACTTTACAATAATATAGCTTATACATCAGAATAACATATAGGCTACAATTTATAAAGATATTGTGTAAATTGTTCAAAATATGACCCGTCGCGACGGGAACGGGAAAAAATCCAATTTAATATATTTTATAAGCAGTGAAGTATGCTTACTTTTTCTTATATAAATTTACAACTACCTCGGTGGCACAATGGTACTATGTACGGACTGCCACGCTCGAGGTCTTGGGTTCGATTCCCGGGTCTGGTGGATAATGTATAATTCTTTTTAGAATTTTACCCAGATAATTATCCCAGAGTCTGGAACTTGTGCCCGGTAAATGGCAATAGGCTCGCCCCCTATTACATGGGACCTAACATAGCTGGCGAGATGTGGGTGTGTTTGCACACCTCTGCCTACCCCTTCGGGGAAAAAGGGGTGATGCTATGTATGTATGTATAAATTTACAATATGAATCACAAAAACCATATCCTTGGACTGGACTCGAACCAGCGCCTGATCCCTTTCCAGGAGGAACGTTCTACCAACTGAGCAAGACACCACTAGCACAAGACATCTAATTTTGTGATCATATTGTAAAATCATATACGTTCATACCTTGGTTGTAACAAATATTAGTGAGATTTCAATATTTTTAACAATTTGGAATAAGCTGAAACTGCTCATACCACCGCTAAAAGTGGAAATATAAAACCATTTATTCTTCTTGTCATTTTATCTATCAATTCTGATTTTCAGCGACGCTCGAGTTATCCTCAAGACATGTAGAATCATGGGCTTCCCCTTCACTAGTTCTCGTAGCACAAGCTGTGTTAATGTTTTAGACATAATATAATCACATGTCCTTCCTTTAGCAATTCTAATAGGCCTCCGCGAGGCTCTAGTAACTAAAATATCCATGTAGTATAATTATGGGTTCCCCTACCACTCCCTAGTACTCTAATAGTTATCCTAGTTCTCGTAGCATAATCTGTATAAAGTTGGAGAACAGGGGCCACTAATATGTCCTTTTTTAGTCATTCTAATAGATTTCCGCGGCGCTCGAGTAACTTTAATACACAGTCATGCTCATGTAGAATCATTATGAGCTCCCCTATTACTAGTTATCCTAGTACTCGTAGCATTAGCTCTGTTAAAGTTTGACACTAGAGGCACAGGGAATAGTACTTTCATACTGTTCTCTGTAAACAAAAGAATGTGCTTTAATTAACGTCGGAGTGCATCCGAACGTTAATTAAAGCACATTCTTTTGTTTACAGATAACATTCGAACGTTAGGGTGGTCCAGTAATGTAAAATATATACCAGCATAATTTGACCAATAATTATGACGTTAATGCCTCAATATCAACTCTATGGTCAATGCCGTGTCACAAACAAGAGACAACCCTTACTGATTTACAACTTCAAGTTGTAGCTGACGTCACGTATTTTTTGCGGTTGTTAGGCGCGTGACATAGGCCTGCTAGACGCAGCTAATATGTCCTTCCTTTAGCAATTCTAATAAGTTCCGACGACGCTCGAGTGCCTATAATTACACACATATAGAAACAATATGGACTGTCCCACCACTAGTTATCCTATTAGAGGTACCTACTCGTAGCTTAAGCTCTGTTAAAGTTTGAGACTAGAGTTATGTACTTCCTTTGGTAATTCTAATAGGTACCGCGACGCTCGAGTAACTACCAATTTAGAATCATTGGCTCCCCTACAGCTAATTATCTTATATTATATATTGTTAAAGGTTGAGACTAGACTTGACTAGAGGCCGCTACTCCCTCGCTTAGAAATTGTAATAGGTATCCGCGACCCTCGAGTATCTACACAGTCAGAATCATTGGCTCCCATCCTACTTACTATTCTAGTTCTCGTAGCACAAGCTGTGTTAAAGTTGGAAACTAGAAAGCGCTAATACCTATGTTCTTCCTTTTAAGTTTAGTATTCGTAAAATACTGCGTACCTATCGAACCACAACACTCCCATTGTAGCATTGCGAAATATTTCATTCGTCCTTTCATCACGTTTTCAAACGTACCTACTTGAAATTCGCTATACGTAAGCAAACAGCCTACAATAGCTGACTTTATCGTCAGAATAATAATTTTGACTTTTATCATTTTAAAACCATTTTCGCGTGTTTGAATTTCATAAATTCCGTGGATTAAAACCGGTGTAATTTGTGAAGGGTCACGCACAAATGTAGAACTTATAACATTTCGTATATTATAAAGCAATTAGACCTTAAATTGCAAGATGATTTTTATTTTAATACTCATGCACAATATACCAAATTTGAGTACACTGGAGGACCTCTACTGAGGTAGAGCAAAAGCGATTTAGCAACTGCATTAAAATCTGTTGAGTTTGAAAGAGTTAAGCGAACATAAAAAGGAAGTTAGTTCAATTTAATACTTCTAAATTAATGTTAAGATTAAATAGATGTGTAAATTATGGTAGTTTCTAAAAATAAACAGTTCAGAGCTTTTTATACATTACTAGGTACTTGGATAGAGCTCCCTTTCTTTGCGATAAGGTAATCTAATAACCTATTTGACATCGATCTTGGATCTGAGAGGAGGTGAAATTACCCCAATGAGATAGAAGAAGACCCCTATTGAGTTGTGGTGCAAATAATTAGATAGTACCTTTAGCAAATTGAGAGGTACTGTAGATATAAGAGACAACTAAAAAGTTACAACTCATTACAACTGCTTCGGTGGCGTGGTCGGTAGTGCATCTTTCGACTCCGGAGAATCGGGAATCTCGGGTTCGATTCCCGGGTCGAATCAGATATTTGTGTGTCATCCACAAATGTTCGTTTTGGAGTTTAGTTTTTTCTATGTATATTATGTATGTATTTAGAAATATATAAGTATGTTTATCAGTTCTCTAGATCTAGAGCACAAGCTTATAGCTTATTTTGGGCTAGATGACGTTGTGTGAGAATGTCCAAAAATATTTTATACCATTGCCCCTCGAAAAAGTGAACTTTATTCATCGATAACAGTGAATAAAACGCTCATTTACTCACAAGTGAATAATGACATTTGAATTTGGAACGAGCTTCAATAGACGAATTAAGTATACTACAAAAAAAAAGAAAGCTGAACGTAACTACTGGCAGGCTGAATGAAGTCATTCTATTGGCAAAAAAAAAATAAAAGGGGCAATGGTATAAAAAACAACACAACCCGCCAATTTTAGCTCGTAGTGTTTCATTGGAAAATTTAAAATAACTAATAAAATGATTTCTTCCAGTGATGAAAATGAGTCGCTTACTCCGGAATCATTTCGTTCGAAAGCAGCAATTATTCGGAATGTACTTACCTACCTACAAAGCTTAACTACTAAGGAGGTTAATAACCGTTAGAAGTTAGCATCGCAAACTATTACCTAACTAAGCATCAGTTACTGCAATGTACCTACTCAACAAACATCCATTACTGTAACTTTAGTTTGACCCCAACAAAAATGGCTTCAATAGTTTAAAGCTCAATGGATATAGATATATAGGTACGTTTTGCCCTAGGTGGAATGCGAATCCACGGCCTCAGAGTCTAATAGTGCCCCTTTTTTTTAAGTCCGCGGCCCTGATCCGCGACGTGCTCGTACGTCCATTGCCGAGCGCATTTGGTGAGCACACAGGGAATTTCCAGTGGCGCTCAGCGATAATAGTGCCCTTAAGCACCAATGAAAACATACGAACGCCTGATAGTTTTCTTGTAGCAATATGTAGTTTCATTTGTTATAAAAATTCAATCAGGCGGTAACTAAAATTCGAAAGATGTATTGAAATTCAAAAACACCGGTATGTATCTTTCGAGTTATATCAAGATTGTCAAGGTCTAATTCCTAAGTCACACACAAGGGCCACCAGTTGACGACGATTTCAATTATTGCACGCGAACTAGTTCGCCTTAAATTGAATATGATAGGTACCTACGGAATTACTTACGGAATTTAATTAATTATTACGGAAATTTCAGGTACTTATCTATGCACCTGGGAGACAAAGTATACCTTCATTGCATGAATAGGAAAGGTGTACGATAGGAAAGGTAGGACCATAATATAAGTAATAACTCTTGTTAGGCGTTGTTGATCTTACTTAATCATTAAATTTTGTTAAATTTTGATAGATATGTTAAAAATTTAAGCTTACTTGTGATTTCTGAGGTTGTGAATGCGGTGTTTACTTTATGGCATTATGGATGTGTTATATAAGGACTTCTGTAATTATTAATGTTAACAATCGTTGGTAGACCTATTAAATAAATAAATAAATCTCTTCGAGTCATCAAATCAAACAGTTCTTCAGGAAGTAAGTACCTATTTATAGGTACCATTACTAATTAGTCTAAATACCAATGTTCAGATGTTGATAAGGGACCACTTGAGCTATAATGTATGTAGGTACATGTCTAGCTGCTGAAGCACTCGACTCCACTCGAGTAGGTAGGTACCTACCTATAATAATATTAGCATTTCCTGCTAACCTTACTAATTACCCGGATAAAGAATGACGTAAGTTTTTTCTCTGGTTTAATATAGTAACCCCAAGTGCCAACTACGTTTACCAAATTACCTATAGATTTCGTCCAGCCAGCAACAAGGACAGAGATAGGTACAGAACTCCTTTCGTCATCCACTTAGCCTTTTCCTAACCTAGTTGGGGTCGGCTTTCCAGTCTAACTGTGATGTGGCAGAACTTCAAATATTCCGGTTGAACTACTGCCATCAGACCTTAAAATTCACAATTTGTTCACAGCTTTATGTAACTAGCGTCTATGATCAACGGTTCTAAAAGAGCCTATCAACGTCAGGTTAATTAAAGTCATCCTCCATTGACTGCTTCAGTGGCATTGTCGGTAGTGCATCCGCTTTCGACGCGGAATCTCGGGTTCTATTCCCGGTCGGGACAAACTTTGTGTGAAGACAGATACGTTTGTACCGAAGTCTGGATGTTTCCTATGTACAATAATTATGTATGTATTTACAAAAAAAATGTATTTAAGTATTTATATCAGTTTATCTAGTACTCATATCACAAGCTCTGCTTAGTTTGAAACTAGATGGCGTTGTGTGAATTGTCCTAACATATTTATATATTTATTTTATCATATTTATCGTCAAATGCACTTGGATCACCTGCTGAGGGACGGACGAGGCTTTGATAAATATATCCAGAGTGCCCCGAAACGGCATTAGGCTTGCCCCATACCTATTACGTAGGACCAACAAAAGAGGTTGGCGAAATGTGGTCTTAAGTTTATAGCCGCTGTATAATTTATGCTTTCGATTGTCGGCACTTGGTGGAACTTATAGCACAGAAAAGGGATAGTACTTACACACAGAACTTGCACTCCGACGTTAATTAAAGCACATTCTTTTGTTTACAGAGAACATCCTTCGAACGTTAGGGTTGTCCAGTAAAGTAAAAGATATTTTATGATGATGCCATAAGGCGAAACCAGTCAGGGTTTACCAAAAATGAAAATATTTGTGGAATAGTGCACAAGTGAGTTTTTTTTTCAAAAATGTAGAACGCCATACCCACTTGGGGATAAATACGTACCTACGTGTTATTTTGATTCCCGTAAACGACTAGTAGACATGAAAGCACTTGGGTATATAGGTACCTATCACCAACCAGTCAACCAAGATCGAAGCGAGTGGAAACGGGTGCAACAATTAATAATATAAGTATAGATTTAGACGGTACCTTAGTAACAACAAAGACTATTTATAATTTCATAGTAGTAATCATTGGTAGGAATAAAATAGTTATCTGTGATATCATCACAATTTTATTTGGAGTTTGGCCAAATTCAATGTTCCCATTCATTTACAATCTAGTTCCAAGGTCATTAGTGTTTTGAAAGTAGAACACCCGTAAATTGTCTGGTTATTATTAAATGATCTGTTTACAAACTGTTGATAATATAAAAAGTTTTTATAGGTTTCTCAAGCCTTTAATAGATGGCGTTGTGCCATGTTTTAGATGTGAATTGTAAGTTTCCGAAAAGTAATGCTCTCTACTACTACCAGGCCTATGTCACTCGCCTAACAATCGCAAAAAATACGTGACGTCAGCGAAAACTTGAAGTTGTAATGTAAGTTAGTAAGGGTTGACTCTTGTTTGTGACACGGCATGGACCATAGAGTTGATATTGAAGCATTAACGTTATAATTATTAGTCAAATTATGCTGGTATATATTTTACTTTGCTGACAACCCTAACGTTCGAATGATGTTCAAAAGAATGTGCTTTAATTAACGTTGGAGTGCAAGTTCTGTATGTAAGGACTATTCTCTATTCTGTGGTAGTAGGTACATATCCTATAAGAAGTACCTAATACTTTGGGGTTCGGTAGATAACTGAGCGCTTTTTCCCTCGTTTTCGAATAGTTCCCATCAAATGGGTATATAACGATATATAATACCTACCTACCATATAACATTTTTGGAACGAAGTTCCTTAGCGCCGCTTACACGTACGCGGGTTGTGCGATTTAATAAAAATCGTAGCGTAACGAAATTCCGTATCCTCCTGTGTGTGTATGCGTGTGTGCCGGGTGCACAACTCTCTTTCTGTCCCAGTCTCTTTTTTTTTCAAAAACCACCTGTTGCGACAGTACTAACATCTCCCCTAGATAAGTATAATTATATCACCCGTTGGAGTATGGGAACATCATGACTACTTGATTTTACACTGGTCTTCGTATAAAGTCTTACATAAAAACTTTTGTTTTAATAAAGTACCTACCTACTTACTCGTAACGAACGTTATTTTCTAACTACCTAAATAAAGATCTAAACTTGTGAGACATAATAGATTCTAAAACTTTAGTGGGTACCAAAAGTTTCAAAGATAACGTTGAAAATAATCAACAAAAGTATCAAGAATTTTACGAGTGACCCGCTTAAGTGAGACGGTCATTCGAAGTCATGCTCCAGCACGTTGTCTATGCTTCTATAATAGATTTTATAGCCTTTTTTATAGGTAGTCCTCGAATCTAATCTAGTAAAACGTTTAGATGTTACGTTTTATAAACAAAAAGAAACATAAAACTGAAATGGTAAAGGGCCCGTCCTTGACCGCGACCTTTCACAACAAAGATGTTCAGTGAAACATTTTGAAAGGGTAGAATTTAGATACTAGATCCCAACATTATGCATACGTATGATGTTGGGAAAGTGCATGTTTCATGACTGAGATTAAATAAATAATAAATAAATAAATATGTTAACGCCATCTAGTCTCAAACTAAGCAGAGCTTGTGATACGAGTACTAGATAAACTGATAAAAATACTTACATACAATTTTTTTTGTAAATACATACATATTGTACATAGGAAACATCCAGACTTCGGTACAAACGTATCTGTCTTTACACAAAGTTTGTCTCGACCGGGAATCGAACCCGGATCGCGTCGAAAGCGGATGCACTACCGACCACGCCACCGCAGCAGTCATTCAGAAGATTATTTTATGTTTGAAGTATTTTTTAAATTAAACTTACTTTTGCAATATTAACGCCTAATCGTTTAAAGCCGAGCGTCCCGGGTGGATTAAAATTTTCATAGATAAGGTTTTATGGTTTTCCTGTCCTTTCAGTAGGATCTTGGCTTTACATTAACCGTGCGGCGCGGGTAACTTTGGCAACTCCGAAACAAACTATCTGATAGTACCCGCGGCTCCGACCCCATTACATGTTTTTATCGTTCCCAATACCCATGGGTATAATGTAACATAATTACCAGTGCTCGCCGCCTTTATAGAGACATAGCTAAACGCTTAATCGATGCTTCTCAGGACCAGAAGACTGGCTATTTTCTGGCCCAAAGATTAAGTATCGCCATCCAACGTGGCAACACAGCCAGCATTCTGGGAACCTTCCCAGTCGGCAATGACGCAGAGGATTTTTTAAACGATATTTTGTAATGTAAATATTTTTAGTATTTTTTTTTCATATTTTTTTCATATTTTTATTTAATCTTAGAACACAGGTACATAATATTTTATCCAAGATGTTACAGGATATTAAAGCTCGAACCATGTTCTACCTATACAGGCATGCAGTTTACAATTACATAAAATCTTAATAGTATAAAAGTAATTATGTATATTACCAGATGAAATTTAAAAAATCTAGATTACCTATAGGTATAGGTAAGTAGGTAAACTAATCATAAAGTTTTATTAACTTTTTAATATTCTGCACGACGTTTGAGTTTTTTTTAATATAAAAATATTCTTATTTTGAAAGGTTCTGTGTGAAAGAAAATAAAAAGAAAAAGTCCTAACAACTATTCAGCAAAAAGTTTATTAGCCAAATTGTTTTTTTTTTTTGATTGATTTGATTTAGACAGTGCGTTCACGCGTTATGCCTTTCATCATCATTCACCGAGCATTTTCCCAACTCAGTTGGGGTCGGCTTTCCAGTCAGCCGAATCGCAGTGATTCGGCTGAACTTCGATATTTTCCGTGAAGCGACTGCCATCTGACCTTCACAACCCATGGGCGATATCGAAGTTCTGTAGTTATAGACCGGTCGGATTTTTGATTTAGGGCTCCAACTACCCCTAACGACTGCCATAGATGTTAGTATGACAACCGGGACCGATGGCTTAACGTGCTCTCCGAGGCACGGAGGGGTCTCAATGTCTTAATAAATGGTCACCCATCCTAAGACCGGCCTGAGTCGATGTTGCTTTACCTTTGCAATGTGTTAACATTGTCGGTTACCACTAGACCACGATCACACCCGTTATGCCTTTATCAAAGGAAATAGGGGTTCATTTTATAAACATAATATTTATACCTACGAGTAGATTACGTTGGTTACAAGTAAGTAAGTACTTACGATGTGTAATTACTAATGTTATTGCGATAAAAAGAAGGTAACTAACTGTATTAATATTTATGGTGTTAAAAACCGGTCAAGTGCGAGTCGGGCTCGCGCACGAAGAGTTCCGTACCCTTACTTATATTCTATTAAAATGGCAATAAAAATACGTTTGTTGTGCATGGGAGCCCCTTAAATATTGATTTTATTCTGGTTTTTGTGCTCACAGTGAACAGAAATTTTCACAGATGACTGTGAAAATTGATACTGATACAGCCTCGTGACAGACGGATGAACGGACGAACAAACGACAGCAAAGTCTTAGTAATAGGGTATCCGTTTTGACCTTTGGGTACGTAACTCTAAAAATGATCAATTTTTGCTTACTTTTACTCGTTACTCACGTAAATTCATCATGAATATAAAGCGATGTTTAAAAATTTAAGTCCATTTGACGCATAAAATAAAATTTAATATTATATACTAGATGATATTCACAGCTCCATTGGATAAGATAGATTAAATTTTATTTTATTTATGACGAGAACTTTATTCCTGATTTATTGGAGAAACACGCGCGGGTTAGATGTTATACCCTGAGATAAACATGTATCCAATCTGTGAAAACCACACGAAAATCGGTTTGGTAACTTCGGAGATGTACGTAGGTACACACTATTATAATGTAGTAGATACCTAGGCTGGTCTTTTAAGTCCATGACCTCATATTTCATTGTAGGGAATCCCAGATACCCACTCAGAAGAATTCCCCAAGACAGTCCTGTAAAAATTAAAAAACATTTGTTTTGTGACTTAATACTCGTATTTTCATATCGACCATAATGCATATGCATAATGCATACAATTTTTTTGTAAATTGTATTGTAAACACTTGATTCAACTGTTACCTTTTATTCGAGTAGTAAAGACGACAAAAACGTAAGTAGATAAGCCTTACGAACTTGAGTGCGACTTATTTAATTGAAGCAACCAATACTCGCTTGAGTAAATAAAAAATTTCAGAGTTGAACGAGATTTATAAAGTTTCATACAATTAAGCCCTGGATTGGATAGAATGGTAGAACTTGCATCAAAGGTTAAATAAAAGGGGTGTTATTTCGCATGAAAGATTTACAAAAATGAAATAGTTGGCAACTCAGTTCATAGGTATATATAGATGGCGAATGTCACCCGTTTTCTTCAGTAGCTCTAATACATGTTGCCCAGTATATGTTTGCGTTCCACTAGGGCCACCACATTACATTGAAACACGTCAAAAAACAAGATCTCAGAACAATAATTACAAAAAATAATTAGTTCAATTTTTTGCCACCCGTCAAAGTAAACTGGAAAGCTGTAGTGACGTTACGTCATCCTAGACTGTTTTACTGTTCTGACGCTCTTTGTATCAGCTCTCTTTATTGGGGGTGACTCAACGGGTGACTCAAATTACGATTTATGTTTATTTAATATTACTTGACAGAATAATATTACTTGACAAAATTGTAAAATTTTGACATTCATATGTGCTCTTTATGTGCCTAAACTGAATAAATGAAATTGATTCTTTGATTCTTTGTTAAATTGTGTTAAATTGTTTCTCGGCGAATACTCGGCCGATTTCGGATTTTCTTGCACTCATCAAAAGCTTACAGAATTACCCAGGTTCTTACGAAGCCAGAATTTCGAATTTCAATCAAATAAAAATAATTTAATTGATGGTAAAAATTCCCATAGCGTAATGACAAAAAATACTTTGACAGAGTTATATCGCTTTGAATCAAAACTCGCTTCGCTCAAATATATGCTGCAGCGTAACGGTACGTTTCGCGACTGCGGCGACCTAGTATACCGCAGTATAGAAATAGTTGCCTTGTGGTTGGCAACCTCTTTTCACCATTACCATAGAAATATATCTTTATCCTCAAATGGGTAGGAAAAAGTGTTAATTAACTCCATATTTCGTATTTATAGATCCACACGTAGCCTATTGCAGTTACAAGATATTTAAGGTACTTACTACCTACATTTGCTATTGACTTGTCTGTCTATCAGCAAATGCATTGTGAGGAGATAACGATGTAAAAGTAAATAATACACCGTACACCCCAAAAGAAAAAAGAAAAAAATTCACGGTGAGAAAAAGCATGGCCGATGACTTCTTTGAGAATGATAGGTAGGTATCGTGATTTTCAAACTGTTGGGTGTTTTGTTTTCTTGAGCATTTGTTTTTTTTTCTTTTGTATTCGTTGTTCTTTTTATAATTCTTTCTTTCTTAATAATTATTTATTTCTTGAGTATTTCGCTCGTATTGTTGCTACTTTCTAATTGTAATTTTTTTTTATCCATGGGGGCTTGTTATAAGCAGAATAGTTTTTTTTCTAATTAGGTATATCATGTATTTATTAGTATGTAAGCCTTCTCCAAACGTATAAAAATAAAATAAAAATAAAAATTTACACCCCAAAAGTATTAACTTAGGGTATTACATAAAATTTACCCCATTTCTCACTGTGCAGAGATCACGCATTTCCTGTGCCACGATCCAGACATACCTTCTTCTTTCTTTCGCTTCGTAAATGTTCATTAATGTGTGATACATGCTCAATGGCTACGGGTACTTTTACCCTGGCTTTTGTTCAATTGTTCAAGACATCTGCAATTTCGTCCCAATAATGTTCGCCTTGGTCAACCCTTACTAGCTTATCCATTCACACTCGCTTCATAATATCTATCTGTATTATTAATCTCCTGGCATTCACCCTCTCTACAAAAGTAGTACCAACTCACTGCTTTGGTGGCGTGGTCGGCTTTCAACTTTCGACTCCGCAGCCTCGGGTACGATTTCCGGGTCGAATCAAATATTTGTGTGATCCACAGATGTTTATTTCGGAGTTTAGGTGTTTTCTATGTATACGTAGGTCACACTATAAGTTTTGCGTAACTTAAAAAAACAACATGTTAAAACCAAAATATTATGTTTATTGCTTTTCAAAATACTCTCCTTTACATTTTAAACATTTTTTCATGCGATCGAACCATTTTTTAAAACAGGAGGACCACAGATCTGAAGGCATGTTTTCTACGTGCTGATTGAACGCTATCACTGCCTCTTCGGAGTTGGTAAAAGTGAAACCTCTGATCAAATCTTTGATTTTGGGGAAAATACAGAAATCACAGGGTGCTAGGTCGGGGCTATGCGCAGGATGGGGGACGAGTTGTACGTTTTTGGAAGCTAAAAATGACTTTGTTTTGTTGGCCGTGTGTAAAGAAGCGTTGTCATGATGTCGGAGAACGCCGCTTTTGGGTCGTATTTCGCAAACTTTTTCTAACATCCTGGGTAAACAAATGGTAGAATACCACTCGGCATTAACACTCTTTTGATCTTCAAGTGAAATTGTACAGATGGGACCCGTAGCTGAGAAAAAAAACGCGATCATTTTTTTACCAACGTTTGTCGCCTGCCTCACTTTTGTTGGCTTGTACTCATTTTCAAACACCCATTCACAAGATTGCTGTTTTTTTTTTCGGGTTTAAAACAATAAATCCACGTTTTGTCTCCTGTGACAATGTCATAAACAGCATTAGAATGTCCGTGGTCGTACTTCAATAGCATCTGTGAGCACCATTCCACGCGAGCCCGCTTCTGCTACGCTGTCAGTTCATGAGGGATCCAAGGACTACAAAGTTTCCGAACTTTCAATTCTTCGTGTAAAATTTTCTGGATGTGACTCATACCAATCCCCAATAGTCCTCGAGTTGTCTCATAGGTAATCCGCGGGTTTTCTTCAATTAACCGCTTAACAGTAGCCACATTATTTTCGTTGACGGCAGTTGAAGGCCGCCCTTCACGAAATTCGTCATGTAAAGAAACTCGACCTCTCTCAAATTCAGCAATCCAGTGCCTCACGGTGCTCAAACAAGGTGCTTCTCTCCTAAAAGCATTTTGAAGACGTGCGGCACAGTCTTGCGGAGAGAGAGAATTTTTAAAATCATAAAAAATCATGGCTCTAAAATATTTTCGACTTAATTCCATTTTCGTTGCATACTTTGATGTGTGATAAAAAACAAACAACTTTGATGTGTGATAAAAAACAATTGACAAATGATTTCCCGCCAATTGGTTTTTTTTATTACTAAGAAGGTTGCAACGTTTAAAAAAATATAACATTCGAAATTCAAATAGTTCCGATTAGCTAGAAGTGCAAAACTTTTAGTGTGTCCCATGTATTATGTAGGTATGTATTTAGAAATATATAAGTATGTTTATCAGTTGTCTAGATCCCACAGCACAAACTTATAGCTTAATTTAGGCTAGATGACATTGTGTAAAAAATGTCAAAAAATCATAATTTAATATTTCAAATAATTTTCGCCTTGGTAGGTATTGTATGGTATTCTTATATCTGTGGCCTAGGTCAACCCTTACTAGCTTGTCCATTCACACTCGCTCCATAATCCCTATAGATAACATACCTATCTGTTTTGTCAATCTCCGTTCAAGCATCCTCTCTACAAAAGTAGACTATCATTTGAAAACATTCAAACAAACTTGTAAACTCCGCACACTAAGTTATGAAACAGCAAGATTGTTTCATTCAAATTTACAACTCAACTGAGTCGATTCAATCGAGTTGGCACTTGCTAGTTTGGCTGCTAAGGTTTAAAGATAGGAATAATCCAACTTTGAATAATACAATGTTACTGTTTGCACACTTTGTTGACAATATGGTGCTACCTACGGGTGGGGCCAGGAACTCCCTGCGGAGCTGAAATATTCGTAATGTGTTGTGGGGCCATGAACTCCGGGCCTAAATCACACGGTGCGATGTTTGTTTTGTTTAAATTTTATCACCTCGGTTTGTTTTTTGGGCATCACGTAAAAACGTCTAGTATTAACTTAATTATGTACTTACGGATCAGGTGACTTTGTTAGTTCAGTTTCAGAGGTTATTATGGGTAACTAAGGAACCCTATTCTATGCGTGTCCTCACACTCGGCGGGTTTTAATACTAGGTATGCAATACATTCTGCTGTTGCAATAATTGAGCTGAGTTTGTCGATCCGGGTCGAACTCCTAAACGACTGGACCGATCTTTATGAATTCAGATATATGCACACACGGCGATGGTCACTATGATCGTGCCAAATTTCAAAAAGATTGGTCCAGTTGTTTAGGAGGAGTTCGATCCCAAACGAAATACACGAGAAAGAGCACTTAGTTAGCAATTAGTAGTACCTATACTTAGATTATAGCTTAGCAGCCGCAAAGCAATCTCAGGAAATTTTATTATAAACAATCTTTCATTTGCATCTCGGTAGAACTTATAATATTACGCTGTATTACTCCATATCTTTATTAGGTTACGCCCACAAGCTTCAAGATAAAAGACCGCGTATTTTAGGCAACCAATATACCTGTTCGTATTCATACCCGATATATACCTACTTGTATTTAGGGAAGTACGCATGTTACCATCACACGTGAGAAAAAAAGACTTAAAATAGTTATGTAGGTACTTGGTGGAACATATACTCGTAGTAATACATCTACATATACTTATAATAAATCTGTATAAGTGAAAATTCTACATTGAAAATATCAAAAAAAATAAATGGCAGGGGACTAGACCGACACTAAACCCAAAAATATGATAAAAAAAAATTTTGTCTGTCTGTCTGTTTGTTCAGGCATCACGCAATAACTACCGGTTCGATTACGATGAAACTTGGTATAATTATTCTTTAATATCCTGGCTTACTTTTTATCTCGGAAACGTATATACGAGTACAATAGAAAACAAACTTAATTTTGCGGTTCGATCCCTAGACCCGATTACTGTACCAACCGCAAATAATAAGTTTATCGTAGGTTACGTCACCCGCAGTCGAGTTCACTAAGGGGCGCTGGCACACAGCTAAGATACTATAATATTTTATCTTAAGATACAATATCGCTCAACAGCTAGTTATGAAATAAACTCACATGTACAAATACTCCACAATTTTTATTTCCAATACCTGACCGGTTTCGCCCTACGGCATTATCAAAGGTGTTCTTTTTACACTAATTCACTTCCATGATTATAGTCATAGTACATTATTGTAAATTTTATAATGGAAGTGAAAAAGTGCGCGAAACCCATGGGCGATATCGAAGTTCTGTAGTTAGAACGGTTGGATATTTCATTTAAGGCTCCAACTACCCCTAACGACTGACATAGATGTTCGTATGACAACCGGGACTGACGCTTAACGTGCTCTCCGAGGCACGGACGGGTCTTAATTTCTTAAGAAATGGTCACCCATCCTAAGACCGGCCCGGCTAGATGTTGCTTAACCTTTGCAATGTGTTAACATTGTCGGTTATCACTAGACCACGAGCCCGAGATTTTTTGTAATTAAGTAATTTCATTACTAAGTATGAAAAATCTCATACTTACATAAATATGTTTTATAAACTAACGTAATTTATTATCTATGCTTAAGGAATTTTACTTAAGCATTTATGTATCTAAGTATAACAGTCACTTGCTAGAGAAATAGCCGCAATGTATAGAAATTGGATGGGGCCTATGGGCCTAATCTGTGCCTCTATGTAGGTACGTAGGGTTATATATAATAATTGACAAAATGTGGACCTCTGCCTACCCCTTCAGGGATATAGGCGTGATTATACCTACGTATTACGTAGAATGTATCGGAAAGAGTAAAAGGAATTTTGTTACCCGTTACCAAGCTTCCTAATAATAAACTGAAGTACCTACTCTCCTCAATATTGAATGTGTAGTATTTTCTTTTAATAATTCATCACAGATCAAAGAAAAAACTGTACACAAACGGTATAACAAGGTCTAACAAGACGCGTCTATGAAGGTCGCTTTATATTGCTCTGATGACGTCAAATTTTAAAATAAAAACGAACGTTTAGAAGTTATTACATAATTTCACATCTGCTTGTAACTGCCCGGCTAGCTCAGTCGGTAGAGCATGAGACTCTTAATCTCAGGGTCGTGGGTTCGAGCCCCACGTTGGGCGACTTCTTTTTGTGAATATAATTTGAGTTTAAAGCGTTTTCTAACATGTTTTTTCTTTTAAGTTACTTACTAATATTTATCCATTAAAAGTCATTGATTCTTTTAATCAAGCCTTTTCTTCTAAGTTTTGGGACCATTTGGATTTGAACACACTGAAATTCCTATAAGAAATGAAAGTTGATATTCGTGCCTCTTTCTTAATTTAACTGTTACTTACCTGCAATTTTTCTTTCTCGCATTTTCCGCCACAGCTGTTCAGCTTTTTTCATAGGCCAGTTTTCAACTTTGGCGCTAAAGCTTCTGAAGAACTTGTACTCCTTGAAGTGAGACATTCTTCGCTCCATCTTACTAGGAGCCTGTTCTTGAGGCGGGGGTGACGGTGCGGACGCCATTTTAAAAAGTTATTTGTTTTTCTTTTCTATTCTAAATTCAAATTTATCTACAAAATTCGGATTTTGAATTTTTGGTCCCGAATTCAGAATTTAAATTTCCATTTGATCATCAATTTGTTTTTTAAATCTATGGAATTCATTTTTTAAATATTTAAATTTATATTTTTATTTTGTAGAACTTTTTGTGTTTCTAACTGATGAATCACTTTTACAATTAACTTAAACCTTTCTTACATGGTTTTTTACAAGGAAGGAAATAGAGATTATTTGTTGATATGGTAACGTGGTCCTATATTGGTAGGATTTTATTAATTACAAAGCACTGGTTAAGCAAGTTTCCAATTTCACCCTGAGTTCACTTATTAACCTGCAACAAAAAGAACAACATTGTTAAGACGAATCTGATTTTTTTATATACTTTCTGACATGGCTTCCTTTGTGCCACAACGCTTTTTAGGGTTCCGTAGTAAAAATCTTTGAACCCTTTTAGTATCGAAATGTCCGTTCGTACGTCCGTCCTCGGTTTTCCTCACAAACGCTTGGTGCTAAAAACATGAAACTTTACGTTAATATGTATATTTACTACGCCGACAAAGTGCTATAATAAAATATTTGAAAAATATTTTTTTAGGGCACTTCCTTACACGTAAAGGGGGGATGATATTATTTTCTCGTGTACTTTTATTGTGTGAGGTATCATAAGATAGGTCTATTAAAAATATTGAGAGGTTGGGAAAACGATTTTTTGATTTAAGTATCCTTTTGCGAGATATTTAGCTTTGAAAAGATTTTTTTGCATAAACATGGTGTCCCCCGTCTCTAAAATCTAAACGGCTGGCGCGTGAATAACCTGAAAAAAATTATTATGGTAGTCCATGTAATAAACTTTGAAGGAAAATTACAACGGATAGAATCTAACTTTGGATTGAGCCAAGGGTGAACCGATTTTGAAAAAGCATCGATCCGAAAAGTATAAAGTTTCCACATTTAAATTAAAGAAGCCGATTTGACTTGACAATAAAAATATTTCTTTCCCTAATTCCTCGAGTAAAATATGTTGAAAAGAATTCGGAATACAAAAACTGTCACTTTAATCCCCAATATAAAAGAATAAGGCTTTCTTTTCTGTTACAAAATTTTACGACCAATTCTAATTAGTTTGAACAACGAGCAAAATATATTGAAATTTATGTCAAGTCAAGTTTAATTAACTTTATTTTAATTAAAGGGTACCCCCTTTAATTAAAATAAAATTTGTTAAGACTTATATTATTATCATTTATTAAAGCAAACAAGAAATTTATCAAGCAAATTAATAACTTGGGTAGTTATAATTTTAGAGTTTATTTTAGGCTGTTTCATTTAATGAAGATAGGATCATATAAACACGACTGTTTCTCCGATGGGGTAGGCAGTTCTTGTAAGTCTTATTTTTAACTGACTTAAAAAAAGAGGTCTTTGGTCGGTACCTACTTTTTCCGTAAATAACTTTCGGTTGGTTAATACTAGATTACTAACCCTCGTAAGGCGCGAATGTTCTCCTTTAGTGACGTCAGATTCCAGAAATTCCAGGTCGAGTATTCCAATTCCCATTCCAGAGATAACAAAGGCTTTTGTTTTTCATTTTAGAGATGTTCCACGTTAAAAGTCGGTATATTTCAAAGCAAGTATTTTAATAACTAGAAATGTTCTTATTGTTCGTGGGGTTTCAGAAACATACGGTATTTTTCAGACTTGACTTGTATGCACCTCTGCCTACTCCTTAGGGGATCTCTCTGTCTGTTTGCTTTCACTACTAGCAAATAACTGATGTTTAAGGGGGTAACTTAGGATACTTTTTATCCTGGGATTTTATTCCTTGGGAATTGGAAATTAAAAACGAATGAAGCCAAGGGGATCAGCCAATATATCTTGGTACATTTTATTCATTTGTTCACATTTATTATGATCAATATAGCACCAGGTTATTCCATTTTCTAGCACGGGACAACCCTAATAGCGTCCAACTCCATTATTTATTATGAAAAACTTTCTCGGTAGACAACTTAATTTACTTTTTACAGAAAATTGCTTTAATGAAGCGAGTTTGCGAATTTTTTTTTCTGAAATTTTTCTTTTAAATATTAAATCATCACAAATTTTGCTTTTACAATATTTAGGTTGTGTACATGTACATGTACAGAATTAGGGTTGTCATAGAATTCTACATCTTTTTAAACTCTAGTTTAGTAGAAGTTTGTTTCAAAGTTTGGGTGTTTTCTAAGTATAATTGTAGAAGTATCATAATCATAACATAATGTAAAGCTGTAAATGCATAGATCTCTACGCAACGGATTTTGAAGCCGTTTTCACCAATGCATAGATGCATAGATCTCTACGCAACGGATTTTGAAGCCGTTTTCACCAATGCATAGATGCATAGATCTCTACGCAACGGATTTTGAAGCCGTTTTCACCAATGCATAGATGCATAGATCTCTACGTAACGGATTTTGAAGCCGTTTTCACCAATGGATATGGATGGAGTGGTTCTTGAAGAAGGTTTTTGTGTAGGTATATTATTTATAGTCACAAATACGAAATAAGCCCCGCCATTTTAAGGTTTATTAAAATTATACTACATTTAAATAAAACCAAAATATATTCATAAAACCTAGTATGTATAGACTAATAAAGTGAAACAAATTAAAATTACAGTCATGTCAAAATTAAGTACCCTATTAATATGTAAGGGATGACAGTGACGAAATACAAGACAAGTACTTTTTTAAGAGAACATTCATATTAAATATTGGATAGAATCAGGCGTTACCTGGCGAAAGTCTAAGTTTTTTCAATTAATAGCATTATTTTCGCTAAAATAGAAGACATTAAAACGTCGACATATGTTTCACCTCTACACGAGGCATTCTCAAGACTGTTTCAGAGAGAACAGCATTCATATTATACTTATGTATAAATACGAGGTATTTTAGTCCCTATTTAATATTTAATGTAGATCCAGTTTACTTCTTCTAGAGCCTTAGGGAGTTCACAAGATTATGTTTAGGCACCTGTTTGCTAATGTATTCTGTAGAGAAGGTGAACGTACATTTTTTAATAAGCAAACACTGAACAAGCAATCTCTTACTTTTGGTATAAAACTTTTTGGTATAAAACTCCACATGCTAATCTAAAATCACGTCTTTTCTCCGAAGAGGTATCCAGAAGTGTTCTTTTCCAGAAACTATGAAGTCTATATTAAATTAGAAAATGTTTTTGTTAAAAAAGAAAGGAAGTCGGCACGACTTCCTTTTCCCATGTATATCATTGTCAGAACTGGACTAAGCTTTTAAATAACTGCCTAGGTGGCGCAGTGGTATAAGTATGTGACTGCCTTCCCTGAGGTCCCAGGTTCGATTCCGGGTCGAATCAAATATATGTGTGATTCACAAATATTTGTTTCGGATTTTGGGTGTCTTCTATGTATAATATGTATGTATTTAGAAATATATAAGTATGTTTATCAGCACAAGCTTAAATTAGCTTAATTTGGGCTATAGATGACTTTGTGTGAGAATGTCCAAAAGTATTTATTTTTAATTTATTTATTTAATCATTAAAAATCAGTCTACACAGACGAAAATTCTGAACAAATACAGTCTAACAATATAAAAATACAGTCGAATTGAGACTACAGTTTTGAAGTCTGTAAATAATGTGTAGGTACTTTATGTTAGTAAATCTTCGAAATACACTGGAACTTCGAACTACAAACATTCGGATTAGTGACAAAAAAGTGCGTTTGTTGTGTAAGATAATGGCGAAAAACTGGCGTTACCGTAGCGAATGCAATTGCTACGACACCTCGTAGCACTCGCATTAGATCTTATTCGCAAGTAATCGCACATTAAATCGTAATTGCACAAGCAATACAATTCTGATTTCTAGTTTTACAATAGGTAGATGTTGGAATAAGACGGCCATAGGTTATCTATATGTTTGGTGACCTTCAGATCAGTAACCGCTATTCCATCCTACAATAATTCTATTGGTCTTTGTTCTTTAAACAAAGAGCAATCAAGTCCTAATACATATTAGGAGTTAATTTAACAATTTTTATCGTTTTAGCTACAGCATTTTATGTGTGTTTTTAGTTATATTTGGGGGTCTACCAAGATGACGTTGTGTTAAACTAACCTGCCTTGCAAGTGGTGCACCTGCCTATCTACCAACGTTAAATTCTAAAATAATTCACTTAGCGGCAATAGTCTTTTTTACGTGAAACCAACAAAGTCTCTGGAAAAAACTGAGCCATTTATAGTTCTGCTATTATATTATATTGATGTAGGAACTACGTGGGCATCGACTAGTACATTCCCGCGGTTTCGCCCGAGTAAGAATACTTTCTAGTTCCCAATTTTTAAGGAAAGGGAACACATTCCTGGGATAAAGGTACGGGCAAACTCGTCCTTCACATGCGACGTATAGCACGCATTATGACATCTGAACCGGATCTGGCCTATACAATTTGTATAGTGACAAACACACTGGTCATTCACCACGCTGTCTGTCATTCACCACGCTGTCTTAACGCGTCACCGCGCCAGACTCGCGTATTCCCATGCCATCCCACGCGTACGACGCTGTCACACACGTTAAAGTGTCATAGCGCGTAGACAATGTAAACGTCAAACGTCGTAAGACGTAGGACCAGTGTGTCGCTGTTTCCCATGTTGCGTGGCATACCTCGTAAGTGAAGGATCAGTGTGTTTCAAGCTTAAAAAAGTAACATAAGTCTTAATAATGTATGCGAGTGAAAATCGCGTTAAAAATTGTCCAGTGGTTTCAGAGACTAATCACAGCAGACATAGACAGAGAGACATTTCAAAAATTGTTTTATTAAGTAACCTACACAGAAATACAGTACAGCACAGTACCTAGACTTTCATTCATTTTTAGTATTTAGTGCAAAAGTTTTTAATTTTGAATTACCAACAGACACCTAATTTTATTAATTTATACTAAACGTTTCTAGATGTATAAATATTGTGCGATTTTGTTATTTGTGTAAGTTTCTCTCTGACAAGGTAGGCAGCGTTGTACAAGTGTTGTTGGTCTCATGGAAAAATATTCAAAATTTTGTTATAATGTTTTAATAGAGACCGATCTGATATTGTTTTTTTTGTAACCATTTTTCACAGGATCTTGTTGTCAGGCTGATTTAATATTCTATTCATATATTTGTTCCAAATTATTAAATTATTCGTTAGTTTAGCATATATCAGCCAATCTCATTCAGTGGCTAGATAGTTAAGAGGGAAATAAACAACTTAAGCTTTCAAATCTTATAATACTAGTTTAGCGAGTTATATATATTATCGCTTTTTCCACGACTCGAAACGTTTACTAAACGATATACTTACTAAGTATACAAAAAATAAAGCATAATAGACGTTTAAAACTCAAAAAAAAAACCAATAAAACACTCCTCACCGAAATTAAAAACTATGAGCGATAGAACTCTATCAAGGCCACTAAAATATAACTACAATATCTCTTTTGATTTCTAGAAAACATATAATTTATATATATAAAAACAACATTATACAATTTATCGTAATATTTACCCACCTCACTATAACATCTTTCATTATTTAACACTACAAATGACACTAACACTACACTTCAAACACTTTTATAATGTTCATTACACTTAACTTACATTACAATAAATTTTCACTAAATATAAAGTTACGCGCGTATTTCAGGGAGCGTTCTCTAAAAAGCCGTGCTGACTTCTCGCGCCAATCTACAAGTCTGCACTGCAACACTGAAGAGTTTCCCGCTCGGAAAATAGAACGAGACAGACTTACTACTATATGTTGTGCTAGAGCGAGATGGTATGTATTAGTAAGCTTTGCGTCAAAGGAAAATCTCTCCATTCATATACGTACTTATCTGCAGTGGTGTATAAGAATTCGCGCGCACCCACGTTATTATAAAAATTAATAATTCATTCTGTTCGTTTATTTTCCTAGTTTTATTATACATTTGGTAATACATTATGTTTATATCATTGTTGGAATTATATAACATTTGGGTTTTTAATGTTTATAACACTTTTGATTATTGATGTACTGTCTTCTATGGTTTATTTTTGTTCAGTTTTGAATATTAGTATGTATACACATATCACGCCTATGTCCCCGAAGGGATAGGCAGACGTGCGTTACACATCCACAATTTGCCAGTAATGTTAGTCCAACGTAATAGGGGCAAGCCTATTGCCGTCACCGGGCACTCTAGAAAGTGGGTTATGTACAATATCGCCGAATTAATTTAATAAATCTAATGACTGCGATACAGTTTTATACTGGCGCAGTTATTATCGATTTATATGAAAATGGCTGTTATGTTTATATGCTTATAAATAAATAAATAAAATAAGTAGTTTTATTATAATTTTGAAAACTAAATTTGAAACCCGTTGCCTTGCGATGAAATGTTGATGAAAGGCAACAAAATCTTACGTGCCAGCCGCTGTGGCACAGCCAATTACAGTCCTGGGCGTCTCGACCTCAACTCGGTATGTATTATGTATTCTAATATTTGAATTCAACAGATATAGGTAACCTCCTTTTTTTTTAAATACCTGGTATATCGAGGGCTTGTAGAGTAGACAAATTCAGTTTGTTTTCAATGCCACAGAATTTTATGTGAAAGTTACTCGTAAATTGACTTACAATCTTTTTCGTTTTCTTTCTTCTTCCAACTTTATTTATGTCATTGTCCAAACAAGTAAAATTTCCAGTTTTATTAATAAGTATAGATATTTATGTACATAGGTACCTAAAAGTAAAATATTATAATAGGCACGTATAGATTATCGACCTTTTTAAATTTAATTTAATTAAATTTTTCATTTAAGTAGTAAATTTTAATAGGGAATAAATGGGAGGACTACGAATTTTTAAATATTTATTTCACCTGTTACTAAATTATTATTAAAATTTCCCACTAATGAAATGCGTGTGTAAAGTTACTTTAATTATTGTTACATTATGTAACGCTCGGACTCGTATGTACTCGTAACATTATGTCCTGACTGTTGGAATTTTGGTTAGAATTACAGAATGGTTATGGCTTGCCCCCTATTACGTGGCACCAAAAAAATACTGGCAGGGGATGTGCCAGTATTTTAGGTGTGTAATGCAACTCTGCCTACCCCTTTGAGGATACAGGCGTAATTTTGTATGTCTGTATGTTGTAACATTTGCCTGTACTTCTGTCACACAATTAATTATTACACACAGGCTGAAAAGGGACTTTAAGAATATTGTGAATGGTCCCTTGGCCTCTATGAATAAACCTTAAAGTTCAAAAGGGACACAATCTCTTCAAATGTTTTGAGTGGATTGTGGTGTGTTTAGGTACTTTCCTAATTTTGTGAAAAAAAGAAAACTTAGTTTGTTTTAAAAAATTTCCATGGAGAAGTTTTTTTTACACAAGTGGCCGCTCAAACATGATGAAGAAAAGTTCTGCATATTATGTTGTTGTATTAAAAAAAACGAGTTTCCTTTGGTTGTTAAATGTTGAGTTGAAGCAAGTTCTGAATTTATTAAGCAACTGTCCATTTAAAAGTGGTTACTTGGTATTTTTTAATCTTAATCTCATTATATCATAACATAGTACTTATAAAACAAAGTCGCTCCGTTCCGTACGTATCCATAGATCTTTAAAACTAAGAAACGGATTTTGATGCAGTTTTCATACATGGATAGAATGGTTCTCGAGGAAGGTTTCTGTGTGTTTAATTTGTCAAGCGAGCAAAGCCGCGGGCGTCCGCTAGTAGTACGTAGGTCACACTATAAGTTTAGCGTTATTTAAAAAAACAACATGTTAAAACCAAAATATTGTGTTTATTGCTTTTCAAAATACTCTCCTTTACATTTTAAACATTTTTTCATGCGATCAAACCATTTTTTAAAACAGGAGGACCACAGATCTGAGGGCGTTTTCGCGGTGCTGATTGAACGCTATCACTGCCTCTTCGGAGTTGGTAAAAATGAAATCTCTCATCAAATCTTTGATTTTGGGGAAAATACAGAAATCAAAGGGTGCTAGGTCGGGGCTTTGCGCAGGATGGGTGACGAGTTGTACTTTTTCGGAAGCTAAAAATGACTTTGTTTTGTTGGCCGTGTATGAAGAAGGGTTGTCATGATGTAGGAGAACGCGGCTTTTGGGTCGTCTTTCGCGAACTTTTTCTAACACCCGGGGTAAACAAATGGTAGAATACCACTCGGCATTAACACTCTTTTGATCTTCAAGTGGAATTGTACAGATGGGACCCGTAGCTGAGAAAAAAAACGCGATCATTTTTTCACCAACGTTTCTCGCCTGCCTCACTTTTGTTGGTTTGTTCTCATTTTCAAACACCCATTCACAAGATTGCTGTTTTTTTTTCGGGTTCAAAACAATAAATCCACGTTTCGTCTCCTGTGACAATGTCATAAACAGCATTAGAATGTCCGTGGTCGTACTTCAGTAGCATCTGTGAGCACCATTCCACGTGAGCCCGCTTCTGCTCCGCTGTCAGTTCATGAGGAATCCCACGACAACCAATGATATTTTATGTAAATAAATGTAATTATAAAACCGTCATCGACGACAACAAAGTTTCCGAACTTTCAATTCTTCGTGTAAATTTTTCTGGATTTGACTCATACCAATCCCCAATAGTCCTCGAATTGTCTCATAGGTAATCCGCGGGTTGTCTTGAATTAACCGCTTAACAGTAGCCACATTATTTTCGTTGACGGCCACCCTTCACGAAATTCGTCATGTAAAGAAACTCGACCTCTCTCAAATTCAGCAAACCATCGCCTCACGGTGCTCAAACAAGGTGCTTCTCTCCCAAAAGCATTTTGAAGACGAGCGGCACAGTCTTGTGGAGAGAGAGAACTTTTAAAATCATAAAAAATCATCGCTCTAAAATCTTTTCGACTTAATTCCATTTTAGTTGCATACGTAGAACTTTGATGATGATGTGTGATAAAAACAATTGACAAATGATTTCCCGCCAATTGTTTTTTTTTAGTACTAAGAAGGTTGCAACGTTTAAAAAAATATAACATTTGATATTCAAGTAGTTCCGATTAGCTAGAAGTGCAAAACTTTTAGTGTGCCCCATGTATATTAAACAAAGTTTCGTTTTCCGTCTGCGTGTCCCTGTATAGTCTTTAAAACAATGACACGGATTTTGATGCGGTTTTTACCAATGGATAAGTTCTTGAAGAAGGTTTTTGTGTTCATAATTATTAGTTCCTAATAAGATAAAGTTAGTAAGTCCAATAGAAAGAGAAGTGGGCCTTGAAGCTTTCAGATATCGTGCAACACAATCGTTGTACGGAAAATCTATACACGACCCGTTCTATTAGTGGGTTATGTCCAAAATGGCCGAATGAACTTAATAAAATAAGCAGCTATATTATAGTTTTGAAAACTAAATTTGAAACCTGTTGCCTTGCGATGAAATGTTGATGAAAGGCAACAAAATCATACGTGCCAGCCGCTTTGGCACAGTCAATTAAAGTCCTGGGCGTCTCGGACTATCGAGAGTGATATATCACATAGATTATACACCTACGGATGTCTAAATGTATATGATGAAAGAAACAAGGACCTTTTGCCTAAAATAACGTAAAATATTTTTATTTACATCCACAAGTAACCCAGATATAAAGTGATAATTTTTCGATGCTCTAATTCCGATCTGCGTCATACTCCGGACATGGCGTCGTTTTATAATTATTGAATTCGTTACAAATATTCATATTTTATTAATCTTTCACACAATAAAGGATGAAGAGTTTGTTATACTTACTACACGTAACTAGCTAATTCCCGTGACTCTGGCCGCATAAAACAAGATAGGTATAAAGGGGTTAGATACAAGTAGGATCATCTCAATATAACTAGATAACCAGTATAACTAGATCCACAGTATAAAGAAAACCTAAACCTACCTATGCTCTATAGACTGTGCTAGATCGCTTTAGGATTTATCCTAATTACAGCCCTTGAAGTGCCTAAGGAATATCTAATTCGACTAAACACCTATTCCAGCTACGAAAGAATACGATCGACTTGAGTTCGACGTCAGTCGTCTATTATTTGGTAAATACAATATTTATATGCCAAAATGCCATAGCGACTGGCAAGTAAGATTGTGTTGCCTTTAATCAACATTTCATCGCAAGGCAATATTACTTACTGCCACTTTTTATTAAAGACGTTCGGCTATTTTGGACTTAACCCATTATATGTGTGCCCGGTGACGGCAATGGGTTTGCCCTATATTATCTATATTTAGTTCAAATTAAAACAGTAATTCATGAGAAAATTCCAAAAAACGTTTCAATTCATGATAAAATCACACGAGGACTCGCGCAATAAGCAAAATGCTGCAGAATGGTACCTACCACAAGTCTAGAACTATTTTGTTCCACTGTGGTGGAGGCACCTAGCGACGCATGAGCTGCAGTAGGGCAAACTGGAGGAATAGTTAGGAAGATAGCGGAAAGCTTCGACTGCAACTCTAATAATAATACCTACTACAAATTACTACATAACATTTTGCGTGAGCTAAATGCTCAAAGCGCAAGTCCTCACGGGATTCCTTGGTTTTACTTATTTTATACCTACTAACCGGAACTGGGAGCTATGATATTACGCGGGCGGAGCCGCGGCGATCAGCTAGTCTGTATAGATAAACTTGAGAATGGCTGTACCAATTTGGTCTTGAAACGTTCGTGGAGTTTCAGTGAAGGTAAAATTATGGCGGTACAAAGGTCGCTGGGACAGTAAAAACAATAATTACTATTACTGCTCATATTTACCATTATACGAGTATGAATATACCTAGGAATATGAGAAAATAACTTCTGTTTCAGTTACAAAGAAATAAAAAACAAATTGAAGCTTCAATTGGATCAAATACTCCCTTGTATCTCGGACAATCCCTTGTATTATAAGGGCACTAAATCATTTATCAAAGCTCTGACCCTTTGAGGCTTACAATATCAAATTGCATGAGTGAGTTAAGGTAGTGAAGAAACATCCTATTACAGTAACAAATATCTTCCGCTTACACAAAAAAATTGTAAAAGATCAAGATATTCTGTATTTCAAACCAATGAGTTTACTTAAACTATTTTTAAAATATAAAATAAAAATAAAAATTACTGGCAAAGAGTGGGTGTGTAATGCACTTCTGCCTACCCCTTCGGGGATATAGGCGTGATATATATACGTATAAATTATAAATAAATCATAAAAAATGTTATGTCGTCGCTAGAACTCTTACCTACAGCCTTTCCTTCAAGGGGAATGCTCTGGCCACTGAGCTACGATGACCAATACCGATATCATCCAATCCTTGCTTCATATTATAATTTCTAGATCGCATTCCCCTTATTAGGGAAAGGCCGTGGGTTCGAGTGCTGCCGGTGACATTTCACTATTTGTGATTTATTTATAACTAGCGGACGCCCGCAGCTTCGCCCGCTTGATTAATTATATCCACAAAAACTTTCCTCGAGAACCACTGTGCATTGGTGAAAACCGCATCAAAATCCGTTGCGTAGTTTTAAAGATCTACGCATCTATCTATATATAGAAATGGTGTATGTAATTTGTGTCCCCTCTTAGCTCTCGAGAACTGCTTATGCTCCAATGATGGTTGACCCCTCTATGGATAGCCCTCGATCTGGAGGCAAGCCAAAAAATTTGACCTAGCCCAAAGGGGTCAAAAGTTATAGGCCAAAAACTATGGCGTGGTGAGGCGCGAAGCACAAGCCAGACACCGTACTAGTACATACAGAACGGGTGACTTAGTTTTATAATATGTGTACAGCACCAACATTGTGCACAGCAGTGAGACTCTACCTCAGAAGTTTCAGGGTTCGATCCTCGGGCCGAGTCAAGTATTTGTAAGATTCTCAAAGTTTCAGTAGTATATTTATACTACAAGTATATTAGTATGTTGTTTTAGTTTTTTTTTACTTATACTCGTACCACAAGCTCTGATTAGTTTGAGTCTAAAAGGGAAGGTGAAGGTGCGAGAAGAACAAATTGAACACAGCCCTGAGTTATAGGGAAACAATTCTACGTGAGAGTACTTCATTAGAACTCGCTAGCGTAGGTATAAGTAGGTTAAGAATAAGAAAAATATGGTTTCGTATTTTTAAATTTTAGTGTTCAAAACTATAAAAGGTTGATAGCAAAATAAACGTTCTTAATGTTTGTTTCATGGCAAAGACGAGACAAAATGTTTATACAATTATAATTTATGAGAGTTTTGTGGTTACCTACAATGTACCTACCGCCAAGTTGGTATGAATACAACGTGTAAAATAATACAGGAAATAGTAGTTAGTTCTTCAACTACCGGTAGATGGCGCTCTGGCGACGCCGTAAGTCGCGATATTAACACAATGTGATCACAAAATTAGATGTCTTGGGCTAGTGGTGTGTTGGTCAGTTGGCAGAACGTTCCTCCTGGAAAGTGATCTAGTCCGGCCCAAGACTATAGTTATAGTTTTCGTGATTCATGTTATAAAAATATATAATACAGAAAAGCCTATGTATCTATATATATAAAGGTATATTTTGTCTAGAACTTACATTAAGTAGGTACTTTTTTACTGAGTCACCCTGCATTTTAAAAGTTAAGCTCTTGACCAATTTTTGAAGTAGATATTGGCTGAAAATCGATTTGTTTTGTTATTTTAACCATTTATTCATATTATAAAAATCTAGTTTAAGTACATAAATATCTCGCCAAACTATTATGTTTGATGGCGAGAGGCGCTCGTCTTTAATACAACTTATTCTTCTTATTCTTACAACAACAGTATTGTCTTTTTTTCTAAAACTCTTTGAACTTCTAAAATTATACTAGGTATGCAATGCAACTTTTTCGTCGACGTCCAGGACATTTTCGGTGATTATTCCTCCGTGGTCAGCTCTATTTTCATGATTTCAGATATATGCACTCCCGGGTATGATGTCGACCAGCATGAAAAATTTAGTCAAAATCGGTCGAGCCGTTTCGGAGGAGTAGACGCACAAACGATTTACACTTGTCGCCTAAGATTGAGCTCCGCTTCGGTCCGCTTAATAAAACCATGTGATTGTGATTTGTCCAAAACCGGCATTGCTGGGTGTCCCGGGTACACCCTTGGAAGGATAACCCTAGGGTTGTTTACAATGTGCCTCTGTTCACGGCAGTGCTACACTTATAACGTATACAATAGGTATGTAACTATTGTATGCGTTATAAGTGTTGTAGGTATAGTGTAACAGATTGCTTCGGTGGCGTGGTCGGTAGTGCATCCGCTCTCGACGCCGGAGTCTCGGGTTCGACTCCCGGTTGGGACAAACTTTGTGTGAAGACAGATACGTTTGTACCGAAGTCTGGATGTTTCCTATGTATAATATGTATGCATTTAAAATTAAAATGTATATAAGTATTTATATCAGTATATCTAGTACTCATATCACAAGCTCTGCTTAGTTAGGACTAGATGGCGTTGTGTGAATTGTCCGAATTGTCCTAACATAATACTAGTAGTTCTGCGAACAGTAGACCTCGCGAAGAAAAAAAGAAGAAAGAAAAAAGAAAGGAGAAATAGAAAAAAAAATAGAGACGGATAGAAATAGCAATAATTTTGTACTTCCCCATTTCCCCCCCAGTCGAAAAATCCCTTCGACAAAAGTTGCGCCTTGCAACAAAGAACACTTATGCCAAATTTCATGAAAATCGGCTGAAAAATGCGGCCTGTAGACCGGAACTAACACACATACAGACAAACAACGCCAAATCGGCCAGTCCTCGAGTTGAAACTGAGACGCTTCGCTCGCTCGGTCAATTATAGTAGCGCAAGTTTATTTATTTTAATTTTTAATTTATCATTACGTAAGTTCAGAAATTTAACTATAATTCAAACATTAAGATGATCTTAAAATAAAATATAAAGATAGTAAAGTAAATATAGATTGAACATAAATAATGCCGCTGTTCAGTGTGCAAGCTTTAGAGGGCGATTCTATTTCCGCACAATATCAACAACACAGTTTTGTAATCTAATAATCTAACACACATCCATCCATACAGATTAATAAAATTTAAGTGTCTTTCTGTAATTTAAAATTAACAGGTTTTCACTAAGTGCATATGAAAGTACATAAGGTAGGTACTTACGCCGGGCGCCGCTGGAAATATCTTCTGGTGCATACCAGAGACGCCCATAGACGTAAGAGCGACCGCGCTTGGGCTGACTTAAAAAATAAGGTAGGTACTTTTATAAAAAAATCAATTTTAAACATGTCTGTCTGTCTGTCTGTTTGCTCGGTTAATCTCTAAACCGACTGAACTGATTTTAACGGGACTTTCACAGGCAAATAGCTGATGTAAGAAGAAATAAAAAGTGGTAACCTATACCACTTTTTATTTCGGGAATTATATAACTATAAAACTATTTCAGGCAGGCGAAACCTCGGGCGTCCGCTATTAATTATTATTAATATAAAATTGTAGTATCTGTTTGCAAATCCCAATTACCATACCATTTAGAAACAACAAACCCTGCGGGTTATATTAGTTAAGCTTTGGTTATATCCGATTAATGTAGTTTTAATTGAATTAATTAAAAGGGATGTAAGTATAACACATACAAACTAATTAAAACGAACATAATTTCCAATCACACCTGTTTCCCAAGGGCAGACAGGAGCCTTATGGTACACAGAAACACACGCACATACATATTATCAACCCTATACTTACGAAGGGGTAGGCATATGTGCATTTCAACCCACATGTTGCCATTAATATGGTCTGTACCATGTGCCGTTACGGGACACTTCAAAATTCCATAACCTTCATTCTACTTTCATTCTAACCAATTCCATCGGCCAGGACAAATGTTACTTCTTCTTTGTCTTAGCCTTTTCCCACTTTAAGTGGGGTCGGCTCTTCTAATTAGCCGACTTTCTGGGCTACAGGAAGGACCCTGTAACACGCAGATCTTCCTTTTTCACCAGCCGGGCCATATTGGCCCACCATGTTTAAGGGGGCGGCCCCTGCCTCTTAGTCTTTCTGGGAGGTTGAGGGCCATTTTGACCAATCTTCGGGTCAACTCCAAGGGTCTGTATGGGTGCAACTCCAAAGCTAACACGGTCATATTCGTTTCTGGTTTTGTCATGTTCTGTGAGTCCACCAGACGCAGCTTCTGTTAGCGTCTCTCTCTTTCACCGTCCAGCATTCTGCACCATACATTAGGGCCGGTCGGACTGCCATTCTGTAAATCCGGTTTTTTGTGCGAATTGGCATTTTTGGTTCACAAAGCACTCCAGTTAACGAGCGTCAACTGTTACAAACCACTACATAGAATCTCTACAGTCCAAGCAATTCCAGGTTATGATACGCTAACATAATTTGCCCAAATACTTACCTATATTATTTGCCCGGCCTTTTGACTAATTTAACATTATTATTTCCCCCTAGTAGGGCAGAGAGCCACAGTCCACAGCACAAGGAAAAGTATACCGTATTTTTTTTTATATGAAAGACACGAAAATGACGTCTTCCGCCTGATGGAATGCCAAGACGACGTCTAGTCTACTCTCACAGCATGCAATAGGTACAGTTCGCGAGGGATAAGCGGAGCTTTGCATTTGTGTGAGTAACCACGAAAAGTAGAGTAAAAACTCTTTTTGTAGCTGTGTGTAGAACACATTTGTGTATAAAAGGTCACATATACGTTCACGTACACTGCACCACAGATTACTAAATAGTTACTACGTAACAGATACTATACTCAGTAGAAAATTTCCAATACCTACTGCTATAATAGCCTACTCCGTCGCGTCAGCAACCACTGCATGCTAAAATGTGCCTAAAATAATAAATGTGCGTTTAGATTGCTTCGCACCGCGCGATCCCACAGCCATCGCAGGGCTGCCTCTTCGATAAAATTAAATTAACATAACTTTTTGTCTATGTTATTAAGAACTGTGAATGTGTTCTGACTTATATGTGGCAGTTTAAAATTGTATCGTTTATAAAATATTATTTTTATAAATTGCTGCTGGCTGTGCACATCTAGATAAAACATAATTATAGACGTCAGTGTGTAGGTAAAATAAATAAAAAATCTTTAAAAGTTACATGTGTTGTATTTTTATATATATTTTTTATAAATTTCTTACCCTTTCTAAATTCTCGGTTATTAAATTTTAGTGAGGAAAAAATCCTGAATCTAATAATAAGTTTTATGAGATATTGTTTTGGAAAACAAGGGCAGGGAGAATCAAAATTTATGTCATTTAAAATTTCATAAAGAGTACTACCCAGCCTTCGTTTCATATTTTAGGTGTTTATCCCTTCTTTTACTTGATTTGCACCCATCTATAGCACATAAGGCACCAGACGGCATCGTAGGTATGCGTACGAACGAATGGAACTATTTAAATTGAACAACGTGCGTGCGCTTCGCTTGCGAAAACCGCACTGAATTTGGTTGGTCCTCAAACGGTCGGCCGGGCGGTAAGTAATTATAGCGCGCAAGTACATGGAGTGACGGAGGCCTGACTGCACTCAAACAAATGCAAAGCTCCGCTTATCCCTCGCGAACTGTACCTACTAAAGATAGTGGCTCTCTAGTTGGTGCTCCAGTGATGGGCCTCTTCACGCTTCGCCTATAGAACCCAGAGTTGTCAAGATGTGATTTTGGTCTGTCTACATAAATCACGTCTATTCGTGTATCCCGAAGGCGTTTAGACAGAGGCATTTTACTGAGTAAAAAGCGATAATTTAGAGTTCTTTTTTTAATTTCGTTGTGTCGTGTGTTCCGTAATTACGTCCGTTGCCGGGCGTCTCTGGTACGCACCAGATGGTATTTCTGGTGGCGCCCCGCGGACTTTGACCACCTATGTGGCCTCTTCGGGGGTTTGGTCGGGATGAGGCGATGTCAAGAGAAACCGCCACCACCACCTTGCCCGGCGAGACTGCTTCCTACGTCAGGCTCTTCACGTTCATCGTGTTTAATTTGGAGTTTAACCAAAAAAAGATTATTATGTAGGTACTTAGTTGTAAATTTTACAGTTATTAGGGATTCAATAAATCCATTAAATCCATTTCACATTAAAACTGAACTGACTCTGTGCATGGTTATCCAAAGAATGGGCTACTTGTAGAAAAAAATACCCTTTTATATTTTCATTTAAACAATGTGTAGCGGTCCGAGAAATAAATACAGGAAATCTCATTACTCCGAAACACATAGGAATTCTTATAAGGAGAACGGGGAAAATTGTCCTACCTAGTGGAATAAAATTCACATTTAATTTACGTAGTATTTATTAATAATTTAAAGAAATAAGAAATTCAGTTTAAAGTTGTATAATGCACGTTATTGTAGAACATAAAAAATAATAAATAGTCATAAACCTACATATTAAAATATTTTATAATTATGAACTTACGCATGATGGATCTTTTTAATGGATTTTAGTGGACAAAAGGTATTCCATTAAGCAAGCATTGCATGGAAGTATGACGTCACGTCCTCTGAAACTTGCATTCAACTTGTAACGTCATATTTGCATGCAAGACTGGCATAATGGAATAGCGTCCTTCGATACAAAAATGTTATCAGCGTTATTATATACCCTATAAAATTGACGCTACTAAAATTTATTTCTTGATCTTAGCATCCACTATAGATAAAATTCAACAAAAAACATTATAAAATACCTAACGTTAGCATCCACGTCCACATCCACATCCAAAAAAGAGACAATAAGTAGTTAAGTACCTGATAAAATATCTATTCACTTTCTTCAGTGATCCATTTTTCCCCGTTATCCTCTCCCAGCTGCTCTTGTATGTTGTAATCAAGGCCGCAAAACAAACATGTTCTGACCGTTGAGGGAAGGTTCTTAAGAGGAAGCATCTTGTCCCATTTTTACTTCTATTTCACGACTCTTACAGGAATTCATCATCATCAACATCTTTATTTCCAACATGCCGCAAAGTGAAAGTAAGGTTGCCCAAATAGCAATGGACAGTAGGGATATGCTTGGTGAGTCACTTCGCGATCGAATTCGTAACGATGAGATCCGAAAGAGGAGGTTCACCGACATAGCCCATAGAAACCCAGCTTCAGTGGGTACATCGGATTCGGATTAAGTGCCTATGGGGCTAAATACGAGTGACAACCACCCATTGGAAGACCCAGTGTAAGTGCACCTGCCATAATAATTTTTTGTTAAGTTTACTAAAAGTGCAGATACAAAAATATGATTGACTGCTCTAACAGGATAAGAATTATAGTTTAATAAGCTTTGATAGTGTTATAACAAATTGATAGTTTTTTCACAAATTGTATAAGCCAATGTAATCTTATAAACTTAAGACTAACGGGTCTTTTACGCGATTACTGAGATATATACATACCTCTTTATTACCCGACGTTTCAGAGAGGTATGTATATATCTCAATAATCGCGTAAAAGACCCGTAAGTCTTAAGTTTATAATGTGTACAAAACGCGAAAGTTAAAAAAAAAAAAGTACCAATGTAATCTATCCTACTAATATTATAAACGCGAAAGTTTGTGAGTATGTATGTAGGTATGTATGGATGGATGGATGTTTGTTACTCTTTGACGTAAAAACTACTGAATGGATTTTAATGAAACTTTACAATAATATAGCTTATACATCAAAATAACACATAGAATACAATTTATAAAGATATTGTGTGAATTGTTCAAAATATGACGCGGCGCGACGGGAACGGGAAAAAATTACCACGCGGACGAAGTCGCAGGCGACCACTAGTACTATAATAAAACAGACATCATAGGTATGTCTGTACATTTCATAATGTTATATTTTCATATTTAGTCTGTCTGTAGATGTTAATCTCCGAAGTAACTGAATGAGTTTTCGTGCGGTTTTCATTATAATAAACTAGGCTCAAGTTGAGGCAATACCTATACACTTTGTTTCATTAAAATCAAATTGCACAATTCGTACCCAAATTTACACATGACCTCCGTTCAGGACAATTTTGGAAAAATTTAGAAATTTTGGACAGACTAGACAACAGCTACCGGGCATCGATGCTTCAGTAGCTATCTGTTTCGCATGCATCGTGAGGTCACACCCCGGTGTCAACACTGCGAGGTTTCCGACGACGACACCGCACTCCACACGTTGGTGGAGTGCTCAGCGTGGGCGAGCCAGCGCCGGGACCTCGTAGTGGGTCTGGGCGTGGATACCCTCTCGCTGGAGACCATGCTTCAAGCCATGGTCTCCAGCCGGAGTAGGTGGAACGCGGCCGTGTCCTTCTGCGAGCAAGTCATGCTCGCGAAAGAGGCGACCGGGAGGGAGAGGGAGCGTACCCTCCCCGCCGAGTTCCGTAGTCGGCGGCCAGGGCGCCCCAGACTCCGCGACTACGCCCAAGACTATCGACCTCCATGATCGGGGCCTGAGGACGGCGGGATCGCTATCCGCCGTCCTTACAGAAGCAGGCTAGAAGGGTTGCGTGCTGCGGGGCCTTTGCCCCATAGCACGCAACCAGATTCACTCACTGACGCGGGATAAAACCCTTCCCCAACGACGCGGGATTCTCGTCCCGACCCAACACCCGAAGAGACCACAGAGGTGGTCAAAGTCCGCCGGGCGCCACTGGACATACCCTCTGCTAGTAACCAGAGACGCCTGGCAACGGACGTTAGAGCGGCCGCGGCCTTGGGCCACGGAATTAAAAAAAAAAAAAAAAAAAAAAAAACTAGACAACTTAATACAAAATTCTTTGTGTAAAATTTTAAATGTAAATATTAATGACCGGGCCTGGGTCCAAGCGTCTCTTCCAGTTCGCTTGGGCGGGCTAGGTATTCGTAGAGTCACAGATGTCAGTCTGCCAGCATTTCTGTCGTCGGTCCATAGCACCGAAGAATTAGTCAGGAAAATTTTGTCAAATACACTGATTGATTCCGAGGTGCGATGCAAGACCGATGCCATAAATGCTTGGAGGATGTGTTGCCCCGACACTGACCTGCCCTCACACCTAGGCTCACAGCGACTGTGGGATTCACCGCTCTGTAAATTGAGAATTAATACACTAATTGACACTTCTGTCAATATTTCAGAGCGTGCACGCCTACTAGCTGTTGGAGAATGGGAGTCAGGGTTATGGATCCAGGCGCTCCCATCGGCCAACATCGGTACAATGTTGGACGACACAACCTTCCGCATTGCCACTTGCCTTCGGCTGGGTACACCTTGTGTATCCCCGCATCATTGCACCTGTGGAGTAGCCGTCGATAATCTGGGACACCATGGCCTTTCTTGTAGCAGAAGCGCAGGTCGTATACCTCGGCACGCTATTCTTAACGACATAATTCGTAGGGCTCTTTCCACCGCAGGTCTTCCGGCCGTACGTGAACCAAATGGTTTGGCACGAAGCGATGGAAAGAGACCGGACGGTATGTCGTTGCTACCGTGGAAGATGGGAAGGCCTTTGGTGTGTGACGCTACATGCGTTGACACCTTAGCACCTTCACACCTTTCAAGCACATCCGGATGTGCCGGCGCTGCTGCTGCATCGGCTGAAGGCCTTAAACGGTGTAAATATGCTAACCTAGCAGGTGATTACATATTTGAGCCGTTTGGGGTTGAGACACTGGGGTCATGAGGTCCGAATGCTCGCCGCCTTTATAGAGACATTACTAAACGCCTAATCGATGGTTCTCAGTACCAGAAGGCTGGCTATTTTCTGGCCCAAAGAATAAGTATCGCCATCCAACGTGGCAACACGCCAGCATTCTGGGAACCTTCCCAGTCGGCAATGACGCGGAGGGTTTTTTAAACGATATTTTGTAATGTAAATATTTTTAGTCTATAATTATGTTTATTTTGTATATTGTAATTCATATTTACCCATTAAAAATTTTGAAAATTGGCCACAGTAATAAAACCTACTCTTCTTGATCAATTGCAAGAAAGTTATCATCAAATAAGTCATTCAACGCAGGCAAAGCTGCTGCCATCAGCTAGGCTTAAAAATAATTTGAATAATACATAATATTAGTACAAAAAACCCTTAGATATGGCCAAGGGCAAAAAAAAACGTGTAATTTATATGTGAAAGGACAAATAACATATTCATTGAAAATTTGTGGCTGAACTTGATATTGAAAAAAAAAGACGCAAGGATGTCAGTTCGTGACAAGACATTGCTTTTTTTTATTTATTATCTAAATAGGTACCTACCTACATGAATCCCTAAGATCTAAGTGAGATAATATCTCGATCTCAGGGATTCCAGGAAACTCACATGTAAGTGATACAACTCTGCATTTTGCTGATCAACAAAGTTCAATGTTCTCTGAATAAGAATATTCGGCGGGGTACGTGATTATTCTGGGCACCTTTGCGCCAGGCTCGGTGAGCACGAGTTATTTAATTGATGATGTATAAAGTCAAGTCTACTTAACCTAAGTTTACAACCGCTTTCAGGCTGTAATAGAGAAGAAGCTGCGCAACAAACTCCACTTTTCCAAGACGACTTTACTAATTAAGGCATGGCATAAAGAACCTGATACATACATACTTTCCACTGGACTTAACACATGACGCAGAGTTATATTTATGATCGAAGGACCCACCTCACCTCTTCTACTGCCTCAATTATCTTTCCCATTGACCGACTTCTTTTCCTACTCTTCTCTTCTGTTAATGCTGTTGAGCAGTGGAACGCTCTTCCGGCTGATAATTAATAAATTACAAATCCATATCAATCTTCTAGAAAAGAGTGACGTATTACAAATCTTACTGCTTAAGCTTACCTTTCAGTACCTATATTTGGCTCCGTTTATACAATATTAGGTACTTCCCTTTTGTTGGTCATATTGTCGCCAACCGGGTACTTTAATGCTTGCCAGAGCCTCATTCGTTGATCGGCAGGTTCTTCACAAGCAGGTGAGATTGGTTTGAGTCTCTAAAGTCTTGGTACAACGAATATATATTTTCTTTCTCTTTAAAAATACGTAGGTAATAATCTTTAGCAATGTCCCCTTAACAGAAACACAAAGCAATACCGTACAAGCATTGTTTTAATTTAATAGCAGTCACGTGGTCCCGCTGGCATTGAGCGACAAACGAAAAAATTGCCTGTGACACCCCTAGAGAGTTCGCCTACACAACTACCCTTTATAAAAGGCGGTAGAAGCGCATCCAGACCTCAGACACGAAGGAGCAAGCCTGCAACAAGGAACTAGTTATAGTTCTCTTCGGAAAATGATATTAGAATCAGAGAGAAAATATAATAATATGTGAGTATATATTTGGTTGCTTTTTTTGACTATTCCTTGTTAAAACATAATACATACCTTTAACATTTTTGTGTCACAGCCTTATTCTTAAGAAATGACTTGACCGATTTTCTTAAGAATATCAAATTTGGTAGGTCTGACATCATCATCTGCCTGCCCTTATCCCAATTATTTGGGGTCGGCGCAACAAGTCTTTCTCCTCCACACATCCCTGTCAAACGTCATCTCTTCAGTCACTCCTCTCCTTGTCATATCCTCTTTGACACATTCCATCCATCTTTTCTTTGGCATACCTCTACTTCTTAATCCCTCTACAGTCATACTGTGCACCTTTCTAACGACATTACTACTTTCCTCTCTTCTCATAACATGTCCATACCATGACAGTCGCTCGCTTCTCAATTTTTCATTCACTGGTGCAACTTTCAAACTTCCTCTAATATACTCGTTCCTTACCCTATCCATTCCTGTCACACCACACATCCATGTTAACATTTGCATTTCCGCTACATGCAATTGTCTTTCATCCGTCGCTTTTACAGCCAAACATGAAAGTCCATACAGGACGGCAGGTCTGACGACAGTCTTGATAGGTCTGACAATACCCTTAAAATATTATTTTTATAACTCAAAAGTTGGCCCATCCCAATTTTTATATTGTTATATGACTTTGCATTAAAACTCTTTTTGGATATGGTGTTTTAATAAATAAATTTAAATGATTAAATTTTCTATTCAAAAAAAAATATTTAAGAACTTTACTTAACTTTTATAAGTTAAGTTTTTTAAAATTTACGTCCATTGCCGGGCATCTGGTATTTCAGTGGCGCCTGGCCTAGGACTTACTTAACTACAATAACATTAACAAGGAAGGACTTGGTGCTACTACCTGCTCCGAATCTGTCCTGGACAGTTGGAATAATAAAGAGTTTATGGACTTTTCTACAGTAAAGAGGGTTTTTACCGGTGAAATAACTATCTTGTCTTAAATACGTTTACATACAAGACACGAGTAAGACCTTCCATTTAATTAAAAATTGCTCATCATAAAAGGCATTTATTTCCAAAATTAAAAGTATCGTTGTTCTAGGGTAAAATGTGTAAAGTTTTAGATCTGAATTTAGTGAAATATTTTCAAATATTTTAATTTATTTTATGAAAAAATACAAACTTGCAATTTATTTACACAAATAAATATATTGTATTCTATAATGTAAATTGTAGAAATTGGTTTTATAAAATTTTTAATCTTCTCTTCTTTTCAGATTCTAACAAAATGCACAAAACTAGACAAAAGTTTCTTTTAGTTCTCATAATCTTAACACTTGACATGGCTCTTGGTAAATATAATAAAACAAAGTTGAACAAAAGTTATTTTAAGAAACATAGCTCGTTAAAGGAAGAAATTAACAACGAGCGCATTAAACGGTCGATTGCTGATGATCCCGGGACGGGAATAGTTAAAAGACAAGTTGATGATGATCCACAATTTAATCCGAATACCAATATTGAAGATTACAACAAAAAAGTAATAAAATCCAGTGACAAATTAATCAAAGACGAACCGTTTTGGGGCAGTAGAGGCAGACGTGACGGATCTGCCGAGGGTTTTTATGAATATGAGTATCCAGAATTTTTAACGAAGCACTGTGAGCATTGTATACAGTTTCCAATAAAAACGAATGACGTAAAGAACGTTGAAGCGAGAAGGGAAGACTTCATTTCACAATTTTGGGCAAATCGAGGTCGTCGCAGTTCATCTGAAATTGAAGATATATCTGATCCCTTTTGGGGTACTAGAGGCAGAAGGCAAGAAAAGGAACCATTTTGGGGTAACAGAGGTAGACGTACCGAAAGTGAACCATTTTGGGGTAATAGAGGAAGGCGAGACGAAGAACCGTTTTGGGGAACTCGTGGCAGGCGTGAAGATATAGAACCTTTTTGGGGAAATAGAGGTAGGAGAGAGGATTATGAACCGTTTTGGGGCAATCGCGGTAGACGAGATGACCCGTTTTGGGGTACTCGTGGTCGACGCGACGACCCATTTTGGGGTAACCGTGGTAGGCGAAAAGATTCAGAACAGACTATGGTCGAAAACGGAAAAAACGATTTAAAACACTACATTCTTAGTGCTATTAATAACGTTGAATTGGATATAGAAAACTTATCAAGGCTGAAAAAGAGTGAAAAAAATAATGGAAGGAACTATAAAATGTCAGCTTTGTTTCGTTATCCATCAAAATCGCAGTCAATGCTTTCAGAACATGAACATCCTTTCCTCGGAATGTCTACTGAACCAGGAACTATGCTGGATAATAGAATGTATGTTGAAGAACCTAAGTATATTTTAGTAGAAAGAGCTAGTCGATCTTCTGCCGAAGAAGACCCCTATTATATATCGAGAGGTAAAAAATATTATTTCACTTCCAGTTTGCAACAAGCCGCTCGAGATAGACGTGGTGCCATCGAAGAAATAGTAAAGTCAGTGCGCAATGATCCATATAACATAGCAAGAGGCAAGAAAGACAAAGATCTCCAAAACGATAACGTGAGAGAGGCTTCGGACAAAAATGCGAAAGTAAAAGAATTAATATGTGCTGCTATTAATTTGATACCGTTGAAAAATGAAGGTGGCAAAGTTAAAAGAGATATTAATGACAATGATCGAGACAGGCGTACGACTTTGAAGAAACTGGCTGCACAGTTGCAAATGGACCCTTATTTTGTGAGCAGAGGCAAAAAGAGTGAAGGATCCGGTGGAAACGAGTACCTCCAGACATTTATTAACACTGTAGCATCAAAATGTGTTTAGTGTTAATCTATATATCGTTGTTCTAATGTTAAAAATGATGAAAATTTAATAAACGCTATAAAATTATTAAGTAATTTTGTAATAATAAGTCGTGCAATTAAATTTGTGACCTGAATGAATAAAATATAGATTCGTTCATTTTGTGTATATTTATTTAAGAAAAATATTTTTTCCTTGACTTCATTCCTTCAATACTAAGGGTTTCATAGATTTTAATGAGATATCTGAAGAGATATAAGCCGCGCACGATGTGTGGGATATAACCTTGTAACAATAACCGCTCCGTGACCCGTCATCAATAGTATAAAAGTACGGATAACAAAACCATTATTGTAGATTAATCTTCGTCACTCCAACATGGCCGTCAATCCCATTGTCATCTTGCGCAGCTTATAAACAGAGGTGTCGTATTCCTGCCACGTACCTAGTTGGACCCATGTAAAAGGGGTCAATTTTGAAGAAACTATCTCGAACAATGAATTGCCAGAGCCTCATCCGTATGTGAACAGCACCAATAGCGAGTCTGGTTTGGTGTAATAATAAGCCTAACATATTTATTTATTTTCATACAAAACAAAAAAAATCATTTATACTTTCAAAAGTTGACATAATTATAAAACCTATGATTATTACACTGCGGTGTTCACGTGAAAAACGATGGGCGAGAGTGCGGAGGGGAGTTCGCGCATTGGTACTCTCGTTCTTACCGCCATATTAGATCGAACAAATCGTCTACTGCGCAACCATTAAGGCCAGCGTTTTTTTTTTATGTGACGCGAGGTACTTACTATAAAATACTCTATAGATAAAGATTTTCTATTAGATTTTCTGCAAATTTGTATCATAAAGTAACTTTTTAATAATAATTATTAATAGTACATTCATGAACGTAGTATTGTACTTGAAGTACTAGATTGCTTATCATTAAGATTTTGGATGTAGTAGCGGTCAGAGAAAATTCTACTAGCAATAACAAGCTTAAGTCTTTCGACCATACAGCCTTGTTGGGTTTCGCTACCATATTGTAGATAACTTCTTCATTTTTGTGTTTTTCCAAATGCCTACGCATGAGATTAGATAAAGTAATAAATGAAACTGCACATACTAGGTTTTAGAACACTCGTAGAATACTCTTGAGAAACTTGCCAAAATGGGAACAGTTTCATAAACTACAATTATTTACATTCCTAACACATGCCATCATTAATTCATGATTAAGTATCCACCAGTCTTTTTGATTGCCAGGGGTCATAGGTTGAGAGCATTCTCGAAAGGGTGTGTCAGCGAGTATCCACTATCCACCTCTAGAGTAATGGGTAGGTACTTCAAAATTCTCATTTGAGCTATTTTCATCGCCTGACTACCTTCCTCCTTACAAAGCTTTTCAATCAGCTTCAAGGGTCTTATAGCCCTGCGTGGGTTTATAGAAAATATTTTTCGTATTAATTTATATAGTCTTTATGTCTTGTCTAGCAGAATACATTTTATTATTTAGTGTTACCATATATCAAGGTTACACTTCAAAACATTATGATTTAGGTGTTGTAAGTAAAATAAAAGTCGTCATGTTAGTGCTATGTTTTATTATAAATATAGGATACATCGTCCAAACATCCTATTTCACAAAAAAAAACTGTTGCTCTCAATTTAACATTACGAACGGTCAGGTAACATTTCAGAAAAGTCTTGAGCAATCACATAATAACTTCATTTTATATATCAGATTTTCGATGATGTGACAAAAACAATCAGAATAACATTTATACTAGTTTCTAAGCTAAATGAGAATACACAGATAACTAATTCGATTACATCTTCAAGTGCTATATAAGCCGCGCAAGATGACAATGGGATAGGCGACCATATTGGTGACGTCATAGTGACGTAGATTAACCTACAATACTGTTTTGATATCCGAACTTCTCCGCAATTGATGACGTCACGGAGCAGTTATTGTGACAAGGTTTTATCCTACTCACATCGTGCGCGACTTTTAGGTCAAGTAATTTAGAAGGACCGTCTCTTCTTGAAGAATTAAAAAGAAGAAAAACATTTATAGAAGATATTTTAAACATTACGTTAAAACGACATAGAGATCAATCTAAATGTTTGACTAAATTTAGACATCAATAATCTTATTACCGTTAAAAAGAGGTACCTATATGATTTTAAAACACAGTAGTATTTTAAAAGAGGCTAGTTTTTTTCTCAATAGGGTCAAGCTGAAACAACGAAAGTAATGAATAATTTAAAAAAATGACACAACAACCGACTTTAAATTACCGAAATGGGTGCAAATAATTGTCGATATGGGACCACTTTCAATTATTAAAAATAAAATCAAAATCTGCTCACCTAGTCCAAAGATATGAGGTAGGTAATAAACAAAAAAAAAACATAGTGGAAATAACATCCTCTTCCTCTTTTGTAAGTCAGTTAGAAATACCTTTAGCTCGTACACAAATAGATCATCATTAAAATCTAACAACAATGAACTACTGATTAGACAATGACGACTTGATATGGATTGGGTAGGCACAAGCTCTAAAACATCTAATAGAAGTTTATAAAGTATCAGCAGGGCATATAGATGGTCCAAAATTTACTAAAATAACACTGCACGATTTTATTTTTGATACGATTTATTATGTAGGGTGTTTGATAAAGTATGACATTAAATGTCGTAACGTTAATAATCTCACATGACGCTGTTGTAAGCGTGAAAACAATTATTTATTATATTTTCAACATACGTCAACGTTTCCAAAAGAAAGCTGGAATTATTCTAACATTCATTTTACGAAAACATTAAAAAATATAGCCTTTAAGGCTTCAACCTTGGTACTCGTTAAGTACGGAAGGTATTCAAATGGTTTTTCGTAAGTCCTTGACGCGAAGCGTCGAAATTTCTAGAACCCGATCGGTTGCGAAATTAGTTCAAACTCGCCAAAGTAGAAGGTGATTGGTCGAATCCTCTCTGCCTGCGTCTTCCGTCATGGAGGAACTCCTGAAATCCTCATATCCGTCCCCGCCAGATATAATAAGAGTTTCCTTGTTATTTTGAGTTGTCTCTGTTGGTTTTTGAAGTTTTTCAACGTTGGCCGACCTGCGGCTCAACGCCTTAGTTTTGAGGGAAGTGTGAGTCGGCTTCGGCGGTTGTTTTGGAGGCACTGGGTTCTCAACGATTGTCAAGAACCGCACGTGGCCGGTGTGTCCATATGGTATGCCTGTTAATCCAAATAAAGTAAATAAATCTTTATATTTGTGGCAGATTCTAATGGGAATACTTGATAACTTGCAATTTTGTTGCGATTTTATTTTTCAGAAAACTGACAGATTTTAAACGATTTAAAAGGACATAATGATTGAATATAAATAAGGAGACAGAAGTTTTTTCCTTCCAACAATAGATCCTATAGAAAATATAGTGATGAGTCATAAGAGGGTTATCATGTCCAGTTGTGAATTGCCTAAAGGTGCTTTTACCCGGGCAATGAATTTGGCTACAAGCTGCAATTCATGTTTTGCAACAACAATATTGAGCGATAAGGAACACGGTATAAAGCTATATGCATGGAGCAATATTTCCGAACCAATCACCGCAATTTCGTAAAATTGCTCTACCAATTACTTCAGACTGATCAATTCGTGTTACCCAAAAATTGCCCGTGTGAGCCCGCAGCTTACCTAAAGAACCTAAAAAATGTCAATGATAAGGAAACGGAAACGGATAAAAGGTAGTTAAGGCACTTTTCCTGTCATGCAATTTTTCGCCAGCGTGCAGATTTCGCCCGCAATGCGTATCGATATGAACGTCAAATCAGTTCGCGACTGACCTCGTTACTATAGCAACCGGAGTGCGGGTGGCCCGTGCGACATGAAACGCGTTTTATTATTGTATGTAATTTGACATTGACATCGACTCGAAATACGGGCCAGTGTGTCTAGTACCAGTTCCTTACGTTAATTTGCTCGAAATACGTTTTCGTATTCCTCATACATTTCACACCAGCGCCCCTAGCGGTAACGTCAGGGAACTGTGTGAAATGTATGGAAGAATACGAAAACGTATTTCGAGCTGATTAACGTAAGGAACTGGTACTAGACACTCAGATCCGCTGGTGGAAAAACGTTTGACAGGAAAGGTACTTTTAGTGTAGTGCACGTACCAGTGAGTGGCGGCACACTGAAGGCGCCGGCGGGGTCGGGCGAGTGGTGCAGCGGCGCCGTGAGCAGCACGCCCGCGCTCGTGCCCACCCACAGCGTGTCGCAGCGCGCCAGCAGCGCCGTCACGCGCAGGCAGGCCGCCTTGTGCTGGCGGATTATGTCGTCGCAACCTGACATCAACCCACCACCGATATCAGTATATTGAAAAAAAAAACGTCCTGGGATTTTGGACGATTCCAAAAATGGAACTAATGAGACTATTTTTCTCATTAGTTTAAAAGACAAAATTCCATTTAGAAAAGATAAAGCTATCTTGGATTGAGACTTGACCAGATTTATATGTAAAACTCCGCCCGTCTGATGGTAAGACGTGACGACGGCAACGTCTGGTTATGGTGGGTAACTCTCATAGTTTTTTTTTTTTTTTTTTTTTTTTTTTTTAGTTCCGCGTCAAGGCCGCGGCCGCTCTAACGTCCGTTGCCGGGCGTCTCTGGTTACAAGCAGAACGTATTTCCAGTGGCGCCCGGCGGTAACTCTCATAGTACACAAAAATATCATAAAGAGTGGCCCTCAACTTGACGAGCTAGCGAAGTGCCTCTTCACGCTCCGCTTAAAGAACCCTGGGTAATAAGTATGGGAAATAACTTTAGACCAAGCTGCATGACGTGTTGAGCACCCGCTCTCTTGAAAGCCCTCTTGCTGCACCTAGTAGCCTTATTTTTACACGCCATAAGAATTGTCGTCGTGTATCAGTACCTTAACGCACTTGTAAATGAGGTAAAGTAAAATAGTAGATTATACAACAAGTGAAAAAAAAGAAAATTTAATTCGAGTTACGAACTTGGATCCCGAGAGAGGGATACAAGGATCGAGATAATTTTTTTTTCACGAATGGTCTACTCTACTTTATACCATTGACTGCCGCCGGGCGCCACTGGAAATACGTTCTGCTTGTAACCAGAGACGCCCGGCAACGGACGTTAAAGCGGCCGCGGCCTAGGTCGCGGAACTAAAAAAAAAAAAAAAAAAAAAAAAAAAAAAAAAAAAAAAAAAAAAAAAAAAAAAAAAAAAAAATACCATTGACTGCGAGAAAATAAGGTAAAGGTTTCCAACACCTATATTGTCTATGAGATAATTGCTGCTTTCGAACGAAATGATTCCGGAGTAAGCGACTCATTTTCATCACTGGAAGAAATCATTTTATTAGTTATTTTAAATTTTCCAATGAAACACTACGATCTAAAATTGGCGGGTTGTGTTTGTTTTTTATACCATTGCCCCTTTTGTTTTTTTTTTTGCCAATAGAATGACTTCATTCAGCCTGCCAGTAGTTACGTTCAGCTTTCTTTTTTTTTTGTAGTATACTTAATTCGTCTATTGAAGCTCGTTCCAAATTCAAATGTCTTTCACTTGTGAGTAAATGAGCGTTTTATTCACTGTTATCGATGAATAAAGTTCACTTTTTCGAAGGGCAATGGTATAAAATCTATTATTGCTCTGTGACATTCTATAATAAAAATAAAGCGACAATAACTCACCATGTAACATTTTAGTGACGTACGGTGTTATATTGATCTCTGCCAACTGCTCCCGGCTGCTGGAGTTGTAGCAGCGCAGTTGTGCGGCGTTGTGCAGTGAGAGCCAGATGGTGCCGCCGGCCACTGCCATGTGACTTATTGGCTTCGTTTCTGAACTTATTTGGAATGTTTCGTCCACCTGAGATTAGATGAGGTTAAAATAAGATCGCGGCTGCTTAATAATACTAGATATTATAATTATAATCAAGTCACGAATTTTTTGAGGTTATAGAGACAAGGGCATGAGGAATGTAATTTTTAAGATAGGTCCAGTAGGTATATGCTTGGCATCTTTATAATATTAGTATAGAGGTAAAGAATAGAGATGGAGATTATTGTTGGTCGAGCCGTTTAGCATCAAAATGCAAGGTCGAATGTGATTCAAACATTCAAAATAATGATTAATTTAGTTCGCAAAGACACTACATTTACTGCCAGATTCGCAAAGCAACAGGTAAAGCCTATGGGGAAGAAATCTCAAGAGTCTCAATAGTTGGGAAGTGGAAATACATCGTTTTAATTTTCACCTGCAATGTATGCGGGTTGATGATCTTGATAGATGCATGTGTGGCGCACCACAGCTTGCCACCAGACAGGAGCATGCTGCTCACCGGGGTACAGCCCGTACCCACCGGGATCGTGGAGCGTTCTGTCCACGATCCGTCTGTATAAGAACAGTAAATAGCAAAGTGAGACCGATTGTTACGTCTGGACTTCGAGGATTTCTTGTAAGTAAGTATTAGGAGTGCCTAATACACTCAACGATGTCGCTCATAGAATTGATTTATTTAGTTGTACCTTGAGTGAATTCACAGTTCACACTTTGTTTGTTTTGTGTTTAGAACAATAGAAAATGTTTTGTAAGATAGCCTACTCTGTTGCATTAGGTGTTCCCCTGTAACAATAGATTTAGATGTGAAATAAATAAATAAAAAGTATTTTTATATTTTTTCACATGGTATTAAGAATCGATTACTATATCAACTGCTGTTGTTAATAAACTATGATAATAACAGACAAACATAGAAGCGAAGTCGTTTCGTCGTCGAAGTCAAAAAATACTCAACTAATTGAAAACTTGCCTAGACGATTGCTCTAGGCAATAAATCCGCCCACTACACATGTAATTGCTGTGAGTATATGTGGGTAAGAACAGAAAGAAGTTTCTGTCTATTTTGACCGACTTTTACAATAGTAATATTCATGTTGTTTAACATACTTACTTACCTACCTATGTTTTAAAGTTTCACGGTTTGTACACATTACAAACTTAAGACAAACTGGTCTTTTACGCGACTGGTGTCGGGGAATGAGAGGTTTTATATATTTCAATATAGGTACTGAAGTGGTTGTTGGGAATATTGAAGCGATTAGTAACAGTATGTGAATTATTTAATTATCAAAATGTACCTATTCGTATTTATATCATAACAATATCACGGTTTGAAACAAACAGGATTAAATGGGCGTGGATCTAAACAAAAGAACGAGTATAATACCTAAACATTTGTTGTACTTATAATTTTATTTATTGCTTATACCTAATTGGCTAGTTCAATTATAAGGAGGTGTGGCTTATGGCGTATGCGCAACTGGAAACTGTTAGATGCTTGTAGAAGGGACTAGAACCGCCTTCTAGTATGATATAGACGTTTCGTATATATGACGTCAATTTGCCTACACGCCACAGTACCTCGCGTCTCATAAAAGGAACCCTAACAGCGAGTAAGAGCGTGAGTACCGATGCGCAAACACACCCCTCCCACTCTCGCCCAGCGTTCGTTTTACGTGAACACCAGTATAAATATTTTCTTTAGATTGTAACTTGACATCTGTACGTATTATAATTCTATTAATGTTGTTATCATATTTGTTTATTTTTAATTGACATGTAATTTGACTTGACTTGTGCTTATCATTTCTGTACCTACACATTTCTACCTATAGTAAAGGGCCAAATAATATTTTTAATTATGTATGATATTAATTATTTTACTATTTTATACTGCATGTGTTAATTATTTACATCCCATAATGCAAGGGTGTAAATAGGACATAATGTAATTGAACACCTATAACTGTACCTACATTCTGTAAATGAATAAATGAATATGAATATAATTGCAAACCCTTTTTTGTTAATATTAATAATACTTACCTTTGTCCCGGCAGTATACAACTAAGTCACCATTTCCAAGTGCAACAAACACTTTTCCCTCCTCATACCTGAGGACAAAAAGTAACAGAAAGTCAGCAGGTGTGTCAGCATCTGTTGACCTGTTGTTAATTTAAACCATCTTATATATACATCACGCGTGTATCCCCGAGGTGCAAAAACGCTTGAACAGAAAAAGCGCTCTTAATGTTAAGTGGACGCAGCATTGTCCGCGTTTTGTAGTTTTCCAATTCCCACGGAAACAAATTCCCGGAATAAAAAGTAGCTAAAGTTACTCCTTATAACATCAGCTATCTGACAGTGAAAATCCTGTTAAAATCGGTTCTGCCGTTTCAGAGATAACCCAACAAATAAACAGAAAGATTTTTGTATTTCAAAGCAATGAGTTTGCATAAACTAGTCTTAAAATATTTAGATAGAAATTTATAAATCACATAAAATTAAATATCATCGGCAGGACTCAAACCCATGGCCAAGGGAATGCTCTGACCATTGAGCGACGATGACCAATACCGACATCCAATCCTAGATCGCATGTAAAAATACACGTCAAAAATTGACACAACAAACTACTTTAAATTACCGAAATGGGACCAAATATTTGTCGGTATGGGACCACTAGGGAAGTGGTAGCTTTAAATTTAAAAAAATCGGTTTACCCAGTAAAAGAGTAAGGTAACAAAAAACAAGTTAAAAATATGGCAAGAACTTGCCATTTATTTTAGAGTTTTCGAAAGTTTTTTCATAAAATCTAAAAAAAAAAAAAGTTCAACATCACTTTAGAGGTCTTTGACCATGCTGAGTTGTTTGCAGCTGGTCTTGAGTCTCTAACTATTACCGTTCTCGATTTGACCTCGTTTTGACCTTGACCTTGAGATGAGAGGTCAAAGGTCAAGTTCATTTTAGATGTCTTTGACCATGCTGAGTCGATTGGCGTTTACACTGAGTCTCTAGCTCTTACCGTTCTCGAGTTGAAAGTAGTTCACGGACGGACGGACGGATATTACTGTTGTATAAGAGATTTTCGTTTCGAAAACTCTAAAAGTGTAGTCGAATTGAGAACCTCCTCCTTGTTTTTATATTATAATGTATTACATTGTACGCAACCCCTATCATTTCTCACGTTATTCTTTCCATTTTAAGGTTGCCTGGAAGAGATTGCATTTCAGCGATAAGGCTGCCTATTTTACTAATTTTTTGAAGGCATGTGTCATTAAAAATCTCTGTTTTTTGTGTACAATAAAGAGTATTTTTATCCTATCTTTTTTTGGAAGTCGGTTGGAAAACAGAAAGATGTAAGAGAACATAATATACTTAGTACTATGTATAATATCTATGTATTTAGAAATATATAAGTATGTTTATCAGTCGTCTAGATCCCATAACACAAGCTTATATTAGCTTAATTTGGGCTAGATGACATGACATTGTATGAGAATGTCCAAAAATTTTATTTTCTATTTATTATTATTTTCTACTCACACAATAGAATAAACACCCGCAGTATGGTGCAGTTTTATTTTGTGTTTCTTAATCCTGATGTTGTCAACACAGTTGTAAACGTGTATGTACCCGTCTTCGGTCCCCAACCACATCGTCGGGTTGTTGGCTGAAGTTGTACTGTCTTCTGAAGACTGCCGGCTCGCTGGAGATGAAAGAGTACCTACAAAGTAACACTCGTTTTTAATAAGTCGGGTCAATTAATTTTTTTAGAGCATTCTGATTAAATATAGAAGCAATAAGAGTAAAGAGTAACCCCATTATTCATAATGAAACGCTCAAGAGAATCTTCTGTCTCTGGCAGGTGTATACAAGAGAACAGATCATTTTCTTTTATGACAATCGGTACCTTTTTTAAACCTCTGATAACTCATCATGACTATAAGTCGCGCACGATGTGAATGGGATAGAACCTTTTCAAAATAACCGCTCCGTGACGTCATCAATCACTGAAAAGTTCGGATAACAAAACAGTATTGTAGGTTATTCTACGTCACTATGACGTCACCAACATGGCCGCCAATACCATTGTCATCTTGCGCGGCTTATAAGACCGATTTTAACGGTATTTTAAACCTCTGAATGCTCAATATGAATAAGTAAATGATTATCTTTTGTTTATATTAGTTGTTCAGTAAACAGGCAAAAGTTTTCTATTATATTTTAATATTGTAACTATACTATAGCTATTCTATGACTATTCTACTAAGATTATATTGCGGTTAATCAAAAAATCGGTAGTTTATTAAAGGATATGGACCCAGATTCGGGCCCACGGTTTACAGAAACAGGGAATAGTTATAAAACATGTTACTTTCTGTCGATTTGTATTTTTATCAAGTTTTTACAATTTGCCGTAAAATGGGTTCAAAAGACAAGAGTGTCAGTCATGAAGAAAATTTACTGTCAAAATAAAAATCTCAATTCGGAAATCCTATGTTCGGGGAGCACGCTTTCCTGCTTTTAATGGGCGATACTATGAACACTATTTGGTTAGCAACATAAGCTACGACCAGTCCTACCAAAGGTCGAAGAGCAATAAGGTATATCGTTCCTTTATATTTTCACGAATTAATCCCGTTTTATATATCAGTTGTTAGAGAAAATCGTGAAGGTTTAAAAGTTTTAAAGCTTTTTATTATCTACACCTAATCCCAAATAGATTGATATAAAAACCCAAAACAATCAATATAAAATGAGCGCAAGCACGCTTCCCGCCAACCCGCCCACCCCGCAATGACAGTTTGTTTGACACGTTTGTTACTTGGTGTCAATGAACTTTTATATTAACCTTTTTGGGATTAGGTATAGTTACTTTCATGCATATTTATTAAGTAACCGACATAATAAAAGGAAAAGAAACAAAAAGAAAGCAATATACAAAAGCATAAGTAGATCATTCTATTGTTACCCAACATTGAACGTCCCGTAACTAGAGGCGATGGAAGAAGAAACAGTCAAGTTAGTATTACAAATATAATAACTAAGCATCTAACATTATAAAATACATAAGTTTAAAGTGTCAAACAGTTAATATAATCCGGAAAATAATCTTCATCGATCAACAAAACAGTATTGTAGGTTAATCTACGGCACTATGACGTCACCAATATGGCCGCCTATCCCATTGTAGGCAAGCGGCAAACCCCCTAAAAAGGGCGTAGAAATGAAATCGAAAATTTTCTCATTTTGAAAAATAGTCAGTTGAAGCTTAAGATCTGAGAAGTATTCTGCCGCAGGATTTTTAACAATTCGATCAAAACTCGCCGAAATAATTTTTTTTTTATTTCGGCGTTGTTTTGATCGAATCGCATTTTTTTCGAAAAAACCACAAAAGTAAAAGTGTCTTATTTTGCCCGTTTTACCCTTAGAAATCATTTTCCAATATAAAAACCAAATTTTTATCAGTTAACAAATTAATTTGTTTATAACAATTAATAGCCCACCCGCACAAATTTTGTTTTCTTACCAATTGACTCCTTTTGGTCCAAGGTTTACTAAAAGTACAATCTTGTATAGGCGCATTCACATTTTCAGTGATTGGTCAGTCATTTTAGTTTTTCAGGGGGTTAACCGCTTGCCTATTGCCATCTTGCGCGATTTTAACGGTATTTTAAACCTCTGATGAATAAGTTAACAACAAAAATTGTTGATAAAATAGATTATTCTTAGATACTTTATGGGCATGCATGTTACACAGATCGAGTAGATAAGTAAGCTTTCTTCTTAATTCTTATACAGTAAGAGAAAAAGAAAGAGAGTAGCATTTCCACTGCAGTCTCAAATTCAATATTTCAACATCTACAAAATATTTGTTTAGAGGTTATAATATATATATGTAGTAGGTTCCATCGTATACTGTTATCGAAACATATACAAGTATGTATGTTACCTATTTAGTTCTCATATCCCAAGCTCTGCCATGTGTGTTAAAATCAAAGAATAACCAAAGAACATACCAGAATTAATACCCATAGCTTGCTTATCCACCGCTGGATTGGAACTGGACTTCATAACAGGGTGTATTTGTATACTCTGTCCAGTATGAGGAGTGCTCAAAGACTTGCTATGGTTCGGTGTTAATGTCGCCCTGTGGTTTCCAAGACTTGTTGTCAGACTTGACTGGTATCTGATAGAGGTGGATTCTTGACTTCTTTCTGATTGGGCGTCTTGGTTCTCGCTGGTTGATGAGCCGTCGTCTTCCTCGTCGCTTGATGAGGAACTGTAATCGTGAATATTCATCATCATCTACCTGCCCTTATCCCAATTATTTGGGGTCGACGCAACAAGTCTTTCTCCTCCACACATCCCTGTCAGACGTCATCTCTTGTCATATCCTCTTTTACACATTCCATCCATCTTTTCTTTGGCCTACCTCTACAGTCATACTTTGCACCTTTCTAACGACATTGGTTTCCTCTCTTATTTTCATTAAAGACGCTGTATAATTTTACAATATAAATCGGTAGATGGCGCTCTGGCGACGCTATAAGTCGCAATATTGTTACAATAATAGTGATCGCAATAGTAGATGTCTTGGGCTAGTGGTGTCTTAATTTATTGGTAGAACGTTTCTCGTGGAAAGGGGACAGTTGCTAGTTCTAAGTCGTTGCTAAGTCCAGCCCTAGACTATACAGTTTTTGCAATACTTAGTGAATAATTATTGAGAAAAAGTTAGCATATTTTATTGCATATAAATTATACATATTTTCATAGACACTGTACTTGTTAGCGCTACATAGCTATGTATATTTCGTCGTCATGAGTATCGAACGCATATTTTAGCATCTGAGGAGACGCGTCGTTGACCCTTTCCTTTTGCAAGGAGAAACATAAATCTTAAGTTAACTGTGATTTTATTTAAATCTCCTTTTTTATCAGAAGAGATCTCTTCGCTATCAACGATAGTGTTGATGATGTTTAAAGCAAGTAAATACCTACGTGATAAGTGGTATTATAACTAAGAACCGTCCCCAAAAACCATTGATGAAAATCAGTGCAGTAGTTTTTGAGTTTATCGCAGACAGACAGCCGATGCGGCGGACGGAGGACTTTGTTTTATAATATGTAGTAAAGTTTACAAACCTGTCTAATCTTATATTCTTGCAGCTGTCGTTTGGATCCGAAATGCTGATCCCTGGTTTTACTGCACTGGTGCTGTTCAGTGAGCTCGTACTCCTGGAATAGTATGCAATATGGAATTTAGCAGAAGAATTTACCAAGGAATATTTTTAAAGGAACATTTTAACATATCCTACGTTTTCTCTTAGATCTTGAAGATCTCTGCTTGGTATGTAAATATTATTGTTCAGTATACCTATTTAATGACATCATTAAAAGGATATTTTTTATTTATTTTTTTATTTTATATCAGGTACGTCAAATTGACGTTCGCCTGACGGTAGTCGTGACGACGTCTAGCGATTGTGGGCCACTTTCACAGCACAAAATACAGAGAGTGGCCCTGTGTACAATGAAATAGAAAAGCACGTCAAAAATTGACACAACAACCGACTTCAAATTACCGAAATGGGACTAAATAATTGTCGGAATGGGACCAAATTGAAATGAGACCACTTGAGAAGTAGTAGTTATCAATTAAAACTAGGTATGCAATGCGTGCTGCTAATTGCAAATGTCGAGCGGAGCAAATGTTTTTATTACATATCAGAATCAGAATCGAACACATAAATTAATTAATCGAATGAAAAAAAAAAATATTTTGTTGTTGACGCACGTGTTTCCATGGCAACCATTTAATCATCTGGTTTTTCGGTGATGTCCAGGACATTTTCGGTGCTTATTCCTCCGTGGTCAGCTCTATTTTCATGATTTCAGAGATATGCACTCCCGGGTATGATGTCGACCAGCATGCCAAATTTGTTCACAATCGGTCGAGCCGTTTCGGAGGAGTTGGCACACAAACGATTTACACTTGTCGCCTAAGATTGCGCTCCGCTTAATAAAATTCAAAACTGGTGACCCAGTCCAAAGATTTTTCGGTAACAAACATAAAAAAAATCTCCTTTTCGGAATTCGGTTGATTTAACTGGATTTAAGAAGAGAGATGTGTGTTTATTATACTTACGGTATGTCTAGAGTCTGTTGCCTCGTGAGTGCGGGCGCCGGCGGGACGCACGCCACGCACAGGATGCGCGCGTTGCACACGCCGTTGCATGACGTCACTTGCGGCTTCGGCGAGAGGGTGAGCACGCACACTTGGCCAACGTAACCGTCGCTGTTGCATACCTACAGATAGCAGAACTACCGTTATGTATCTGATGGTTAAGAACTTTCATCATTCCCCGAGCCTTTTCCCAACTCAGTTGGGGTCGGCTTTCCAGTCTAACTGCGATTCGGCTGAACTTCGATATTTTCCGTGAAGCGACTGCCATCTGACCTTCACAACCCATGGGCGATATCGAAGTTCTGTAGTTAGACCGGTCGGATTTTTGATTTAGGGCTCCAACTACCCTTTAACGACTGCCATAGATGTTAGTATGACAACCGGGACCGACGGCTTAACGTGCTCTCCGAGACACGGAGGGGTCTCAATGTCTTAAGAAATGGTCACCCATCCTAAGAGCGGCCTGAGTCGATGGTGCTTAACCTTTGCAATGTGTTAACATTGTCGGTTACCACTAGACCACGAGCCCCTAACTGATGGTTAAGAACTTTATTTCTAAATATTCACAAAAAGTAATCAACAGTCACCAGGATCGAAACGGAACCGGAATCTTTCTCTTACAAGGAGAACCCTTAACTAATTCGACCACCTGACGACCTGTAGTATCTGTTGAATTTTTGCGGTTAAGAACTTGATATCAAAAGTCACAAATTGGAATCCAATTTTAAAACTTCTTTGACTGACGAACGACTTCACGTCACGCTTCTAAGTCACAGAGGAACGAAACCACTGCCGTTTCTAATGGCATCTAACGCGATTGGTCAAGCTAGAAGCCTATTAGTAAGACTGGGATAATTCTGGCATAGCATCTAAAAGAAGAAGACGCGAGATCAGGCGATCAGTCTGGTATGCAACTGGCATTCAACATGCTTTAAGTCCTCGAAGCTTTGAATTACCCAAACATCAGGCGACTGTCCTTTAGGTGGTAAAGTAGGTGCGGCACATGTGAACTGTAACCCAGCTCTGGTCTTCCGAATTGGAACCGGTGATAAGAACTCGGGTGCTGGTCGCTCTTGACCATATACACCTGAAAATATTAAGAATACACTGACTCAACCGACCATGTTTTTTCTTAGTGAAAAATTCCTTCGCAAAAAAATAGGAATTGAGTGGCACCTAGGACTTAAAGATTGATACGGTAAGGCTAAATCTGCTCGGTGATTAGAGGTTAAAAGAAACTAGTTATCCCAGCGAAGTTTGTATCGCCTAAAATATAAAAAAAATATATATATATAAAATATTAAAAAAAAAATGTATGTAAATTGAAAAACGCGACGGACAGACAAATTGTCGTATTAAATATATAGATTTCTAGGATACTTACATAACTTCTGTTTGGTCTCATTTATCAATTCCTCCCAACTACTCCTTTTGTCTGCTTTCGGGTAAATTATGGTTATGTTCTCTGGGCCGTTTCTGAAAATATTTAAGACAATAAACAAAAAAGGATTCTAAAGTAAGGCCACAGAGACTATAAAATATTCTAATCGCTGTCGTCTGTATTAGACATGGATGATACGTTAAATGAGTTCGAATTTGAAGTATTTATGTCAGAACTATCTATAGTAATGTTGACAATTGGTTGAGAAGTATGGTACGAAATGTTTACCTGTACCACGAAACACGCAACGACAGCAACTTACAGTCGACCAACTTATGCCATTACTGGGTACGAGTGATAAGGGCAGAGATAATAATAGCTCGTTATCGCAATATAACTCAGTAACGGTCAGTTTGTTGAGAAAAAATATCTCATTTCGTTGACGTTAGGTACTTTATTGCTTGAACTCCAGGTCCATGGAACCAGGGCATTACTGCTTGGGCCGTAATTGGTTGCTAGATGGTTAAACTAGGTATGCGCAGCATGCTGCTAATTGCAAATGATGAGCGGAGCAAATGTTTTTATTACATATCAGAATCAGAATCGAACACTGAAATGAATTAACCAAATGAAAATCAAAACTATTTTCATTGTTAACGCACGTGTTTCCATGGCTACCATTTAATCATCTGGTTTTTTGGTGATGTCCAGGGCATTTTCGGTGATTATTCCTCCGTGGTCAGCTCTATTTTCATGATTTCAGAGATATGCACTCCCGGGTATGATGTCGACCAGCATGACAAATTTGGTCAAAATCGGTCGAACCGTTTCGGAGGAGTTGGCACACAAACGATTTACACTTGCCGCCTAAGATTGAGCTCCGCTTTGCTCCGCTCAAAAAAACACAGTTGGACCCGGTAGATAGAGCAGCTGAGCACCTTTGGCGTCAAATACTTACGATGTATTTAAACTAACTTCCATGTAGCATAGTTGTAAGTCACTACTCTGTCGTTCTGACAACTGTCTGTTCAGTGAATGGAGCATGTCTCTGACCATCTCCTCCAACTGTATGTGTTGTGTGTGAAGTGCGGCCACACTTTCCGATATCTGAGTCAGTGTGTTCATATCTTCGGTTAGAGTCTCCACTTCGTGCATTATCCGTTTTAGATTTTCGTCTTTTGCTGTAAATAAAGTTAATAATTCAGTAAATATAGGTAAGTATTTATCTGGCACATATACAGCTTACTAACACAAGATTAATTTTTTAAATGTTGAAATTCTTAAACAGAACTCGATCCCACCGACATCGACAATTCTGCATCGGGCATGATGTTCTGTCCTACATCTATGAGTTACTCAGAGCTCAAATCTCTTTAAGATTTAGCCTAGTTTGACAAAGCTAGATTCAGGCAAAATTTTAGCTAGCTTAGCGTTTATCTCAGGTAAAGGTGTAGTTGTTTATTTAAGTCGTTTAGGAGAACGTAGTCGTACTGAGCTCTGAGTAACTCAATCAAAGCTTACTTAACATAGATGAAATATTCTAGATTCGGTACTTTTATCGTATAGTTGTCGGTATGAACACTAGATGAAACACGAGAACAGTTAATATTCACAAATGTGTTATCAAAGATTATATAAGAAGAATGTCCAAACAGGACGTCCTGCTTTTACGTGCAAACTGTAAAATATATCAATCTCATGGCCATTTGAACACAAAGCTGTAAATTTTAAAACGCAGTATAGTGTCCGGAAAAAATTTTAGCACTTCCCTATAATAAATAAAAATCCAAATATATATTAAGCTTTCTTGATCTTTTTTTTTTCTTTTTTTTTTTTAGTTCCGCGACCAAGGTCGCGGCCGCTCTAACGTCCGTTGCCGGGCGTCTCTGGTTACAAGCAGAACGTATTTCCAGTGGCGCCCGGCGGACGCTTTCTTGATCTCAAATTCTTTAATAATTCTAAGCCATTTTCAGAGATTTATTTTACTCTTCAAATGCTAATAGGTAGAAAGGTTTTGAACGTGTTCTTGCTTGAGTAATTCCGAACTTTAGAAACCAAGTCGTTTATTTTCTCTACACATACACTATAAAGTCATGGTAGCTAAAGTGAGTTAATGGAATCAATTGGAATATATAACAAGTTATGTTCTATGGCTTCGCCATAGTAGCTATAAAACATTGTTAAGAAATAATGTGATTACCTTTCACTATTTCGAGATCGGCCAGCGATATTCTCATTAATAGTTTGTATTTACTGCCTTCCATTTGACTTGCTATATTAGTCTGATACGTCCTGAAAATTAAAATCATTTGTTGGAGAAAACGCGTGGTGTTTTCAGACTAAATACAGTACAAAGTAATCATTATTACATGTGATAAATAGGGACCGTATAAGGCTGCCTTTCGACCAGAGGTGTGCTATGTAGCTACGCTGCGAGGATGTGCTTGTGGACAAATGAATATGATTGGTGGATGTCAAACGCATCCATAGCAACGTAGCACAGCACATCTCTGGTGGAAAGGCACCCTAAGCCGCGCAAGATGTGAGTGGGATAGCCTTGTCACAATAACCACTCCGTGACGTCATCAATCGCTGAAACGTAAGGATATCAAAACAGTTAGGTTAATCAACGTCACTATGACGTCACCAACATGGACGCCAATCCCATTGTCATATTGAGAGGCTTATAATAGAGCATATTTTACGTAGCTTCAAATTTAAATGTATCCTCATGATCCAAAATAAGGTAAATCATCGCGATCAGCGAGGTGAAGGCATGTGGGATACAAAGCGAATAAACTACAGCATGTCTGTATGTTCAAAGAGCCGGATGAAATGATTGCAAATAGCCGTAGATGAAAGACGTGTCATGGGACAGGCTGATTTTATGCAAAGGACTGATGTAAGCTGAGCTGATAATGTATATTGAGTACTATCGTATTAATACTTACGGAGCAGGTTTTTTAATAGTCCCCGTTCTTCTTTTGACACTAGTAATGACCAGCATATCACTGAACAGGAACAGCGCTCTATCTTTAATGGTCCCTTGCGCTGACGGCATTGTCACTGTCTCATGTTTTACAAACACTCGATCCGTGGAGACCAGGTTAGATAAACCCTCGATCATCTGTTCTAAGTCTCTGAGGGTCTGCTGCTGCTGTTCAAACTCCAGACTTTCTTTTTCCGTACAATTGATTAGTTCTAGTAACCCATGGATTTCTTTTTGAGCTTCTAGGAGGAGTTTGTGGTCTGGGTGTGATTTATCTGCAATGAAATACATAGTTTAAATATAACTAATTCAAACAATAATGTAGATATTTTTGTAGACAATCCGTATTAGACTTTGAAGAGATGACCTTCAGGGTTCAAATTATCTTCTCAACCAGAACTCGAGCAAGAGCTGGTTGATGTACAAAGTTATTGCGTACAGTTTTGCCTACATAATTATATTGACCTATGCACATCAAGAATACCTAAATATTTAAGAATAGGTTTACTAAAAACCGTGACAGGAAATATACAGGAGACGAATACTTAGTTTGACAAAAAAGAGAACTCAGAAACGTGGATTACGACGTGAATGTTTACCTGTGTGTTTTATCAACCTCTGTATCAGCAGCTTATAATATGGAAATTTCTGAACTGGCTTGATGAGCAAATTGTCCAAAGACAGCTTGCCTTTATGATCTCTTGCCATAGCATCCAAAAACTTGGCAAACGCTGGTCTTGATGCTGCCGCAATTTTGATGGTATCCTTTGCTTTTTTTAAATTGTTGATAAAAGACATGTATGTCTCTTTTACGGTGGGTTTTGTGAACTGGCAACAATAAGAACATCGAGTTAAAAATAAAAAGATTACTACTAGGCTTGATGAACAGTTTGTTCTTAGTGTATAGGTAAATCTGCCCTCGTAGTAGGTGTTGAGGGATGTTATCAACATCGCCAGGGTCCACGTCATTCTCACCAGCAAGCGGTGCAACAGCTGGCGGACGGACGAGACTGGCAAAAATTCACAAAGTATGCGGAAATGGCAATACGCCTTTATTACACGTAGGAACAACAGTAACTGGCGAATGGGCGTAGTTAACGCCTCTGTCTATTCTACGTCTATCTGCCTCGGTGGCGCAGTGGTATGAGTATGCGACTGCCAGAATCGATCCCGGGTCGAATCAAATATTTGTGTGATCCTCACATGTTTGTTTCAGAGTGTCTAGATCCCATAGCACAAGCTTTTCTTAGCTTAATTTAGGCTAGATGACGTTGTATGAGAATGTCTCGTTTGTGTTGTTCTAAAGTACTTACTACATCTAAAAATACATCTCCAACTTTTTGCTGCAGGTCCCATTGTTCGAGTCTCCTCCTGAGCTGTTCCAAGAATACTTGATGAGCATTAAGGATTCCCGGCACTTGGTAAAAGATTTCATCCACTTGAAATGCGTCTAGAAGACCAGCGTTCTCTACACTTTTTAGTGGTTGTAAGTATTTCTGTGCAAAGTAAAAAACATTCAATTAATAATAGTCTCTTGAAATATGTCTGAAGACTTAAAAATTTACTAAATGAAAAATAAATTCAATTGTCGTAAAAACCAAAGGGACAAAGTTTGAAACACATTAATAACTTGCTTTATAACACGAAATAAAACTAAGTCGGTCTGTCTGATGGCGGCAAACTTCAAATCTACCGCACAGATTTTCTCAATACTTTCGTTAAGTACCGTAACATAGAAAAGAAAAACGAAGCCTCCGCTATCTGTCCGTCTCTATGTATGCTTAGACCTTAGATCTTCGATTTGAATTTGGTACATGAATCTTTCATAGTAATCCAACAGGAAAAACAAAACGCGCGAACTTTTTTCATCGCTAGTACATTTCTTTTATTTTTTTCATAGAAGGTAATGAAAAGTAATATTTAAGACTAGAGAGTAAAATTATTTTTTCTCAGGCGACGTACTTTAAATCCCTCACTTTATACGAGTACTTACTATACTTTAGAAACCCTCGCTGCGCTCGGGATTCAAAATAACGTCTTCGACAACAATATATCATTTTACTCCCTTGTCATGAAAACTACTATTTATAACCTAAACTATAGTTAAAATAAACATATTCCTAAAAAGTCAGTAAGACAGTCAATGCACCCTCTGTGGTATAATTCTGCACTGGTAAAGACCTTAAAAGAAAGGCACAAATTCCATCATAGATTTAAAACATACGGTAATTTATCAGATTATAATTCATTTTCTATTTTACGTGCTAGAGCAGCCAACTTGGAAAGAAACTGTTTTAATGACTATATTAATCGTATAGAGTGTTCTATCAAGGATAACCCCAAGACGTTTTGGTCTTTTGTGAAGAGCAGTAAAGGTAATTACGGGCTTCCAAATAGAATGAACTATCAAGGTGTGACCGCTGATTCGGGTGAGGCCATCAGTAACCTATTTTCTGAATACTTCAGGTCCACGTTTCAATATCCAGACTCTGGCGCTAGTAATCAAGTAGTAGATACTCATCCTAATGTGGATTATATAGGTTCCGTGGACATTGTTAGAGATAATGTACTTAAATTATTGAAAACGTTAGATCAGAGCAAGTCAGGTGGTCCTGACATGATATCTCCTGTTTTTATTGTGAACTGTGCTGACTCTTTGGTGGAGCCAATCTGCATACTTTTTAAGCAATCTCTCACTGAGGGTATTGTGCCTCAGGTGTGGAAGTCTGCTTTCGTTACGCCTGTACTAAAGAAAGGTAACAAATCTGACGTAGAGAATTATCGTCCTATATCGAAGCTCTGCTTATTTGCTAAGGTATTAGAGAGTACAGTTTACAATGCGGTCTACGCTGCTGTGCAGTATGTTCTCGGTGACGACCAGCATGGGTTCCTTCGCAAACGGTCCACTATCTCCAATCTGACCCTAGCCAACGACTTTATATTAAGGGGAATGGAGCAACATGCACAGGTAGATGTAATGTATACAGATTACAGCAAGTGCTTCGATCGGATCAGTCATGGAGTGCTCTTGCAGAAGTTATATGCGATCAGTATTCACGGTGACTTGTATCGATGGTTTTGCTCCTATATTGAAAATCGTACCCAGGCTGTTGTCTTGCAGGGGTACACTTCTGGATGGTGTGCAATACCTTCTGGTGTGCCTCAGGGATCGCTCCTCGGTCCTCTATTATTTAATATATTTATTGCCGATGTTAAGAAATGTTTCCTTAACTCAAATATATTGTTATATGCTGATGACATGAAGATTTTAAAAGTAATAAGTAGTCCAGATGATGCCACTCTACTGCAAGAGGATCTCGACCGATTTGTCGCATACTGCTATCGCAACAAGCTGCTGCTAAATATTTCAAAATGTTGCTACATTACCTTTACGCGACAGCTTCACAGTGTAGATAGAAATCACTTTTTAGTGATAAGGCCGCCATTTGTACATTATAAAACCTGTTTGTATTTGTTATGCTTTTTATATTGGTGTACAATAAAGTTTTATTGTATTGTATTATTGTATAGCAAATACACATTTAACAACCAAACCATTAAAAGAATTGATCATATTCGTGACCTGGGAGTGATCCAAGATAGTAAGCTTATGTATGACAGGCACATCGACTACATTTTGAATAGGGCACTGAAATCCATGGGCTTCATCATGAGAGACTCAGCATGCTTTCGATCTCTGAAACCCGTTAAAATTCTTTACTGTTCATATGTCCGGAGCCACCTCGAGTAAGCATCACAGGTGTGGAACCCGCATTATGACACTTATATCTCTCATATAGAAAAGGTACAAGCTAGATTCTTGCGCTACTTGGACTTTAAGGCTAGACAGTTTTCGACGGACTATACAGATGATGTAAACGGTACCATTTTCTTCCTCTTGAATACAGGCGTAATGTGAGCGACGTCTGTTACTTGGCTGGTATAGCAAACGGCTCTATAGACTGCCCGGAACTCCTCTCTAATATAGGCCTCTCCACGCACCAGCTGGGCTTAAGGCAGCGGCCATTGTTAAATGTCCCTGCAGCTGCTACTAATTATATTAAAAATGGATTTCGGACTCGTAGTGCGAGAGAGTTTAATGAAGTCTCGATACCACTAGATATAGATCTGTTTTGTACAAGGCCCAGTGTAATTAAACGACGCACGGGTGACAAGTTCTTTGGCGAGACAATGGCCGCTGTCGGTGAACTCAGTTAACGAGGCACTCATTTTATACTATTGCAATTATATTCTAGTAATCATTGTATGATTGCACTACTGTGTTGGGAGCGCGATAGAAATAGTAGTTTAATATTTATATGTGCAGGCTTGTAATTAGCAATATTGTTAAACATATTGTAATCCATTACTTTTATTAGTCTGTAAGCCTTCCTAAAACAAATAAATAAATAAATAATATCAACAAACTAAAGAAAATCATAGTTCAAAATAACATTAGGAACAATAGAACCGCAGTAGAATTGGTTGGGTTGTAAATATTTAAACGTCACACACACTTTGTAAATAAAGTTGTAAGGAAACAAGTGAAAAACATTTCATGTCAAGTACAGGATTACTTTGATCCGAAAAGTTGGAGAGTTTGGTTGCCCTAAACAAACAGAAAAGGGTCGTCTCGTGTCGTTAGATATTGATGGAATTGTGTACGGACAAGTTGTGAAAAAACCGGCCAAGTGTGAGTCGGACTCGAGCACAAAGAGTTCATTCAGTACCTATCAATAACTATCGCGGTCCATTAGATATAGCCTGGTGACAGACGGACAGCAAAGTCTTAGTAATAGGGTTCCCGTTTTACCCTTTGGGTACGGAACCATAAAAAGGGTCAGCTCGTGTCGTTAGATATTGATGGAATTGTGTACGGACAAGTTGTGGAAAAATTTAATTGGAAAATAAGGTCGCTGGGAAAGTTTGTAACCCAACTAGATAAAGTAGATAAGATGGATGACTTTCAAACCAAATCGCGTTCTTTAAAATCCTCGTAGAAAGTATGAAATTCAAAACTATGACCGAAATTTTACCAAAATTACTAGACTAAAAATGTTTACTTTGGTCACCATCATGAGTGTTGGTCATCTTAAATATTACTAGTTATCCCGGCGAACTTTGTATCGCCTCAGGTATAAAAAATAAAAAAAATAACAAAAATAAAAGAATATTTTAATATTTCATGCAAATGTATGTATTATTAATTATAATTGAAAAACGCGACAGACGGACAGACAAATTGTCGTATTAAATATATAGATAACTGCTTATTAGGGTTCCGTGCCCAAAGGGTAAAACGGGAACCCTATTACTGAGACTTCGCTGTCCGTCCTTCCATCTGTCTTGGGCTGTATCACCGTGATAGTTGGAAACTTGAAATTTTCACAGATAATGTATTTTTTGACTCTATAACAACATACGAGTATATTAAAAAAACTGGTTTTTGCCGTTTTAGTACGAAACCCTCTATGCGCGAGCCGACTTGGCCGGTTTTTTTTTCTTTAAATATACATATATCAAACTTAATAAAATTGCAAAAATAAATAAAAAATTACAAACTACTAAAACTATGATATCCACAAATCATACCCATATTTTTAATCCTTTCACACAATACACACTGAAGATAACCCTACCACAGATAACTGTATGCAGAAATGTAACCTACGTTACCCTTGAAACTACAAGAGGGAGCCTTGATAACGTCTCGAGCCCTCTAAATTGACCTAGAAAATAATAAGAAGAGCCACCTGACATATTTCAACGACGGCATGTTCTGCTTCTTCTTCGGCATGCTCCATCGTTCATCGACGATTTCGCCAGTATCAAGATAATGCTTGACTTTTCCTGCTTAGAAGAACTACTTCTAAACTAGTTCGTGGTAAACAAGGAAACGTTGTTCGGTGTTGCAATTGAGCGTTTGGGCCTGGATTTTTGCCCAGCGCCAGAGGGAACCTAAAAGGCTACCCTACCAGCTAAGCGCTCGCCAAAAATCCAAGTCGACGGCATGTTGAACCTGTGTATCTTAAAAGATGTCTTGACTGACAGTGGAATTGAAGTTTACAGTAGGAAGAATGAGACTTGTCATGATTCTACTAATATTATAAGCGCAAAAGATAATCGAGACGAACTTTTGATTATTTGCTAATAATGAAATGAAACAATAACCGACCGTGTGCGACTTACTCGCGCACGAAGTGTTTCGTAAGGGTCATCTATAGACCTTTTTTAGAATAGGTAATCTAATCTAGTATTTTTTATACATCTGAATAAGACATGCTACTTTTTATGTCGAAAATGTGACCCTGTAGGAATTAAGAACGAGATTACTAAGACTTCCTTGTTAAACCCGGAAAACAAACCTCACCACAAATCACTTCCCCACAAAGACTATCTATCACCAACTAAATAATTTATTCATTCCCACCACGCAATTCTCTTTTCAATAAACTTATCATTTGACAGGGTTTTCAACACTTCATTAATTTCTAACAAAGAATTTAATGGTATGTAAACGATTGATCGCCTTAAGTGACAATCCTGAATATACTTTGAGTCCTGAAATAACGAATTTGTCACTCCACGGTTAATTCCTTCGGGTACCGTTGAGTTATTGTAATTAATATTTTACGACCCACATTTCATTTCTGCGTCTGATTTTAGAATTAAGGAAAATTGGACGAAGATATTAAGGTAGGAATTTGCCATTTCAGTTATTTTAATTACACGCTAAAATTAAATTTCAACGCCAGCACGAGCAGATTTTAACGAACCTATTAATATATAGGTGCATTATCTAAATATAAATAGATATAAATAAATATGAACTACAATCGTCACAGTTCATTAGGTACCTACAGTTCACGAGGGATAAGCGGAGCTTTGCATTTGTGTGAGTGACCACGAAAAGTAGAGTAAAAAGTATTTTTTGTAGCTGTGTGTACAACACATGTGTGTGTAAAACAGGTCACATATAAGTTCACGTACACTGCACTCACATAAATGCAAAGCCCCGCTTACGCCTTTTTACCTATACCTACGTAATTATTCTGTATTCGATAGGTACCTAATTCTGCTCTCAAGTTTTAGCTTGGAATCTATACAATTTGAGAAGATTTGCATTGAGGAACTTAAATGACTGAGACATGCATTCCAGAAGTTTTCAAGGGATCTGACGATTTGCAAATTCATGGGGTGTGCAGGTGATGGCAGCAAAACTTAACCAATATCAACCAGAACGGTGTAACCGTGAAAGTAACCTGTATCGTTCTAATTGCGACTGTAGATTGTGGGAAACAATATATCTAGATTCTAAAGGGTAAAAGTGGGGATGTCTCTAAATTGCAACCCTTATGACGTGTCTAGACTAGCCAGTGGCAATTTGACCAGTCGTATGATAAGGTACGCCTTTTCAAGGCTAAAGGAATGCAAATTTGACCAGTTGTATGTTAAGGTACGCTTTTTTAAGGCTAAAGAAATGCATATTTCACCTAGTCAACCATTCTTTTTACATTTCTAAGTTCATTGCGTGCACTTCGTACCTATGTTTTATATTCATTTTGATTAGGAAAAGATTTTCAATCACCTTGTCTGTTTATCTCCTAGTGTTACCTAAACTTAATCTACTAGTCTGCGCGCCAACCATAAATAATTTATAGAATTGAAGGCGTGACTGGAGTTCTGATGTATTTTTGTCTTCTGGAAAAGCTTGTACAATTTCGTCCTTTTATTTTGCTAAGACGTGCATTTTAGTAGCTCTTAATGTTTTTTAAAGCTCTGATGTTTTTTGAAACCTCATCCCGAAGTTATAAAAAGCTCTGTATAGTGCTGATTGAGCTAGTCCATAGTACCATATATTTGCCTTTGAAATATCAGAAACTCGACATAAATAGCAATGCATCATTGTTGTTGTCTGTTGACCATATTAACTAATACAGAAGCAAGATATGCAGTGATCAATTGATCATTAAAATGGTTAAAACTGTTTTGTGTGTGAATCACTTCTGTTTTTGTATACAGAGATTCACAGAGCTTATCATTCTGGAACTCGGGGTTCGTTCTATTAATGTACATTGGATTGTAATTTTGACTTATGATTCAGTAGGACTTGTGGTTTTTTTATTGGGACTCGAATGTCCCAATGCCTTATTCTATGACTATCAGACGTCCACGATTTCGTTTGCTGTCTGGTTTTTGCAACATTTTGTACCTCTGATCCGCTCCTATTGGCCGTAACGTGAATTTATACAGCCAGAGACTGCCTCTGGATAAATGGGCTGCACAAAAAATACCCTACATGTTTTTTTAGGTCTACTTCTAGTCTACGTCCATAGTATTACTGGGCGCCCCAGGTACTTACTCGGGAGTACCTATTCCCTGTGGCGACGGCGGCGGCGGTCCCCAGTACCTTCTGTGATGGCATGGTTATCGAAACAGCTTTTTACTATTAAGTTGCTACAGAAGTATTATATATAACTAACCTTTATAAGGATCTCCAGTGCCTCGACGTAAGATTTCTCTGTTTCGTACAATTCCACAACCACATGTGTTCGTGTGTCCTGTAAAAAGAAGAAAAATAAATTATATTTCTTACACAGCAGATATAACTTCTTATCGAATAGTTTTCAACAAGGGGGTCGGCTATAAGATACGTGAATTCCCAAATACAGGTAAAGCATCAGTTCTTGCGAAAGCGAGGATATCGCCGGTTAACTAAGTACGAAGTCGTTACGGGTTGCTAAAATTTAATATTTTTAATACTATAACTAGGTGTAAAGACCTTAGGGTCCCAAGTCAATCTAAGCTGTAAATTATGCACCTTCTGATCAACAGACATAAAAATTCGCGGTAAATCATGATTGGTGGGCGTATAACAACCCTCTGCTTATCCCTTCGAAGAAACAGGTGTGATGTTTTGCGTAACTTAAAAAAACAACATGTTAAAACCAAAATATTATACGAGTATTTATTGCTTTTCAAAATACTCTCCTTTACATTTTAAACATTTTTTCATGCGATCGAACTATTTTTATAACAGGAGGACCACAGATCTGAAGGCATGTTTTCTACGTGCTGATTGAACGTTATCACTGCCTCTTCGGAGTTGGTAAAAGTGAAACCTCTCATCAAATCTTTGATTTTGGGGAAAATACAGAAATCACAGGGTGCTAGGTCGGGGCTATGCGCAGGATGGGTGACGAGCTGTACTTTTTCGGAAGCTAAAAATGACTTTGTTTTGTTGGCCGTGTGTGAAGAAGCGTTGTCATGATGTAGGAGAACGCGGCTTTTGGGTCGTCTTTCGCGAACTTTTTCTAACACCCTGGGTAAACAAATGGTAGAATACCACTCGGCATTAACACTCTTTTGATCTTCAAGTGGAATTGTACAGATGGGACCCGTAGCTGAGAAAAAAAAAAGCGATCATTTTTTAATCAACGCTTTTCGCCTACCTCACTTTTGTTGGCTTGTTCTCATTTTCAAACACCCATTCACAAGATTGCTGTTTTTTTTCGGGTTCAAAACAATAAATCGACGTTTCGTCTCCTGTGACAATGTCATAAACAGCATTAGAATGTCCGTGGTCGTACTTCAGTAGCATCTGTGAGCACCATTCCACGCGAGCCCGCTTCTGTTCCGCTGTCAGTTCATGAGGGATCCAACGACAACAAAATTTCCGAACTTTCAATTCTTCGTATAAAATTTTCTGCATTTGACTCATACCAATCCTCGAATTGTGTCATTAACCGCTTAACAGTAGCCACATTATTTTCGTTGACGGCAGTTGAAGGCCGCCCTTCACGAAATTCGTCATGTAAAGAAACTCGACCTCTCTCAAATTCAGCCATCGCCTCACGGTGCTCAAACAAGATGCTTCTCTCCCAAAAGCATTTTGATGACGAGCGGCACAGTCTTGCGGAGAGAGAGAACTTTTAAAATAATAAAAAATCATCGCTCTAAAATCTTTTCGACTTAATTCCATTTTCGTTGCATACGTAGAACTTTGATGTGTTATAAAAAACAATTGACAAATGATTTCCCGCCAATTGTTTTTTTTTATTACTAAGAAGGTTGCAACGTTTGAAAAAATATAACATTCGAAATTCAAATAGTTCCGATTAGCTAGAAGTGCAAAACTTTTAGTGTGCCCCATGTATATATTTTGGTGTTTTCTTTCGCCGTTATGTAATTTGGGTGTTTAGGTATTTATAGCTGAATGGACTTCAAAACCTTTAAATAAATACCAGCTCTAAGAGCATGGCAGAGTCCATCATACTCAACCAATGATATCGCAGAATGGCAGAAATTCTCGGTCATCTGCCCAAATTAATATATATTTTTTACCTTTTCTGCATTATTATTGGTTATTAAGTACCTAATGTCGACGATGGCTGTCCTAAATCTGTGCTGTGTTCTATATTTATTTATATTTAATTTATGTATCAGTCCAATAGAGCCTGTCTTAGCCAATTGCGTAATGGCCTAGTTTTCTTTGACATTTAAGAAAAACCTTTCAAGTGAGTTTTATATAAGGAAAACTTGTGGACATTTCATTTCCAGAACAATCCTATGTAAATATACATTATACTCTTGCGTAATACAAAGGTCGTCTCCGGATTTTCACAATGAATATTACATTTTTATTTACGATTCTTTTCCCTGAAGCGAAAACAATTTTTTTGTAACATCGAAAGTGATAGTTTAATTTTATATTGCAGGTTTCCTGCTCATGAAAAAAAAATATTTCTATAAAATCTGTATTAAATTTAAAAAGCCACATATATCACGCCTACATCCTCGAAGGGATAAGCATAGGCGCATTCCAAACCCACACTTTGCCAGTTATTTTGTTGTTCTATTTATTTAATACATACATTTAAAAAGTACCTTCCTACTTAAGGTCGATTCACACATATCGGTGAGCCTCAGTTCCGAACTGCACAGTTTAGTATCAGTGCAAGATATTATTTAATACATTTTCTATGAACATGTCAGTGTCAGTGTTACGTATTTGACACTGACTTGTGGGAACGCGTTCATAGAAAATGTATGAAAAAATATTTTGCACTGATAAATCACTTATAGTGTCGGAGGCTTTCCTAATATGTCTTAATTGACCTTTAAATAGAACTCATTAGATACAAAACCTACCTTCTTTGCTCATTGCTCAATATAGAGACCTATCCACTTCTCCATCACCTGCTCATAGATAGACAAGTTCGGCAAAAATATCCAGTATCCAGAAGTGGTGAAAATGTTGGTGTAATGAACGTCTCTGTCTACAGGGATAAAGATGTGACGTGAATGACATACATAAAAAACCTTATCCACGAAAAACCTTTTTTGTCTAATCGGCTTGAAATTCAGTGGCTTCCTACTTGTGTCTGAACAAACCATTATAAAAACAGACGAAGAAAACTTGTTTCAACTCAAGGATATTTTATTTTTTCTAGTTTTTCAGGTCTGTGGCCCGCTCCAGTTTTTTTTCTTGTGCTATTGAAACCCCCACGGTCCCATGGAGAGATCCCGCGCCAGCCTATACGGAGATCGTAACCTTATTTGTTTCAGCAAATTTATGTTTTAATGTCGGTACTTATCAAAGTCTACAAACTGACATGAAAATGTACAGGTATGAATATTTGTAAATGGGTATTAGAAAGTCTTAAATATTACGACTGCCTCTGTCGAACGTACACCTATCTCAAGTCTGCTACCCCAGAGGTCCTTATTTACACCAGAAAGACCTTCATCTGGAATGGAAATGTATACAGCGGATGCCCAGCGCGTCGCGCGGCTTGGTCAGGAGCTCACTTCCCATCCCACGGGCAGCCGTGGATTCTGGCAACTGGCCAAAGCCGTGCAATCTAACTTTTGTCAGCCCTCGCTGCCACCGCTGCGTTACCCAGATGGAACACTGGCTCACAAAGCCCAAGAGAAAGCGGATATGCTCGCAGACCTCTTTGCGGCTAATTCCCGGGTCGACGACCGTGGCCTGCAGCCCCCCGCCATCGCCAACTGTGGCCACACAATGCCTGATATTGTTATCAGGCAATGTGATGTACGGGCAGTGCTGCGGTCACTCGACACGCGGAAAGCCAGTGGCCCTGACGGCATTCCGGCGGTGGTGCTACGAAAATGTGCAGCTGAGTTGTCTCCAGTATTAACGCGTCTGTACCGCCTGTCATACTCTTCAGGGCTCGTGCCGGAGGTCTGGAAGGAGGCGAACGTACAACCGATCCCCAAGAAAGGGGATCGGTCCGATCCAGGCAACTATCGACCCATAGCTGTCACCTCAGTCATTTGCAAGGTGCTTGAGCTCCTTATAAATAAGCAGCTCATGCAATTCCTAGAGGATCACTCGCTAATCAATGATCGACAATACGGCTTCAGGCCAAAGCGATCAACGGGTGATCTTCTGGCATTCGTAACGCATGTCTGGGGTGGGGCTATGGAAAGGCACGGCGAGTCCTTGGCTATTAGCCTGGACATCGCCAAAGCCTTCGATAGGGTCTGGCATGCTTCGCTCCTTTCCAAGCTTCCGGCATATGGTCTACCTCCTCAACTGTGCAGCTGGATTGCCAGCTTTTTAAACGAGCGCCGAGTGCGGGTCCTCTGCGATGGCCAGGCTTCTCGCTTCTTGCAAGTGAATGCCGGGGTACCGCAGGGGTCCGTACTATCACCAACTCTCTTTCTTCTGCATATCAATGATATGCTATCCCTCGGGAACATTCATTGCTATGCAGATGACAGCACACTGCACGGGAGTTACTCGGTTCGTCCGACGGCGGGGCGATCTGAGATTGAGGAGGAGAGACGACGACTCGTGGCTGATCTCGACCGTAACCTCGACAGTATCTCTCAATGGGGTACCGAGAACCTGGTCGAGTTCAATGCCCGCAAAACACAGGCGTGTGCATTTACTGCGAAGAAATCCCCTTTCCTTCCCCTACCCTCTCTTCAGAATGCATTATTACCAATGAAGGACAACCTTGATATCCTTGGCATAGACGTTCGTCGAGAGCTCAATAATAAAAACTACATCGAAAGATGTATAGGGCTAGCTTCGCGGAAACTAGGAATACTGAATAAGGTAAAGAGATTCTTTACACCGGACCAGAGGTGTCTGCTGTACAAGACGCAGATTAGACCCTGCGTCGAATACTGCTCTCACCTCTGGGACGGCTCCGCGAAGTATCTGCTGGACGCTCTCGACGCTATGCAGCGACGGGCTATCCGTATTATTGGTTGTCCGGAGGTAACGGGAAGCCTTGAGCCGCTAGCTCAGCGCCGAACAATAGCTTCCTTGGCCGCATTCTACCGTATTTACCACGGCGAGTGTTCTGAAGAGCTCTTCAATCTGATCCCACCCTCTTCCTTCCGATCCCGAACGACTCGTGCCGGGCAGAGATGCCACCCCCACACAGTGGATAGCATGTTCGCGAGAACCGAACGTTTTAAACGTTCGTTTCTCTGCCAAACGATAGTGGCCTGGAACGCCCTGCCTGTGCACGTGTTTCCTCCCACATATAATCCTGGGTTCTTTAAGCGGAGCGTGAAGAGGCACATCAGTAGGTCGTCAAGTTGAGGGCCACTCTCAATAGTAATGTGTGCTGTGAGAGTGGCCCACAATCGCTAGACGTCGTCACGACTTACCACCAGGCGGGCGGCGTCAATTTGGCGAACCAAATATAAAAAAAAAAAAAAAAAAAAAAATACAAACTCATTCAGTTAAAATTTCCTACCATCTACCCTCCCGCAAAACGGAAAGTAAGTTTCATTTTCAGCATTATGAGGTGAAGTAAACGTTGGTAACATTCCAGGGTCGTAAATTAGGGTTGTACTTCACTCCGTGATTAGGTAAGCTATTAATATAATTAGCGGTAATAATCGGCAAGTAGTCCCGATAGTACTGAGGTTGTTTACATCTGAAAATTGATGTCAAATACTTAAATGCAAAAGGCAAAATGTGGTAGTTAATTTCAGATTCACATTTTGTCCTTTGCGTTGGCGTAATAGGGGGCAAGCCGTAACCGGGAATTACGGACTGAATTTAGACAGTACAATACTTCGACATGTAGCGAGCTACGAAAACACATAGATCGAAAAGTCTTTGCTTCGACAGACAATTATTAAACAACACACACCTACGAATTACCACTACTTCGACAGACGATTATTCGACAGACAATACTTAGATAACACATCTTCGAATGACCACTACTTCGATAGATTTTTTGTAGTCTTTTGTTGAATTGTACCTGATTTTTTTCTTTGGTTGTTCAATTTGAGCCAAAATTCTCTGTATATCGTTTTCTGTACTTTTTATTTCTTTTTTAACTTCGTCCAAAGTTTTGAAAATGTTATTTTTTTTCTGTTGAGCAGAGTATTCCATCTCATATGCCAGCTTTTGATAGAGTTTTGAGTCGTAGGAATTCCACATTCAATGGAGTCTGCATCCGACCACAATTCTGGTGGAAAAGTTGGTGGTAATTTTTCATAAATAACTTTGAGGGGACTTGTCTTGTTTCCTTTTTTTGTTTATGTTCCAGTAACGTATGTTTTGGAAAACCAATCGCCAAGTGGTTTCGCCTCAGGGGGTTACAACCATTTTAGCTAATAAGCTTAGCTCTGCTGCATATGCTGTGAGACGGATTAAACAGTTGACATATGTACCTACTGCTAGGCTAGTTTACATTGGTTACTTCCATAGCTTGATGTCCTATGGAATACTACTTTGGGGAAATGCAGCAGATATAGAAACAATTTTTTTTATTACAAAAGAAGGCAGTCCGTGCCATTTATTGTTTAGGTAAGAGAGATTCTCTTAGGGAGCGATTTAAAGATATTAATGTTTTAACTGTAGCTTCCCAATATATATTTGATTACATAATGTATGTCAGGAAAAATATATCTAGCTATACTAAAGTAAGAGACGTTACAGACAGAAATCTACGTAATAAAAATAAACTACTCCCTCCGTGTTATCGGCTTAGCAAGGTTAGTCATTCTTTCAAGGGGGAAGGTATACGCTGTTATTTTTTTTTTCTAGGGGCCGCTGTGTACCGTCTATTAACTTGTTGCTACCCCACACCGGTTACCACCCGGAGCGGCGACCCCACAACAGGATTATGCGCAACATGTGGGGCAGCCTACTGGGGTGGTTGGTCCCAGGCGGGCCCCATGATTATGTTGCGGGCGGCCACGGCTAGGGGTCTCCCTGGCCGGCGAATCGACCCACACTAGAGAATTTATAATAAATTGCAGCTTTTATAATAAATTGCCTGAATCGGTCCTTTGTATGCCCGACAATGAATTTAAAACCTTTGTAAAGACCAGTTTATGTCAAAGAGCATATTATAAGACAGTTGATTACCTTAATGATAAAAGTGTCTGGCTTGAGCATGGTGCAGGCACCTCCTAAAATGCCGTAATTGTAGCATATTTTGTACTTAGGTGACTTTTATTTATTATTGCATTATACACGCTATTTGATTTTGACACGAGACCAATGTACATTCGTCCACATTAAGTCTTAAGAAAATGTGTAAATGAGAAAATATTGAAAAAGAGTGACTGAGTGTTTTTGTCAGGTTCTTTCTCTCGGTTCTACTTATTGCTTTGCGAATCTGGCAGTACATGTAAATATAGAAGCAATGACATTTTTTTTATTTTAAGTAAGAGCCATTTAGTGACCTATACAAATAAATAAATCATTTCATTTCATTTCAACTTAACGCAAGACTCCAAAACCATTTGTTACTCATTGCTTTAATTAATAATGTTGTTACTACGAACATACTTCAACTCATAACGTCGTGGTTCAGAATAGCTTACTTTATAACAGATAATTATCTGGCGCTTCGCCGGCCGCTGCCGCAGCACGCCCGCTTCGCTCGCTCGGCTCGCGCGTTGTTGTGGTCACAGTTCTAACCTAACCTAACCTACTTGTCTGGTAGCATCTCGTTTCTGGTGACGTTGTGACTTGATTTACACAGATGTGTTGTACATACAGCTTTCTTGCTCTACTTTTCGTGATTTTGGGTCTATGGCCACGACCACCCGTACGGCCCTACGTCTATTGCCGGGCGCCCCAGGTACGCACTCGGAAGTATTCCCTGTGGTGTGCATTGTAATACGTTAGGGTTGTAACCCTAACCTATTACAATGACATATATACTATAATGTATAACGCAGTAAATGACAATTTCACCCGCTGTGAACAAGGATGGGATATAATTAAGCGAAACAGACTAAGTAATGGTGTGTTTAATGACGCAAATCTGTTACGTCATCTTTTCAGTGCCTACATTGATATTTTGATGAAGAATGTAACGTAACCGAACATATAATAGTACTAGAATGCGATATAATTTCTTATTTTTAAATATTTTCTCGAAATCGTTCATATTAACGACATCTAAGCAGCTAGAGGAGCAGTCTAGTATCCTGATAAATACATCTAGACTGCTAGATTAATGAAGTGGGTCCTTTTCTTACATGAAATACGAATATTATGCATGTTTGTGGTACATAGTTCAAATTATTGATTTTCTTCCTTAGCAATGTGGAAGAACTTAGTTTGCACACGAAGTACCAAATATCATTGATTGCTAGTGTATTTTAATACCTAATTGTAAGTAGGTAACTAATAATAGTATTTCGCGGGGGCTATACCGTGCCCCTAGATTAATTGAACTCAAAATTCTGGTATTCCCGTAGTGAAATGTTCGGAAATACAAAGCAGGAAAACGTTGAAACAAACGTGTGATTAAACCTATCAACGGGCCTTCAGATGGAACTCACTTTGACTTCATAACAGATTAATAGTCTATTTGAATGAAACGAGCTGTTTGTTTTTCGACTTTCAGATTAGTGTCGTAGCTCGTCTTGCTCCAGAAATTTGCATACGTGCGGCTTTTTAGTTTCATATTCTATAAATGAAGTATAAAAAATTTAAAAATGTGAAAAAAACGAGTAACAAATCGAGTTATAGATTGAGTTGGACAGCTTTGCAGCCTGCACGGTTCGGCTGATTTTGTTCAAATTTAGCAAGAACCTGTATTTTAATATTGGTACAACTGACGGAGAAGCTCATTCACATAACTTTTCCAGGGTCGGATTGAGAATTGAAATACTGTCAAAAAACAAGTTTTTATTTTTTTTCTCTTAAAAAACGCTTCAACGATTTTCTTAAAATTTTCATCTATTGTAGTAAAAAGGGCGTCGTCAGCTATCGTTTAGCATAAGCGGCATTCACATGAAAATTCATTTTTTGACTAATGATTTTCTGAAATTTTTACATGCAATTTGATAATACTCGTACTACCGTCCCATGGCGGTCAATTTATTTCGTTTAGCTCTGTTTTGCTGTGTTCAAAGACTGCAAATAGAAAATTGTGTAAGTGCGAGCTAACGATAACGTAATATTTATAATTTATGCATACTTACTATTTTATCCCAAAATTATTATTAATAATTTTACGGGCTCGTGGTCTAGTGGTAACCGACAATGTTAACACATTGCAAAGGTTAAGCAACATCTAGTCTTAGGATGGGTAACCATTTCTTAAGACACCAAGACCCCTCCGTGCCTCGGAGAGCACGTTAAGCCGTCGGTCCCGGTTGTCATACAAACATCTATGGCAGTCATTAGGGGTAGTTGGAGCCCTAAATCAAAAAATCCAACCTGTCTAACTACAGAACTTCGATATCGCCCATGGGTTGTGGAGGTCAGATGGCAGTCGCTTGACGGAAAATATCGTAGTTCAGCCCAATCGCAGTTAGACTGGAAAGCCGACCCCAACTTAGTTGGGAAAAGGCATGGTGAATGATGATAAAAATTAGAGAACAGAAACCATTTCATATTCTCATAAAGTCTAATAAAAAAATTATGAGAACGTTAATGAAATATGAGAGACAACTTTGCAAGCTAACGAGTAACTTCCCGACGCGACGGTTGCCGAGTTAAACGTTAATGAAAAATCGATAACTCAATGACCTAGCAAGAGCAAAACATCACTTCGTTTTAATATACGCGAGTGGAATACAAAATTGTTGTTTAAAGGTTGGGTAGGTCCTTTTTAGGGTTCCCTAACCAAAGGGTAGACGGGACCCTATTACTAAGACTCTGCTGTACTTCCGTCCTGTATCCGTCCACTACGCTGTATCTCATGAACCGTGATACGAGTACTACTCGAAGTTAGACAGTTGAAATTTTCACAGACGATGTATTTCTGTTGCAGCTATAACAATAAATACAAAAAAAGCAAGTTAAAAATATGGCAAAAATTTACCATATATTTAAGTTTACGAAAGTTTTTTTTCATAAAATCTAAAAAATGTCACATGACATGAAGTTCAACATCATTTAAGAGGTCTTTGACCATGCTGAGTTGATTGCAGCTGGTCTTGAGTCTCTATTACCGTTCTCGATTTGACCTCGTTTTGACCTTGACCTTGAGATCAGAGGTCAAAGGTCAAGTTAATTTTAGAGGTATTTGACCATGCTAAGTCTATTGGCGTTTACACTGAGTCTCTAGCTCTTACCGTTCTCGAGTTAAAAGTTGTTCACGGACGGACGGACGGACATTACTGTTGCATAAGAGATTTTCGTTTTGAAAATTCTAAAAGTGAGTTAGTCATTTAGAATGCGCGAGTACGACTCGCACTTGGTCGGTTTTTAATTCTGGCATACTGAAAACAGACACACGTTGGGCGGAAAAGGAGGGTAAGTACCATGATGGTACTACCTTTTAAAACTTTTGTGAAACGCATGAAATCGTTAATTTAGTATAATTAATTTAGAACGCGGAAGTTTAAAAAATATTATTGAGCGGGACGAAGCGAAGCTGTATCTTAGACGACAAGTGTAAATCGTTTGTGTGCCAACTCCTCCGAAACGGCTCGACCGATTTTGACCAAATTTGGCATGCTGGTCGACATCATACCCGGGAGTGCATATCTCTGAAATCAAGAAAATAGAGCATAAAAAAAATTTTGAAAATTTGCACCGCTCAACATTTGCAATTAGTAGCATGCATTGCATACCTAGTTTTTTATGTTCAAACTTTTTTTTAACTGCAAAACGTATGAACGTGAAAATTTTACATTGTTTTCAATGGGACCATTGCTTTTTTCGGTGATTATTCCTCGATGGTATGTCCGATTTTCATTTTGTACCTAGTCAATACAAGTCTGAAAGTCACTAAATAGTGACCGTAATTTTTATGAGCCTCAAAAAACCAAGGGAACTCTGGTGCCTAAGTTTTTTTAACGCGTACACGGGGTGGTGCCAATGGTGCATCTGCTGAAACTTGAAGGAGGTTCTAGGTAAAATACTCGGTAACAACAAGCTCGTATGTTTAATGTAGACTATTGTAAACTCAACAAATCTGCGAAATGAGAATGTTTATTAAACTTATGTCCTACTCAAGCGGCTTGACCAGGAGAGTTATCCGCAGCTATATTCTTAAAAGCAATAGCAACTAATATACCTAATAAATATAAATTATTTCGGTAGTTATAAGTTCATGTCGACAACGTTATGAAACAAATTTCCCAACAGTCAGATTTCGGGTCCACTTGTAATAGGTATCTATATAACATTCACAACATATCATTCCTTTCCCGAGAATTGAGATCGTTCATTTATAAAGCAGTCTGCAGTAGGTATTACATTATACTGCGAATAATATCTGAAACGTTTCAGAAATTTTCCTTTGACCTTTACGCAGAGATCTTGTTACGAGGAAAATCCCTCTGAAACGGGTCAATCGTTATAAGCTCGGAAAATGTTGTTGCTTCTATCGGTAGCAGATTTGTTTTCATAATATTTCTAGGGAAGGTTTGTAATTTGTACCTATATGGATGTTAAGATCTTTGTTAGGAAGGTAGGTAGGTACTTTTTTATGCGAAGACAAATTTTTGAAGTTACTGGATAATAATATTTTTGTATTTTGAAAACAATAAGTTTGCTTTGACTGTTCTTAAATCATCATCATCATCATCAGCCCACATCAGTCCACTGCTGGACATAGGCCTCTCCAATGACACGCCACACCCTCCGATCTTGGGTCAATTTCCTCCACCCAACGCCCGCTATACGACTAATGTCGTCTCTCCATCGAGCCTCAGGGCGTCCCACACTACGCTGGCCGATTCGCGGTCTCCGCTCCAGAACCTGCGTGGTCTGGAGTGGAGTCTTAAATATTTAACTAGAAATTATATACTTATCACAAAAACTGAAAATGTTATCAGCAGGAGTCGAACCTACGGCCTTTACAGGGGGAATGCTCTGACCAACTACTGAGCTACGATGACCAATACCGAGAACATCCAATCTTTGCTAATCGAGTCTTGCCGATGACATTTTCAGTTTTTGTGATTTATAATTTCAATTAATATATTCAGAATTTAAGTTACAAAGCCATTTATGGCCTTGTAACTTAAATGGCCTTTAGGCCAAAGTATTAAATGTAACGTGAGTCGAAAAAATGTACCATTTGCGAGCCATTTTGACGAAATGACAATACACTCGCCTCATATTATGTGGGACGAATAGGTAATGACTAGAGAGTGGCAAAATGTGGGCGTGATAAATGCCTATGTCTGACCCTTTAGAGATAGGACGTGATTGTGGTATCTATAATCTTTACATTTGCATTATGCAACAGGTACGCAACAAGTTTTTTATTACGTGAATATTAATTAGGTGTTTATAGCAGTGTACGAGTATAGCACCCAGTGGCAATGAAAATTGCTGATTTTATTCTAAATATATTATCAACTGTGACAAACACTGTGCAGATTCCCGTAAGGGCAACTCAAAAAGGGTCTTATAAAAAAATTTAAAAAAAAAACACTATGTTTTCACTAAACAAATATAATAAAAGTAAAGGACAGTGTCCACGATGCTGGCAAATAAAGCTATTTATCTATATTTATGTGACATTTTTACATATATTTACATATATGCCATGATTTCTGATGTGTGGAAATCTCTTTATTTTAATAAGTAATTTTTGATTTAAATAAAATAGATTGTCCAAAGTATGATTCGTTTTCCTGAAGCCAAAATCAGCTCTGTGATGTTTGTCGAGTATATTAAAAGTTAAAACAAATCCAATATAAACGTCAAATGACACAAACGTCTGTGTCAATTACTTTGATTTTTACAAGCTTTTTATTAAGGGCCCAGATCGTGAAAATCACCGAAAAGAGTGTTACGATTGTTCATATTTAACCTATTTACATATGATTAATAACAACGATAATTTGTATATATTAAAATGAAAGACCAAAAATTATGTTAGTGCTAATTTTAACTCTTAAAACCCTGTAGTTGTTATATAATAAACGTCAACAAACGCACAAAATTGAGAAAAAATGCGAAAACGTGCCTTCGTATTTTTCAGATTTAACCCAATAAATCAACACAAATTGATAAAAAGAAACACTTTTTGAACACTGAAAAAACCAATAAATATAACGTGGTACTTTTTTTTGTACCTTTACAAACAAAAACTTCCCCTTTTAAAGCCCTAAAATCTAGATATGTTTTACGTAAATTCTCCATAGAAAAATGTATGGAAATTCAAACGCGTCCCGATAGCACGGTTGTCGCTACTAATCGCCAGTGCGCCATAGAATTTCAAAGTGACTCTTCGCGTGTCGGATGCTACAGCAAAATTACGTGTTGTGAATTTGTGTTTTTTGTGAAAAACTGTAAGTACAATATTTTTATAACTAATTTACTTTCAGTAAGTAGAAAGTACCGATATAATGAAAGTCTGAAAGAAAACCATGATGGAACTAGATATAAATCGTAAGAAATACAAAATTATTTACTTTGTTGCGTAGGTCATTTTATGAACCTTGTAAAGTAGGTATCAATTCAGGCTTGAAACAATCAAAGCCCTGCCCACCTTATTTTCTCGAGATATGAACTGGCGGGGTATATAGTTCTCTGCACGACATACATAGATTTTTCAACATGATAAAGGCAATAGGTATCATAAACGTAATTGGTAATCGAGGGTCTCTTTTCGCAGGATAATTTGCTGAGTGCCATGCCAGCGAAAAGAAAATTTAGTACGCATTATAAAAACGTGAAAGCCAAAAGATCTCGGAATAAAATGTAAGTTCCTCCCTACTTATTTATTTACCTGCCTACTTGACTACGTCTTGTCCTAAATACCTAGAAAAAAATTACTAGATTTGTGTTAGTGTCAAGTAAAAATCCTAGTTTTATAACTTTTATTTGTGTGTATGCTTATCATGTCTTAGTAGTAATAATAATATAATCTATTTTCATTTTGAACAGGGTAGGTACATTACAAAGCAAATAGGTACAATGATTTAGATCGCCTGATTCAGACATATACCTACAACAGCATGTAAATATTGATTTGACATGTAATTAGATAGGTACACAATTAGGTATGTCAGTCTAAGAAGAAAAATTACAATGTCCAGTAGGTAATAATTACGTAATTTCAATATCTATATAAGTAATAAAATCAATTTCTATAGGAACAATTTTCATAATAATAAATTTTATTACATAATATAGTATTAGTTTTCATATATTTATGTATTTCAAAGCAATGAGTTTGCTTACACTATTATTAGTTACAGTATTATTAGTTTTCATGTTCATCATGTCTAAATATGTGGAAGTGGAAGTAGGTATGTTTCCTATCAGAAATTGCACAGGCGCGCGCGCGGCTTTGTCGACATACCTACCGCCAAAGAGGCGCGCCGTACCTGGCGTAGGGTTGTACAAAAATTACAAAATAAATAAAAAGTGGATATTGATGAATATTTCCAGTACTGAAAATGAAGAAAACCTTCAGGCTGAGACTCCGAGCAACACTGCTACGCGCTGTATAGAGGTAAGTTGTTATACGTAATTCTTGTAGACTTGTTACATAAATAAACAAACTAGTTAGTGATGGGCGAAGACAAAATCTCAGTACCTACAGTTTTTTTTTTGCAATATTTATTATTTTCATTGTGAGACAAACACATACTTCTCAATTACTTTCTCAAAAGAAAATTCACGTTCAAATCTCGTATTTTACCAAAATCAAGAATTTTTTTTGTAAAATATTATCTTTTACGCGACTGGTGTACGTATGTATGTATGTATACTAAGTAATATATCTTTGTGGCACGATAAGTTCAAAATTATTGAACCGATTTTAATGTTTTTAGTACCATTAGAATTGTCTTCTAAGTCGAGTGACATAGAATAAGTGACGCCATAAAAAACCAATACGTATAGCGTAAAGGAAATTTATAATTTCTGTTCATCACGAACATAATATTGTATGAATTCTTTTGCACTTTTATAATTTGTCTTCGTCAGTTATGAATATAAATAAATAAACAATAAAAATGTTAAAACCCGACAGATTAAAAAATGAAAATGTGTAATAAAAATATTTAATAAAAATAAATAACAACACCATTGTAATATAGCGTATTTAGCAGTCGGGGCCTATTTCTAAAGAAATATTTAGCTAGTCAGGAATATCTTCGAGCCTGTGAGGATTTCAATGGGTCTCAACTGTTGAATTCGATTTATTACAATAGTGTTCTTATTTATTTTAATGTAACATAATTCAAGACCGTAGACTTGTTTTCTTTTTACCTTTTGAGTTTTTATGCATATAGTCGGATTTATTAAATTTATGACGTGATAACGTCTTATAAATCGATGAACACCGGCAACACGCACAAAAAAGTGTCACATTATGTCACGCTAGGGTCAAGCGAGAGCGCAGTACAAGCGATGGAGAATAATATTATGACATTATCCGGTAAAATTATCGTCCTAAACCGACTTTACAAGCAACCAGTTTTTTATTATGTTTATTTATTAATTTTCATAATTGACGAAGACTGATAAAAACGTTTAAGATTTTGATCTAGTGTTATGTGTTTCAAAGATGTATTCTAAGGGAGTTCTTAGCTATGTTTGAAGAAATTTGGCCCCTACCTTTTGAATTATTTTTTATAAAAAAAATCAAGCCATTATCTTTCTTTACAGGAACTAGTTATTGACAACCGTCAAGAGGGAAAGGTGGATGAAGTGGAAGTTGGGCGTAGAGTAGTGGATATTTCTTTTTTTTTTAAAGCTCTTCAGGCCATAGGGGACCACGGTCCAATGGATTGTAAGTTAAGTTACCTCAGTATAATAGGTGAAGTAAAAGTTGGTCTGGACTCAAAACTCATCATAAAATGTAGTATGTGTAATATGAAATTTACTGTGTGTTTGGTTGAAAAGAAAGAAGATAGCATGGAAGTGAATCATCAAATTGTGTCTGGTATCATATCATCTGGTGGGAGCTACTCTCAGTTAAAAACATTAAGTGCCGCAGTAGCCCTACCAATCATGTCACCTTCATTGTACAATGAAATTAATAATACGGTTTGCGATTGGTGGGAAAAGACAGCAGCACATTCCATGGCAGAAGCTGTCAAGGAAGAAGCGGAGTACGCAGTGTCTATGGGTAGTGTTGATAAAAATGGTACACCATTAATATCTGTTGCTGTTGACGGTTGTTGGAGCAAGAGATCTTATGGTAAGAATTTTTCCGCCTTATCCGGCGCAGCTGCGATAATTGGCATAAAAACTAATAAAGTATTGTTTTTTGGAGTTAAAAATAAATACTGCGTAGTCTGTGCACGAGCCGCAAAGAACAACAGTCAGCCCCTGGAACACCATTGTTTCAAGAATTATTCAGGATCATCTACCGGGATGGAATCGACCATTATAGTTGAGGGGTTTAAACGTTCCTTTGTTGATCACGGTGTAATTTATAATAAATTTGTAGCAGACGGCGATTCCAGTACTTATAAAAAAATATTAGATTCGCGTCCGTACGATAATTTAATAGTAGAGAAAATTGAATGCAAAAATCATCTTTTACGAAACTACTGCAATAGCTTGGAGAAATTGTGCGAATTGCGGAAATTCCTAAAAGAAAGGTATTTGCGTTTAAGAACGGGTGTAAAATGCGCGATTAAATATTGGGGGGATCAAAATCAGTCACTCGAAGAAAAAATAAAAAATCTTAGTGAAGATATCCTAAATGGTCCACAACACGTATTTGGTAATCACCAACATTGCAAGGAGTATTTTTGTAGACCTGACACTCGTCGAATAGAACCTGTTGGGTTACTTCCAGCAATTGTTGGATGCGGATTAATGGACGCGGTAGAAATTTTAAGTAAAAGACTGTCATATCATTCTAGAAGTTTAATTCATAATTGCACAAGTAATATAGTTGAAAGTTTTAACGGAGTAATTGCCAAATTAGTTGGGGGTAAGCGTGTAAATTATTCTTCCCGTGGTTCTTATGCGGGCCGATGCGCAGCTGCTGTTGTGTCTTTTAATACGGGATCGATTCATAGTAAAACTCATGAAGTCATATTTAAATCTAGTCCTAATCCTTCCGCCGGGCGCCACTTGCCGCCGGGCGCCACTGGACATACCCTCTGCTAGTAACCAGGGACGCCCGGCAACGGACGTTAGAGCGGCCGCGGCCTTGGGCCGCGGAATTAAAAAAAAAAAAAAAAAAAAAAAAAAAAAAAGTCCTAATCCTTTGATCGCGAAAGTGGAAAATAGTAATCGTAGAAACCGTTTAATTGCTAAACCTAAATTAAGATTGAAAAAAAGCCACAGCGCTGTATCGAAAGACGCTCACTATGGACCAAACTGCGAAAAACCTGATCTGAGTCCAGAATTATATGAGAAAGCCAAGTCATCTTTTTTAGTTGATTTAAAGTTGTCTTGTGCTGAAAGAGAGGAGCTTGAAAGGTCGACCCATTTGCAAAGAAGTAGTGCTGAGTGGATGAGTACAAGGAGAAAATTACTAACCTCATCATCGTTCGGGGAAGTTTGTAAAAAACGAGAGAGCACAAGTTGTGCTGCTTTTGTTTGTAAAATCGTTTATGGTAGTAATATCTCCAGTTTGCTTGCTGTACGGTACGGTATCGAAAAATAAGAAACTGCAATTAGACAGTTAGAAATTCAAGAGAATATTAGTATACAAGGTTGCGGTTTGTTCGTCGACGATCAATATGAATTTCTTGGTACTACACCAGATGGCATTTATGCAAACGGTTTAATTGAAATTAAGTGCCCACATTCTTTAGCTGGCATGACTCTTGACGAAGCAATGGCCAAACATACCTTTTGGGTTAAGGACAAGGCTTCCAAGGGTTATGTCATAAATAAAAATCATTACTGGTATTTCCAAATTCAGGGACAGCTACATATAACTAAAAGAAACGTTTGCATGCTTGGCATCTGGTTTGGTGCTACTGTACCTATGAAAGTTTATATTATAGAAAAGGACGACAAATTTTGGAAGGAGAAAATGGAGATGAAATTAGTTAGATTTTATTACGATTGCCTCCTTCCAGAATTAGTTGATCCTCGGCAGTCACGAAGCATGCCTATTCGTGACCCGCCCAATGTCATAGAGGCTATGAAAGAGAGGAAAGAAAGAGCTTTACGTGTTTTGAAAGAGAAGAACGTCTAATGATTTTGAAAGAGACTGAGGTAACTTAACTACCCAGCCGGTCGATTCACGTAAACACGCCAGTTCAAAAGTCGTTTTAACTTAGAAACTTAGAAATCGCCTTTTGGTTTTCTGGTTTTAACGCACTTACTTATCTAGTCTTGGATTGTCATAAATCTTCCAATAGCTCAATTTCTATACAATTCCTATACGATTTTGAAGAGTTACCTGGTGTAAACCCAAGGTCCGATCCTAATGAAATTAAAATGTGACCACACGGGATGCACCAGCTTTCAAATAAAAAAAAGAATCATCAAAATCGGTTCAAAAAATACAGCGAATTGAGAATCTTCTTCTTTTTTTAAGTCGGTTAAAAAGTGTGCGAAGTGACATTTTTAAGTCACTACGCTACGGTTTTTATTACGTGAATCGGGCAGCTGGTAACATTTTCATTCTGATAGGTTTTAAATAAATAAATAAATAAATTATTTTATTTCAGACAATGTCCATAGATGGTTAGTAACAAAAATCTTATATCCTATGTTTTTTTTTTTTTTTTTTACGTGGTCGGTGATGCTTTTACGCACTTCACCGTCTCGCTGCGGGGGGAAGCGAGACGGCTTCGTGTGGGACTCCCGGCCCTAGGATGGAAAACGGGCCGGACTACCCACTAAAACCTATCCACGGTGTTTCTCCTTCGCCTTAGCCGGGCCGCCGGATAGACAGAAACTGTTAAGCAACGGCGGCCCGGCAAAGGGGGCGCTCTTTCGAGCTCAACACGGGGGGCCTAACCCCCCCCCAATCAACATAGAAGCGACGCCCCCGAAACACATAAGGGGCGTCGGACTCCTCAGGGCCTTTCGCGTGAGCGGTGGGCCCCCCGACCCACCGCCCACGGCCCTATCAGTCGGGGGCTTGGGCGTATGCAATACGCCGTCGCCCCCTGACTGGTGCCCGGCGGGGCGGAAGCGTGCGGCCTGCACGCTCCCGTTCCCGCAGGGCCTCTCTCTTTGCCGCCATCACCTCCCGAGCGAAGGAGGCGACGGCGGCCCAACATAGGCGACGGCGGCCCAACATTTATATCCTATGTTTTTTTTTTTTTTTTTTTTAACGTGGTCTGTGATGCTTTTACGCACTTCACCGTCTCGCTGCGGGGGGGAGCGAGACGGCTTCGTGTGGGACTCCCGGCCCTAGGATGTAAAACGGGCCGGACTACCCACTAAAACCTATCCACGGTGTTTCTCCTTCGCCTTAGCAACAGCGGCCCGGCAAAGGGGCGCTCTTTCAAGCTCTACTCGGGGGTGCCTAAACCCCCCCTGATCAACACAGAAGCGACGCCCCCGAAACACATAAGGGGCGTCGGACTCCTCAGGGCCATTCGCGTGAGCGGTGGGCCCCCCGACCCACCGCCCACGGCCCTATCAGTCGGGGGCTTGGGCGTAGGCAATGCGCCGTCGCCCCCTGACTGGTGCCCGCCGGGGCGGGAGCGTACGGCCTGCACGCTCCCGCTCACGCAGGGCCTCTCTCTTCGCCGCCATCACCTCCCGAGCGAAGGAAGCGACGGCGGCCCAACATTCTTCGCTGCCGGCCGTGGATTGAATGACGGCCGGCAGCGAACCTACTCTGCCGATAACGCCCGTGAGGGCCAACCTCGGCGAGTCCCAGGCGGCGCACACGAAGAGCGTATGCTCCGCCGTATCTACGGCGCCGCCTGCGCAGTGATGACAATCAGGCTCCGACAGGATCCCCACCACTTCCCACAGGAATTTGGCAAAACAGCCATGACCCGTGAGAAGTTGGGTGAGGAAGTAGGTCGGAGCCCCCTGCGCGTGCTCCACCCACTGGCGGAGCACGGGACCGATGGCCCCCACGAGCACCCGGCTCGCGGTGGGAGCCGCACATCTCAAGGCCCATTGCCGGAACAGATCGTCGCGAGCCTCCTGTCTCCAGCGATCGACCTGCTCCGGCAACGGGCGACCTCCTTCTTGTCGCACCAGGGCGCCCTCCTCGTAAACCCTCTTCAGGACCACCGCCTCGAGATCCCACGGGGGACTCTGTGCCAACAGGCACGCCGCCTCAAAAGACACGGTGCGGTACGCCCGTGCAGCCCTCTGCGCCGCGATCCGCTGCGGTCGTCGCAGCTGAACCACGTTCGCGGCGCTGAGGGCATCCGCCCAAATAGGCGCTCCATAGAGCGCCTTGGAGCGTACCACACCCTCGTAGAGACGGCGGCAAGCACTTCCCGGTCCCCCTTTATTGGGGAGCAGCCTGCCGAGCGCATTGGCGGACGCCACCAGTTTTGGTGACAACCGCCGGAAGTGCTCGACAAACCCCCACCGGCTGTCGAGCAGGAGACCCAGATATTTAAGGGTTCTCCCGACAGCGATGGAGGTGCCACCCACCACAATTTGGGCATCCCGAGGGGGTCTCATCCGAGGCCCATGGAAGAAAAGGGCCTCGGACTTTTCGAGGGCCACCTTGAGGCCAAGCGCCCTAATGCGACCTACAATCTGCGCCGTGCCGGCAGTGGCGAGCACGGCAACATCTCTAAAGGTGGGTCCTCGCGCGGTGACAAGGGTATCGTCGGCGTAACAAAGTACACCGACGCCCTGAAGAGTGGCACCGCGCAGGACCCAGTCATAACCTACGTTCCACAGGAGCGGACCCAACACCGACCCCTGTGGAACACCACACGACATTTCCCTGCGGACTACGGCCGACCGAGTCGGGTAAGTGATAGCCCGGTCGACGAAGTAGTCCGCAAGGACGCGCCTGAGGTACCACGGGACGTTGTGGTACCTCAGCGCTTCAGCGATAGTAGGCCAGGGGAGGGTGTTGAACGCGTTGGCTATGTCGAGCGACACAGCCAACATCACCTGCCCCTGGCCAACGGCATCCTCGACGCTGTCCCTGAGTCGGGACACGGCGTCCAGGGTGGACCTCCCGCGACGAAAGCCGTACTGGCCACTACTCAAATTCGGCCCCGCCCCCTCCAGATGCCCGACGAGACGCGCAGCGAGCACCCGCTCGAAAAGCTTGCACATCTCGTCGAGCAGTACGATGGGGCGGTAGGCCGACGGCGACTCCGGGGGTCGCCCGTGCTTACGAAGCAGCACGAGCTTCCCCGTCTTCCATCGTCGCGGGACCCTTCCGGACGCCAAACACTCCGACATGAGGGACAGCGTCTTATCTTCAAACTCCGGCATGACGAGGCCGACAACACGCCCAGGGACGCCATCAGGACCAGGGGCGCGGTTCCTAAGTTTTAATTTTAGGACCGCCACCCCCAGTTCGACGTCAGATACGGGCGGGACGGCCTCGCCATCCGACATATCCCGGCTTGGTGCCATACGGTTTATATCCTATGTTAGTTTAGTTCAGTTCAGTTCAGTTCAGGTTTTGCAATAGCAATTGATTTTATCATCAAATTAGTAGAAATCAGAATTTGATCAGTAATCATTAAAATGAAAAAAACATTAGAAACTCTTAAACTCATATTTTGTTATTGTTTACTTTCGTTTAATTAAGTATATGAATAATTTATAAATTTCATGTTTGTTTATAACTAATTTTTGTACAACCCTAGCACGCTTTTTAGGTGGCGACTCATATTTTGTTTACTTTTAATTATATGAACCATTTTTATACTTGTGTTTCATTTATTGACAATTTTTTGTACAACCCTAGAAGATTTTTTAGATTGCGAGGTGATCGTAAGCAAAAAGTATTTGAGTTTACGCAATAGGCACATTTCCTTGCGTAGATATAAACACTAGCGAGGAAAGGCGTGATGTTATTTCGACCGTACTTCCTACTGAATTTGCAATTATTTTATTGAATGAAAATTTTACGAAATAAGAATAAACTTTGGTAGTAAAATTACAAATAAATACATAGGTACTCGTAGTTGGAATTTTAGGTAAGTAGAATACAAAAAGGTCAGTCCGGACCTGCTCTTGAATCAAGAATCAATCAATCAAGAATCAATTTCATTTATTCAGTTTAGGCACATAAAGAGCACATATGAATGTCAAAATTTTACAATTTAGTCAAGTAATATTATAAAAATACTAAATTAAGTAAGTAGGTACATAAATAACCATTAGAAAATGATTCTTTCGCTGGTTCGGTAATTTGGTTCTCCTGAGAAGAGACCAGCAAGAAACTCAGGTAGATTATCCATTTTCTTTTTTAATATTGTTTTGTTTACATTGTTACAATTAGTTTCTATTGTATTATACGAGTGGCCAACAACAGAAGATTAGGGTGACCATGCATTTTTATCATTAAGATATTCGTCTACATTGTAGTAGCCTTTCATCATCAAACATTTTTTAACTACTATTTTAAACTTATTAAGAGGCATGTCAACCAAATCCTGAGGAATTTTATTATAAATTTTTATACATTTGCCAACAAACGAATTACCAACTTTATGTAGTCTAATTTTTGTCATTGCCAGTTTATTTTTATTTCTTGTATTAAAATTATGGTTATCGGAATTTTTTTTGAAGAGATCTATGTTCTTCCGTACATATAAGATGTTGTCGTAAACATATTGAGAAGCAACTGTTAAAATATTAATTTCTTTAAATAATTCTTTCAGCGAGTCACGGGGTCCGAGTCTATAGATTGCTCGTATAGCTCGTTTCTGTAATATGAATATTGTCTCAATATCGGCAGCTGAGCCCCACAGCAGCAGACCATATGACATAACGCTATGAAAGTAGCTAAAATAAACTAATCGTGCCGTTTTTTCGTCAGTCAGATACCTTATCTTTCTAACCGCATAGGCAGCTGAGCTAAGTCTTCCTGCCAAGGCTGTGATATGAGGACCCCATTGTAGTTTACTATCTAGAGTTATCCCAAGAAAAACTGTGGTATTGACTATTTGAACTAATTCATTATTCATAGTAATATGAGTATCCACCTGTCTAACATTGGGCATAGTAAATTTTACACATTTTGTTTTCTTCGCATTGAGCAGCAAGTTGTTACTTGTGAACCAATGCAATATTTCCGAAAGGGTATATGATGTGTCATCAGCAAATAATACTATCTCACAAAGATTTTTAGTGAAATAAGGAAGATCGTTTACGTATATTAAGAATAAAAGGGGTCCTAATATCGAGCTCTGGGGTACTCCCATGACTAATGAGGCGCCAGAAGAGTCGGTGCCATTAATGTTTACTTTTTGTACTCTACCAGTGAGGTAAGACTCGAGTAAGCCAAGTGAGCTGTTCGAAACACCATAATAACCTAATTTTAGTAGCAAAGTCCCATGATCAACACAATCAAAAGCTTTTGATAGATCACAAAATATACCAATGGCATCCTGCTTTTCCTCCCAAGCATCAAATATATGTTTCACAAGTGCAACTCCTGCATCCGTTGTGTTCCTGCCTTTAGTGAAACCAAACTGTTTTTTTATGAAGTAACTTATTGTCTGTAAAATGTGAAAGCAATTGATTAAATATTATTTTTTCAAAAATTTTACTGAGGGATGGGAGTATGGAAATAGGTCGAAAATTTGAAGGATCACTTTTGTCTCCTGCTTTAAATAAAGGATTGATTTTACTGTACTTCATAAGATGAGGAAACTGATTTTCATCTATACATTTATTGAATATGAATGCAAGGTGAGGTGCTATAGCGGGCACTATTGATTTTATTATATTAGTTGAAATGCCCCAAAGATCCTCGGTATTTTTTATATTTAATTGTTTAAAAGTTTTAAGTATAGTGACAGAGTCAATATACTGAAAATCAAAGTTAATTCTACATTTATCAACACTAGATTTAAGAAGAGAGTTGGCTACGTTTTTTGACGAATTTAACTTATTTGTAGTGGTGATTGGAACATTTGTGAAGAAAGATTCAAATGCATTGGCCACTTCAGAATCAGTTTTAATATGTTTATCATCTATTTTTAACTCGAAGGATCGATCACGTGACCTTGCTTTACAAGTTTCTTTGTTAATAACATTCCATATTGCCTTCGTTTTATTATCAGATTTTTCAATTTTAGCCCGTATATAATTAGATTTAGCTGTTGAACATACTTTTTTGAATAGTTTGGAGTACTTTTTAATCTGTTCAATTACTTGTGGCTCATTAGTAGATGCCTTTGTCTCGTATAATTCATATAATTTCCTTCTACTTTTATAGATTCCAGGCGTAGCCCAATCACTAAATTTTATTTTAAATTGATTTACATTTATTGTTTTTTTAGTGAAAATGTTATCACATTCGTATTTGATTACTCCGAACAAATCTCCGTAATGATCATTCGGGTGTTTATCATTATTCAACTCCAAAAGAGGTACTTTATTCTTAATGTTTATTTTAAATTTTTCTAATCTATAAGTTGTGATTGGTCTACAAACAATATTTTTTGATTATGGAACATGTTGGAACTTAAATCTAGCTAACTGACCTGCATGATCTGAATTTACAAAATGTATTATAGATTTCTCATCTACATCGCTGTTAGAAAAAATATTATCTAAGCAGGTAGCTGATGTGGCTGTGGTGCGTGTTGGTTCACAAAAAAGATTTTGTAAGTTAAAAGATTTAAAAAGGTTGAGGAACCTTAGCGCGTTCTGAGAGTTTTCTAAAATATTAATATTAAAATCGCCACATACAACTATAGTCTTCTTACATTTACATACCTTTTTTAAGGCTTCCTCCATAATGGACTCAAACAGGTAGTAATCTCCAGAAGGAGGTCTATAGACGCTAATAATAATATATTGTTCTAGCTCTGCACATGATAGTTCAATATTTCGCTCACTTGTGAGTGCTACTACGTCTTTTCGGTCTTTTGATTTTAATTTGTCATTAATTAAAATGAGAGACCCACCTCTTATAGCGGAATCTCTAGTAAACGCACTAATGATTTTATAATTATCAATATTAACTAAGAGTTCATGTTTTTTTAACCAGTGTTCAGTTAAACAAAGTACATGGATACGTTTTTCATTTAAAAATAATTCTAGTTCTAACTCTTTGCCAGAAAAGCCTTCAATATTTTGATTAATTATATTCATGAACATAGACTTTTCCTTTGTCCTTAAATTTAATTTGCTAGGGATTTCCTCTATTGTCCTACAACTAAGTTTAAATTATTGTCACCCTTTTCTGGAACAGATTCCAAGGTCACAAGACAAACATTGTCACTTTTCTGCTCAATAAAAGCAGATTGTTTAGCCAAGTTTTTGGCTGAATAACTAATAAAATATGATAGCGAAGATGCTATCTGTCTCCTAAAATATTTATTCAAATAGAATTTATCTTCCGTCAATAACAATTTATTGTCTAAATACATGTTAATGTCAATCAGATGGAATTTATTTGGATTATGAAATGTCAATGTATGTATCAATCTTGATTGTTTATTATAAATAGAAAATCATAAAAATTGTGTCTCAAACTACTCTTATTTATTTATCTAGTAATTAGGATCATTTTATAACGAAAACTACTCTTGGAATATTTTACAAATAGGCAGTCGTTTATTTCCAATAATTCAACATTTTTGTTATGCTGTAAATATTCAACTTCAATAACAATAACTCAACGTGGAACGTTTGTCGCAAAACATTTTCAAAATCGCGGTCTCTCTGGGTCATTCACCCGCCCGTCGGATGATTTGGGCAACTTTAGCGCTGCTGTCGCTCAAAATCGACTTTGTCCGTGCGCGGTCTGGGCCCTTAACTTGCAATGTTTTTGTCACTGTGGATACTTTCCGATTTTCTTTTGTAAAAATATGAAAACGAACCCAAATACTTCTTGCACCTACGGACTTAAAACCGGATTTGTAAATACGTTGGTAATGGCATGACTACGAATTCCAAAATTGCACTGCATCAGATTTGATGTGTGAATTGCGGTTTTTTAAGTAGGTATTCATCAGGCATCTCCCAAAGAAGAAAACACAACCTATGGAACTACAGTTAGGAAAACTGGCAGGCAGCTTTTATACCGCACTGGATTGCCCCGCGAGTGGTATGTTATAAGATTAACTAATAATCATTTTTATTTATTATACTGTTATTAAAATATTAAGAAATAAATTATAAATAGATCACAAAAACTGATGTCATATTTTCTTCATATTATTATTTTAAGAATAGTTTAAGCAAACTCATTGTTTTAAATACAAAAATATATGGATTTGGTAAAGATTCATCTAAAAATTCAGCGTTTAAATATCGTTGTAATAGCGCGATGTAGAAATTATGAATATAATATGAAGCAAAAATTTGATGTTGTCGGTAGTGGCCATCGTAGCTCAGTTGGCAGAACACTCCCCCTGTTAGGGAAAGGCCGTGGGTTCGAGTCCCGCCGATGACATCAGTTTTTGTGATCTATTTATAATTTCTTTCATAATATTTTAAGAATAGTTTAAGCAAACTCATTGCTTTAAATACAAAAAATTCCTGTTATTATTATTATATTTATATATTATAAGTTAGAGGATGTCTGCAGTCCAAGCAGCGTATTAATTTTTAAAAAGCCCCTTATATTCAGTTAACAGTTGATCTGCACACACACACTGAGTGGTTTGCCCTCTATGACAACTCTTAAATTGGAAACAACAAAATAATGGAAGGAAAACTAAGATAGGCAAAGATGTTAGTATTACAACAAAGTGGACTGCATAAAAATTCCATTAACATACCTACCAAATATATCCTTGAAGCCAATCGTTACAGCCTCTGAGATAAGTCAAATCATATAAGTAGGTATGCAAGCTAACATTTATTATGAAACATTTCTTTATTGCAATTACGGGAAGCAGATCAAACCTATCATACTTATTGGCAGAGCGCTGATGGGACTGCATCGCCTACAGCAAGTTTATGAAATATCCATTACTTTATCCAATCACACACGAGGTCCAGAGACACAAAGCCAAATTCTATATGGATTACAAGTTGTATGTGTCTATGCCACGCAGAATATGCACTTAATATGGAACTTGTACTTAATATTAATGAACCAATACACAGTTTTACATCTTCACATACAGAAGACTTTGCGCTACTTGTGTATACAAAAGGGTACTTGGACTTTTCAAATCTTGAATCTTGAATTAGTACTTATATTAAATTGGTATCTTAGAAGTTGAGACTCGTGTGGTATTTGAGCTAGACAGGGCACCTAGAAAATATAAACAGGCCTGCTGCATTCCTGAATACCATTTTACTCACACATGAATACGATTAATAAAGAAATAATCGGTAAAATTGTTTTCTTTTCTTTTTCCAAATTGACTAAAGGTTCATGTTAAAAAATGTGTACATACATAGCATTCTTTACATTAAAATATATTACTATTTCGGTCGCTCATAAACTACAATATCTGAATCATATTTGCCAAATTTGTAGCTGTACCTGATTGAGCCAAACCTCCATAAGAGTTCGACAGTGTCTTTTCTGAACTACTCAATTCGGCAATTTCTGCTGGCAAAAACAAGTAGGTAGGTACCCCCTCATGAATTTTAAACTTTAACACCAATACTGACCTATTGAAGTTTGAGAATATTCTCGCAAAGACAGAATGATTTATTCAAATTCCAATTTCTCAGACAGGAAAATGTAACGTAGGTACAGAGAATGTTGAAGATAAATCTCTATCAAAAGTCGCAGCAAATTAGTCAGTTTGTTCAGATAGCAAATGATTTGAATTTGGAACACAGATATACCGGTTCATTCCACTTTGTGCATCTGGATTATATCGCCTGGGTGCACAGATTCCACATTTTTGTGGAATCTGTGAGATTTGTTCACCTGGGTGCACAAATTCCAAAAGGTTTTAATTAACCTAATTTGTTTCCTCAAAACACCCGGGTGATCAAAGTACACACGAGTTCAATTAGTTTATGTAAAAAAAAAGTTAATAGGCCCAGATTTTAATATTTTTAAAACTATAAGGAGTGTTCGGCTAAGACCGGACGGATTTTTGGTGTGTTAAGAGGATGTTCTAAATTTTATGTTTTCTCTAGTCATATGTAAGTTAGCCCAACCAAATATACAGTAAACTAAGCGTAAGAAACCTTGCTATTATCGTGAGATTGATAGACTTCCTACGCATAATGGTTTGGTTTTAACAACTGTTCAAAATTCAGGTAAGAATTATAAAGAGGCAGAAAAAGATCGGACCTTCGCGTGGTAAGACCGGACTACTATCTAATTTCACTTCTATTACTAGTAGGATATGATACATATGAGCAAAATATCCTGTCTTTCTTCTAGTCTACAGAGATATTGTATTTAAAACGAAATACCTTTTATGTGTAGCGGGAGCGTTTTATTTTTATTTTTTTGGTTTTAAATGTCCGATCTTTTCCTGCTTGTCTAATTTCAAGGAAATTATGTTTCTCAAACTTGTGTAAGATTTGTGGAAGAAACTATTAGTAACAAAGGCAGCAAAATCATAATTGAATAATATTACATAATTTAAATAATATTTTTAATATTGAAGTACTTGCTTATGTTTGGGAAGTAATAAAACCATAAGGTATATCAATCAACATTATTATTAGCAAACTTATATTATCAATAACAGTTTCTTTAGGATTATTTAAGCAATACTTATTCATAAAAGTAAATGAACGCTAAATTAAAATCTTACGTAGCAAAAATATTGTACTTAGCAGCTTTTCGGTACCGGTATTAACAATTATAGCTGCTTATTGTACTTTGTAATGGCACATAAACCTTAACCTATTGAGCATTTCAATTATTTTTTTTATTATCTATTTAGTTGTCAATGGACATTAATAAATATAATACTTACTTACTATAAAATCCACGGAAAACGCAATTCAAATTCTTAAAGCCGTAAATTTTAATCTAGAGAGATCTTAAAATTGTAAAAATTATTCTTATGTATAATTTCGTAATGGCACTGATTAAACTAAGTTTTTTTAACATACATTAGACAGTCTCTCGGTATTTGGCTTTAAGGTATTCTTACTTATTTGACTTTTAATTAGTTAGAAGTGACATAGAATATGGATAATCAACAATCAAGTATATATATTTTACCCTTAGGTACCTACAGTACCTAGTTATTTATACCAAAGCTCGAGCTGTAAACTTTTTAAGTAACAAAATAAATTGGTAATATAAGTAATAAACATTGCTTACAATAATTGCTTGTAACAATTGTGCTTAATCAAATAAAAAATATATATCTAAAGTGAATAACAATAAAAACATCAAAAATATATAGCATCTTCATCATTTAACAGTGTATACACCTCAGGGTGTTCGCTTATCTGAAGTAGTTCAAGTACTTTCACAATGTTAGCTCCAGGTACCTTACAGTCTTTATCCTCACGTTTTGGGACTATAAATTTTATATTTTCACTTTTACCGACGGATTTATAGTAGCAAATAGTGTATGATTCTGCGGCTTGATCAAAATGTTTAACTACACCTACATAATGTTTCCAAGTTTTTGTGTAGTAACGAGTTAGAACCGTGTCTCCTATATTGTAAGTTTGCAATATTAGCGGGTTCTCGTCTTTCTTTTGTTCAATATTTTCGGATAGTTTTCTTGAGGTATTATAATCAGTTTCTTTTTTAATTTTTTGTTTATATTTAAGCTTATTGTCGCCGTCTATAAATAGTTCATTGTCATAATTTAAGTCTTCATTATCGGTAGTCGTGGTTGTCGTCATATTTCTTTTTAAGTTTTTGTTTGTCTTTAGATTTTTTTTTTCTTTTTGAAGATTCGTTTTGTAAGCATTTAGGCAGTTGAAAGGTTTTATCAATAGGTGAAAATGAGTCTTTCGGACAGTAAATTTTTTGGATTTCAGGTACACTTCGAATGCTTGATATTATAGTAACCTCATCCTTTTTTGTTTTTTTGATTGAAATTGGTTTTCTTTGATTCTCTTTGTTACTTTGACTTGTTTGACTTTCTGGCTCTTTTTGTAGTTGTTCAGCTTGAATACTTGTAATTTGTTCACAACTCAGTTTTGTATCTTTAGCATTTTGGTCATTTTCGTGTATCTCTGTAATTATTCGTTCAATTTCGTGATTTCTCGATAGTTCCTGAGAAAAATATTCTTCTCCTGAGAATTCATTAATAATGTCAGCATGTGTCACAGTATCAAATTCAGAAAGTATGTCGCTTAACGACTCATATAAGTCTGAATCACTGTGTACACTCATTTGTGTGCTATCAGGTGTCGTGTCAATACTAGTTGGTCTTTTAGACTTTTTCACAGAACTCTTCTCGACTGATTTTGGGCGTTTTTTTGAAACACAATTTTCCAAATTGGAATGACTGCTAGTATCTCCAGAATTGTCATTAAATTTTTCGTTTACTATTCGTGTTTTCTTGCCCACTCCTGTTCCTTTCGTAGTAGTTAAAACACAATTTTCCAAATTAGAATGACTGCTAGTATCTCCAGAATTGTCATTAAATTTTTCGTTTACTTTTCGTGTTTTCTTGCCCACTCCTTTTCCTTTCGTAGTATTACCTTCTATGTTAAGTTTTTTTTTCTCTGTGTTATTTATTTGTTCACTTGTTTCTGTAGTGTTAAATTTTTGTTTTTTATTTCTTTGTGTAGATGGCCCAGGTACTTGATAGTCAGTAGCGTTCGTATCCGGTATTTTCAATCTCTTTTTCTTAGACTGTGGCTGAGACTCTATTTCTTTATTAATATTTAACTGTTCCTCTCTTTGTTTTTTTAATAAAGTGTAAAATATTTCAGTCTCCATCAAGCCTCGTTTGCTCGCAGCATATGCCATTTCAAAGTCATATTCTTTTTTAGATTCTATCATCCATTGTTCGTAGATATTTTTCCCTTTGTATACGATCAAAGGATTAAGTTTCACGCCAGCTGCATTTACGGTTGTTAAAACAGTTATGTTTTCCTTGCCCGTACCAAAAGTTGTTCTAGTACATGGCAAGCCGACGCCGCCAACAACTTTGGTTTTTGTCGGATCCAGTGAAACGGAAGTTTCGTCCAAGTTCCAGATCCTGTTTGGATCATCTAGTTCTAACTTATTAAGCGTCTCTTTCAAAAGTGTAAAGTACTCATTTATCACGAAAGGGTCTGTCATTCTCTTCCGAAGATACTCTACGGGTTGGGGTTTTTTAATGGACAAATTGTGTCGCTGTCTAAATGAAACAAACCATTCATTGCCTGGTTTATCGTTCTTGAATTGAGTGTTAAGTTTGTTCTTTCTCACGAACTCTGCAACTATCTCCAGTACTTCTGCTCTTGACAAGCCCCATCCCCATTTTTCTAAAATACGGAGAGATTCTGCCAATTTGGCTTCCAATTCGAAGGGTATGGCGGGTGGCCTTCCAAGGGTTTTACTACGTAATCCGGTTTTTTGTCTTACCCTGTCATTTAGGGTAGATGTTGGAATGCGATATAGTTTTGCAGCCGCAAAATTCGTTAATTCTCTTCGTCTCACTTTTTCTACAGCAATCCTTAAATCTTCTGTGTAATTTTTGGCTCTGTCTGATTTTCTTTTGTGTTCTTTGGGCATGTTAAATCTGCAAGTATGAACAAAATAAAACAATTTCTTAGTAAGGCTATTCTTAAATTGTGTTATAATACTGAACAGCGCTAGGGGTTCCATCCCCAGCATTATGCTGAGTCAGGACCTTTTCCTGGTGCGGCACACATTAACATACCGCCATTTGAAAAAAAATCATGTCTCAATATCAAGAGCTATTATATATATATATATATATATATATATATATATATACTTAACAATAAAACTGAGGGCGCTGCTATGTTGACAATGGACCCTTAAACTAAGAATATATCTTCTACGTGACAACTTTAGTCCTCTGACCTAACATCTGTTACCACCGGCGCCGCTCCGTTTGAGAACCGCTGGCATATTTTACACAACAAAAGATCGGACTGTTTTAATCCGATCTTTTCCGAATAATGGAAAGACCGGATCTCAGCTTACAAGAGCCCTAGATGAATTTCAATTACTTTAATCCAGAGGTTATTTGATAATTTCTATTATTCAATTTAAATATTAATGAAAACAAGTGAATAAGTACATACCGAAATCTATCCAAAAAAGTCGGTGGGTAAAAGTCCGGATCACCGTCCAAAACGAGAAAAATGTTCTTTTCGTTAAACTCGTCACTACACACAACCTATCACTCGGAGCGAGAAACGCGGTCTGAGGAGAGGGGTACAATAAAATGGAGTCGCATTCTATGTTGCCAGCATCGAAAAATTTCCCTTAATCCGCTGGATATTTACAAGATACGATCTTCTACCAGATCCGATCTTAGCCGAACACACCTTACAGGATGTTACGATAGGGTTATATCAACCCGAAGCCAGCATCATCAGCTGGTCGACCATAACCCGTTTCGATATATGGCGACCACCAAATGAGAAAAAAAAAAGTTCATCAAAAAATTTAAAAAGATATTTCAAATCAAAACAAACGTGTCCCAACGCTACGGCTTGGCGTAGCTACAACTAGACAATGAGCGCGTGGTACGTATGTACAATGCCCTTGGCGGTGGCGCGGGCGTCGCGGTGGCATGGGCGTCCTTAAAGGATTATTTTTGTATATGTAAATAAAATTTTGACCAACACATAGTTATGTTTCCCCAGATCCTCGTCTGTGGTTCGACAGGTGCACCACATGCAAGTGATAGTAAAATCTCTGTCCCCAATTTTAGAAATCTTACCTGTTAACAGGAAAAGTTAATTTCTTGTGTAACAGTGCTAAATGCGGCTTCGACTCGACTGCGTACACAGTATTTTTAGGTATCAAAACTCACGGTACAACTCCCTCCTACACAAAGCATCATCTCGTAATACTCTTCGTTACTCAGAGCCATTACTACACAACACAATCACTATCACACACAACTTGACACAACTCACAAATTAACACACTAAACAATTATTTAGCTACCTCACTGCACAAAGCGAAGAATGCAACTGAACTGACCTGTGACCTTGCTAAATATTTTAAAATTCTAGGAAACTTCGTGACTCGAAGCGCCCGGCTTCGTGTTCGTACGGTGTCGCTTGATGCGAAACAGAGACAAAATGTTCCTACCAGTAGTGAGACGGAAGGCTTTTCACAGGCGCGCATTATTTGTACCTATTTTAATGTCGATGACCGAAGCAGCTGATTTTAGCTAGTGATTTAAACAAGTGTGTATTTATTCGGTATTAATGTTTTTTTATGAACTTTTTTTTTTCTTATCTGGTGGTCGCCACATATCGAAACGGGTTCTGGTCGACCAGCTGATGGTGCTGGCTTCGGGTTGATATAACCCTTACGTAACACCCGGTATGTTTCCTTATCCACAAAATAACAGAGAAAATAAGTTAAAAAATTAAGGACCCTTAGTAAAACTTCAGTAGTAGGTAAGATGTATTTATTACTTATTTTTGTACGACGCACAAACATAAAGAACGCATTTACTTATTTACGACAAATACAGTGAGCATAGTACAAGGGCACTACCTATTCATAGGAATGAAACCCTTCCAGCAGATCTGAGAGGAGACATAAGAGTGGCCTCAAATCAAAGGTTATACTTGCTTGACACCCCCTCTCCGGTATATGTATGTAACCACAGACCTTCGAAACTGGTCGATTCGTATTTCAGTGTACCTCGCACGATCGAGAGAAGTAGATACGTGTTTGCAGCCGCGGGCGTCCGCTAGTTTACGAGTATTATAATTGTGTAAATCTATACATATTATAATAAATAATAATAATTAAAAAAAAAAAATTTTTGGACATTCTCACACGATGTCATCCAGCCCCAATTAAGCTAATGTAAGCTTGTGCTATGGGATCTAGACGACTGATAAACATACTTATGTATTTCTGAATACATACATATTATACATAGAAAATACCCAAACTCCGAAACAAACATTTGTGGATCGCACAAAGAATTTGATTCGACCCGGAATCGAACCTGGGACGGCAGTCGCATCATCTATAATCGACACGAAAATAAGAATTCGTATCAGATGTAGTGACGTGTCCGGTAGCGGCCACCGGCCACTGTAGAACAGGGGACATAATATGATAGTACCCACGTAGTTATCGATCGAGTGGAACGAGGTCGTCGTACCGATAACGTATCTATAAACTGTATCAAAAATATTTTCTGAATATTGCTATTGAAAATTGAAATAGAAAGGTCATAACGTCATAGGTAGTAAGTAACGCTGTATCTGCACAATTATATCATAGAACAATAGAACCATATGAGATATAAATACATTCATAACATAGATACAATCACGCCTCTTTACCGTTGAGGTAGACAAAGAGGAATTCCACTTGCTAAGTACGATCTTGCCATACTTCTTTCGCTTCTTCCACTTCGATTACTACTCGTATTTTCGCACGCTCTACGGTTATGGGTTTCTACTCTTAACCCTAGAGAGAGAGAGCGCGATAGTTTAAAAGTCAGTACCTTATACCCGGTTTAGTGGGATCGTGCGGAGTGTGGCCTTATACGGGGCTCCCGTATGGGCAGATAGATTGGCGGTCAGGGTGAACGCGACTCTGTTAAACAGATCATTGCGAACCTTGGCCGTCAAAACCATATGGGGGTACCGCACGATCTCCGGAGAGGCTGCATGTTTCTTAGCCGGGACCCCTCCATGGGACCTGGAAGCGAGAGCCCTTCCGTCATTGTTTCAATGGCACAAGGAGGCGCTGGAGAGGGACCACAGGCCTGTGACTCGAGAAATCGAGGACCAGAGGTCCCAACTCCGCCAGAATCTCATGGAGACTTGGAGGGTGCGACTTGAGCAACCAATGTGGGGAACAACCGTCATCGCGGCGGTGAGACCGATCATGGACGAGTGGCTGCAGAGGCGGCATGGTGACCTCACGTATCGTGCGACGCAAATCGTTACCGGGCATGGATGCTTCGGTAGCTATCTGTTTCGCATCCATCGTGAGGTCACACCTCGATGTCAACACTGCGAGGTTTCGGACGACGACACCGCACTCCACAGTTAGGTGGAGGGCTCAGCGTGGGCGAGTCAGCGCCGGGACCTCGTAGTGGGTCTGGGTGTGGATATCCTCTCGCTGGAAACCATGCTCCAAGCCATGGTCTCCAGCGTGAGTACGTGGAACGCGGCCGTGTCCTTCTACGAGCAAGTCATGCTCACGAACGGGACGGCGGGGTTACCCGCCGTCCTTACAGAAGCAGGCTAGAAGGGTTTTACAGATTCACTCACCGACGGGGGATACAACCCAACCCCAACGACGCGGGATTTTCATTCCGACCAAATTCCCGAAGAGGCCACACCGGTGGCCAAAGTCCGCCGGGCGCCACTGGAAATGGCTTCAGTGTCACCAGAGACGCCCGCAGCAATGGACATGGAAGCGGCCGCGGTATCGCGGAATTAAGAAAAAAAAACCGGTTTAGTCGGCCCATTTATGCTTTTTTCTTAATCCCGCGGCCCTAGGCAGCGGCCGCTCTTACTTCCATTGCCGGGCTTCTCTGGTTCACACGCAGAAGGTATTACCAGTGGCGCCCGGGGCCTATTTATGCTGGGAAAAGCTCAAGCACCTGCTAACTTGTGACGTACAATAAAGAAAATTGTTTAGTGTTTTTGTGACAATGCTCTAAGTTTTATCTAACACGCCGTTAGATAAAACTACGCAGGTTTTAGTAACTAGCCAAACATTAGAATTGGTAGAAATAGATCCGAAATCGCCTTTGCGGACACGAAGCCGACAAAATTCTTACACGTGTGAGTTTAATTTACTATGTACCTACTATTTTGGCTTCATTCCTCAAATATTGATATTTCAACTGTTAACAATTTATTGCATGATTAAGTAGAAAAGGAAAAGGCATGATGATAGTATAAAAAAAAAACTTAGAATAAACTTAAAAAATGGGTAATATAGACTTGCTGTGTTTTGAGCTTGTACCGTCTCGTGAAATGAAAGCTCAGTCCCAGTTCATGGAGACATGGGACGCCCTGGGCCGTTTAGAAAAGGACGTTGGGGCGGCAGTTCAAACAATCTTCGTATTGAATTTCATCATAATCAATGTAACTGTTTTTAATTACATGGTGCCCGGAAAATTAAAGAAACTTATTTTTTTATAATTTATCTCATAATTATAATTTATCTTCTTACCTATAAATTATAATCTCATCATTAGTCTATCTCATCATCTACCTGCCCTTATCCCAATTATTTGGGGTCGGCGCAACATGTTTTCATCTTCCATACATCCCTGTCACACGTCATCTCCTCAGTCACTCCTTTCCTGGTCATATCCTCTCTCACGCATTCCATCCATCTTTTCTTGGGCCTACCTCGAGTTGTCAAGCCATCTACATTCATACTTTGCACCTTTCTTACCACGTTACTTTCCTCTCATCTCATAACATGTCCATACCATGCTAGCCATTCGCTTCTCACTTTTTCATTTATTGGGGCAACTTTCAAACTTCCTCTAATATACTCGTTCCTTACTCTATCTATCCTTGTTACACCACACATCCATCTTAACATTCACATTTCCGCTACATGCAGTTTCCTTTCATCCGTCGCTTTTACAGCCAAACATGAAAGTCCATACAGGACGGCAGGTCTGACGACAGTCTTGTAAAGTTTCCCCTTAAATTTCGGAGGAAATTGAGGGTCGCAAATAGTGGCTTTGACCTGCCGCCATTTCATCCAACCTGCGTCAATTCTGTGCTTCACTGTACGATCGATTTCCCCATCGTCCTGGATAAGAGAGCCGAGGTACCGGAAGCCGGAGCAGACTGGCAATGGTACGCCGTCTAGCGTTATGGGTGTAAAACTGGAGAGACCGCCGAAATCGGAGAACATGTACTCCGTTTTGGTTCTGCTGATTTTCAGGCCTACACTCTCCAGTTTACACTGCCACTTCTCCAGTCTGCTCTGCACCTCAGGCCCGTCTTCACCGACAAGACCAATGTCATCGGCAAATAGCATACACCAGGGGGGGTCTTCTCCTGTATCTCCGATGTCAAGGCATCTATTATTAACAGGAAGAGATACGGGCTTACCGCTGAGCCCTGGTGCAGGCCTACCGCCACACTGAACTCGTCGGTGTTACCAGCAGCACATCGTACGTAGGTTCTCGATCGACAATACATTGGACAGATCAACTCTATCTACTTCCCAGGCACACCTTTCTCTTTCAAAGCCCACCACAAAACCATTTTGGGTATCCGGTCGTATGCCTTCTCGAGATCTATAAACACCATATGCAAGTTTTTGTGTGCACGCCTATATTTCTCAGAGAGCTGGCGGAGTGCAAATATGGCGTCTATAGTTCCGCGATCAGGCATAAATCCGAACTGATTTTGGGTAACCTCGCTTTCCTCTCGCAGTCGTTTCTCTATCACTTTCTCCCAAACTTTCATACTGTGAGACATGAGCTTTATTCCTCTATAGTTGCCGCAGTCTTGTACATCACCCTTATTTTTAAAAATGGGCATTAGGGAACTACTTCACCATTCATCGGGGATCGTCACCTCGTACAACAACTTATTGAAGAATAACGTCAGCCACAGACATCCCATCTTCTCCCAATTTCTTCCACACTTCCACTGGAATGCCGTCGGGCCCTACGGCTTTCCCATTCTTCATATTTCGTACCGCCTTTCTTACTTCATCTTTGGCAATGTCCTTCACTAAACCTACATTTACTCGTCCCTCCTTTAGATTTCCACTCCACGCATTCTCTTCATTCATAAGTTTTTCAAAATACACTTTCCATCGATTTCTTACTTCATCTTCTTTTACTAAAACTATACCCTTTTCATCTTTTATACATCTCACATGTTTTACATCTTTCGTTCTATCTTCTCTTTCTTTCACTAAGCGGTAAATTCCTTTTTGGCCTTTAGGTCCATCAAGGGCCTTAAATAGTTGTTCTTGAGCCTGGGATCTAGCTATCGCCACCGCTTTTTTTGCCTTTTTACTCAATTCCTTATACCTTACCTTTTTTTCTTCTTTTTCACTTAAATTCCCTTTTTCTTTCTGCCATTCCTTAAAGGCATTCTTCTTTTCTTTAATCACCTCCTGTACCTCCCTATTCCACCACCATGTATCCCTATCAATAGCACTTTTACCTTTTGTTTCTCCAAACACTTCTTTTGCTTCTTTCCTGATACAACTTGCCATTTCATTCCAACACTCATTCACTGATTTATCCACCATATCTTTCATTTTTATCATTTTATTTACCTCTCGTTCTTTAAACTTGCTTGCATATTCATTCTTCTCTATCAATCACCACTTGATTCGAGGAGGTAGGGGCTGTTTGCGTTTTTGAGGAACCATTTTGACTATTAAGTCGAGAATAAGTAGTTTATTTTGATTCACTACCCCTTCCCCTGGCAGCACCTTGCAGTCTTTGACACAGAACAACCTACTCCTCCGGATAAGAAAGTAGTCGATCTGTGTCAAGTGAACACCACTCTTGTACGTGATTAGGTCCGGATCCCGTTTCTTAAACCACGTATTCACAATCACCAGGTTAAGGGACGAAGCAACTTGTAACAGTGCTTCACCGTCGCTGTTACGGGTTCCGTAGCCCCATCCTCCATGCACTCTTTCATAATCATCATTTACTCTTCCTACATGGCCATTAAAATCACCTCCTATACATATTTCCTCACTTTCTGGTATACTCATCTGTATACCAGAACACCACTACACACACATGTTTTGTACACACAGCTACAAAAAGAGTTTTTACTCTACTTTTCGTGGTCACACTCACTGTATCAAATTCCTCCCAAAACTTTTCTTTCTCCCTGTCATCACATCCACTCTGGGGTACATACACGCTGATCACATTTAGCACCAGACTCTCATAGGCTACTTTCACAACTATTATCCTGTCGTTCACTCTTTTCACATCGGTCACTCCTTCTTTTAGGTTGCCGTCCAATACCACACCAACTCCATTCCTTTTTCCATCACTCCCACTGTAATATAACTTGTATCCTTCACCAATCTCTCTTGCACTTGCGTCCTTCCACTTAGTCTCTTGCAAACAAGCTACATTTATTCTTCTTCTTTTAAACACATCCGCTAATTCTCTTCCTTTCCCAGTCATAGACCCAACATTCCAACTTGCATATCTCAGTCTTACTTCTCTTTCGCTATGGGCTTGCGACTTACATCGCATCCACCCCCGATGCAACAACCCTTGTCCACTTCCCACAGTTACCGGGTGCTGTTCCTGCGCGTCGCCTGTGGGGTACGCCCTAACTCTTAGTCTCTTTCCATTTTTACCCATCATGTTGCAGAAGGTCTTGGCTATGAGTTTTTCGTTGTTCGACCGGCCGCCTGCCTGACGACAACCCTCCTTGGGACTGTTATTGTAGGCGGTTTGCCCTCCGCCTGTTGGGTGCCTACTGCCTACCAGTGCCGGTTCTTATGCACCAGACAATCTCCCACGGTCGCCTTCTATGACACCCCTGGGTTGAGTTAGGGCTGGCCCATTCTATGTTTTTCTTTCGCTCCCAGGCCAGCATGGAAAGTGAGTTTATGCATGGTATAGGTACTTATATACTCGTTATAATCTCGTTATAATATAAGAAGAATATCTCGTTATAATATCGTTATAATATAAATCTTGTTATAATATATATGCACATGTAATATATGCACCAGGCAATCTCCCACGGTCGCCTTCTACGACACCCCTGGGTTGAGTTAGGGCTGGCCCATTCTATGTTTTTCTTTCGCTCCCAGGCCAGCATGGAAAGTGAGTTTATGCATGGTATAGGTATTTATATACTCGTTATAATCTCGTTATAATATAAGAAGAATATCTCGTTATAATACGTTATAATATAAATCTCGTTATAATATAAGAAGAAATCAAATGGAAAACCTTTGCTGATCATATTGTTTAAATAACATAAAACCGTTTACCGTTACGTTTATTTCGTAAATAACATAAAACCTTCAGTACTCATGTGATACTAAGAGACTAATTGAGATTTGTTGGGTATAATTAATTTTTTTATATTTCGTTGGGTACTGATAAGAATATACCTAAAATTCAGTAGTAAATCAACATCCTCGGGATTGTAATTACACTAGGAATACCTAGAACTCATAGGTTTTCAGTAACAACTGAATCTAGTATTTACAAAGTAGGGGTACAGATATGTAAGTACTATTCCCTATTCTGTGGTACAGGTCGTGAGGCGTAAGCGAAGCTCTGCATTTGTGTGAATGCAGTGTACGTGAATGTATTTGTGAACTCTTTTACACACACATGTGTTGTACACACAGCTACAAAAAGAGTTTTTACTCTACTTTTCGTGGTCACTCACACAAATGCAAAGCTCCGCTTACGCCTCGCGACCTGTGCCCGAGGCAATGCGGGGCCTTGTTTAATCTTTTATTTGTTCTGTCGTCAAGCTAAATTCTGCCCGTAACTTCTTCTATCGCTTGTGCGAGGTCGATGGAAATACAAATGGACAAGTTCCGAGCGCAACTTTCAAACTTCCTCTATATCTTACGCTATTCCTTAGATTTGTTACCTTGTAATGCTGTTGCCTGATAGGTATTATTGTTTTTATTATCTATGTACATTGCATGCCTAAATAGGTAGGATATGTGTTTCGAACTTCAAATAGCACCTAAGATGTACTTATGTAACATGTTTAACAATAAAAATGATTGATTGATTGATTGAAAAAAAAAATGTGGAAAATACATAATTATGTCGTATTTTGTTCAATATAGCTTATTTTTCTTTTTTTACATTACAAAATATCGTTTAAAAAATCCTCCGCGTCATTGCTGACTCGGAAGGTTCCCAGAATGCTGGCTGTGTTGCCACGTTGGATGGCGATACTTATTCTTTGGGCCAGAAAATAGCCAGCCTTCTGGTCCTGAGAAGCATCGATTAAGCGTTTAGCAATGTCTCTATAAAGGCGGCGAGCACTCGGACCCCATGACCCCAGTGTCAAGCCCAAACGGCTCAAATATGTTAGCATATTTACGCCGTTTGAGGCATTCAGCCGATGCAGCAGCAGCGCCGGCACATCCGGATGTGCTTGGAAGGTGTGAAGGTGCTAAGGTACCAACGCATGTAGCGTCCCACACCAAATGCCTTCCCATCCTCGACGGTAGCAACGACATACCGTCCGGTCTCTTTCCATGGCTTCGTGCTAACCCATTTGGTTTACGTACGGCCGGAAGACCTGCGGTGGAAAGAGCCCTACGAATTATGTCGTTTAGAATAGCGTGCTACAAGAAAGGGCATAGTGACCCAGATTATCGACGGCTACTCCACAGGTGCAATGATGCGGAGATATACAAGGTGTACCCAGCCGAAGGCAAGTGGCAATGCGGAAGGTTGTGTCGTTCAACATTGTACCGATGTTGGGCGATGGGAGCGCCTGGATTCATAACCCTGACTCCCATTCTCCAACAGCTAGTAGGCGTGCACGCTCTAAAATATTATTTAATTATATATATATATATATATATATATATATATATATATATTTATTTAAGTGTCATTTAGTGTATTAATTCTCAATTGACAGAGCAGCGAATCCCACAGTCGCTGTGAGCCTAGGCGTGAGGGCAGGTCAGTATCGGGGCAAGACATCCTCCAAGCATTTGTGGCATCGGTCTTGCATCGCATCTCGGAATCAATCAGTGTATTTGACAAAATTTTCCTGACTAATTCTTCGGTGCTATGGACCGACGACAGAAATGCTGGCAGACTGACATCTGTGACTCTACGAATACCTAGTCCGCCCAAGCGAACTGGAAGAGACGCTTGAACCCAGCCTCGGTCATTAATATTTACATTTAAAATTTTACACAAAGCATTTTGTATTAAGTTGTCTAGTCTGCCCAAAATTTTTACATTTTTCCAAAATTGTCCTGAACGGAGGGCATGTGTAAATTTGGGTACAAACAGAAATTTAGCTTGTTAAAAGTGGAAGTAAAATTGTTTTCGTACTTTGATTTGTATAAGCATAGAAAATATTCAAACTTTGCTACGAGTATTTACAATCCTTTCGTATTCTTTACAAAAAACTTAATATTAAATATCATAAAAGTTATGAAAAAATCTAGATGAAAAACAAATAAACACCTGTTTTATATGAAATTTATCTTCATATTGAGATCGAAATGCTTTTTACAATTTTATTACATTAGGAATATAGTACAATTTGATACGAATAACTCACCTTACTATGAGTTTACGATAACAAATCATAAATTTTACTGTTTTACAGGGATCATCTTATGAATCACAATCTCATTATCAAATAGTTTCATTTTTATTGTACCAATAAAATTATACTTGCATCTATTCAAAATATTGAAACTTATGATAGAATCTTCTCAAGACCAGAAGGCTGGTTATTTTAGCTCAAAGAATAAGCATTGCTATATATACAACGTGGCAATGCTGCCAGCCTTCTGGGAATATTGTCAGTTGGTGACGAGGCGGAGGAGTAAATAGTATTTTTTTCTTATGTAAATATTCTTTCTTGTGTACCAAATATCATATTACAATTTATAAGGCTGTGAGTGAAAACTCTTTTAAATTCACTTAGATCACTAATGCGCTTGCTAATTAAAATGTATAAACTACCGCGTAGTAAGCGTAGTAGATGAACTACGCCGTAGTCCGTATAGTAACCAATCTGCCTATAAAATAGGCAGATAAGTATACATAAACATAATATTTGAAATGGCCACACTTTTCAGTGTTAAATCTGTACTTAACACTGAAGAGTATTGCCATTTCAAATAAATGTTGATGTTATAGAGGTAGCCGACAAACATTATTTTTCAATTGTAGGAGGAATATTTACGATTTCGGGACTTAGTTCGAGTTACATCGGTCCTTGGTCACAGGCTGACTGGAGCTGGCGGCGCGCGGCGGCGTCTCGATCGAAACGTCATCGTCAGGCCAAACAGAAAGTAAATTACGCGTTTAAGTCCCGAAATCGTAAAAAGTATAATGAATTCAGAACGCGAAAGTTAAAAAATATTATTTTTCAAATCAAGTAAACAATTTCTAAAACTTAAAATACAAAATAAACGTAAAGCTGTATTGTATTTATTTACCTATACACAGCCATATTTAAACAAACCTACATAAAGTTTGCGTGCTGACACGTGATGGATAGCCACAAATATTTTACACAGTTTGTGAGATAATGACAAAGACAAAAAATTATTGAACAGTATATTCTGTACTCTGTGGTAACATATTCTAATGTTACGTTCCATCATCGATCCACACTTTATGTGGCACTTGCTAATAATATTTTAGTCGTATAGATGGAGTAGGCTGATGTGTTCACTAACTAAAGTCTACCCTATAATTAGTGGTAGCCCATGGTCGTACAGTATTCCTCGCAAACATTAAAAACACTTCAAAACTTGACACAAAAGTCGACTTCAAATTACTAAAATGGGAACAAATAATTGTCGATATAAGACCAAATTTTTAATTTTTTTTATTTAAGCACACATTGTTTTCACAGGTTATAGACCTAATGCAGCAATGTAGCAACAGAAAAAAAAAAGAACAATAAACTATAAGCAACTAAGGCAATCCAGTGTCACCCTCACAAACTGCGCCAATGAACAGACATAAATGTCTAGACGCTGGAAAACTTCATTTAAAGTTAATACTAGCCTTACATACGCGTTACTTACTACTATTATTTCGGCCTAATTTTAAGTGGGTTTGGAGGGCGGTCTTGTGCATGAATAAATACGAGAGTTGGGTAATTTGCATTTGGCGGAATATTGCAAAGTAGTTAGATTGATTTAATTAAACTTCATTTAAATTGAAATTTGTCCCATTTCAATTTAAATGACGTCTCGGGAAGTAGTAGCTTTCAATTAAAAAATAAAATTTTCGCAATCTGTTCACACAGTCCAAAGATATGAGGTATCAAACACAAAAAAGCAAAATAAAATATAAAAAACATAGATTGAACAAAAATAAATCGCCTTTCGTTTGCCTCGCTAAAACTCGGGAACGGGTGGACGATTTGGCAAATTTTGGTTTCGAAATATTCCTGAAAGCCTAGGGAAGGTTTAAATTTCTACGCCATCTTCACAAAACACAAGTGAGAATATAGTGTTGTATGCATGTTGTAAAAGTGCATAAAGATTAGTGCGTACAAAACTAAATCTTGTAATGGACCTACCTGAGCAGATAAAACAGCAGACGGTAATGTGTGGTGTAAGGCTTCCAAACAGCTTCTGGAACCTCGTCCTCCTCGATCACTGTCTTCTTCTGAGTCCGAGGCGTGGAAGGAGAGACTTCCAGACCCTGGACTTGGATCACTGAGTCTCAGTTTCAAGCAATCTCGACGCATTTTGATCACGTTTTGTTTCAATTCAGGTTTTAATGTTTATTTTGGACATTATTGTCTTTGGTTTTTTTTGGGAATGTTACGTTTGAATTTGATTTTTTTACTTCTCACTTTTTATGATTGGCTTAAGCGTTTAATGTGCAGAACGGTTCGGCTGTTGTTTACCAAATCAAGCAAGCGTAATGCAATACATAGATACAATTAGTGGTCGCCCTTTGTTGAACAGTAGACCTTCCGAACGCGTAGACGCTTCGCTCGCTCGGTTAGTTACAAAAGAAAGAACTGATGTCGTATGTACAGACCTACATTAACCAAATGGTTTAGCACGAAGCGATGGAAAGAGACCGGACGGTATGTCGTTGCTACCGTGGAAGATGGGAAGGCCTTTGGTGTGGGACGCTACATGCGTTGACACCTTAGCACCTTCACAACTTCCAAGCACATCCGGATGTGCCGGCGCTGCTGCTGCATCGGCTGAAGGCTTTAAACGGCGTAAATATGCTAACCTAGCAGGTGATTACACATTTGAGCCGTTTGGGGTTGAGACACTGGCGTCATGGGGTCCGAGTGCTCGCCGCCTTTATAGAGACATTGCTAAACGCCTAATCGATGCTTCTCAGGACCAGAAGGCTGGCTATTTTCTGGCCCAAAGAATAAGTATCGCCATCCAACGTGGCAACACAGCCAGCATTCTGGAAACCTTCCCAGTCGGCAATGAAACGGAGGATTTTTTAAACGATATTTTGTAATGTAAATATTTTTAGTCTATAATTATGTTTATTTTGTATATTGTAATTCTTATTGTAAATAAATAATATATCAAAAAGTAATTCTTCCAAAATATACGAACATATTTAATAACTAGCTGTTGCCCGCAGCTCATCACAAGTCATCTCAGACAAGTTACTAATTTATTATGTATAGCTGTTGAGCTATATTGTATCTTAATATAAAATATTATAGTATCTTAGCCGTGTGCAGTGCCCCTTAGTGAACTCCACTGCGGGAGACGTAACCTACGACAAGCTTATTATTTGCGGTTGGTACAGTAATCGGGTCTAGGGATCGAACCGCAAAATTAAGTTTGGTTTTTATTGTAGGTATATACTTTTCCGGGATAAAAAGTACCCAGCGTGGTGCCCAGGATATTAAATAATAATTATACCAAGTTACATCGTAATCGAACCGGTAGTTTTTGCGTGATGCCTGAACAAACAGACAGACGGATAAAAATTTTTTTAATCACATTGTGGGTTCGGTCTAGTAACATCCCCTGCCATTTATGTTTTTGATATTTTCAATGTACAGAATTTTCACTTCTACAGATTTATTATAAGTATAGATAAATACCCCAGACTCCGCGACTACGCCTGATAAATAACAAAAAAATCTTAGATCATAAATACCTAGATTACCGATCAGTGCTTTAAAAACGGCACCACTTCACCTCGGTCCGCTATCGAAAATTGCACACTTGGGCGCTTCAGCCGCTTCCGTACAATTTCCTATTCCGCTTTCTGACTCTCGAAGGATGCGATAACGGTGCTGTACATTGATGCTTTTGTATTAATTACAAATTATTTATATGTCAACCATCAATGTACAATCTTGTTTATGTTATAGATGGTATTTGTAATAATTACCTATATAGTATTCGAGTGCCAAGATTCCGCGTTGTATTTGTACTGAATCCAATATCTATAGTATTTTTGATCTAAGAAAAAAATTACTAAAATATGTACAGTCGTTATGTACACTGCCTTATCATTAACAACCAGGTCGTAACTCAACACCAGAGGGCATAAGAGCTCTATGATTTCTATTGTAGCACTTGTTTAACCGGATTTATTTATTGCGACTGTACCCTTACGGGTTGCGGTCGTGGTAATAGTCATACTTTTACTTCAAGCTTTGAACTGCTTTTTTAAATTGCCAGGTGATCTGCGGACAGATGGATGAAGCTTTGGAAAAGTATACTTAAAACCCGGCAATGGTTTTAATTATGATTAGTCAACTAAGTTAATGTCATTAAGTCATTAGTATAAGCTAATTCAGTAATTACACCATATGCGGGGCGGAGGGGCTCGCATTATTAATTGCCTCGGTGGCACAGTGGTATGAGTATGCGACTGCCGTCCCTAAGGTGCCAGGTTCGATTCCGGGTCGAATCAAATATTTGTGTGAACCACAAATAATTGTTTCGGAGTTTGGGTGTCTTCTATGTATAATATGTATGTATTTAGAAATTCATAAGTATGTTTATCAGTCGTCTAGATCCCGTAACACAAGCTTATATTAGCTTAGTTTGGGCTAGATGACGTTGTGTGAGAATGTCCAAAAATTTGTACGAGTATGTTTAAATGTATGTAAATGGCATAACGACCTAGTTAGTTATGACTTTATGTAAATGATATTCAAAGATGCGGGATTACACCCGACCCTACCGCCTGACAGAGGTCAAATAGATAGCCAAAGTCTGCCAGCGCCACAGGGAATACTTCCACACCTAGGGCGTTCGGCAATGGACGTAGGGGCCGGATGCGGAATTACAAAAAAACATAAAGTAAATGTGCCCTCATAGTTTACAAAATAGTGGTAACATCTGTACCGTGTAATATTTACAGCAACATCAGCCCTTTGTCAAAACCTTGACCGACTGCCAAAAAGTTTCACTATTATCATAATATAAAGTTTGCGAACAACCAGGTTTACGAGCTCACGGGTTAAACGGAATCTAATATGTAAACAGAGATGACTCAGTCTGTAATTGGCCGATGGTGTAACCTACTGCATGTTGCATGCATTCCTTCGTTATACTGTAACAGGCTAAATGTGTTTGCCGCACCTATGCAGTTTGTATTGATCGTGGGCGTTAACAGAATATGCAGGGATGTTGACAGATTTGACCTTGAACTTTGGCATTTAATTCTGTATTGTTTGTATTCTGTTCATCTGTTGCCTGGAATCTAAGAGCGCATTGCGTTTCGACGATGTGAGTTCGATCTCCAGGTCACCACCCTACTGACGTGAACTCACTACACATGCAAATTTAGCTTGATGGAGGGGTTAACGGGGATGCTAGTAGATTTTATTTGCGATTATCAATACCTAATAATAAATAATGCATATTTTGCACATTCTCACACAACGTCATCTAGCCCAAACTAAGCTATAAGCTTGTGCTATGGGATCAAAATAACTGATAAACATACTTAAATATTTTCTAAATACATACAATACATAGAAAAACTCCGAAACAAATATTTGTGGATCACACAAATATTTGATTGCTAGTATTCTTAAAAAGAAAACAAATGACATCCAGTTTGCACCCAACATCGCTCAATCCTATCGCTATACCTAATATCGGATATTGGAATTCTTTAGCGATTTAACTTATTTCCGGTAACCCGTTAATAACCATTGAATTTCTACACCATGTGTTACTGATTTCTAACTAACGCGTCCTTGACCACGTGGAGACACCTACCGGTATTTTCACGAACTACTCGGTACAGTTGTACTCGACTCGTTTACACATTTTACTCATCGATTTCTATGTTTACGAGTTCTAATTATTATTAATCTACATAGTTTTTGATGGAACTGAATAAAAGTTATTTCATTAATACATAGTACCTACATATTCGTACATTTGGGCAGGTACCTAAATAAGTTTAAAATAGTAGTTAAAAAATGTTTGATGAAGAAAGGCTATTATAATGTAGACGAATATCTTAATGATAAAAATGCATAGTAACCCTAATTTTCTGTTGTTAGCCACTCGTACAATATAAATTGTAACACAGTGTAAACAAAACTATATTAAAAAAGAAAATGGAGTTGGTACCTGAGTTTCTTGCTGGTATCTTCTCAGGAGAACCAACTTACCGAACCAGCGAAAGAATCATTTTCAAATGGTTATTTATGTACTTAATTTAGTATTTTTATAATATTGCTTGACATAAAATTGTAAAATTTTGACATTCATATAACGTGCTCTTTATGTGCCTAAACTGAATAAATGAAATTGATTCTTTGATCCTTCTTTGATAGGGTGTACTTAACTGTACTTATTTGATAGACACGATAGTTTACTACCTATTCCACTTTAGATGTTTCCGTTGGTCTCTCAGTGGTTTTGATAAGACCTAAGACGATTTTAGCCTTCTCCTTTCTCGTTGACTTTGTGCCGATCGTTAGCACTAACCCTTCTGTGGTAAGGGGCTTCTAATACGTCATCGTCGCAATTATTTGACTATTCACAGTAGTTGTTAACAGTACAGACTAGTTAGCAGCGCTCAAGTATTACTTTCTAGTAGATGATTACTCTGACAGTAAGATAAACTAATAAAAACGGTAATAAACCCTACAGCTTAAGAACTAATGTCATAAACGAAACAAATATGAAATTAAACAGCATATTCGGAGCAATGAAATGAATATTAAAACTCGATTCGAACATTCAGTCATAACAATGATGTTGCAAGGACTTTCTAAATATAATAGTAGTATCGTAAAACTGAACTGAAGCGAGTTATTGAGATGGATAACGCTCATCAAGTGGTCTCACTGAATTACATTCATCACGAGCCAGATTACATCTAGCGCCAGGTGGGAACACAGTATTAGCTGCATTAGATTTTAGTCTGCTGGCAACATTATGTGTGGTAACACTGAATGCAAATGTCATAATTGTAAATCCTAACGTACAAATGACAGTTATTAATTCTTGTACAACTGCGGTTTTGAGAGTTCGATTTTTGCTGAGCGCGTGGTTGGTGGCTTTTTAGGTTACCTCTGGCGCTCGGAAAAATCTGGTTCCCAGACGCTCTCTTATACTGAACAACGTTTATTATATTGTCCTGCACCTGGAGCTAGTTCGGAATTACTAGTTCTTCTGTGTGTGGGACTATCAAGTATTACCTTGACATTGGCGAAATTATCGAAAATGAATAACGATGATGCCACGTTTTTAAAAAAGAAGAAGAATGGCGGTTTAGGCTGAGACGTTCGAAATTTTAATTTCAATTTATGTTGCTAGTGTTTCATTACCTATACCTTCCGATGGTGAAAACATTTTGCAAATCGGTTCGGTAATTTTACAGTTAATTCCTTACAAACATAGAAATATTTCCTTTTCGTTAGTAAAGAATATTAGGAACTAAATAAAAGTATGAATGTCCATATATTAATGTATCCATATTCTTTCCCTATTTTATGTAACACATTGTTATAAATATGTTACTATTACGAGCACCCAACCTCGAACTGTGTAGGTACTTACTTTATATCCGTATATGTTGATTCAATTTACCTACTTCCATAAACTATAGTAAAGCACTCAAGAATGAGGAACAGCTACAAAACATAATACAACTACAAGTAAAACTACAAGTTGAAATCATTTTTACTGCCTTGTTATTTTCCCACATCTGTAGTATCCGTCTGGGAATATTATTTTACATAAACATTATTAAATAATAAATGCTATTAAATAAAATTTACGGGCGAAGCGATACGATTCCGCATTACAATAGAGTCATGCGTAGGTACGTCGCGCTTTCCATAGTTATGTTTTAAAAAATCCCTTTCATTTGCCTTACTAACATGGCAGTGTCGACAAAAACATTTGCAACCAATGGCATCACATATCGCATAGAATAGGGTTTCGTACTCACACATAATACCCTCTATAACTGCAGAACTAACAAAGTTATCGGATCCGTTATAGTTTCCATTGAAAGTTCATTAAATGAACTACCATCATAAATATCTTTAGATTTTTCGAGCCAGCCGTTTAGATTTTAGAGGGGGGGACGCTATGTGTTACCAAAAAAAATAAGCTATAAAGTTGAATATCTCGCAAACGAATACTTAAATAAAAAAATCGTCTTAGCAACCTTCTTTGTGTTTTTAAGAGACCTATATAATAATAACCCACACTCCAGGGTAACCATAAGGGTTCCGAAACTTAGACTACGGAACCCTAAAATCGACTTCAAAATGTCAGAATGGGACCAAATAATTGTCATAATGGTACCAAAATGAAATGGGACTAACTGGATATGTGACCACTTCGGAAGCACCAGTTTTCGATTAAAAAAAAGTTTTGAAAAACGGTTCACCCAATAAACTTATGAGGCAAAGTTATAAAACACTAGCTGATCGCCGCAGCTCCGCCCGCATGATTTAGTTTACTCGTTCCCGGTTCCCGTGGCAACACATTACCGAGATAAAAAGTAGCCTATGTTACTCACGGTGAATGTAGCTTTCCAATGGTGAAAGAATTTTTGAAATCGGCACAGTAGAGTTTGAGTTTATTCATTACAAACATACACACAAAATACAAATCTTTCCTCTTTATAATAGTAGTATAGATACAGTCGAACCTCCTCCCTTTTTTTTTAGTCGGTTGAAATGTCAATCATGTGACCCATTTTTTAAAACCTTTTGCCACACCGGTTATCAACTGAAGTCAACGCCAGCAGGGCGAGCATGGTGGTGGGAAGTTTGTCCAAAACCAATGAAATCGCAGTAAATGTCGATGACCTCTAACCAAATCAACACATTTTTTGAAATTTCCTGCCATACCATTGGTTTGCGGACAAACTCTTCCTACCGCCATTCGCGCCTTGCAGCTGTGCTAGCCCATGCTGATATTATTATTCATGTATTATACGTGAAATGCTCGAGAATGCAATATAAATAGATTCTCAGAACATCAAGCCAACTTCGAATCCCCACACTATTAAATAATTCCAGCTCTGGACAACCCCAAGAGGAAAAAGTTAAATTACTTCGCAGTGTTGACAGGAAACCTTCGAAGGGCAAGTAATTAAATTGATGGGAAAGGTTGATTGCATTACGTAAGGCGTTTTCTGATCAAAATTGCAATTTGTTTATTAAAAACACGTCAAAAATTGATACAAAAACCGACTTTAAATTATCGAAATGGGACCAAATTGAAATGGGACCACTTGGGAAGTGCTTTCAATAAAAAAAACTCAAAATCAGTTCACCCACATTTACAGTCGAATTGAGAACTCCTCCTTTTTGGAAGTCGGTTGCAAATCTCAAAAAATTAAAGGATTCCTTGTCTGTGATGTTTCATAATCTTCAACAGCTTAATGATAATTGGTTTAGAGATTAGGTCTTCTAAAGAAGTAAAGTTTTGAATGTTTTTACTTCCCTCAAAAAATGACCGTTTAGGAGATTCTGGTATCTGAGCTCAAACTTACTGAGACTCAACCAGATACCAAGACCTAAGTAGATGACATCAAAATTGCGATCTACTTTTTACGTCTTAGGATAATGTCGTGTTATGCAGGATTGAGAGCTTCAGAGGTCTACTAAACTTCCTGTCTCTCATTTCTACGCACGCACATCTATATAAGTAGGTTAGAGGTCATCGACATTTACTGGGATTTCATTGGTTTTGGACAAACTTCCCACCGTGTTATGCAGGATTGAGAGCTTCAGAGGTCTACTAAACTTCCTGTCTCTCATTTCTACGCACGCACATCTATATAAGCGTCTATATTATGTCTTGTTAACCAATTAGCACCTACCAGTTACGAGTATCCACGTTGTATAAAGAATATCTAGTAATTATGCTAAGAATGATGTAGTGGTTTTGCTCTAATCCTGAAAGCACATACATTTTCACGGCAAAACAGGAAAAAACTGAAACGAGTTTCATAAAAAAGTTATTCGGTTTTTAAAGCTTTAATATTTAGCCGCAAGGCCCTCGTTTCACAATAACGACACACAAAATAAGAATTTTCGCCTGGCATTATGAAAATTATCCTTTTCCTTGAAAATATTCTGCTGTGCTCTAAAAATATTTTCAGCGTAACCTTTGATATTTGACATAAACTCCCATTGAACTATCTGTATTGTCATTTATCTATTACATATTATATTTGATTAATAGCAAATAATTTAGTGTAGAACTAGGCAGAATAAGTAAAATCAACTTTATTACTTATAGGCTACACAAAAGCAGCCTTTTATCGAAGGTTCTCCTCTTTTTCCGCATCAAATTTAATCAGTCCGAACTGTTTTGAAGCGTTAACCAAACAAACAAGACAAAAGACTGGTATTCAATACACAGAAAGTAATTAATCGGGTTTACATTGTTATTCCATACAGCGAGATATGTACCTAATGCCGGTACTAAATACCATATTTCCGCTGGCTATAAGGTATTTACTGAACCTAAATGTGGTTTAGCAATTCCTTTTGTTGCTTCGTTCTGAATGTATGCTAAGTAATATAGGTACTAAAGTACATTAAAAGATACACTTATTAGGTCGAGCTAGAGGCCCAATGGGTTACTCTCTCATAAAGTAGATGACTACTAACGAAAAAAAACTTGACTTGTCTATGTCTATAATTGTTTCATACATTAACAAAATAATTCGGTACGAAAAGTAAACAGATTATCTAGGTACTTTTAAAACAATGAGAAAATTGTAATATTACTAACGCTTCACAGTTTCATAGGCATCTTAAAACAAACAAACATAATATTTAAATATATCGATACCATCGTATATCAACAGACATAGTTTCAATAAATAATATTTACATCCAGAAACAAAATGGGAACATATACCGAAGAAATAAGGTTGATTTGACAACCAATTATTGAGACTTTCCGACGAAAAAACACAAATTACGCACTGGTGAGATGTAGCGAAATTATTGGTCTATTTTGTGAAAATACACGCAATATTTAGTACGCGACCGCCATGCCGATCTGCACCGTAAAACGCGTATAAACACTATTTTTGTATCGTATTTTGTAAACGATTAATCGATTACAATCACCACATAGATAACTAATTACATTAATTCTCGTATTCCAAATATGAATATTCAAAACAAGCCGATTTAATTTGAATGTTCATTCTCTTTTATTTCTTTTTATTTTTCAGTGTGCGAAAATTGAAAACGCGCGTTTCTGTTTGGGAGAGCGTAGCGACGCCCACCTTCAACAGTGGCGCCGCGCGCGGCACTGGCTGGAAATCAACTAGCTTCAGGCAACAGGAACGTTCCATTTTCACAAACATTATAATGTTTTCAGTTGACTGCATCTTTATTACAATGTTTTTAAGGTCCTATTTAGTATACATAATGTACATTTAAAATCACTAAATGTATATCTATAGACTTCAGGATGTCCCTTTTGTTCGAAGCGTTTCTGTTCCGCTCATTCGAGTGTATTCCGTTTCATTTGGGTGGTATATTAATTGTGTCATTAATTTCTGTCATTATATTCGATATTGTCAGAAAATATTTGTTCGATGATTGTAAATGTGTTATTTATACTTCACAAGTTTCATATAATCATGAATAGATTGTGTTCAATGGAATGAGGAATCAATGTTTATAAATATCTAAGTATATTTTGTTTGTGTATTTTGAAGAATGAAGAATTGACGCAGGTTGGATGAAATGGCGGCAGGTCAAAGCCACTATATGCGACCCCCAATTTCCTCCGAAACTTAAGGGGAAAATTTACAAAACTGTCGTCAGACCTGCCGTCCTGTATGGACTTTCATGTGTGGCCGTAAAAGCGACGGATGAAAGAAAACTGCATGTAGCGGAAATGCGAATGTTAAGATGGATGTGTGGTGTAACAAGGATGGATAGAGTAAGGAACGAGTATATTAGAGGAAGTTTGAAAGTTGCCCCAGTAAATGAAAAAGTGAGAAGCGAACGGCTATCATGGTATGGACATGTTATGAGAAGAGAGGAAAGTAATGTGGTTAGAAAGGTGCAAAGTATGAATGTAGATGGCCTGAGAACTCGAGGTAGGCCCAAGAAAAGATGGATAGAATGCGTGAAAGAGGATATGACCAGGAAAGGAGTGACTGAGGAAATGACGTGTGACAGGGATGTATGGAAGATGAAAACATGTTGCGCCGACCCCAAATAATTGGGATAAGGGCAGGCAGATGATGATTTTGTTTGTGTATACATTATTCTGGTTCTTCATTATTCTCTAGTTAGAGATTCGTGATAGATTTTTCCAAACTTATAGCCACAGAATGGAAATATCAAGATTTTTTAACCCACATGGGATTTTTTTTATCAGGATGAAAGTATTCATAATCACCTCAGCCCATTTGAAAGCCACTGCTGGGCATATGCCTCCTCCGAAGAGGGGGAAATTGAGCCTACCACCAGAACACGCTGGTCAGACACTTGGTATAGGGTTTTGTGTCGAGTTTTCCTTCATTGAGTTTTTTTTCTCTTTCTTTTATTGAAAAGTAGTACCTCCATATTCTAACTACTAGTGGTCGCTCAACGGTCGAAAGTAGAATTACTCACTATCTGAGTGGTCATTTTTATCGTTTACAAAATACAACACACACACAAACATAACACGCCTATATCCCCGAAGGGTTAGGCAGAGGTGCATTACACACCCACAATTTGCCAGTATTTTTAGTCCCACGTAATAGGCAAGCCCATTGTCGTCACCGGGTTATGTCCAAAATGGCCAAATGAATTTAATAAAAGTAGCAGCTACATTGTAATTTAGAAAAAAAATTGATACCCGTTGCCTTGCGATGAAATGTTGATGATAGGCAACCAAATATTACGTGCCAACCGCTATGGCACAGCCAATTAAAGTCCTGGGCGTCTCGGACTAGATACAAAATACTAACCGCCAAATAAAAACTGTGATGATGAGGTTCTAGATAGTAGATAGTAGTTCGTAGACTATTTTTTAAACCTCTAACTGATAAGGGTGATCCACTCCTAAAACAAAACAACGTTTGCGGGGTCAATTAGTACAGAGTAGGCTCTGTAGAAATTTCAAATTGCCCCAAACACTCATTTTTTTATATTTATTTAAAAATATACCTGTCAGCGGTAAACACCCTTGCAGATAGCCTGGTTTATTTATTTCCTTTCTTTTTGGATATTTAACTTTACTTGGACAATTTTTTTTAAGTTACCTCAATCACATGTTTTAGTATTTAATTTTAATTTATTTGAAATTATAGGGGCTTTTAAAGGACCGCTCCCTTCCAGTCAGGTCGGCGTTTCTGTGTCAGGATGTAATGGGAGAGCTATCTGACGAAACTGTCAGATTACCTCAAACACTTCTCTTAAAAAGTCTACCAGCTCTCGCTCTATTATGTTTTAGTCCTATCCACTCGAAGATCCTGGCTCCCATGGCTATTATAATTGGGCACTTCAGCCCCAACTGGTGCGGAGAGTGGCGAAAATACTCGCGCGTGATGATAAATACCTTTGTAGGATTCAGTATAAATTTGTTTTTGGTACGATTTGGGCGACATGGACGAGTGAGTAGATAAAAATTGTAAAAGAAAATCGTGAACATAAGTGAACGTGTACATGGTAAATAAATAATAAAGTATCTATTGATTTTTCTATTTTTACAACGAGACCATTTGGCGCGAGAACCGTCAGACATGACACTACTTCAAGCCCTATGTTTTATTTAGGGCTATTTCTAGTGTTTTCACGGAAGTGTATAGATCAAATAGTGCGTGCTCCCAACTCTGATAGTTTTTAACTTCGAAATCCATGTAGAATATTTTTCAATCACCCATCCTAAGACCGGCCTAGCTAGATGTTGCTTAACCTTTGCAATGTGTAAGACTACTATTCGGATAACGCTTGGCTACGAGCCTCTCAAGTATTATTATAAAACTAGCGTATGTCCGCGATTCCACCTCGATGACTTTGGCCCCGGAGGTGAGATGATATGACCCCTGCTGATAAAGGCCCCTAGCAATATCCTCAAATGGTGCTTATAAAGGGCATAAGGGACCTTTAAATAGGTTGAAAGATTTGCTGTAAATGGCTCTCGAAGACGTTATTAAAATATCGATCGCAATTTTGAGCTTTTTTTACGACTGTCTTGGGAGCTCATTGCTTTAAAATCAAATATATCCATTTGTTAGATTCAGGGTTAATTTTAGTTATTGTATCCCTAAATTAGGTTTTTTTGTAGTTGATCGATTGGAGCAGCAGACATCAACTAAGTAGAAAGGTAACAAAATAATTTCTTCAAATAAATTCCTTGTATTTCAACGGTTTAATCAAGAGTAGGTATTATAACCTTCAATTATTGTTTACTAGCGAACTGCCCTCGTTTTGCTCCAGTTCACGACAATATACCTACACCGAAATTTTATTATACATATAAAATCTGTCTCATGAATCACTATATCTATTTGTTTAAATTTTACAGTTACTACAGTGATACCGCCCGCCCCGTTGAAAACTACAGCGTTTAGCGATTGAGAGCAACTTTCAAAGATCGATTCTAAGTCACGCTTTAGTCGGAGGCCAAGTGATGTTCCTCTTCACGCTTCGTTTAAAGTACCCAGGATTGTATATGGAAGAAAACACTCGCGAAGGCAGAGCGTTCTAGGCTACTATTCGGCAGAGGTACGAAATTCAATGTTCTCTATCTACAGTACGACAGTGGCACCTTTTCGTGGCACCCGTTGCTAACCAATCGAAAAGTACTAACTGTACAAATCGGTTCAATTTTCCCAGTGAAAGTACCGGCAAAAGACGGTTAGTCCCATTCGATTTATTAATTAATATTGTTAATTTACTTACAGACAAACTATTTCAACTGTTTTACAATAATAATAATCTATACTAATTATTATAAAGCAGAAAAAATTGTTTGTTTGAACGCGCTAATCTCAGGAAGTACTGGTTCGATATGAAAAAATCTTTTTTGTTGAGAAGTGCATTTATCGAGGAAGGCTATAGGCTATATAACATCACGCTAAGATCAATAGGAGCGGAGTAGCAGTGTGATATGTTTCAAACACGAGGAAAAATTATTTATTTTAGGAACTTACGTTGCGTGCGCTGGCCAAACGGTTAATGTTATGTTAAAATGATGTACAAAATAATTGTTCCTTATTAAAAGTTCTAAAAAAATGTCTGCGGTAGCATACGAGTAGGTATATCTATATTTTAAGGTTAACACACTATAACATATTTTATGTGCCATTTATTGTTTAGGTAAAAGAGATTCTCTTAGGGAGCGATTTAAAGATATTAATATTTTAACTGTAGCTTCCCAATATATATTTGATAACATACTGTATGTTAGGAAAAATATATCTAGCTATACTAAAGTAAGTGACGTTACAGACAGAAATCTACGTAATAAAAATAAACTACTCCCTCCGTGTTATCGACTTGGCAAGGTTAGTCATTCTTTCAAGGGGGAAGGTATACGCTTTTATAATAAATTGCCTGAATCGGTCCTTTGTATGCCCGACAATAAATTTAAAAACTTTATAAAGACCACTTTATGTCAAAAAGCATATTATAAGACAGTTGATTACCTTAATGATAAAAGTGTCTGGCTTGAGCATGGTGCAGGCGCCTCCTAAAATGCCGTAATTGTAGCATATTGTACTTAGGCGACTATAATAATTTTTTTGTTGTATTATACACTCCCTTTGATTTTGACACGAGACCAATGTATATTCGTCCACATTTAGTCTTAAGAAAATGTGTAAATGAGTCAATTATTTGAAAAGAGTGACCGAGAGTTTTATTGCCAGGTTCTTTCTCTCGGTTCTACTTATTGCTTTGCGAATCTGGCAGTACATGTAAATATAGAAGCAATGACATTTTTTATTTTAAGTACTTACTGACGTTTGTAAGAGCCATTTATTGACCTATACAAAATAAATAAATAATTTCAATTTCAATAATATGGAAATAAAATTCGTTCTAAAATAATTATTTGCGAAGCTAGATGTTACGGGTGACGCGACGTGAACAATAATTACAAGCGACGGCAACGGAAAAAAAAACCAAATTACCACGCGGACGACGTCGCGAGCGACCGGTAGTTAATTATATGTAAGTAGGTACAGTAAAGATCCTCCTTTAATAAATTCAAATAATTAAGTAGAATATAATCTATTATTATTCCTTGTAGGTAATTAATAGGACAAATTACTAAGTGCAAAGGACAATAAAATAATCATAAATCAATATGGCGTCCGTAAAACCCTATCTACGTCTCCATAGCCTAAGTCATGCTCACTTGTACGCGGTACACCTGCTGACCAACAGTCGAGGAGACAAACGGGTCTTTTACGCGATTATTGAGATATTGGACTTATTATAATTATTATAGCGATTATTTTACTGAAAGACTTTTTTTTTAAATCCCTACGTCCATTGCTAAGCGCCTCCGGTAGGCACTGAAAGAATTCCCAGTGGCACCCGGCGGAGCTTGGCCACCTATGTGGCCGCTGCGTGGTGGTCGGGTGTTACCCCGCATCTTTGGGGTCGGGTTTTATCCCGCGTCGGTGAGTAAAGGCGTGCGTAGAATGAAGCCCCACAGCCCGCATCCCTTCTAGCCTGCTTCTGTAAGGACGGTGGGTTGCTAATCCATCGTCCTCAGGCCCCGATCATGGAGGTCGATGGTCATGGGCGTAGTCATGTCTGCGGTGCCCTCGCCGTACACTTCGGAACTCAGCGGGGAGGCAATAAAGAGGTATGTACTTATATATCTCAATAATCGACGCGAAAGTTTAAAAAAGTCGAGACTGGCAAATTATTCAAAATGGAAGAAAATTGCAATAGACTCGCCCCCTTACTTTAAACCAAAATAGTGCCAGACGAAATGTGAGCGTATTAAGCGTCTCTTTCTAACCCTTCGGGGATAAAGTCGTATGTATCACTGACGTATCCCATCAGAACGACCCCAATTTAAACTGTCATGATACTCACATAAGTACCTATACAGTAAGTACAGAGTTTTTGAAATTTCTAACAGTTTTGAAATAGTTTCTTTGTGACAATGGCGCTAATAACAGTGCAGAAATATCGGAAACGCGAAATATTTTTCCTGAAATCACTAAAGAGGGGGCCTTTTTACACAGACTAACACCCGTATTAACAAACGACACTATGGAGCGCGTGAACACTATGCGCTGTCAAAACGTATTGAGTTTTCAGCGCATAGCGTTCCCGCGCCCGGTGCGGATATCAGCTTGTCAGTTAATTGAAGTTGATCGAGTCCGTTAGCAACTACTGAATTGAAATATTCAAAATCAAAAGCTTTATTTGGGTTATAAAAATACTTATTAAATATAAATTCAACATGAAAAACAGTGATTCTACATGTACATTTAATGCCAGATTTGCAAAAACTTCCGTATCGCATAATATACATATTTTTTTATTGTTCACATACTTATAAAACTGTCAAGTTCAAACCAATTGCAATTCACGTATTTATTAAATATTGTGGTCGAAAAGCATTCGGACATATTAAAAAGATTAATGTACGCTGAAATATAATTTTAATATAAATATGAAGATGAAAATAAAAATGTTTGTCCTTCATATGAATTATACTAGTAGATATACGCGACTTTGTTCGAGGTCGTAACTTTGCAATATTTTTCATAGGGTTGGGAGGTCCCATGTAATAAGAGACAAACTATGATGGGACCAAATAAAACCGGACAAGTGCGAGTCTCGCGCACAAAGGGTTCTGTACCAAAACGGCAAGAAATCACATTGGTTGTATGGAAGTCCATTTAAATATTTATTAGATACTAGTGGTCGCCCGCGACTTCGTCCGCGTGGTAATTTGAATTTGTTTCCCGTTCCCGTCGCGATGCGTCATATTTTGAAATTCACACAATATCTTTATAAATTGTAGCCTATGTGTTATTCTTATGTATAAGCTATATTATTGTAAAGTTTCATTAAAATCCATTCAGTAGTTTTTACGTGAAAGAGTAACAAACATCCATCCATCCATCCATACATACATACATACATACTCACAAACTTTCGCGTTTATAATATTAGTAGGATATTGTTTTTAGTATTTGTTGTTATAGAGGCAACAGAAATACATCAGCTGTGAAAATTTCAACTTTCTAATTATCACGGTTCATGAGATACAGCCCAGGACTGACCGCCGGACGGACAGCGAAGTCTCGGTAATAGGGTTCTCGTTTTACCCTTTGGGTACGGAACCCTATTAATGCCTACCCCCAGACGTAATTAAAAGTTGCCTTCAACAAATTTTCCATATATAAAGGGCATCGTTAAACTTTCAGTTATACTTAACCGGGCGTTCGTTCATGACCCAAAAATATTGGCAGTCAGTCAAACGCTTAGTTGTATAAACACAGTTTGATATCGAGTCTTCTCAAAGTTCAATGGAAATCAGAATAATTATAATACTAAACATACTTAGTCTAATAGACATACATAGACACCTATCACGGGTAGGCAGAGGTTTACACACCCACACTTTTTTTACATGCCAGTTTTTTTGATCCCATGTAATAGGGGCAAGCCTATCGCCGCTACCGGTATAGAAAATCTAACAACTCTGTAATTGAAACCAAAATTCCAACAGCTAGGACAGTTTACATACTTCATATAATCTCTGCAGTCTGAGCTCTACATAGTTACTTATAATCACGCTAATATCCTCTAGGTGGTGACACAATATTACTACATTTTACTGGTATCTACTTAGCATTAATATTACGCTAACTTTGTCTTATATAATTTTACAATATGAATCATAAATACGTATATAGTCTTGGGCTCGACTCGAACCAGCTGATCCCTTTCCAGGAGGAACGTTCTACCAACTGACGAAGAGACCACTAGCCCAAGACATCTAATTTTGTGATCACGTCGTGTTAATATCGCGACTTACGGCGTCGCCAGAGCGCCATCTAGTAGTTGAGGATCTACTTAGTTTTGTTGGTTTCATGGGTGCATCTTTATTATCTGATAGTAAAAAGCAAACAGCCAATCTGCTCTGACGCAATACCTACCTACATTGCTACCGAGACTAATATCCTACCTACTACAGGAGGAGACGTAGGCAAAAGTTATTGAGTTACGAATGTACTTATGTACAAAAGCGGAAAAATGATAGAGAGAGAAGCCACATGTAAAGGATTGGAAGGCCTCCTTTATATTGCTCTTGCATATTGTTTGAAACATTTTTTTTAAATATCCCCCTTAAAGTTGTTAATTGCCCGGTGCCGCGAGTACGATCTCGGAAGGATAACTTCCATCGGACTATGGCCACCTTTGCGGCCTCAGTCAAGATGGGTTCGGGTGTAATCATGAATCGTTGAGGGCCGCGTCTGTGAGTGAGGCGCCCTCGTGACCTGGCGGTTCTGTAATGAGTAATGATAGTATCCTCAGGCCCCGATTATGAAGTCCGGATGAAACACAAAGCTCAAGTAAGAAGGTGGTAGACTAGCCATTTGAGTTTCTCATACGTTCTTCTTTTATTTCGTCTCCTAGCAACCACAAACTCTATATTTTTCTTATTATTATTGTTTACATCGAATTTTATTCGAAACATAATCGTAAAATCACATTATTAGTACCCCGTAAATAATTTCAGGGCGATAATTTGCGACATATTACGACGTAGTGGTCGCAATGAGGTCATGTTAGTTATTATAATAATTTGTATCGTCTCCGTAGCGTGGTGGAATTTTTTATACGTGGTGGAAGTGGAATGTGTTTACGCACTTCCTCGCTGCGAGAGTGACGGTTTCGTGTGGCCCTCCCAGCCTTCTGGGAATAGCCCACTTATCGGCAGAGAGATGGGGATGTACTATCTACTAAACCACCACGGTGCTTTCCTTCGCCTTCCGAAAAGGCTGGAACAGTTTAATCATCTGATTTAAGATCGATTCACACATATCAGTGAAGCCTCAGTGATGCCACAGTTCCTAAACAGTAAAGGCACAGATCAGTATTAGTGACACATGTCAGCGTCAGTGTCAGTGACGATTCAGTCATCACTGACACTGACATGAGAAAAGAAAATATGTAGGTACTAATTGATGGTTACCCCTTTTCATTTTCTTTTGTACCTACACTAGAGTTGGTTGCGTGATTTTGAAATGCCTTGGCAGTGGCATCTGAAAACTAAATTAGTGCATGCTCATCTGATATCGATATAAATTATCATGCCAAAGATATCATACATAAAATGAAAATAACAAGTCTGGAAATACCAACGGTAGGTAATTTAATTGCACATATTCCAATTGTGAATTTAAACTTTAAAGTGGGGAAGACCGATCGTTGTATTATTATTTACGATGTGCAAATATGTAAATGTAAATTTTCAAAATAATAATGTTTATCATCATCATCTGCCTGTCCTTATCCTAATTATTTGGGGTCGGCGCAACACGTAATTAATATTTTAGAGGTCATCTCCCCATTGGTCGTTTTCACATTGCACGATATCGTCACGATAATTTACATTCTTACCTTAAAGTTACTGTTGCTACTTACGATATCGTCACGATATTATAGACGATGTCGTGTGTCGTTATCGTGCAATGTAAAAACGCCTATTCACTCCTTTCCTAGCGATATCCTCTTTCACGCATCCCATCCACTTTTTCTTGGGCCTACCTCAACTTCTGAAGCCCCTCTACATTCATATTTTGCACGTATTATTAATATTTAAACGAACTATTCTATTCCATGAAAAAAAAGGTTTTTTAACGAAGTAAACCAAAGAGGAAGATTACAATAGTTTTGTATTCCAAGGCACATAGCTGCAAAATAATTGTAAACTTCCTCTTTGGTTAGCTTGGACCACCTCGCAGCGGCCACACAGGTGGCAAAGGTCCGCCGGGCGCCACTGGAAATTCTTTCAGCGCTTACCCGAGTCACTCGGCAATGTTATGGCCGAGGAGTGAAAAAGAAAGGCACATAGCTGTATTAAACAACATATTTTTACATACTAACCCATAAAACACAATAAGTATTTTAAACGTTTTTGAACAATGAGTTCGAAACGCCGTGGACTTTAATTGGCTGTGCCATAGCGGCTCGCATGTAACATTTTGTTGCCTTTCATCAAAATTTCATCGCAAGGGAACGGGTTTCAAATTTAGTTTATTTAGTTTCTGCTTATTTTACATAACCCATTTCTAGAGTGTCCGGTGACGGCAATAGGCTTGCCGCCTATTACGTGGGACTAAAATTACTGGCAAATTGTGGGTGTGTAATGCGGCTCCTACCCCTTCGCGGATATAGACGTTATATGTATAAGTGTGTTCTTAAACAAAATATAACCCTTTGAATAACAACATAAACTCGCATTTGAAATTCTTTCATACACTCAGTCGGTTCTTTAAAAATAGATAAGTAATAGAAATAAATACGGCTGCCATACAATCTATCTATTTTTGGTATCCGGTATTATTTTTGACGTAAATCTGCAGACAACATATCGCCGTCAGCTGATTTTGACAATTTGTTGACATCCAAACCAAATATTTTTAGTGGCTATTTAAATTAGGTAAATATTTTGTAATAATTATGCAGAAGCTGTTGCATATAGTGTCTGAGTCGGTTTTTAGGGTTCTGTACGCAAAGAGTAAAACGGGAACCCTATAACTGAACTTCGTTTTCCGTCCGTCCGCCCATCTGTCTTGGGCTGTATCTCATGAACCATGATAGTTAGAAAGTTGAAATTTTCACAAATGATGTATGTATGTTGCTACTATAAGAATTAAGTAATAGTATAAAACAGAGTATAATAAAAAAAAACAAAAAACGTGATAATTTGCCGATTTGGTACGGAAGCCTTTGTGCATGAGTCCGACTCGCACTTGGATAGTTTTTAGGATTCTATACCCAAAGGGTCAATCGGGACCCTATTACTAAGGCTCCGCGATGTCCGTCCATCACCACACTGCATCTCATGACCGTCTATATATATACGACAGTTGAAATCTACACTACTATTATAAAGAGGAAAGATTTGTATTTTTGTGTGTTTGTTTGTATTGAATAAACTCAAAAACTACTGTGCCGATTTCAAAAATTCTTTAACCATTGGAAAGTTACTTTCACCCTGAGTAACATAGGCTACTTTTTATCCCGGTAATGTGGTCCCACGGGAACCGGGAACGAGTAAACTAAATCACGCGGGCGGAGCTGCGGCGATCAGCTAGTTTTTGAATAAAATAAAATATTTAAATCGTGATTTTTTTACCGTATATCTGACTTGCAAATGGCCTGTTATTTTTTCTAAACCGACCACAAAAAAAAATATCTTAGATTTTTAAGTTCAGCTCATTCGATTACACTTTGCGTTTCAAAATCGTTCACAATTTACGCAGAAAGGTAACAAGATAAAAAAAAAAAGTCACGTGTGAAAAACGTCATCATCTTCCTTTGCGATTAATTTGGTAGAAACTTCCGGAAGTTCCTTTTATGTCTATTTATACTTACCTACCTACTGTCGATTGGTCCTTTTAAGTCACAGAAAACCTTATAAATTAGTAGAAAGGTATTTAATACTTTATTAAACATAAATATAACTTGATGCCATTCAAATATTAAACAGAACTCAGGTGAGCGTTCTAGAACCTTCAAGTTTTCAAAGTGACCTGTATATTTCGTCCTCAACCTAATATAGGTATATATTATAAAGGTTAGCGCAGATTTCAGTGTAAAAAGAGCTGTGATAACCGCAGGAAAATTTGTTCACTAACTTTGGAAATTAGAGTGTGCCGACAGACAGACACAGAAGAATGAAGTAGGTACCTTTTGTGTTCCCAATGTCAAAACTCCTAATCACTATCGCTACAATTTATAGAACAAAGTCGCCCGTTCTGTATGTATTAAAATTACGCAACGGATTTTCATGTGGTTTTCACCAATAGATAAAGTGGTTCTCGAAGGAGGTTTTTCTGTATATAATTTGGCAAGTGGGCGAAGCCGCGGGCGTCCGCTAGTTAATTATAATGTAAACTATTAATTAAACGTAATACACTTGATTTCACTTGAAAAGACTTTAGAATATAATTCGTTTTAGTTTATTCCTGTAATGGAGAGTTAAGATGAATTGACCAAAAAATATTCAACGTTATACAGCGATGAAATGTGCGTATACCTTTATTTTCAAGTTCTCATGACGTCATGCCTGATGACGTCAGTGAAATTTAAATAGGTACATACTATTTCGAAATAATGTCTACGGCTATATTTGGCATTCGAATTTAGAAATTGATTTGAATTATGAATAGCTCTTTGATTTGAATTTAGAACCGGTGAGAATTTAAAAAAATTATCTTGGCAAGAACATACAAAATGGCATTCAACTACAAAACCGCGAGCAATAGTTAGTTTGGAAGATGAGGCAAAATGCTTGGAGGAACCAGATTTGGGTTTGTGCCAACACGGTGTCTTCCGTTAGCTGAATAAAATTTGATAGTCGTTTGGTCGTCAGAACACACGTGGACTATGACGGTAGGTACCTATATTTTTTCGTCACATTAAGTGTTAGCACCTACTCGTTAGGGTAGGGGTTTTAAGGTTGCGCCAAACAGGGAATTAAAAAAAACGGTTTTTACGGTTGTTACTCTTTGGACTCTATAAAATGTGGGTGAAATATATGAAAGTATGATATCGAGGCTGTACCTATTTTATATTTATACTAGCTGTCCCGGCCAACTTCGTAACGCATTCTTTTTTCATAATAAGTAGGTAACTGTCGTGACTTAGGGAAATAAGGACTATTAAAAAATAAGTGTTGGTGATAGAAGGGTGAAAATTTAGGGTAAAAACAACATTATTAAAAAATAAAACAAAATAAAAAATGTTCAAAAAATTGAAAATAATATGTTACCTTATCCCTTATCACAACCCTTATCACAACCCTTATCCCTTAGGGGTTTGAAAAAGAGACCGTAGTCTATTCTCAGACCTCCTGAATAAGCATATAAAATTTGTTGTGACACGAGAATTTAATATAGGATGTATAAGATAAAAAAAAACATTTTTTATCCGTTCTGTCTGACCTTTTATCCGATTATGTCTGTTAGTTCCAGCTAATATCTGACACGGCTGTACATCGTCCTCTAAAATCCTGGTGTGAATCCAAACTAGCAGTTATTTAAACAACCGCAGTTAAACCATGTTAAAGTAAATCATGATTTATATTATGCCATAAACGACACCATTCTCTAAACCATAAGTGGGATAAAATTTATTCTTGTTTTGTCTAAAACAACAATGTAAGAATCATTAGCAACAATGTAGTTCTCAAAGTGTTAATTTTACAATGTACTTCATTTAATATTACAAAACACAAAATTATGCTTCGTCTGCCTTATGTTTTAGCGATTAACTCAAAATTTACCTAACATATTTTCATGCGGTTTGCACAAATAGATAGAGTGATTCATGAGGAAGGTTTCCGTATATTAAATATCACGCTATCACCAATGCGAGCAGGGAAAAGTCTTCCATAAGTCTTTTAATAACTAAAATTCCATAATGAGAGTGACTAACAGTTTGCTGCTTTTAAAATGTAGTAAAATACATCAAATGTCAGACAAAAGTTTTATAAATATTTAAAACTTCCGTAGAAACATGAAATGAGCCAATTCAGTATTGTCATCATCAAAGATTTTAAAATTGGTCTATTTATTTTTATTACTGTTCACCCTATTAAACGTTAAACACCTAGACGTTCCCGCGCATCACGATATTATTTATCAAATAAATAATAACATCAAAAATAGTTAATTCTATTTTAGTGATGTCCTCGTTTGACGAAATTACGAAAGAGTAATAGACTGGTGACGTGATTACGAAAATCTGAAGTGACCTGTTTCAGGTAAATCACACGTTTTAGTTTTAAAATTTGTTCCATCGAACTATAAATCTGTTTGTTGCTTCACCACGACATTCTAAACCGACTTAAAGAAAGGAGGAAGTTCTCAATTCGACTGCATTTTGTTTTTGTTTCTTACCTAATAACTGGGTGAACCGATATTGAAAATTCTCTACTTTTATAGTCCCATTTCAATTTAGTCCCAATCCGGTAATTATTTGGCCCCATTGCGGTAATTTGAAGTCGGTTTGTGTCACAATGTTTGACGTGCTACATACGAGTAGAAGTTCATTCGTCAAAATCAATAAAAATACTCTTAAGTGGTTCGTAATCGGGGCATTGATTCTAAACACTATTAGCTCAAACACTATAACAATAAACTATCATGTTCGAACACCCGATTTGTATATTATATGTATGTATATGTATTGTATGTTAACTGTCTCGGTGGTGTAAAGTTATATTACATACTCGGGAAGCAGTAACTGTCTATTAAAAACAAAAATACTACATCTGGGGGGGAAGGGGGCACGCCCTAGTGGCCTTCTTCTAGGAGTATGCATACTGCTTAAAGACGTGGTGGTAGGCATAGCTGGACACCGTTAATCAAATAGTTAACTTCGTTAATCGTTAATCTGTTACTGAAAATAACTTATAATAATAATGTTAACTTCGTTAAAGTTAGTGCGTTACTTTTTAGAAATTTTAACGCAAGTTAACGTTAATCCGTTAACACGTTAATAAAAATTGCGTCTTCGTATAAAAACTGTTGGGTCTGGAAGTTAACAGGTTAGAAAAAAAACGGATAAGTGCGTGTCGGGCCATGCATAATATAGGGTTACCATAGTACGTTAACATATTTTCAAGTTAACTTAAAAGTTAATCCGTTACTCGAAATGTTTACTTCGTTAATTAGCGATTAACGGATTAATGAGTTATTGCCCAGCTTTGGTGGTAGGCCCCTGTTTTAACAAAAAATTCCCTTTAAAACTGAATATCTCGCAAACGGATTACTTAAATCGAAAACCTGCTCTCATAGCAATCAATGTTTTTAAAAGACCTCCAGGTCCGGAGACTTGAACAACGGAATCCTAAAAAGGACGTAGAATGTAGGCCATCCGGTGGCCGAGTTCATAAAGCGTTCTTGAAGGAGAAAGTTCGGTTCAATCCTGGCAATAGGGCTAGCCCCATAGCCCCATAGTGACTTTGACTACTTATTAACACTCGTGATTAATTAAGACGGAGCTTGCGGCGTCTTCACAACGATGGGCTCAATCAAGAATGTATGCGACACGATAGCGGGCGCATCTCTTAAGCTATCAACTTGAAATTTGGCATAAAGATATAACATAAGCCAGTTGTTTGCTGTATAGTTTTTGGTGTATGTGGCTCTTATAGTTTTTGAGTTATAAAGCATTAAAGAAGCATGCCTTTGATAGAGCATAAATTAAGATTCCGTCAGCTACGTCTTAATTATTTCGATGTAACCGCCCGCGTTCCAGCGAATCCGCCCTAGTAAATATTACTCAACAATATTTATGTACTTAAGTAAGTTTAAGTTGTTTATTCCAAGCTATGTTCAAATGAACTTAAATATGAACTTATTACAACATAACTTGTGTTTTGAAGTCGGTATAACATTGTTGTGCTACTCGTATGAACTTGGTCCTTTGTTCTGTAACCACACATTTACGATAATCATTGTGGTTCATTGTTCATTGCTGATTTAATACTACAATTGAACGAAATGTTATTGCGAACCGTGCAATGTATTATTAGCAGTTGTGCTTTGAACAGTAGCAAAGTTCCTAATCTAATGTTGGATGTAATAATAAGTTATGTATGACTGCTTAAATCAGCTTTGTGTTGAAAGTTGTGGGTGAATTTTATGTTTAACTAGTTGTTGAGCACGGCTTTACCCGCGTGGAATAGCTTTCTGGTTCCCAATTCCCACGGGACACATTCCCGGGCTAAAAAGTAGCATAAAGTTACTCGTTATAACATAAGTGCCAGCTATCTGCCAGTGAAAGTCTCGTTAAAATAGGTCTAGCCAACACAACATCTAGTGTCTGAGGCACGTCATTATTAGTCTAACTGTAAGATTCAAAGTTTGTGACACTTGAGTCCGCGTAAGTCCTGTCTCCACGGCGGTGACACTGACATTAGTGTCGTAACATAGTGTCGTGACCATAGATTTAGTATGTAGTAAAGGGAGCGAAGCGAGCGCCATCCCAAGTATCTGGTCTTGACAGTCTACACACTGCTTCAAGGGCGTGTGTTGTGTACACTCACACCCGTATTCACAAACGACACTATGAGACGCGCGAACGCTAAGCGCTGTCAAAACGTATTGATTTTACAGCGCTTAACGTGTGCCTCATAGTGTCGTTTGTGAGAATACGGCAAATGACGTCGTGTATCATGTTAGTAGAATTCAAAGTGTGACCACTTAAGTGTGTTAACAAAATAAATAAATGTCAGTTTCAATCACAGAAAATGGATTATATTAGAGGTTGAGCATTAACAAAGATTTATTTACCATACGTACTTAGAGATCCAAATGTAAATAACGTTGCTACCATTTGGGTTATTTTCGAAGCCCTGTCGCGATAATAAAAGATTGTATTATTGAATTTATGACGGGAACAAACACATAAATTATATCATAAATTAATACATATACAATAACCATATGTAGATGTATGTTGACTTAATATTGAAGCAGTGTGTTGGGTTACGATATACTTAAAAGGTTCTTTTTATATTATGTAGATAGTTCGTAAAATTTCGCTCACCTGTAGGAAAGATGGCGACATCTAGCGAATTGAGCACCCAATAATATATTATGTCTAGTTGGTAGAGCTTACTATCGTGAATTAACAAATTAAATTCAAAATACATTGCTTAGTTTATTTTCACTGCTCTATAGGATGTTCACAAACGTCACATTAACTACGCAATGTACTGGGAATTGCGCGTATTTATCTAAAGTCCGCTGTTTTTGTATATTGGACTCATATTTTTCTACGAGGTGCGAAAATTAGTTCTGTTTTTTTAAACATACATCCGGACTCATGACGTAGTAATTACGAGGTGGGAGAATACATGAATGAGATGAACGAAAATACTTTCTTTACATAATATTTACGTCATAGTATAGGTAGGTACTTATTAACTCAAGATATGCATAGTTAACACTGAGCGTATGTAACCTATACGTTTCAACACCTACATAACTCAGATTCTAAGGAAATTCTAACATTGGCATCTTAGTTATCTCGTGATTCACATATTTGTAGTATAAGAGCCTGTTGCAGCTAACCTTTGTCATGTGTGTTACGCTTACCCCTATGGGCAATAGGAATATTATGCTGTATTTATGTATGTAGAAGCGAACGACTCTGAAAATAATCATTATGATGGATTTTGATATGCTTAAAAAGCCGTTACATTTTTTGTTTGACCCAAGCCAATTTCCCCTGCAAGTGGTGCTTGCCAATCAACAAATCACTCTCTGACAAACATTAAAATTAAAAATTTTAACAGAGTTAAGAGGGCCTCTTATTACATGGGATGATTTTGATTTTCTATGAGGTGTACGCCCTCGTAAAGGTTGACGGTATTGCTGGCAAAATGTGGGCATCTTTGCCTACCCTTTTAGAGATAAAATCATGATTGTATTAATAGGGAAAATCAGGTATAGAAGCCTAGTTCCCAAATTCTCACAACATTAAATACGTTATATGTATATTATAGCGTACGATAATGAAAACGTTTTGTATTATGTCGTGAACGTTAAATTCTGTTATTTTCAGTATCAAATAGTACATAAGGATTTCAAATTTTATGCCGAAAAATACCACATCCAATAATAACTGCCGGGCGGCGCCGTCTTCTAGGCTACACTGCACATATAACTAAAATGCATGAACTACTAAAATACCTAGCACGAATTACTCAAGTTTTCCGGACACGGTGTTTGGCGTGCCGTAAACATTGCGAATTTACGACATGCCTATCGCACACTAATCTTCATCTCATATCAGATAGTTACCTATTCAATAAAAAGTCTCCGCAGCAGAATTACAAATTTTCAAGTTATCTAGAAGTCAGTTACAGTAATTTAAAATAAACGCGATTGCCCTTACGATTTTTAATAGCCCTGGAACAGCTGTATCGTGATTCACTCGACATTGGCCCCACAAACGAACGGGGAACTCGGCAAATATATTTAAAGACAACGGCCCTGAATATGATCGCGGATTAACTAAACCCACCACCGATATTGTATATACCACTGATGTTTTGTGATACTGTGTACTGCTACAATACTGACAAAAATCTTAGTGTATAAACTCAAATAAACTTTGGCAATAACGCAAGATCGTTTGTTCTTAAGCTATTTTCTGCAGAAATAAACATCATCAAGAAAATTTGTAGTGTTTTACTTTGTTGCTCTTTTTAGCGGATGTAATTGGGGCCAATAGTAATTACAAAGAATGTTTGTATGTACTTACATTGTGCTGATGCAGCGTCAGGACTACGTTGTCGAAAGTGGAGGAATTAGACAGAGCTTCGGAACTGCCTCGGAGCAACTCGGCCAGCAAGTCCGCACCAGGTTTCACACCCACTAGCTTTGAAGGCGATGACGTAGCTCTAACGTGAGTCGGTCCTCGACTGGATCTAGCTGACGACATAGTTCCAACACTGGTTTTACGGCTAGGCACTGTTGCATCTGAAAAGCTCCTTCTACCAACTTCGACAGAACGACAAGCTGGTGCCTCTAAGTTTTTACCGTAAGGTCCTCTACTAGAAAAATGTCGTCTTGGTTCAACATCTGAATTATCTGACGGACTAAATGGTGAAGGTGAGGCGGTCCTATCTCTGGAACAAGTGTCACTGTCGGCTTCAGAAGGCGAATCTCCATATTTTCGTCTCGCTCGGTATGAGTCATCGTCTCTTTCATCTGAGCTTTGTTGATAAAATCTAGCACGTCTCGCTTTTAACTCTTCGGACCTAGGCCACATTGGAATAGTAGCATCTGAAGGACTTGGTGGTCCATTGGTACATGAGTCGTCGGATTTGTCACCAAGTAATGAGGATGTTCGAGTTTCAGCTGATAAACGCATATCTTGAAGAGAAGCATCACTACTTTCACGTTTGCAGCCGTTTACTGAAGGTGGACCTTCTTCCTCACCTCCGTCATCGCTAGGTGTTGTAATATATATTCCCTTGCGTCTTCTTGTCTTGTCGAGCGGTCTTCGTCTTTCTCTTGCACCAATTGGAGCCGGACCAGCCGGGCTCGTGCAAGGATTCTGCACAGCAGCAAGTAGACTTGCAACCTGCTCGCTAGTTATTGTCTCATCTTCTTTATCACGATCCAATGATCCATCGGACGTAGCGTCCGAGCGCTGAGGCTCTTCAAGCGGTAACTCTTTTGACCACTGTTTCACTATACACTCATACACAGGCACCGGAATAAAATTCTCAACTTCGTTCACCTCTTCAATAGTACTAGGAAAATTTGAACAATCACAGTCCACATTAGCACACACGTTCGTAGGGGGAGCGGGTAGAGGTGGAAACGCAAAAGGTTGAGGTTCGAGGGGAGAAGTACCTTCACTATGGGCTTGTGCACTATCGGCTTGCGAGCCGTCACTTTCTTCGCGGAGTTCGTGTAAAACGCGCGGGGCCATCAATGCGGGCAGACTACCACCCGCATCGGCCGGACCTTCCTCCCGCACAGGAGGTATTCGTCGCGGCAGTGGGTGCGTTAGCGATCGAGCACCTAACTGCTTATGTGATGTTTCAGGTGGTGGCGATCGCGGTGCTGGAGAGGCATGGGTTAGTAGACCTTCATCAGAACCCACCGCAGAATCAACTGATGCTACAGATCCACCCTCAGTTGTATTTTCTTCGGTTGCGAGACTCACTGTTTCTGCATCACGACGTTTGGCACAAGCGGCTTCCGCCCCACATTTAGCAGGCCGTTTGCTAAAGTCAAATATCGATTGATGTCTAGGACTTCGATAATATTTGTCCTGTGCGAAATCACCCTGAGAAAACGATGCACTCCGGTACGGTATAGTCTTTTGCGCGTAGGAACCGACAATCGATCGTGGCTCTACACGAACCAGGGTGATGTTATCAGTGTCGAAATCGTCGCAACGGTCTACGGAGACTCCACGAGGTGGGCTGTGCCTATGACGAGACCTAGGTGGCGGCACCGGTGGCAACACAGGTGCCGAATGCGGTGGCGGTGGAGGAGGAGGTGGTGGCGGCGGTGGCGTCGTGGTTGCTCGCGGCAGCAGGCGCTCGGTAAGAGCCTGTAGGCCCTGCAGTCGCTGTTGGCGCGACGGGGGCCGCTCTTCGCGCGAGCCGCGGCCCAGCCGGCGCTGGATCCGCTCCAGCGTGCGTCTGTCGGGCTTGGCGCGGCCTAGGCACGCCGCCACCGCCTCCTCAGAGCAGCAGCGGCAGGGGCAGGCCCGTGGCGGCGGAGCGCGGCGAACAGCGTATCGCACGGCACCCAGCGTCACGTATGGGGACCTGCGCACACGACGCCGATATAATTAGAAGAGAGGAATGAACACGCGCGCGGCTCGCCGAAAAGCTTGGCGGCAAGTGCGACGGATTTAGAGCGCGTCAGCTTCACCCGCAACTTGCCGCTGAATTCCGGGAGGATTCCCCGCGACCCACTCCGCTACTGTTTGTCGGTTATATCGGAAAAGATGACTCGTGTCCGAAGATGTCCTGTCGCTTTGAATAGCTGCATAATTGACATATGGATGCTAAAATATCTACAAACTAACGATGTAGTCAAACATTAGTAAAAGCGTCGGCAACAGCAGGTGTCGGACAGACAGACGGAAGACGTGTCGTCTATAAATAGCGAATGTTGGCGATTTGGCGACACAGCGACCTCGTCGCAGTGTTTACAATTCGCTGATTTGGTTACTGTTTAATGTTGGAAGTCTCATAATGCGCGCTTACATTTAATATACATTTCTAAAACATAGTACCTAATAATATTTGTAAAATAAAAATAAATAAGACAATATACTTAAGTATTGGACCTGGTGTAGTCGCGCCTCCTTCTCGCGCCATCTTGCGGCGAGCGCGGACGCGCTTCAGACGCCATGGGCAGGTCACGTGACGCCGCGCATACTGCGCCGGCGCCGCTTACATGCACTGCAACAATAACAAATATTAAAGTTAAATATCAGGTAATAATTTATTAGATATTAGGAAACATTGAAAATAACTAACATTTTCAGTTTGTTTTCTATGGGCTAAAAAGTCCTTAATATTATTTTTTCATCCGATTGGACCATGGAAAAGTATAACGCTACCACGTAACGATTTTCTCGAATCATTATGATTCTTGTTCCCTGAAAAGGTCTAAATATAAATTTGTGCTACATACGATTTAATAATAGTGCGTGTATTCATCTATAAACCTAATTATATTTACTTACTGAAAATTATTTAGTCATCGGTTAGTCACATAAAAAAACTCTGTTCAAAAATAAAATTACGATTCGAACAATACTAACTACTTAGTAATTTTTACAAAAATAATGATCAGTCTCTCTGTGACCATTTTTTTGTAACTATGGAACATTTTTATGAATTCAGCTGCTAATGTTAAGAATAAATTGATCGACATGGGTTGAAAACTTGAAATGTTGCTTACATTAAAACCCCGTTTTTTAGCGGTTTTTACATTCCTTATCCGGCCCTGAAAAACTTAAGTCAACGAGCTTCCCGGTCAGCTGTTCTATTAAAATACACGTTTGTGCTATGGAGCGAAATCAGGACTTGAGTTTTTGGCGAGCCCGTGGCTGGTAGCCTTTTGGTTTAACTCTGCTCTTCTGCTCTGGCGCTGGGCAAAAAGCCGGGTCCAGACGCTCAATTGCAATACCGAACAATATTTCCTTGTCCAACACCGCGAACTAGCTCAGAGTAACTAGTTCTTCTGTGCGGGAAATATCAAGCATTACCTTGACATTGACAAAATCATCGATGAACGATGGAGCGACGTACCTAAAAAACGAAAAGACCGAAATCAGTATTCATCGAACAAAGCTCATGCAGCACTCACGAAAGGGGTTTATCGGGATAAAGGACATTGACAAGGTTAGGACCAAATGTTACCTAGAATACTACTACTTGGTCCAACTTCCATACAAAAATAGTCGTCCTTTTGAACTGACTTCCAAAAAAGGAGGAGATTCTCAATTCAAGAAAGTACATATAATATGTTTCTTTATTTTTTGTTTGTTACCTCTACTTTGGACTGGGTTAACCGATAATTTTTTTTTTTTATTATTGAAAGTTACTTTCTAAGTGGTCTCGTTTCAATTTGGTCTCATTCCGACATTTATTTGATTCCATTTCGGTAATTTGAATTTGTTGTGTCAATTTTTGACATATTTTGTTGAGTTATGAATTACATCCAATTTTATCAAAGGTACTTACTACACTCCCATGGCGATCAATTTATTTATTTATAGATTCCTCGAATAATTTATTATTTTGAGTTTATTCTAGAACTAACGACATCTGTCGGAATACATTAGAATTACGTTGAATAACGCTGGAAACGTAGCAGTTGTAGCACGGTATTAGTTACTCGGTAATTTTGCTCCAGTTTGTGGCTGGCTATTCACTTCTACGTTAATCCAAGAGATGGCTCTTATTTAAGTTTTTTTATTTTGAAATTGTAAGGTGAAGATTTTTTTTATTTCATCCTCACCTTCACGCGGCGAACAAGTTGACAGACGAACCAGGTTCTGGGCAAATTAACCAACCTAAAAACATAGGCTTGCTCCTTTTTTTTAGGGTAATTAATATTATTATTAGAGGAAAGAGCCATGATTATAGTTATGTGTCGGGTTGCATTATTTACCGATCCGTAATTTTCTGTTTTAGCCGGTTTGCTATGCCGACATAACTTCAAACCAGCCAACTTAAATTGCACTTACTATACAAGGGCGTCGCTTCGGTGAGGAAGCCATTACATTTTTTAAATATGGAAATGTAATGGTTGCCATTTATGTCATTTTATTTTACCCAATAAATTAATTGAAGTATGCACACATGTTGTTAAGAATTTCAATTCCGTAGTTGTTGCTTTTGATGTGGTGATAAATAAAAAATAAAGAAGTAAAAAGATAATTTTGATTTTTTACGACATTTTTAAGGTTTATAACCGGATGTTTCATTGTGCAAAATTAAAATAGTCTGAGAGAAATCGTTTTATTTGTAAAGGCTGCAACCAAACTTTTCGATCGTCAAATTGGTGTAACTTGGTAAAGATAACGGTTGGTATACCGACGCATAAGGCGGTAAAAAGGTAAAAAGTAAGAAAATGGAGAAAATTAGGAAAACTTTCTTGAGAATAGGGTAGGTAGGTAGGTGACTGTCAAACCAAATCACCTTCTTTTTTTAAAGTAAATGTCAAAACGATACGCCTCATAGAAAGTATAAAAACTCAACAATGACGTCGGAGTTAGATTTTTGCTGAGCGCGTGGCTGGTGGCTTTTTAGGTTACCTCCGGCGCTCCGCAAAAATCGGGCTCCCAGATACTCGCATACCGAACAACGTTTCTTGTCCTGCACCTGGAGCTAGTTAGGAATAACTAGTTCTTCTGTGCGGGACCATCAACTAATCAAGCATTACCTTGACATTGGCGAAATCATCGATGAATGGATCTCGATCTCTGAATCGATGGAGCCATGTTTTTAAAAAAAGAAGAAGAACAATGACGTCACTATTAAGCGTCGAATCCGTAACTATTAGTGATTCAATTGATGATTAAAAATAAATAAATAAACCCACATTACATAAGTAAAGATATATTATTATTTTTAAATGGCTTGAACTTGTGTTAGACAGTGAAGTAAAAACACTTTTGATAATGCTGAGAAGCGAAATCGGCCAAAATATTTTTTTTTAAATTACAATATAGCTGCTACTTTATTACATTCATTCGACCATTTTGCACATAACCCATTATTAATGTGCCCGGTGACGGCAGTAGGCTTGCTCCCTATTACGTGGGACTAAAAATACTGGCAAATTGTGGGTGTGTAAAGCACCTCTGCCTACCCCTTCGGGGATATAGGTGTGATATTAGTATGTGTGCGTGTGTAATAATACCTAATACCATAATATACCTACCTAATTATATCGATAGTACCAGGAAAAGTAATAAGCTTTTTACGGGGCACCAACAAAGTGATGTCGAAATATAGGCGTAATAAACACCTGATTGACGCAGCTCCGTCCGCGTGCCATAGATTTCTTGTTCCCGATTCCTGTGGGAACACATTAAGTATCTCATAATTGATAAAGAAATTGTTAACTTTCTTGAATAATTTTCTGTGATATTGTTTGAACTTACTCGAAAATAAAAAGCTAAACAAAAAATATATCTTACAAATTTTTCGCCAAATAACTGAAGCTAGTGAATAGTAAATCATACATTAGATGTAAGCACCTATAAATTGCTATTGGAGATTTGTTATAGCGATATCAAATAAGCGTCACTCAAATAAACACATTGAATAGAGCCAACTTATAAATAAATAAATAAAATATGTTAGGACAATTCACACAACGCCATCTAGTCTCAAACTGAGCAGAGCTTGTGATATGAGTACTAGATAAACTGATATAAATACTTATATACATTTTTTTTTGTAAATACGTACATATTATACATAGGAAACACCCAGACTTCGGTACAAACGTATGTGTCATCACACAAAGTTTGTCACGACCGGGAAACGAACCCGAGACTGGCGTCGAAAGCGGATGCCGTACCGACCACGCCGACTGACTCGGTCAGTCAAAATATTACCGGGATACAGTTTATGTTACTCCCATTCAAGTCTATGTTACTTCAATTCAAACATCAAATATCTACTTGTTGTCTCTTTATTGACTGAGGGAGCGAAGCGACCGAAGTCTCCGTTTCAACTTGCAGACTGGGGAGAATTTCTTTCGTCTGTACACATCTCTACATCTCTACATCTACGGGTTCTGTCAGATCATGTTTGGGGCCGTATTTATCAACCGATTTTCATGAAACTTTACACACACACTCCTTGCTTACAATGAATAACATGTGAATGATATTTTTAAAGAAAGAAAAAAATATTTCTAAACATAGCTCCCGAAGTCTACGGTCTGTCAAGAATGCAATCCGTAACCATAGCAACCCATATAAGTAAAATCAAAAGTCATGCAAATAAATATAATTTAAGAATAAACAAAACCGCTCCCGAAGTCTTCGGTTCACAGAACCACTACATAGTATTATTAGTTGTAGATTTTGTATGTGCTGCAATTTTTCATTGTCATCTGTCATTATTACAATTAAGCGTGATGATTCACCTGTGTGTTTATCGGTTGTAAGATAACACTGTACATTGAACCGCTGGCCTTGGAGTACGACTGTGTAAGATTAAAACCGCAAATAAGGCTGGCAACACACGTTCTTACATTGACGTACAGGGGGACAAGTCGCGAATTGGAATTATATCAAAATAGCATCGTTTTTGCACATCGAAGGCAAATTTTTACAGTTTTCGTGGTCTACTAAGACAAACGCAGTCCAGTGGCGAACGTGCGTCTGCCTGCTAGCTTGTGACACGCTAGTAGCTGTTTGCGTGCGTAGTCTACTAATATGGGGGGGAGTGATTGATCTTGCATTACCAGGATATAGCTCCCAGATCTACTCGTAGAACCTAAAACTGTAGGGAAAAATACGAGTAGAAACACGTCCATCTGTCACCGGTACTATCAAATTTTTTGAAAAGTGGGATGGGAATTAGGATTTTTTTTATGGGAAGAGATGGCGTTTTATTACATGCGGGGATTTAAGGGGGGTCCGAAAATGAAGTCAAAATTGACCTGAGATGCTTAGTTTCCGAGATATCGGGTAGGTACTGGGAATCTGGGGTATTTTTGTGGGATGGGAATTCCCGGGATTATTTTGCAGGCGAATGGAACTTGTGATGGGAGGTGTTGCAGGGGATCAAAAATAACTTAGGTGGGAGTTTCGGTTCCCGAGATATATGGGCTGGGAAGTTGGTAATGTCGGGAGTAACTAAATCCAATTTAACCTAATGATGATTGTACTCTGCAGTCATTCGGTTTGATGCCTTTCTGGCACCATCCTGGTGCGTTGCTTGTAGTTTAGCAGACTACCAATTTTTTGACCAATTGCAATTCCAACGTAGTAGTACGGTTTTTTAGGGTTCCGTAGCGCATTTTGCGAGCGTATTTTTCTATAGACAACGGACCGTTGTTTTCACCAGATTCACCGGTGGTGTATGTCAAACAATAAATGCTTTTACACGCAACGGACTCCGCCGATCAAATTGCGCCGAATAAACCGCGAGCGCCCCTCGGGCCTCGCCCCGGTCCGTTGTCCTTAGAAAAATACACTCGTCTAAAAGAGCCCTTATAGTTTCGTCATGTCCGTCCGTCTGTCTATCCTCGGCTTTCCTCCCAAACGGTGAAACTTTACATGGATATGTATATTTACTAGGTACGTCGACAAAGTGTTAATTTTTTTTTTTTGTTATTTCAGAAGTTATTGAGACTGTTATGGCTGACTACGGAACCCTACTCTATGCGTGTCCCGACACGTACATGGCCGGTTTTCTGTTTAATGGAAGACTAGCTAATTCCCGCTACTCCATCCGCGTTCACTGTTAGGAAGTGATTCTTCTTAGGTTTTTTTTATTCGCCCTATCGTACATTGCCGGGCGCCCTGGGTATGCACTCGAAAGAGTACTCCATGGCGTCGTGGCCTCTGTAGCACTATGCACCAGTGAAAAAATTTAAATAAAAAAAAAAATTAACAACCTACCTTGAGAGACCCCATGCTCAGGTGACTGTCAAATTAAATAATCACGCCTCATAAAAATTTGTATGAAAAACTCAACAATGACATCACTACGAGTACTACATTTCTCACTAGACTATATTTCTTTTATTTCCTCTCGTAAACGACGTAGTAAGGTGTAGTAATAATCAGAGTTTATAGTCTGACCCCTTTCAAGATAATCAACCATAATCACACCCTTCGAGTCGAAGCCATCACCTTACTTGCCGACAAAATCGACTAAGCCTTTTTGGGGGACGGTGAACCAGGTCTTTTCCACTGTTTTGATTGTTGTTTTGTTTCCGGTGTACAGTAATGAACCCATGTTTCGTCTATAGTAACAAAACGATTCAAAAAATCACATTCATCAGCTTCAAATAACTCCAAACAGTCGCGTGCAATAGTCAATCGCATCCTTTTTTGCTCAACTGAAAGCAGTCGCGGAACCCACCTCGCAGACACCTTGTGGAAACCCAACACGTTGACTATTATGTTTTGAGTACGTTCATAAGAGATGCCTATAATCTCGGCTATCTCTCTAATTTTCAATCTGCGGTCTCCCATATTTAAGTCGAGCATTTTTTTAACAGTTTCGTCAGTAGTGGACGTCGAAGGCCTTCCAGAGCGGGGTTCGTCTTTCACACTCTCTCTACCACGCTTGACGGATGAATATGAAAGAGGGCAATCCCCTAATGTTCTGACCATATCATCATGGATGGCTTTTGATGACAGCCCCTTCTTATAGAGGTACTTAATGACGGCACGCTCCTCGATTTGCTCCATTTGCGGAAATGATGTCAGATTGCTTTGTTAATAAATTTATAAAATTAAAACTAATTATCGCACACATTTCAAACTTCACACAATTAACAGGTCTGAACTGAATTAAATAATGTGGGTAGATTTGATTTTTAGAACTAAATGGATCAGTGTTAGGCCGACTACTTTTATATATACATAATACTCGTATTTTGTAGCGTAAAATCTGTAAATATTAGTGATTCAATTTATGATTATAAATAAATAAAATAAAGATAATTACATTGAATACAATATTCATACATACTTTGGGATTCTTTATGTAGTAAATACATTTAAATTATTTATTTTAGTTGTAGGCATCTTTCCTATTATTAAGACTTGGCTGCTACATTATCTATAAATAAAACAAACTCTGTAACTCGTCGATCAAAAGATAACAATTAAAATAGACACAACTTGGCCACATCTTACACTAAGAAACATAAACTACAGACTATTAACACCAAAAACTAGCACAAAATAACTTAAAGCTATTTCGAACAGTTTCTTTCATAACAAATTGTTATAAGGAACTATCGAGATCGGCGTCAGGCGTTTTATTAGGGTGGCCATAATTTTTTCAGCGAACTTAATGTTGTTTGCACCTAGTTTTTAAGGTTCCATACTCAAACTGCCTTATTAATAAACTAGGTATGCAATGCATGCTGCTGTTGCAAAAAAATCTGAGCGAAGTGTTAAATTTTCGAACGACAACCATTGTTTTTTTTTCGGTGATTATTCCTCGATGGTATGTCCGATTTTCAATTTTTTTTTTTCTAAACCACCCTCACGCCACACGTTATCACTGTGATAAGTTTGTAGGTGTTCAGGCGTTTATGAGGAGTATGCGGACAAACGAAATACATGAGTCGCCTAAGATTGAGTTTCGCTCAACAAAGAGTAAACTTTACTTCAAATTTTAAGTTTGAAGTAACCAAATTCCGTATTAATAAATGTTGAATAACAAGGTTGAAACGGAAACCCTATTACCGAGTCCATATGTCCTGAGCTGTATCTCATGAACCGTGATAGTTAGAAAGTTGACATTTTCACAGATGATGTATTTCTGTTGCCTCTATAACAACGAATACTAAAAAATAGAGATAATAAATATTTAAGGGGGCTCCTATACAACAAAAGTGATTGTTTTGCCGTCTTGGTACGGAACCCTTTGTGCGCGAGTCCGACTCGCACTTGGCCGGTTTTTTTAGAACTTGTTTACTACATATTATTATGTATTTTCTTCATTTTATAATTTACATGTTGTGTGGATTGAGATAGTTGATTGTTAAAATATTGTCTACAGATGTAATTGCTTGAACTCAGCACTGCACCCACATATAGAGAACAAAAAATATTAATTTAGTTTGTGAATTTACTATAAGTGACTTATTTCACTTGTAGTATTTTTATATTAATTAAAGAATCCATAGATGTATGGTCACCCTACGAGTGATTTATATACAACCGAGTTCCGAAATAGTTGATCACTTTCAATCTCTCATTTCAAAGGAAACATCGATAATGGGTTACATCGAGTGATTTAGTCGAGTGATGTCGATATAAGCGGTGAAAGAAAATATGCCTTGAGTTCGGTCTTCAATTTCTTAACAAACTAAAAGTTTGTTCGATATGAACCACGGGCAAAAAATTATGGTACAATGGTACAGCCATTTAGGTTTAAGTAAACGTTCCTTCATTTTAGATGCATATTTGTTTAAAGAATTGGGTATGCCCTTCTCCTGTCCCCTATCCCTTCATTGGTTATCGACCGAAGTCGACACTGCTACGCTCAAGGACTTTTTTAGGTACGCTGCTCAAGCACCTTTCTGGGGTTGTCGGGTTTTATCCCGCATCGGACTTTTAGCCTGCTTCAGTAAGGACGGCGGGTGGCCAGCCCGCCGTCCTCAGGCCCCGATCCTGGAGGTCGATAGTCTTGGGCGTAGATGATGAGACTGCGGCGCTTCTCCCTATTCATAGGGGTGACCTTATTTTATCGGACTAGGATCGCCATCGGACCACTCGGGCATTTGTAAAACAATTTGAAAACGTCTCAAAACTGAAATGGGCTGAAATGAGTGGAGTTTTCTGCGATTGCAATAATAAGTTGGGATATTATTACAATCGCAGAAAACCCCACTCACTTCAGCCCATTATACAAAACTAGCGGATATTTATTGTACACCAATACAAAATAATATAACAAAAGCAATCCAGGTTGGAATATCTTGGCGGCTTTATCACTAAAAAGTAATTTCTTACAGGCAACCTTTGAATGGAAAAGTAGAAAGCTTCGCTCGCTTGACAAATTATATACAAATGACAAACCTTCCTCGCAGACCACTCTATCAATTGGTAAAAATCGCAAGCATATACAGAACGGGCGACGTTGTTTTATACTATATGTTATGATGCCCATAGAATAGTAGAATAACCTATAACGTATTAATACCACATAACATCTACTATGATCAATGCAATATGAAACGCTACATCAACAAGTACTAGTATCTAATTACCGTTCGATAAGTTGAATATTATGCTATAATAATGTAAACATACCTCTGCTGTATACATATTATAGGTCTGTAACTGATTTCAATGTTGAATATCTGTAATAAAACTGAAGGGTTTATTTGGTGGCACGTGTCAATTTCAGAAACTTATTATGGCATCGACACGCATTGCGGGCAAGATCCGGGTGCTGGTGGACTTAAAAACCTCTTAGCAAAAATACAAATGTTTCCTCTCTCCTATTGTGTTAGGTAAAGAAGCACACACAAACAGACTGGCATAAATATTTAATGTATACACACACACACACACACACACACACACACACGCACACACACACACACACACACACACACACACACACACATTTCATGCCTATATCCCCGAAGGGGTAGGCAGAGGTACATTGCACACCCACAATTTGCCAGTATTTTTAGTCCCACGTAATAGAGGGCAAGCCTATTGCCGTCACCGGGCACATTTATAATGGGTTATGTCCAAAATGGCCGAATGAATTTAATAAAAAGTAGCAGCTATAAACCCGTTGCCTTGCGATGAAATGTTGATGAAAGGCAACAAAATCTTACGTGCCAGCCGCTGTGAACAGCCAATTAAAGTCCTGGGCGTCTCGGACTGCATATTTAAAGTATAAAGTAATTAATGTATAAGGTAAATAATGTATAAAGAATATCCTACCCCGTAAGGTCTTACCTGTTTCCACATGTACAGAGACGGGAGAGGATGGTAATCTGTGATACAGGGTCTCCTAGTACAGATATCAGTTTCTCACATGGCCATGGGTGCGCATTGTCTTACATAACTTTTCAACTCCTATCATCGGAGGTCCGAAAATGTTTCTCATACCATTTAAAATCATAATAATCGTTATTCATAAAAAAAATTAATCTAAATAATAATATTAAAAAACATAATCATTTAAATTCATAATACATGGGGCACACTAAAAGTTTTGCACTTCTAGGTAATCAGAACTATTTGAATTTCGAATGTTACTTTTTTTTAAACGTTGCAACCTTCTTAGTAATAAAAAAAAACAATTGGCGGTAAATCATTTGTCAATTGTTTTTTATCACACATCAAAGTTCTACATATGCAAGGAAAATGGAATTAAGTCGAAAAGATTTTAGAACGATGATTTTTTATGATTTTAAAAGTTCTCTCTCTCCGCAAGACTGTGCCGCTCGTCTTCAAAAGGCTTTTGGGAGAGCAGCACCTTGTTTGAGCACCGTGAGGCGATGGTTTGCTGAATTTGAGAGAGGTCGAGTTTCTTTACATGACGAATTTCGTGAAGGGCGGCCTTCAACTGCCGTCAACGAAAATAATGTGGCTACTGTTAAGCGGTTAATGGAAGAAAACCCGCGGATTACGAATGAGACAATTCGAGGACTATTGGGGATTGGTATGAGTCAAATACAGAAAATTTTACACGAAGAATTGAAAGTTCGGAGACTTTGTTGTCCTTGGATCCCTCATGAACTGACAGCGGAGCAGAAGCGGGCTCGCGTGGAATGGTGCTCACAGATGCTACTGAAGTACGACCACGGATATTCTAATGCTGTTTATGACATTTTCACAGGAGACGAAACGTGGATTTATTGTTTTGAACCCGAAAAAAAACAGCAATCTTGTGAATGGGTGTTTGAAAATGAGAACAAGCCAACAAAAGTGAGGCAGGCGAGAAACGTTGGTAAAAAAATGATCGCGTTTTTTTTTCTCAGCCAAGGGTCCCATCTGTACAATTCCACTTGAAGATCAAAAGAGTGTTAATGCCGAGTGGTATTCTACCATTTGTTTACCCATGGTGTTAGAAAAAGTTCGCGAAAGACGACCCAAAAGCCGCGTTCTCCTACATCATGACAACGCTTCTTCACACACGGCCAACAAAACAAAGTCAGTTTTAGCTTCCGAAAAAGTACAACTCGTCACCCATCCTGCGCATAGCCCCGACCTAGCACCCTGTAGTTTCGGTATTTTCCCAAAAATCCAAGATTTGATGAGAGGTTTCACTTTTATCAACTCCGAAGAGGCAGTGATAGCGTTCAATCAGCACGTAGAAAACTAGCCTTCAGATCTGTGGTCCTCATGTTTTAAAAAATGGTTCGATCGCATGAAAAAATGGTTAAAATGTAAAGGAGAGTATTTTGAAAAGCAATAAATATAATATTTTGGTTTTAACATGTTGTTTTGTTAAGTTACGCAAAACTTATAGTGTGACCTACGTATCACAAATTATACACTTAGTTTTTACTAATATTTGTTTTAATATATTTGTTTATACTAATGATCGAAACTCATAATCATTCGAATAAATAACTATAATATTCATAAATGTGTTTTATTCTAATATTTGTTTTTATAAATTTCTTAATCATACTTAAGTTTTTTCATCCATATTATAATGTCTATATTCCAGTGAAAATCAAATTGCTACCAGAAACGAGATGCTACCAGACAAGTAGGTTAGGTTAGGTTAGAACTGTGACCACAACAACGCTCGAGCCGAGCGAGCGAAGCGAGCGTGCCTTGGCAGCGGCCGGCGAAGTGCCAGATAATTATCTGTTATAAAGTAAGCTATTCTGAACAACGACGTTATGAGCTGAAGTATGTTCGTAGTAACAACATTTATTAATTAAAGCAATATGATAATAGAAAGTTATGAAGAAAAAAGATCTGAAAAAATAATTATGGATTTAATTATGGATTTTGGTTCTTGGTAGTAACAGTATTAATAAAAAAAAATATAATCACTAACTGTTATGAGTTCCGATGATAGTAATAAAAATGTATGAATAAAAAAGTATGAAAAATAAAATTATGAAGAGTGATGATTATGAACACAAATCGGTAGTAAGGCGGTATTGGCGGGATATCATTTGCCAATTGTTTTTTATCACACATCTAAGTTCTACGGGGTTACATTTCATCCGTCAAAATCACAGTTCGTCTAGTCATTGCACTGTCAAGTTCTCTTATAGTCAAATTACACTTTATGACAAGTTCTCTTATGGTCAAACTACATTTTACGACAAATTCTCTTTTCGTCAAGTCTTTCGTTCGTCCAATTTCATTTACGTCAAGGCCTAGTAGAGTTGTCAAAATAATTTCATATTAGTACCTTACTTTTTCTTTTTTTATCTGCGTCCTAAGGCCACGGCCGCACCTACGTCCATTGCCGAGCGCCTTACAGATGGCCGTTACAACAACAAGCTGCCCAAATACTCATCTTTGAAAGCAAAGGAATGGAAGAGGGCAGAGGCCAGGAGACTTGGCCACTCGCTTCACTCGCTCGGAGCGAGTGAGCGAGTCGCGGGCCTAGCAGGTCCGCCATCCCACGACCCCCTTGTGCAATGGGGTCAGCTGCCGGATATTGGCCGGAGCATCAACAACTCCTCTACCGTGGCAGGGGAGTTGCCATCTGCTCCGTTGTCCAGAGTGCACCGGCCCACCAGCTTCCGGTCCCCCTGGGAAATACCCATAAGGACAAGTAGCCGCAGGGCACGCGTGGAGGTTACCGATCTCGCACCCCAGGTACCGTACCTGTTAATTTATATTTATAATTAATATTTTTCATAATAATAAGTACCTACGCTTTTGAGCTAGTAGAAGTCGCAAAGTCAAGTAGGTAGATATATTATGTACAAACTCCCAGGTGAATAATTACTGGCTGATAGTAATAACTAGGAAAACGGGCGAAAAAACAAATGTACTTCTAATGTCATGCCTATTTGTCTGGATATTACAAGAGGAATACTTTAAATAAGTTCATAGATTTTAGTGGAAAATGGCCTCAAGTGCAAGTGGTAGCTTGTGTTTACAATTTATAAAATCAAAAAGGGGTAAACAAAAATTGATCAGAGCTGGATATCAGTATAATTTAAACATAAAAAACAAAAATGGAACATCGAACTGGCATTGCATTCATAGAGAAATATGTAATGGTTAGTAGAATGTTTTTTCACCGTAATTACCGTACCGTACCGCACCGTAATTTAAAGGATTTTTGAGCGGAGCGAAGCGTAGCGTATCTTAGACGACAAGTGTAAATCGTTTGTATGCCAACTCCTTCGAAACGGCTCGACCGATTTTGACCAAATTTGGCATGCTGGTCGACATCATACCCGGGAGTGCATATCTCTGAAATCATGAAAATAGAGCATAAAAAGAAATTAAGAAACTTTGCTCCGCTCAACATTTGCAATTAGTAGCATGCATTGCATACCTAGTTAAGTTACTAGAGTACGACGACCTTTCACCTTCGGCGCCTTCTTTGCCCACCGTCGTCTCTCATAGAGCGATGCAAAAAAAATACGATTACTTATGTGTATCCCTTTATATTCTAGGTTCAATAACTATAAGCTCCGATAATACCAGCATTCTTGGAGAACGGAAGCATTGCTGTACACCGAATTTTAAACAAAATAAAATAGATGCTCGCATGGATTTTTGTAAAGAACGGGTACAGAATGAATTTAAATCCATTCTAAAGATTTTTAACGAGTGTTTTGAGGACATGGAGTCATCAGATTCTGATAGCTATAAAACTCCCCATTTCATTTCCAAATCCAACTCGCTGTACAATGCCAGGAAAAAAGCTTTCGATATTTCCAAATGTAGATTTACAAGTTGTAATGAAGTCACCATACCTCAAATTTTGAAAAAAACTTCCTGCTTAATGACATATCGGAAGAAAATGATTTTTTGATTTTCATTGTCCTTATTTTTTACAACTTTGTAAGGAAACCGATTTACTGATGGGAGATGGCACATTTCAAACTGTTCCTTCTCCTTTTTATCAACTTTTTACTCTTCATGTAGATTCTGGGAGTTCAAGAGTATACCTCTCTATATATATATATAAGTATACCTCGATAGTACCAGCAATATTTTGTCTTTGAAAAAAGTGCACTTTCGGGGTACCAGTATCTAAGCAACCGCTGGGGGTAGGAAGCTGATTTTTTCAGGGGTTTTAGTTGGCATTATATCTAGCATGAATATAAAGTTTGGTTGCTGTCGGGACCTCTGGGCTAGTCGCAGTGAAGGTCCAAACATGGCGAAAATCGGGTAAACTCTGGTAGGACATATACTTCTCGGCAGCTCAAGGGGGGTGGTGCGGGAACTTGGTCGCGCGCTGGCGCGCGGGTTGATAATGAAAATAAAATATATGTAATAAAAATAATAATATGAAATTATTTTGACAACTCTACTAGGCCTTGACGTAAATGAAATTGGACGAACGAAAGACTTGACGAAAAGAGAATTTGTCGTAAAATGTAGTTTGACCATAAGAGAACTTGTCATAAAGTGTAATTTGACCATAAGAGAACTTGACAGTGCAATGACTAGATGAACTGTGATTTTGACGTATGAAATTTAACCCGTTCTACGTATGCAACGAAAATGGAATTAAGTCGAAAAGATTTTAGAGCGATGATTTTTTATGATTTTAAAAGTTCTCTCTCTCCGCAAGACAGTGCCGCTCGTCTTCAAAATGCTTTTGGGAGAGAAGCACCTTGTTTGAGCACCGTGAGGCCATGGTTTGCTGAATTTGAGAGAGGTCGAGTTTCTTTACATGACGAATTTCGTGAAGGGCGGCCTTCAACTGCCGTCAACGAAAATAATGTGGCTACTGTTAAGCGGTTAATTGAAGAAAACCCGCGGATTACCTATGAGACAATTCGAGGACTATTGGGGATTGGTATGAGTCAAATCCAGAAAATTTTACACGAAGAATTGAAAGTTCGGAAACTTTGTTGTCGTTGGATCCCTCATGAACTGACAGCGGAGCAGAAGCGGGCTCGCGTGGAATGGTGCTCACAGATGCTACTGAAGTACGACCACGGACATTCTAATGCTGTTTATGACATTGTCGCAGGAGACGAAACGTGGATTTATTGTTTGAAACCCGAAAATAACAGCAATCTTGTGAATGGGTGTTTGAAAATGAGAACAAGCCAACAAAAGTGAGGCAGGCGAGAAACGTTGATAAAAAAATGATCGCGTTTTTTTTCTCAGCTACGGGTCCCATCTGTACAATTCCACTTGTAGATCAAGAGTGTTAATGCCGAGTGGTATTCTACCATTTGTTTACCCAGGGTGTTAGAAAAAGTTCGCGAAAGACGACCCAAAAGCCGCGTTCTCCTACATCATGACAACGCTTCTTCACGCACGGCCAACAAAACAAAGTAATTTTTAGCTTCCGAAAAAGTACAACTCGTCACCCATCCTGCGCATAGCCCCGACCTAGCACCCTGTGATTTCTGTATTTTCCCCAAAATCAAAGATTTGATGAGAGGTTTCACTTTTACCAACTCCAAAGAGGTAGTGATAGCGTTCAATCAGCACGTAGAAAACATGCCTTCAGATCTGTGGTCCTCCTGTTTTAAAAAATGGTTCGATCGCATGAAAAAATGTTTAAAATGTAAAGGAGAGTATTTTGAAAAGCAATAAACATAATATTTTGGTTTCAACATGTTGTTTTTTTTAAGTTACGCAAAATTTATAGTGTGACCTACGTATATACATAGTTTATGAATTTCAAATGTACCTAAATTAAGTTTTGGCATGTATCATCTATGTGAGAGAACAAATAAAGTCTTAACAACAACTAAGTCCTACCTACAGAAGAATCGCGGTGGTAAGTAATATCAGTAGGAAGTCAGTAACCGAATTCACCAGAATGAACTCATAAACTATTCTAGTTGTATACCTACAATAATATCCTGAGGACGTGAATAATAACAAAGATCTTATTAATTGTATAAACATAATTTTGATTACACAGGAAATCGTAATATATAAACAGTTAAACACTACCTACTGGTTTCCCGGCCTCTCTTCACAGCAGGAGGTGTATTCTAAATATATTTAAATATTAAAAAAAAAAAAATAAAGCACCAAATATTTCTAGTAACACACACACACACATAGGCAGAGGCGCATTACACACCCACAATTTGCAAGTATTTTTAGTCCCACGTAATAGGGGGCAAGCCTATCGACGTCACCGGGCACTTTAGAAAGTAGGTTATGTCCAAAGTGGCCGAATTAATTTAATAAAATAAGCAGCTATTTTATAATTTTGAAAACTAAATTTGAAACCCGTGGCCTTGCGATGAAATGTTGATGAAAGGTAACAAAATCTTACGTGCCAGCCGCTATGGCACAGCCAATGAGTCCTGGGCGTCTCGGACTTCCAATAATACATGTAATATTAACTAATATTAGGAAAGATTTGATTGTTAGGTTGTTTGATTGAACTGAAGAGGCTCCGTAGCTACTGAACCGATTTTGAAAATTCTTTCACTGATATGTAGCTACATTATCATATCATATCCCGGTAATGTGTTCAGCTATTGGTAACGAGAAAATATATCACGCAGACGCGGTGATCAGCCAGTGCATACATAATATACTCGTATTAAGTGACTTTATTGACTGAGGGAGCAAGCGACCGAAGTCTCCGTTTCAACTTGCAGACTGGGGAGAATTTCTTTCGTCTGTACCTCTACATCTACGGGTTCTGTCAGATCATATTTGAGGCGGTATTTATCAACCGATTTGCATGAAACTTTACACACACACACACCTTGCTTACAATGAATAACATTTGATTGAATGATATTTTTTGGATTGGATGACAAATGAAAGAGTAATAAAAAAAATTGAAGAAGAAATTTTCTAAACAAAGCCACTCCCGAAGTCTACGGTTCACAGAACCACTAGTAAACTAGATAGGTACATGGGGATCTGTGTGAGTTGATTGATGACACTTTATGGAACTTGTTAAGTACACTATTGAACAAAAGCCGTAGGCACCTACATACTGTTCCATAACATTTAGGACAAAGAACTTGTTTGACCGAATAAAACTGTTTGACCTCTTAAACCATGTATTACCCGAAGTTACTCCCATATTGTTTTTTTTTTTTCAATAACTTTGTGTGTATATTGATGTTCGCCATAACATATTATGTCTGTTCATAACATGTCCATCTCATTATTTTCATGTTTTGTTATATATCTATATCAGTGGATAATTATAATATGATTATAATTATCCACTGAACCTTTTCCCAACACAGTTAGGGTCGGCTTTCCATTCTAACTGCGATTCAGCTGAACTTTTCCTTAAAGCAACTACCATCTGACGAAATCTGACCTCAACCCATGGGCGATATCGAAGTTCTGTAGTTAGACCGCGAGGATTGTTTTGATATAAATAAGATATTATAATCCGCCTACATAATACTGCTTGTCAGTTTGTCACTGATTGCCGTTTGCGTAGGCTGTACTAGCTTGTAAGGCATGCGTATTTTATTACCCAATCACCTGTCTAAACATGATGTATTGCTTGCTAATATAGATTATTTACAACTAATAAACTATTGTCACAAGGTGGTAATTACCGCGTGCACAGTGGGAGAAATTAACACATTTCTGGCCCAAAAACTAATGCGATTAATAAAAATCGGTCAGGTGCAAGTTGGATTCGCGTAAGGGTTCCCTACCAAAACGGCAAATAAATCACTTTCTTGTTTATGCCACCTTAAATATTTACTAGGTATGCAATGCATGCTGCTAATTGCAAATGTTGAGCGGAGCAAATGTTTTTATTACATATCAGAATCAGAATTGAACACTTAAAATAATTAATCGAATGAAAAAAAATCTATTTTAATTGTTGACGCACGTGTTTCCATGGCAACCATTTAATCATCTGGTTTTTCGGTGATGTCCAGGACATTTTCGGTGATTATTCCTCCGTGGTCAGCTCTATTTTCATGATTTCAGAGATATGCCAAAGTTGGTCAAAATCGGTCGAGCCGTTTCGGAGGAGTAGGCACACAAACGATTTACACTTGTCGCCTAAGATTGAGCTCCGCTTCGCTCCGCTCAATTATAGGTATTCAGTGTTTTAGTATATGTGTATATAGTGATTCTTTGATTCTTGATATTTTATTCTTTAAGCGTAAATATAAATTTCTAAGTACACGGTTCATGAAATAGTCCAAGACAGACGGACGGACAGCGAAGTCTTAGTAATAGGGTTCCCGTTTTACCCTTCGGGTACGGAACTCTAAAAACTATCACAGAATTTACGTGACGCACTCGTGCAGTTTAGTAGATAACTTTTTTATTTTCGTACGTATGTAATAAACTCTCACAATCTAATATTGAACATGTAAGACGTGGGCGTCGATGCACTGCTTTTCTTTAAAGCGAGATTAAAAAAAGATTTTTTCAGTAGTTGGCTTTGTGCAAACAAAATTCAACCATGTTTCAAAGAAGTATAGATTTAATTGAATTTGTTTTTGAGAAGTCTGTCAACGAACTATAGAATACGTTGGACACGTTTATGAAAAATGTGTTTAATGTATTAGAATAAATGTTTTTAAAATACTTTACGCGTGTTCTCTTTGTATTTAGAATAATAGTTTCATAATAATGTCATTTATGTAATCATTACTAGCAGCTATAATTATATTCTTCATAGTTTCTGAAAAATTCGTAGAAATGATTGTCGTTAAAAATAGAGCTATTTTTGTTAGCTAAGTAGTAATAAATTAATTATTGTACTCTGACGAAGTTTGGATTATTATATACTATCTCTCAACTAGTTCTATATCTCAATTCAATTTAATTCTTTATTTATTTGCGAAATACAGGTAAGTACAGAGGTATTATATAGTTTGTAGTTCCCCCGGTTTTTTTGCCAACTGGCATACAAAATTGGCAGGCATAATCAAGTAAATTACAAAATCCATCTGAATTACAATGTCTAATTAAGGAGCACAAACCAAAATTATTTAATATCTCTACTAGTTCTATATATCTATTGTATCTCTCTATTATTTATTATCTACATCTCACTACTTCATTAAGCGATTTATATTTGTGGATAATTGTCTTACAAATAACCTTATTATTTTTTATATTCTTCATAAAAAGACGCGTTGTAATTTGAAGATGTGATTTCAGTTCAGATTGTAGTTTTTAATACCTATGATTATTCAACGATTTTTTTTAAATTTGATATTCACTATACTAGTGATCGCCCACAATTATGGTGGAACAGAAGACCTCGTAAATATTTTTATAACATTATAGGGATATTCTCCTCAATTTCCCCCTAATCAAAAAAAGCTCACGACGAAAATAATGTTTTAAATTAAAAAACACTTGTGTTAAGTTTCGTTGAGTTCGGATAAAAATGTGGCAGCTAGCCCGGCACGCCACACACATACAGACAGACAGACGAACGTAAGTAAAATTGTCCAATCTGGATAGTATGTAGACGCTTCACTCGCTCGGTCTGTTTGTTTATTTTTAAGATTTCTAATAAGTAGTTAATCCATTGTAAAGTGATTATTTTTGCAAGATGATACTTATTCCTATTTACGAACCTGGTGTTTTTAATCTCAAAATTTATTTCCGTACTTATCGCTTTGTGACGATAAATTCATATTACTTTCATAAATGGACATTAAAATGTGCGAAAGTAATACCGGTTCTGATCCTCAACCTTATAAATCAATTAACCCTTTATATGGTATTTTTATCATGCCTATCATTCTGGTAAAACCAGAAAACTGTACAATTTAAAATACATCTTGAAGGGATAAGTGACTTTGATGTTTTGGACCTTTTTTCGTCGTCGTTTGTCTAAATTATTATTCTAATCAATCCAAGAAAAGAGATTTAATAGTTTTGGTATAGCTTTCGATGTTTTATTGTATGCCTATAATGATATTTTTGTTAATTAAATCAAAATCAAATGGAGTATTTATTTTTAAATATTATAACTGTTGTTTACAACGTCTTTTATTATCATTAAAAGTCAAAAATTCCATATTGGAGATCATATTTAAATTTTAATTTTATATTCACTAAATTTGATTTTATATTATGAATTTAATGACGGCTTTTCTTTAATTTATTACTGTAATCCTCAATAAAAAAATCGCATCGAATATCCACTTAAAAATATTGTACATAAATTTATTTAGAAAAGATAATTTTTAATAGTTCCCGGGTTTGTATCAAACAAGTGAACTATTACGCATAAAATATAATACATGGGGCACACTAAAAATTTTGCACTTCTAGCTAATCGGAACTATAGTTTTTATTGTGATTGGAGCCTAGAAATTGGAAGTATTGATTCAGATAAGTGGGGACATTAGGAGAATTTAAGAAGGAGTAAAGCATACTCACAGCACGCAAACTACGACGTTTGGGTATGGATAGCCACCCCAACTCAGAGCGGAATTCCGAAACATGGTCATACTTACGCAAATTGTGAACGAATCGAAAGCAATTGTTGAGAAGCCGGTCAAGTTTATTGAGCAGATCTGCATTCAGGTCGAAATAGCACACATCACCATAGTCTATGACAGGAAATATCAACGTTTGCATGAGTGCTATCTTAGTGTTGGCTGGAAGGAAGTTCTTTAAGCGGTGAAGAGCTCGTAAGCTGCCCGTCACCCTCTGACATACTCCGGCAACTTGAGCCTGCCAGCTGAGCGTGGCATCAATACGCAGTCCCAAGTTTTTAACGCTCGTAGTGAAGGGAATAGGCTTTGCTTTGAAGACTATGGGCGGAATGGTGACATCCTTCAGCCTTCCCAGCATTCTACTACTCCCTAAAATTATGCTCTGACACTTATCAGGGTTCACCGACAATCCAAATCTCTCACACCAACTGCCTAATGCGTTCAGGTTAGTATTTACATTGTCGATGGCCTCCGTCAGGTTATCCACGGTGGCTTGACTGTACAACTGCAGGTCATCAGCATACAGGTGATACGCACACTGAAGATCACAGGTTAAGAAATTAATAAATATAGAAAAAAGAAGAGGTGAAAGAATACCGCCTTGTGGGACCCCAGCATCGAGATTGCGGGCACCAGTTAGACGAGACGTCATCGATGCGCACCGACTGCTGGCGATCCCGAAGGTAAGAGTAGAACCACTCCAGTTCATCGGTTGAGATCTTTAGATGGGTTAGCATACCTAACAGGATGTCTTGGTTCACACAATTAAATGCGTTAGAAAAATCAACCAGGACCAGCACTGTAACTTTTGTGTCTTCGATCCCACTTCTGATATCCTCAGTAACCTTTAGCAGGGCAGAAGTAGTGCTATGCCCGGGTCTAAACCCAGACTGCAGAGGGTTGAGTATGGCATTTCGCCTTATAAATTTGGACAGCTGGCTGTGCACACATGCTTCCAACACTTTGGACAAAAAGGGAAGGATGGAAATGGGGCGAAAGTGATTAGGAACAGAAGGATTAGGTATTTTAGGCACAGGACATACATAGGCTTTACGCCATAGGGTGGGAAATTGGTTAGATGAGAGAGAAAAGTTGATGATGTGGGAGATAGGTAAAAGGAGTTGGTCCAGGATAGGGACAATCATACGACGACTGATGCTGTCACAGCCAACGGCGTTGGACTTAATTGAGAGAACAACCCTTCTGATCTCTTCCAATGACACTAGAGAAAATTCAAAAGGAGCGTAGTCGGGATCGGCAAGACTGGCAATGAAGTCCACCGTTTGACACTTGGTTTGGACGTCCATATTGTGCGAGGTGGATAAATGATAATTAATGGCGTCCAACCCAATCGTCCCCGGCAACTCCAGGTGCCTTGACTTGCCAATACCCAAGGACCCGAGAAACTTCCAAACTTCAGCCGGCGAAGAGGAAGAAATGTTATCAAAGATATGTCGGCGTTTAGCGTTACGTATCACCTGGTTACATCGATTCCTGGCAGATTTATATAGATCCCAGTTTGGGTCCGTCTTTTGCTTTTTAAACTTTCGAAAGGCTCGATCTCTGCACCTCATTGCAACTCTAACCTCCTCCGTGATCCAAGGTGCAGGACGACGTTTGACTCTCACCCTTTTAATCGGTGCATGTACATCGTAAAGTCTGACGAGGATGTCGTTAAACATCCCTACTTTATCGTCGATCGAATTTGCCGTCCCAATTAATAGCAGTGGCATCAGAACGTAATTTATTGACTTCTATACGGCTAAAGCAGCGCCTTTGTAGAATTTTAGACTTCAGCTTCGGAGGTTTGATTCTGTAGGAGACATACAAGAGATCATGGTCCGAAAAAGCAGGAGCCAGGCACTGTCCATGACGACGAACTAACGAAGTAGTAGAAGTTATAATTAAGTCGAGCCAGGTATCAGCAACATCCTTATTGTGGTGAGTAGCCTGAAGTGGCAATACATGAAGACTGGCTGACTCAAGTATGTGCTGTAGCTTCGCTTCTCGAGGGGAGTTTGCAAGGAGATTCGTGTTAAAGTCACCCATGATGATGTGATGCTCATAATCAGACGCCAACGACTCTAAAACCAATTCTAAGTCGGTGAAATAATTAACAGATGGGGGACAATAGACAACTCCGATGAGTACCTTGACAGCCCTTACCCAAACCTCTAAGAAGAGATATTCCGCTGTAGCGGAATACTGGGAAGGAGATGCGGCAATTATTTTATAGGAGAACTCACTGCGGAGATATATTGCAACCCCACCCCTCTCTTTACCCAACCTATCATTCCGTATTAATATGAAGCCAGGCAGTGGGTAATAAACTGAAAGAAGGTTGGGTTTGAAAAAACTCTCAGAAATCAAAACGTACGTGTGAATCAGCAAACGTTTCCAAGAAGTCGGTATAGTGACCGGGGACACTTTGAGCGTTTATGTGGCAAACATTTAGTGACCGACCCGCTTCGGGCTCAAAGAACTCAGTCAATTCCTCCTTTAATGAATTTGTTACTGAGCAAAAACTGTCATCGCTAGACTCAAGAGCAGAATGAAATGAGCAGCTATCATCGGATTCGTAACTCATAGAATAAAAATAAAATAAAATGTAAATAAATTAAGATAAGTACTTACTTACGAATTATACTTACTTAAATACGAAATAAAGTATAAATAATAAATATTATATGAATGTACCCGTGCACTACGTTTAATTTAAAAGGTTGCAGTCTCTGCACCACCCGCCAGCACACCCACACAAATATTTACAAGATTAAAAGCTATTAACAGAACCACAACTTTAGTGACAGAAGAAAGTATTATATCTACATCCATGTATAAGTTAGGTCTGCCAATGTCAACCATCACTCTGACTGCCAGTAAAGCGATTCGCAACTAAATTGGTTAGTAAAGAACAACCGCCGATAGTCAAGACGGTATAGTAATAATACTTTCGTCTGCCTATTATGAGCCGAACAGAAAAAATAAAAATGACAGATAATGAAAGACATGACACTGACAGATGAGCTGCGATGCGAAGTACATAAACACTTTCAAAATATACCTATAGGGAAAACATCATCAAAGCAATAGTTGTACAATTCAAAACAAGAATACGCACATTGGAATAAAATGGAATACCGAAAATACCGATACGTACATACCGAATGAATATAATTAACTGAAGTAAAACTAAGTGAACAAGAACGAATGTACGTGCAATCAGAGACTATGATTTAGATACTATTACTTTCCCCGGCATCCGCACCCGCCGAGCTTGATGATAATAATTTGGGATGCTTTCTAATAACAACATTCAGTTCATCGAGGGTGGTGACTTTATACCGATGCCCATCCTGCGCTCTGATCATTATGATGCTATCCTGCGTCCAGCAGCTCCCCATGCTGAAGTGCAACCGCGCCTTCGCAAACACGGTCTGTCGGGTCCTGGTAAGGAATTCTTTGACAACCACTGTGGATCCCTTCAGCTTCGCCTTTGCTCCCCAGACACTAGCCTTGACACTTGTGCTGCAAAACCGAACAAGCACAAGACGGTTGCGGCCTGTTCCAGTAGCCCCGAGCCGGTGACAGGACTTGATTGAGGCGACAGTGATGTTCCTCAAAGACAACTTACTATGCAGAACATCAAGGACAATCCCTGTGCAGTCCTCCTTGTCAGTCTCACTGAGACCATTAAAGACGAGAGCTTTCCTCCTCTGCCAGGTGTCGATTGCATCTGTAGTCTTGACACATTCTGCAATTTGAGTGCGAAGAAGCCCGAGAATATTAAATATCAGCTCCCGGAAGCTACGGAACTCATCAGCCACTTTTGCCACAGTATCCTTTGCAGGTCCACTGACTTGTAGCTGTGCTTGGAGCTCGTCCATTTTCCTGGTGAAGCTTTCCTCAAGGTTCTTCTGTACATTTAGTATCTCATCAAGCTGTGGCATTTTAGTGTTGAGAATGTGTAATATATGTAGTTTAGAACTAAATCAGGTGAAGTGTGATGATAAGCTGGCAGGTGGTGTCCAAAACTTGTTACTTATATCACATAAGGAATCACAAACATGAGTACACTTATTTTGCTTACTATTACACTAGTTTAGGTAAACAGATATGGCTATTAGCTATTAAATCTATTTTAAATAGTTTTCAAATCATAGATGTGCTCACTCTTTCTACGAAACTATTTGAATTTCGAATGTTATATTTTTTTAAACGTTGCAACCTTCTTAGTAATAAAAAAAAACAATTGACGGGAAATCCTTTGTCAATTGTTTTTTATCACACATCAAAGTTCTACGTATGCAGGGAAAATGGAATTAAGTCGAAAAGATTTTAGAGCGATGATTTTTTATGATTTTAAAAGTTCTCTCTCTCCGCAAGACTGTGCCGCTCGTCTTCAAAATGCTTTTGGGAGTTCTCTCCCAAAAGCATTTTGAAGACTTTTTGTTCTGCATTTTGCTTCTGCGCACGGTGCTCAAACAAGGTGCAGAAGCACAAGGTGCACCTTGTTTGAGCACCGTGCGGCGATGGTTTGTTGAATTTGAGAGAGGTTGAGTTTCTTTACATGACGAATTTCGTGAAGGGCGACCTTCAACTGCCGTCAACGAAAATAATGTGGCTACTGTTAAACGGTTAATTGAAGAAAACCCGCGGATTACCTATGAGACAATTCGAGGACTTTTTGGGGATTGGTATGAGTCAAATCCAGAAAATTTTACACGAAGTATTGACGGAAACTTTGTTGTCGTTGGATCCCTCATGAACTGACAGCGGAACAGAAGCGGGCTCGCGTGGAATGGTGCTCACAGATGCTACTGAAGTACGACCACGGACATTCTAATGCTGTTTATGACATTGTCACAGGAGACGAAACGTGGATTTATTGTTTTGAACTCGAAAAAAAACAGCAATCTTTTGAAAATGAGAACAAGCCAACAAAACTGAGGCAGGCGAGAAACGTTGGTAAAGAAATGATCGCGTTTTTTTCTCAGCTACGGGTCCCACCTGTGCAATTCCACTTGAAGATCAAAAGAGTGTTAATGCCGAGTGGTATTCTACCATTTGTTTAACCAGGGTGTTAGAAAAAGTTCGCGAAAGACGACCCAAAAGCCGCGTTCTCCTACATCATGACAACGCTTCTTCACACACGGCCAACAAAACAAAGTCATTTTTAGCTTCCGAAAAAGTACAACATTTTTTTTTAGTGTTTTAGTTTACAATGTGACGAACAAAGTAGCACAATAAAACCACAGATGTTTGTCCTTATGCTAACAAAATAAAAGATACATCATTATGTCATGTTGTTTAACTTACTACTTGAACATTATTAACAAACTCAAATGTCTAGTTGGTTGAGGCGTGCATACACAATATAAATTAAAATAGTTGTATACCTAGAACTACAAAAGTAGTATAAGTAGGCAATATACATCCCAATCCCTCCAAACCCAGACCAATCTTCATGTAACAGGCAGATTAATAAGACATTAACATTCAAATAATCTGTCAACATTGCTTCGAAAGAATTTTTTTAGAACTGTTTTGATATTTACCTCGGTAATATTATTTCGCAAATCTGAGGGTAGTCTATTTATTAAGCGAGGAACCAAGTAACGAGTGGTTCTTTCACCGAATGTGTTATCGGCGCGCGTAGTACATGACTTGTTGTGAGCAACACTTCTAGTATATACAGTATGTTCTACTTTTGTGGATAAGCTGGAATTAAAAAATTGTTCTTTGATTAGATTTAGTTTAAATTGGAGGTGAACTGGTAAAGTATTACAATGATTAAAAAGGCCTAATTCGTCATTTTTATACTGTAATTTAGTTTTCGGTGATACTATTGTTTTTAATATTCGTAACTGTAAATTGTAAACTTTATTTAAGTGTGTCTTATAGGTACGGCCATAGCTACTGAGACAGTATTGAACATGAGATTCAGCCAAAGAGTTATATAACATTAGCTTAACCTTATACGGTATGCGTCTATTTAACATAGTAATATTGGCTAGAAATTGTTGCAATTTATTACAAACGTGTTCTATATGGTGTGTCCAGTTAAGATTAGTGTCAAATATGAGGCCTAAGTACTTATGCGAGTCGGTGAGTTGGATAACTGAACAACAGCAAGATGGGACGGTGTGAGGGCCGCGGTGAAGGCACATGTGGTCGTGTGCCGTTATTGCGTTGGTTAGTGGGTGCTTAATGTAAGGTGACTTGATGTGCATGAGTTTCGTCTTATTCGCGTTGAGCACTAAACCGTTGTCATGACACAATTTATTTAATACATTAAAGTCAGATTGCACAGCGCGCAGGCTTTGTTTGGGTCCTTATCGGCTACCACTAAGCACGTGTCGTCAGCAAACTGGTAACATTTGGAGTATTCCAGGTGGTCACTCATGTCATTGACATATGTCAAAAAGTGCAGCGGACCAATCACCGATCCCTGCGCCGTGCCTTCTGTAGTGGCCACCTTATCACTACTAGTGTCGTTGATTTTGACTTGGAAGGTTCGGTTGCTTAGGTAATTCTGACACCAACTAAGAAGGGGGCCCCGTATACCGCTTGTTTCAAGTTTTTTTACGAGCTGTATGTGATTTAGGGTATCAAATGCACGCGAAAAGTCTATAAATCGGGCCAGCACATGTCTCTTGTCGTTTAAATGGGCATTAACTTCGTCTGTAAAGTTTGACATGAGTTCTGTTGTACCTTTGCCACGTTGAAAACCAAATTGATTGGGATATAGAACTGTATGTTTGCTATAGAAGTTATGTATTTGCTCACATACGTACTTTTCAACAATTTTATCCACTGTAGAGAGAAGAGTTATCGGCCTATAGTTTTCAAAATCATTGCGTTTCCCTTTTTTGTAAACGGGTCTGACACAGCCCTTTTTCAATGCGTCCGGGTAGACTCCTAATCGAATACTAGTATTGACGAGATTAGTCAATGCTATAGATATGTCCTTACTTATCATTTTTACTTCGGAAACTTTAATGGAGTCGTCACCTGCTGTTTTATTGGGATCGAGATCTTTGATTACTTTTTGAATTTTATTTGCGGTGGCTTGTTGGAATAGTATTGAAGAGTCAAGGGACTTACGGTTACTTTCAGGATCCAGTAATTTCCGACTACAATTTGGAATTTTTTTTTTTGACTGCATCGTGAAAACCCCGAGCAAATTTGTTAGCTAGTGTTTCAGCACTAACTCCCTGGGCATCAAAGGCCTTCACGATTACTTCGTCCACTGACAATGTTACTCGCCCTAACATTTGATTAATGATTCGATACAACTTTTTTGGGTTTTTAAAATTTTGTTCAATGTGTTTAATGTAATATGAGTTCCTGCTTTTTTCTAATAGATGGTGTACTTTATTCCTGGTTTTATTATAATCTAATTTTAGTTGAAGGTTAGTTGGTTTTTTTTTTCCATAAACGAAACAGATCATCGCGTTTATTGCATAATTGCATGATATTATTGTTCATCCATGGTACTCGAAATATTTTACGACGTTTCTTACAGGTGTTCTCTTTACTTGCCTCGTTACGCGCTTGGGTGAATGATTCGTAGATAAAGTTATAATGTCGGTTGGAGAAGTCATTTTATTAGTTCGATTCCATTCAATTTTATTAAGTTCTTTAGCAAAAAATTTATAATAAATATTTATTTTAGAAACACGCTGTATATGTTTCTGCTCGGAGTCGTTCACGCAGGTAAGTATGACGGCCCGATGATCCGCTAGTACAATGTTTAGCGCTGCCGAGTACGGATCTAATGTGGGAAGACGGGCAAAAATATGGTCAATATAACTTTTCGTGACGACAGCTAGTATTGTCTCGATCCTAGTGTAATCCGTAATTCCACACATCAATCCGCGCCCGTGCATTGTTTCTAGATACGAGTTTCTATGCGGTAATGTGCTTTACAGGTCAATGTTGGTATCCCCCATAAGAAGAAGGTTGGGCTTGGAGTTAAATTTGGAGATGTATTTACCTAATTCGTTGACAAACATAGTTTTGTTAGTAGCTGGTGGTCTGTAAATAGAACATATTGCTACGTCTTGTTTACATCCAATTTTTATCCATCCAGATTTTCGAAAGTAAATGTATTTTGTTGAATCGGTGTAAATTTAAAAAAATCTTTTACATACAATATTATACCGCCACCTTTTTTATTAATGCGAAGTTGTGAGTACTGGGTTTAGGTAGGGATGTTAAACAACTGAACAATATTATCAGATATACCTACTTCCGTGAGAGCAATAATGTCAATAGGAAATGGAAAGCTATGAATAATTTGCAATAATTTTACAAAGGTTTTGATTATTGATCGTATGTTAGTAGACATAATAATTCTATATGCTTAGAGGAAGGTAATTGTTCGAAAAAGTAGTCTAACGAGTTACAGTTAAATATTTCTTTAATGTGGTGTTCTTCCATGAAATTTTCTTTTTATAATGTAGGGCAACTAATTGATGAATATGCAAGTAGAATAAGTAGGTGTACCCACAATATTTACAACTTGTTTTCATTTTTTGATTTGATTGATATCATCTATAGATTTAATAAAATAGGTTTTAGTGTTAGTTGATTTTTTAGCGCAAACCTTCCCATCTTTACACCATACATACTGGAATGAGTCCCGTAGTTGTACTTTCGCGTTGTATAAAAGGGTTTTATACTGCTTGGTGACGGCTTCTCTGATGTAGATACGTTTATCTGCTTGATCGGCAGCGACATTCGAGCATATCTGACCTACTGTGATGGTTTTTGTTTTATATGCATCAATCCATTTGTTTCGGGAATATCTTGCTTTCATTTTCATTAGGCTACTATGGTACACGTTTTGTTCTTGGTTCCGGGTATGCGATAGGAAGACTGTCACCCATCCTGCGCATAGCCCCGACCTAGCACCTTTTTTTTTTTTTTTTTTTTTTTTTTTTTTTTTTTAATTCCGCGGCCCAAGGCCGCGGCCGCTCTAACGTCCGTTGCCGGGCGTCCCTGGTTACTAGCAGAGGGTATGTCCAGTGGCGCCCGGCGGACTTTGACCACCCCTGTGGTCTCTGCGGGTGTTTGGTCGGGACGAGAATCCCGCGTCATTGGGGTCGGGTTTTATCCCGCGTCAGTGAGTGAATCTGGTTGCGTGCTATGGGGCAAAGGCCCCGCAGCACGCAACCCTTCTAGCCTGCTTCTGTAAGGACGGTGGGTGGCGATCCCGCCGTCCTCAGGCCCCGATCATGGAGGACGATAGTCTTGGGCGTAGTCGCGTAGTCTGGGGCGGCCTGGCCGCCGACTACGGAACTCGGCGGGGAGGGTACGCTCCCTCTCCCTCCCGGCCGCCTCCTTCGCGAGCATGACTTGCTCGCAGAAGGACACGGCCGCGTTCCACCTACTCCCGCTGGATACCATGGCTTGAAGCATGGTCCCCAGCGAGAGGGTATCCACGCCCAGACCCACTACGAGGTCCCGGCGCTGACTCGCCCACGCTGAGCACTCCACCAACGTGTGGAGTGCGGTGTCGTCGTCGGAAACCTCGCAGTGTTGACACCGGGGTGTGACCTCACGATGCATGCGAAACAGATAGCTACCGAAGCATCCATGCCCGGCAACCATCTGCGTCGCACGGTACGTGAGGTCACCATGCTGCCTCTGCAGCCAATCGTCCATGATCGGTCTCACCGCCGCGATGAAGATGGCACCCCCCTTGGGTTGCTCAAGTCGCACCCTCCATGACTCCATGAGATCCTGGCGGAGTTGGGACCGCTGGTCCTCGATTTCTCGAGACGCAGGCCTGTGGTCCCGCTCCAGCGCCTCCTTGCGCCATTGGAACAATGACGCAAGGGCTCTCGCTTCCAGGTCCCATGGAGGGGTCCCGGCTAGGAGACATGCAGCCTCTCCGGAGATCGTGCGGTATCCCCGTACGGTTCTGACGGCCAAGGTTCTAAGTGGTCTGTTTAACAGAGTCACGTTCCCCTTGACCGCCAACCTATCAGCCCATACGGGAGCCCCGTATAGGGCCATACTCCGCACGATCCCCAGGTACAGTCTCCTGCAGGAGGCGTTGGGTCCCTTTAGGTTGGGCATCAGTCGCGAAAGCGCGACCGATGCCTGCGTCACCTTGGGGACCAAACTTCGGAAATGTGGTCCGAAGTTCCATCGGCTATCAAGTACGATCCCTAGGTACTTCATCGAGGGCTTGATGCCGATGCTAACGCCTCCCACATTTATGCTGGAACCTTCTGGTGGACCGTTCCGAGGTCTGTGAAAACACAGAACCTCGGACTTGTGCAAGGCCACCTCCAGTCCCAGCTGCCGTATCCGACCCACGACTCGAGCAACACCCGTCGTGACCTTGAGTGCTGCCTCCTGGTACGTTGCACCCCGCGCCGTGACGAGGGTATCGTCGGCGTAGCACGTTACGCCGACACCCCTAGGCAACGCACCCCGCAGCACCCAGTCGTAGCCGATGTTCCACAGAAGCGGCCCCAGGACCGACCCCTGCGGAACACCGCACGACACATCTCGCCGAGCTGGCCCGAGCCAGCTGGGGAAAGCTATGGCCCTCTCCGAGAGATAGGCCCCGACAATACGACGGAGGTAGAGAGGCGTTTCGTGATACACGAGCGCCTCCCTAACGCAGCTCCATGGCAAGGTGTTGAACGCGTTGGCGATGTCAAGAGACACCGCCACCACCACCTTGCCCTGCGAGACTGCTTCCTCCGTCAGGCTCTTCACGCGCATGATCGCGCTCACGGTGGAGCGTCCCCGACGGAAACCGAACTGGTTATCCGCCAGGTCTGGCCCCACACTCGTGAGATGCTCGACGAGGCGTTCCGCGATAATTCGCTCAAAGAGCTTACACACCTCGTCGAGCAACACGATCGGCCGGTATCCGGACGGTGAGTCCACCGGCCGCCCCGCCTTACGGATCAGGACCAGTTTCCCCGTCCTCCACACCTTGGGAAACTGGCCCCTTTCGAGGCATGCGCTAAAGAGCCCCATCAGTCGAGGCCCGAGTTCTTCGAGGGCCAGGACCCATGCACGGCCAGGAATGCCGTCGGGTCCGGGGGCAGTGATTTTCCGGCGTTTAAGCCGGAGTACTGCCGCACCTAGCTCCCCCACCCTGACTTCGGGTACGTCGTCTTCGCTGGTGCTATCCGCGTCGGGCAGAGACGGAGCCATGCGCGGAGGGACGTGCTCCTCCGCGCTCGTCGGAAACAGGGAGCCCATGACCCGCTCCAGCTGCTGCGGCTGGAGACTCTGGGTCAGTGGGGGCGCCCTAGGTCGGAGTTTCTCCCTGACCTGTAGGTACGGGCGCCCCCATGGGTTCTGCTGCAGGGTCTCCAGGAGCTCCTCGCGGGCCGCCGTCTTGGCCCGCTTTATCGTCTCCTGGAGATTACCTTTAGCCTCCCTGTATGCCTGAAAAAGCTCCGCCTCTCGGGCTGCCGCGTCGTCTGGGCGGCGACGCCTCCGGCGAAACCTGGTGTACCGGCGGCGGGCGGAGATGCATGCTGCGCGCAGCTCTGCAATCTCCGGCGACCACCAGTACACCTGCTTCCTGGCCGGTCTGGGTGTAACCCTAGGCATCGCCGTATCACAGATTTGCGACATGGCTCTCCTGAACCACTCCGCCTCGGCATCCACATCGGCAGGCCGGTCCGGTGCCGGAATCCAGGCCTGCACGATGGATGCCTCCAGGAGAGCCTCCCGATCCAGATGGTGAAGTGCCCAACGCGGATCCGGGGGATTTGCCACCGGCTGTGGGACGACCTAGCACCTTGTAATTTCTGTATTTTCCCCAAAATCAAAGATTTGATGAGCTTAGAGGTTTCACTTTTACCAACTCCGAAGAGGCAGTGATAGCGTTCAATCAGCACGTACAAAACATGCCTTCAAATCTGTGGTCCTCCTGTTTTAAAAAATGGTTCGATCGCATGATAAAATGTTTAAAATGTAAAGGAGAGTATTTTGAAAAGCAATAAACATAATATTTTGGTTTTAACATGTTGTTTATTTAAGTTACGCAAAACTTATAGTGTGATCTACTCGTACGTAATATGTGACGTAAACGTAGATATTGGATATCCATAGAAACAATTTTGTAATTTTTCGTCCTCATTAAGTATCTGTATCGTCTGGATACAGATACTTAATGAGAACGAAACCAATACCTGTTACAAATACGTACTCAAAATAACTGTTCCTACCCACAGTAACCCAACGATCGTTTTATTGTTTTACGATACCTGTGATTAATGATATTTTGCCCAGACGTCCTACAACCCGCCCACTGTGCGTCGACTTGTGAATTATTAGTTTAACTACAATAAAACAAATATAGGTATTCTAGAATCGATATTCTTTTTTATCGGTTTAAACAGAGGATGTGTGTGAATTGTTTAATTCGTAGGCAATTGGGTTAGTTGGCTAGAGTTTAGAGGAAGTTTAACTGGTAAATATTTGGTGTGCAATCAAGTTTTACTACAATCGAACACGTTCAATTACCTAACAGTTACAGTAACAGTTACTGAAACTCTTAATTTTTTTACTTTTTGAATTTGCTAGTTTTTGGAAAAGGTTCGCCACCCGTTTTTTTTTTTAAGTCCATGCAAGTGCGGCCGCTCTTAAGTCCATTGCCGGGCGTCTCTGGTACGCACCAGAAGATATTTCCAGTGGCGCCCGGCGGTAACGAAGTGACTGGCGAAATATGGGTGTAATAGGCGCTTCTAGCTATCCCTTCAGGGATAAAGATGTGATTTTTGTTTTGTCTAGTTTTTGCAGCAGCCATTTTGTACTACAAAAGTTTTAACTTTCTCGATTTTCCTTGGGAACTCGATATCTAATCGTCGTCGTGTAACCATGGCATCGTACCTTTCTAGTCAAGTCCCGTTTAGATTCCATATAAATAAATTAGGTATGCAATGCATTATGCTGTTGCAATAATTGAGCTGAGTTTGTCGATCCGGGTCGAACTCCTAAACGACTGGACCGATCTTTATGAATTCAGATATATGCACTCACGGTGATGGTCACTATCACCGTGCCAAATTTCAAAAAGATCGGTCCAGTCGTTTAAGAGGAGTTCGATCACGAACGAAATACACGAGTCGCCTAAGAAAAATAGAGAATAATAAATAAATAGTTTTGGACATTCTCACACAATGTCATCTAGCCCAAACTAAGCTATAAGCTTGTGCTATCTAGACAACTGATAAACATACGAGTACTTATATATTTCTAAATACATAAGTACCTCATATACATAGAAAACACCCAAACTCCGAAACAAACATTTGTGGATCACACAAATATCTGATTCGACCCGAAATCGAACCCAAGATTCCGGAGCCGAAAGCCGATGCACTACCGACCACGCCACCGAAGCAGTTGTGTGAAGCAATAAAAATTAATCGCCATTCGTTTACCTGACTAAAACTCGATTACGGCTGGACCGATTTGGCTAACTTTGGTATCAATTAAAATTTAGTTATTTATATTCGTACAAATTCGGCGGTACGAAGTTCGCCGGGACTAACAAACATAATTGTTTATCTATCAGGTGTTAAATCGCTAGCAAGGAAGGCCCTGGAGTTCATATAGAAGGATCACAGGGGCGAAGCTTCATAAGCTGAGGACTGCATGCCCGATATATGAGGTAACAAACATAAAAAAATAAAGCAATCGAATTGAGAACCTCCTCCATTTTTGAAGTTGGTTAAAAATCAAAGTTAAAAGCAGTCGAAATGAGAACCTCCTCCATTTTATTTCATGCGCTATTATCACTACAGGCATAATTGTTCGCGGTGGCTAACGTAGTTTTTTATTATATCGGCTACAGAGTGAATAATATCGATTTGAATTGTAGATGATAAATAACTCGGCCCGGGTTTGTCGCTCTGTTGATGTTGCATATATGCTTTTCCAAAACGTTATCATATTTCGATAATAATGAAACTAATTCTAAAAAGTTACCTCTATTTAATGAATCTTTGGACTCGTCATGTCCTCTAAAAGGCAATTCCTGTTGCGCTAAATGACAAACTACAGCTACCAGTCTTTGAAAAATACTACGGTTTTGGTCAACTTGCTGATTGTGTTTTGAAATTTCTTCAGCAAATTGGCGTGACAAGTGAGTTTCTATGCGCTGTTTACCGAAATTCGTAAAAGAAATTAATGCACTCAAATGTTTTTGTGATTGAGAATGTCTTTTTATTGAGTTACTTAAATTATTTAAATCTTCGTAACCCGTAGTATTCCATGCGCTATTATCGTTCGAAAAAAATATGCAACACCAGCAATATAATTTATTGGAATGTGAACATCCAGTAATCCAAGTTGGTTTAGGAGAAACAACTAACGACTTTCTTTGATCAAAACTTAATGATTTTACCCTTTGGTCTTTTAATAAAACGTTACAGCACCTCAAATCATCACAAGGCACAATTACATTTTAACACTCAAATAAACTAATTCACAACTTTTAAACAAAAAAAACAATTTTGAAATAATCACCCACTCTAAAAAGCAAATTACTACGCGAAACTGAAGTAAACAAACGCGAACATAGCATAGGTCGCCACGCAACCGATGTGCGACGAACTTCAAAGCAAAACCAGGCTTTTTGGCAGGCACATTTTGCTATAACAACCTACTAAGTGTTGTGGTATGCTAGCGAAAATATCCATAGGTGTGAAAGAGAAAATGCAAGCCCGATTATAACGGGCATGCATTGCGTCTACTTACAACTTGTGCGAGCGAGATGGCATCCGCGTGCTCAACACCGTACAGAGTATCACAACGCATGGAATGGTTAGTCGGTATAGGCGATTGACCTTAGCGCGCGAAATTTTGAAATAATCGTTCGAAATTTTTTAGAGTCAATATTACAATATACAATATTATTTTAGGGTCAATGGTACAATATTATTATTATATTATTTTGAAATGTTTTAGGGAATTCCGGGCTTATGGGAATGTATGGAACGTTCGCCACTGAAGGATCATCATCAGCTGCTGTGCAATGGACGTTTGACATTATACACGCGTGTGGGGTGGCCACGGATCCGGTTTTATGTTGACCAATTTTATGGGATATCTAAATGTTTATCCGTTTCCCGCTATTAACACGTGACCAAAATGGCGTTTGCCCAAATAGGCAATTAAAAGCGATAAGACAGAGATAAACTTTTTCTTTTCTTAAAATTAATTATACTATTAATAGATACATAAAATAAATATGTACATTTACAGAAATAATAATTTTCTTTTCAAATATTCGTAGGTTTATACACTTGGCTAGTTTCTTTACAATATTCTACCAGTGTTCTCTAATACCAAGTTATGTACAGTTATAAACACTATCTAATCCCATGCGTTTAGGCTATGTTCAGAAACACAAACTTGTAGAAGTTATCGACAATATAGCGGCAAAACTGCCTAGTTTCGCCTGTTATTTGTTATTGCAATTAGAATTTTGTCCAGCTGTGCTATAATGTTTTAAACAGTTATTTAACAACAAGATTTGCTGTAAATATTTATCGAAAAAATAACATTTTTTGTAGTTCCAGGTGCATAATCATGGGTTATAAATATGTCAGACTTTGAAATCATAATTCGAACTATTCGACATGAAAGAAATGCAGTCATGGTAACCCTACTTATCATAAATTTTTATGACTACGGACAATCAAAACGCCAGGTGATTTGTAACAGCATGTTACATTTAAACAATAGTAACCTAACTGTTTAACGAGTTTGTTCACTGATCATTTATAGTTATAGACTTATATAACACGTTAGAATTGTAGCTATAAAATTATACCAAACACCAGCAGTTGACACTATTCGCGACAACACATAAACGCGTCTATTTATGTTTTGTCGTGAAGACTTGCAGACATTCAATGAATATTCAACCAGCACACAAATATACTGTATATAAAACTATATATATCTTCATTAGATAGTAAAGTAAAAAGTGTTATCGGGATCGCAGTGTGGTCAAAATTTATGGAAGTCGGTCGAATCATTAAAAAACGGGCAGGTTTTTTTTAAGCCCGCGCAAAAGCGGCTATTCTTACGTCTATTACCGGGCGTCGCTGGTGTGCACCAGACGGTATTTCCAGTGGCGCCCGGCATTCCAGTGGCACCCGGCATTCCAGTAGCGCCCGGCAAACCAGCCAAATGGCATAAGATAGGGTACCGTAGTCACCCTCTTTAACTCCTGAACTAACATCAGGTTATCTAATCCGTTCGGTTACCGCAGGGCGCTACTGGAAATACCTACTGCGTGTGAACCAGAGGCGCCCGGCAACGGAAGTGAGAGCGGCAGCGGCCTTGAGCCGCGGAATTAAAAAAAATCCGTTCGGTTATAGTTTATTACATGAATTTTTGTATATTAATATCATCATGTTTTTATTTCAGATTTTTCAAACCAGCCAGTTTATACAGAAGTGGGGACACCCTACATCAACAAAAAAAAATCAGTTGTCTGTAAAGTCAGTTTACTGACGATAGTTGGACGTGACAACGTCATAACTGCCGAACGCGGAGGCCGATTGTGCCTCTTTGTCGCTCGTTCCGCGCTCTCGCTTGCACATCAAGCCTTAAATGGAACGCCTCAGAGCGAGTTAACGCCTCATGACGTCATGTTTTTTCGTGCGTGCAGCCGGCTCCATCGAATTATAAGACGTTGTCACGTCAAAAAATGCGCAAGACCCCACATTTCTTAGGAGATATCTAGAATAGTAACACGTCTTTATAGCGGAAAGAGTTGACAGAGTCGTTATAAATCAAAAAAAATATTGGTTACACTTTATAATAATAATTCTAACAATGTTCCACATTCGAAAATTAAAATGAATTACTCTCTCAATCGAAAGAAGCGTGCGGAAGTTATAATTAATAAAAAAAATATTAGAAATTAATAATTATGACCACCAAGGAGATGTGAAACTTAAAAAAAAAAGTATAATCAATCAGGTGAGACCTCCCATATTATTTTAATCGAATCTACATCTAATTATGAAATATTTTACATAGAATCGATATTTATATGCTAAAATGACCGTAATCGAATAAATTGAGTAATCGCGTTGATTTCGAATAAACAATTATTTATCAATTTTCGCACCTATAAATCAGTTGCTCTTAAATTTATTGCTACTTTTTGTAGAGGATTATTATAGATACGGGTTTCATAAATTAGTTTAAAATGCAAAATTATATCTTTTTGCCACAATGTTATTGTCGTAAAACAAATAAAATTTTGCATTTTTACATAGAAAGTGTTAATTTATATATCTTTATATAACACCGCAATTTCACACCCTTGTTTTTACGAGCTCCTGTTTTCTAACTGTGACCGGTTTTTGTTCAAGTACGAGTATTATAGTTACGATTATCTTACATCTACAAACTTGTAATATTCAATACTATACTGTATACAACTTTTGCTTACAAGCGAAGAAATTAACAACAAGAAAAATACAATTTACCTACATACTATGACTGCTTCGGTGGCGTGGTCGGTAGTGCCTCCGCTTCCGACGCCGGAGTCTCGGGTTCGATTCCCGGTCGGGACAAACTTTGTGTGAAGACAGATCCTACTAATATTATAAACGCGAAAGAGTATGTAGATATGTACGTATGGATGGATGGATGTTTGTTACTCTTTCACGTAAAAACTACTGAATGGATTTTAATGAAACTTTACAATAATATAGCTTATACATCAGAATAACACATAGGCTACAATTTATAAAGATATTGTGTGAATTGTTCAAAATATGACGCGGCGCGACGGGTACGGGAAAAAATCCCACGTACCACGCGGACGAAGTCGCGGGCGACCACTAGTACGTTATATTTATATCACTTTATCTAGTACTCATATCACAAGCTCTGCTTAGTTTGAGACTAGATGGCGCTGTGTGAATTGTCCTAATATATTTATATTTATTAATTATTTATAGATGATGTCCCTTCGCTTGGAGTAGGTTAGTATGACCACATGATCACAGAATAGGGAATACTACTCGTATAATACTACGTAATCTTCTATCTATCTCATTAGTCTAGTTAAAACTCTGGAATGGCTGGACCGATTTGGCTCATTTTCGTTTTGAAATATTAAAAGGGGGCGTCGGGATAGCTAGTACAACATAACTAGGTATGTAATGCATGCTGCTGCTGCGAACGACAACGAAAAGGGCTTCGCCGGACTTTCAATACTTGAATTTTGAAAATTCTATTCTGCACGTGAAAATTTTACATTGTTTTCAATGGGACCATTGTTTATTATTCTTATTCTTTATGATTATTCTTCGATGGTATGTCCTATTTTCATTTTTTTTTTGTTCTAAACTAAACCACCCTCACGCCACACGTTATCACTGTGGTAAGTTTGAAGGAGATCGATGCAGGCGTTTAGGAGGAGTATGCGGACAAACGAAATACATGAGTCGCATAAGATTGAGCTTCGCTCGCTTCGCTCAATTAAGGTTAGTATCACTTCCTTTATTACTAGGTTATTACTCTGAGGACTTTTTTGCTTTCCATCTGATTTTGATGCAAAAGAGACATCATATCAGCCCATTTGCTCCCACTCCTAAGCATAGGCCCCCCTGAAGAGGGAGGAATTTGGTCAGGTACCTATACCACGCTGGCCAGAGGGGCTGGTGTAGGGTTTTGTGTCGAGTTTTCCTTCTCTAAATATACTTCGATAAACATACTTATATATTTGAGCGGAGCGAAGTGGAGCTCAATCTTAGGGGACAAGTGTAAATCGTTTGTGTGCCAACTCTTCCGAAACGGCTCGACCGATTTTGACCAAATTTGGCATGCTGGTCGACATCATACCCGAGAGTGCATATCTCTGAAATCATGAAAATAGAGCTGACCACGGAGGAATAATCAACGAAAATGTCCTGGACATTACCGAAAAACCAGATGTTTAAATAGTTGCCATAGAAACACGTGCGTCAACAATGAAAATAGATTTTTTTTTCATTCGATTTATTAATTTAAGTATTCGATTCTGATTCTGATATGTAATAAAAACAGTTGCTCCGCTCAACATTTGCAATTAGCAGCACGCATTGCATACGGTCTAGTTCTAAATACATACTAAAAGCCAGGGGCATAGGTTCTATGAGCATGGCTGTGTCGACTAACGTCGATAACCAATGATATCAAGAAAATTTCGGTCACGTGACCCAATTAACACCATTGTTTTTGAAATTTCCTTCGAAACCTGTCTGTAAGAACCGCAAGAAAATTCGTTTAGAGTATTCATTTATATGCCATAACAATGTCATTACATCCAATCTGGGGGTATTGACACGTAAGAGACACCCTGATCCATTATTATGGTGTTAAAATTAATTAGATACATACTTTTTTTTTGTTTGTGTTTCAAGTTAATTAAAAGATACATAGGTCTGTATGCCCATTTACCGGGTAGAATCAAATATTTGTGTTATCCACAAATGTTTGTTTCAGAGTTTGGGTGTTTTCTATGTATAGTATGTATTTAAAAAAATACACTTTAAAAATTGACACATCAACAGAATGGGACCAAATAATTGTCGGAATGGGACCAAATTGAAATGGGACTTGGGAAGTAGTAGCTTTTAATTAAAAAAAAAATTAAAATCGGTTCACTCAGTCGAAAGATCCCTCCTCCTTTTTTGGAATTCGGTTGAAAATATACATACTAGGTCGCCGCAGTCGCGAAACGTACCGTTACGCTGCAGCATATATTTGAGCGAAGCGAGTTTAAATTCAAAATTCTGGCATCGTAATAACGTGGGTAATTCTGTAAGCTATTGATGAGTGAAAATCCGAAATCGGCCGAGTATTCGCCGAGAAACAATTTAACATAAATCGTTTGAAAAATAATTTGAGTCACTCGTTGAGAGTATGTTTATTAGTTACAACCTTAGTTTGGGCTAGATGACGATGTGTGAAAATGTCCAAAAATATCACACATCACGCCTATATCCCCGAAGGGGTAGGCAGAGGCGCATTACACACCCACAATTTGCCAGTATTTTTAGTCCCACGGGCAAGCCTATTGCCGTCACCGGGCACTCTAGAAAGTGGGTCATGTCCAAAATGGCCGAATAAATTTAATAGAATTAGCAGCTATATTATAATTTTGAAAACTAAATTTGAAACCCGTTGCCTTGCCATGAAATGTTGATGAAAGGCAACAAAATCTTACGTGCCAGCCGCTGTGGCACAGCCAATTAAAGTCCTGGGCGTCTCGGACCTATTTATCATCTACATACTCGTATTATAAAACAAAGTCGCCCGTTCTACGAGTATGTGTGCGTAGATCTTTTACGCAACGGATTTTGATGATTTGATGATTTGATGATTTTGATAGAGTGGTTCTCAAGGAAGGTTTTTGTATATAAAATTTGTTAAGCGAGCAAAGCCACGGGCTTCCGCTAGTTTATAATATTTTCGATAGTTTTATGTTTTAATATTTTTGTAGGTAACTAACGCTCATTCTTAATTACCAATTAATTTACCATAAGAATTTTAACTATCATTTGAGTTGACATGAATAACGTTTATTTGACTGAAACACGTGCATATTTAACTATGCTATGCAGAATAACCATAATTATACTAATATTTTATTATTTTAACCAAAATTACACTATTAGAAACTTGTAACGGAAGCGATCCAGTATAATTTAAATATCGATAGACTTGTCAATAACTGTTCAAACGCCCATTTTATTGATTAATATGTGAAACCTTGTATTTTACCAACGAGCACAGTAATTATATTCAAGCCGGTCGTTATTCAATCAACTGTGTGTTATTTAAAAGCCGGTCCCTAGATTCTACGATAAGAAAATTAGTAGCCATGTTTGTTTAAGCGTTATATTTCAATTAGTAGTAAAGTATAATAACTAATTGCATTAGGTAGCTACGTTCGGACTGCAGATAATCTATTTAGGTGAGTAACATTTTGTTCTGACTGATGGACTGTTCGTAGTCTAGTGGTAACCGACAATGTTAACACATTGCAAAGGTTAAGCAACATCGACTCAGGCCGGTCTTAGGATGGGTGACCATTTCTTAAGACATTGAGACCTCTCCGTGCCTCGGAGAGCACGTTAAGCCGTCGGTCCCGGTTGTCATACTAACATCTATGGCAGTCGTTAGGGGTAGTTGGAGCCCTAAATCAAAAATCCGACCGGTCTAACTACAGGACTTCGATATCGCCCATGGATTGTGAAGGTCAGATGGCAGTCGCTTCACGGAAAATATCGAAGTTCAGCCGAATAGCAGTTAGACTGGAAAGTCGACCCCAACTGAGTTGGGAAAAGGCTCGGTGAATGATGAATGATGATGGAGTTTTGGTTTGAATTACAGATATGATTATAGTGCTTGGGTACTTGGGCCCCCTATTACGTAGGACCAACAAAGTTACTGACAATGTGTGAGTGTGTGCAATGCACTTCTTATCCCTTCGGGGATTTAGGCGTGATCTATGTATGTCTGTCTGATATGAAAAAGAAAGATCTCATAAATTATTCTAATTACAAACACACAGGCTACTAAGGGACCCTACCGGCACGCGTTGCACGTATTGACAAATGGTCGAGCCTCAGGAAAATATATAATACGGGGTTAACAAATTGGCGAAATGTGGGCGTTATAAGCGCCTCTGTCTACCATACAGAATCAGGTCTTTATTCGTTAATGGATACACCGTCCCGTCACTTAGTTGGTCTTAGTTCAAAATATGCAAGGAAGCCGTGGTGCTGAAAATGCCTGGAATGGACTCGTAGGTACACAGTTCCCAAGTCCTATAGGCCGACTGGTCTATTGCCGGTCTAGGGAAAGGTATACGACAGGATGCCGGTCTCCTGGATGAAATCTCGCCAGTACGGCTTTATGCCTTAGAAGAGCACCGAACTAAACTCGAAGAAGTTGGTCTTGGCAATAGGCTCAATGCGGGAATTTCAGGACACTTTGTCAAAGCCACACCAGTCTGTTTCCATTCAGCAGGTGCACCGCCATGGAGATATTGATAGAACCACGAAACAATCATAAATATTCACTCAGATCGCAATAATAAACACAACAAAATCTGCTGACATTTTGAATAAAAATTGTGACGTCGTGGTTTTATTATTATTATCATAATATTAAAATATATTTTTGCAAACATGTAACATGCTTAATAAATAATAATAAAATAATATTTCCGGTTAAATTTTACAATAAACAGTGACAACCTCGCTAAAGCAATTTGTTATTAATATTTATAAATCCATACAGACAGATAAAGAAAAAATTCATGATGGTAAGTTCATGTTATGCGAACTTTGAAGGAATACTATAACGGATGGTATAACTCTGTTAGTTTAGGAGCTTATTAAAATCCGCAGCCCTAGGCCGCGGCCGCTCCTACGTCACGACACGCATTTGGCCGGTTTTTAGGGATCCGTAGTAAAAGTCTCGGAACCCTTATAGTTTCGTCATGTCCGTCCGTCCGTCCTCGGCTTTCCTCCTAAACGGTTAGTGCTAGGAACATGAAACTGGAGATTTACTATGCTAACAAAGTGCTAAGCTTTTTAAAATTTTGAAAATTTTTTTTGGCGAGATATTTAGCTTTCAAGAGCATGATTTTTGAGAAAACGGACCCCACCATCCTCCCCCCTCTCAAATCTAACGGCTGGCGTGAAGAACCTGAAAATATTCTATTCGTGTTGGTCGTCCGAACTTTGAAGGAAAACTATAGTGGATAGATAGCTCTGTTATTTCAGGAGTTACAGAGGCTATTATGATTGACTACGGAACCCTATTCTATGCCCAAGTACTAGTGCCCCAACACGCACTTAGCCGGATTTTTAAAATGAGTAACGATTCAACTCTTGAGAAATGTCATTGTTACGTAAATTTGTATAGGTAATAGTAATTAAAACGAAACAACCAAAAATGATTGTCATTCAATGTTTTAAGGTTTTATTTTGAATGCATATTTAATTGCGACTGTTATTTTTACAGCGTTGTAAAAAATCTAATGATGTATATTTAGAGCAGTTGAGTAATAACTTTCGTGTAGGTAGTTTTATTCGGCAAAATCCGAAATTTACTCTGAAGATCCGAATATGCAAAAACAAAACTGTTTGTACATACGGTCTTATTAAAAGTTATAGAAATATTCCAACTACAAAACCTCTTTAGTTAAAAATAAAATAGAACCGCACATTCCTTACATAAAAAAAAATTAGAAATCATAAAAAGAATAACCAGTAGCCACACTGTCATTCGCAACATTATCACTACGATCAAAACAAAACGATTTAATAACTTTTTTCTATAACTTATTCTATGTCGGTAAATAATTAATGAACACAATATGAATTTTGACTCCTATTAAGATGAAAATAAAGTATAAATTATACACATAGATTTTTAAGCCGGAAACATTCAAATCTAATTGCAGTTGTAATCCATTCTGATTAAGCGTATTATCGTTTAACTAATATAAGTATTCAGGGTTGTCAAAATGTGTTTAAATAACTGTTTAAGCGCAAAACCACGGACATATCGCGTCACGAGTTAAATGAACTTATGGAGTGACCTTTAAATTTGTTCAATGTATGTACAATTTGTTTTTTACTTGCCAATGTTCGGTGTGATTTGAACGGAAGAGAAATTTATTTTGCAACGCAGAATATAATAAATTGTGAAGGTACCTATATCGGTAAGTGACATAGAGTTGGACGTATTCACTAAGTTTGTGGTACAAAAATTTAAACATCCATCGCTACCAACTTTTCCATTTATAATATATTTGCTTGGTTTATGTAAAAGAGGCCTTATCCAGCTCCAGGGATCACACAAGAAGTTCCTACCCCTGAAAAATTTTCAGGGGAAGGTACTCTTCGTGTGATCTAAAGTTTGTAACTAATAAACTAGTACTGTATGATATAATTCTGCCTACCATACTAGGTAGTCTTAGCGATAACGTCTGTATTGATGAACTAGTCAGGTTCGCCGTTTAAAATTGACACGGCACCCATTGTTTATGAAAGCAGTCTAGTAACGGTTCTGCGCAAGGCAGCAAGGCCTCTTTTATAGAAGATTCTTCCATCTATAACTTTCTTAACCAATATTAATTAACTACTCTGGCAAAATGGTTTTTAGATTTTCCAAATTTTTTTAAATTACTTTTAACCATTGTGGTTATCTCAAAATTTTGTATTTTGTTCTATATATTGTATTGATGGTGATTTTCTTTTGTACCTCTGGTTCTCTCGGGGATATAAGCGTGATTATATGTCTATATCAGTATACGTCAATAATTGAGTCCTTTCTAAATTATTACGCCAATCGTTTCTTACCGTATAAGGATTTTTATATTCGCAACATTGCTACCGGAACGAAATACCTATAAGATCGATTTCACCCAACCTTTGCATAATGAGACTTAACGATATGCTAATGGCTATTATTAAAACCAGTATATTAATATAATACAATAACATAATAATACTTTCTTAGAAAAAAAAACTTTTCCTTTATCATCAAACGTGTTGCCTTGTTTGGTGATAAGCAGGTTTCCTCAAAGACAGAAAAGTTCAATCGGTGGTTCAATCGAATGATTAATCGATGTTTTAGATAGCCGATTGTGTTGACGAAACTGTAGCTAATGTTTCGTTGATTTGCAAATGTGCTTTTATGGATAGATCGTTGTTGGTGATTAATTTATTGCTTTTAGGAGAATATATTTCAAATCGAGAAGTGGCATTTGTCTGGAGAAATTAACATTTATAGTTTATTGCAAATTGACTCAATTTATAAACTTTTATACTGTTGAATGAGGAAAGCAAGTAACTAAATGTTTGATTAAAATAGAAGGTTCCCTCTTGGTTTTGTTTTTCGGCTTCAAAGATGGGCCAGTGTCTTCAAGTTCGATTTGCGCATTGCCATTTGTTTCAAGGACATTGTCATCTTATTTGACATCATAGCTTCGAAACATCTCACTTGTTATGAGGGTATTTTTACACTAATGATCAGCATGGAGGTAGTCTACAGAGCCACTGACGCCAAAACCGTGTCCATTCAACTGGCTACTGAGTTTATTGCAAAGTTCTGTGGCTAAAATATTGACAAGAATTCACTGCGAATCATAACATGCTTATATCGTCGTGTTGGTCCGTAATAGGTTACTTGCCTATTATAATTACCGAGCACCATATATTTATAATAGAAAACCAATAACCATTCTGTATCCGAACCTAAATTCCAACAGCCAGAAAAGAAAAATGTGGAGATTAATAATTACAACCTGATACAAATCTTTTGAATACCGTTGACAGATTATAGTTTTTTTTAAAACATTAACCGCATACAAACAGCTTAGCCTTTAAAATAGCTACTTAACATTAAAGACGGATAACGTGAAGTTATAAAAAAGAAAAAAATACATTAAACTTTTATGTAAAACATTATCTTTGACTACATACCTGTTGATTAATATGCTTGGCAGTCAATGATTTAGAACTTAATCGAATTATAGTGGGTTAGGATATAAATTATTTATTATATTAACTCTTTTTAATAAAATATTTATGTATAAGGTGGTTTTTATGTGGTACATCAAAGTGAGTTCACCGCCCTAGTAATAAGCTTGGAAGAATACCAATAAAAGGTTAGGCCTACCCTCATAGCTTATGAAGCTACACACATTCACATTTATCTACCCGAAAGAACAGACATACTGGATAGATATAAATTGAGATTTCAAAAAGACTTTGAAAAATTCGAAATTCACTTAAATTTTTTTGAAAAAAATTGCTTTCGAGGGTGTACCAGGCCGTCCAGCTATGGACGTTATGGTAGCGTTACGGTAAAAAAAATAGAGAACTTCATTTGTTTTACACATAATAAGGGACGAACCTATTGCCACTGACGGGAACCATTCGTATTTGCACTCGTATTTGCCAGGATCCCATTTTTATTTTTTTTATTTTTATATTGGGTTCGCCAAATTGACGCCGCCCGCCTGGTGGTAAGTCGTGACGACGTCTAGCGATTGTGGGCCACTCTCACAGCTATAGAGAGTGGCCCTCAACTTGACGACCTACTGATGTGCCTCTTCACGCTCCGCTTAAAGAACCCAGGGTTATATGTGGGAGGAAACACGTGCACGGGCAGGGCGTTCCAGGCCACTATCGTTCGGCAGAGAAACGAACGTTTAAAACGTTCGGTTCTCGCGAACATTTCCCATTCTTTTGTCAGCATTTCCTCTGCGTGCAAATACATGTTTGGTTCAGATTATACCCGAGGCGAAAATAATGCCTGCATCTACTATCAATTTCCACAATAGTAAATTAGGCGTAACAGAGGACCTAATGAATGAGAAGTGTCAAAGAGTACAGGTGAGCAATTTAATGTTAAAATTACAAATACCTATAAATTACTTTCTTTAACAAATAAAATGCTGAATGTATCTAAATATTAAAAGGTCACCGCATAATAATTTAATATTTATTTATTCATGTCAAATTAACATTTTAAACATTTTTAGTGACAGACACGCATTAATCTAATTGTAAATAATTCCTTTACGTAAAATAAATATTTACACTATTTAATAGTTTCTTTGAATAAAAATATCAATAAATCACAAGCGGCAACATTATTAGCAGAGGAGAAACCAACATTTGCTATGAAAAAAAATCTTGAATTAATTTTTGTAATATTTAACAACCCTAAATAATTGGAGATAAAATTATATTAATGTAATTACAACCTTAATAATATCACAAGAATTAGACGAGTTCTTAGTAGTAAAACCTAAATTATTGATTTAGAATTAACGCTTATGAGGTTAATTTGTAAGAATAAAGCCAGGTAGGATGATTACATATATTTTTAAATTAACCTTGGAGGGTTGTTTATTTTAGTCGCACTAGATTTTTCTTCCACACAAGAACCAGTCCGACACCTCCTACGTAGATGGTTATAAGTGCATTTTATCAACTTTACAGTAAGGCCCTTTGAAAGTTACTCTGATGTCATAGGTGGACAAAGTCCGCCGGCACCCTCGGGTTATCCTTACGAGGGGGTATCCGGGACGTCTGACCATTGACGTCAAGGCAAAAATCACTCTGATTTGTTTTATTAGGTACCAAGAAGTAGAACGAATTTTTACAATTTTCGAATCTTCAAATATGGGTAGCTTAAGAAACTATTCGGTAAATCGTTCGCGAATGGGTGTGAACACAACAGTAACTTTCCTTAATAGTTAAGGTGTGGGTGTTAAAAAATTACTGCTGATCATTATTACTGATAACATACATTTCCGACTGTTATTAAGGGATAATTACTATGTTATGAATTATTATTATTAGTACACAGACACAGAATCATGTCTTTATTCCCGAAGAGGTAGGTAGAGGCGTTATTATGCCTACATTTACGTTTTTCTTTTTCTTTTACTTTATCATTTGTTGTTTACCAACATAACAGAAACAGGAAAATCACTTGACTTTCATTTATCTTAAATATTTTTTTAATAGTCCGTCCTTATGTCCAACCAGGACATTTGTCTACCGTTAAATGACATATAGAAAAGGCTCTACGGCCTCTATAGGCCATGGTGAGTAATCGTAGAATGATCTATGATTGCCGCCACCATCTTCCAATACTAACGTTCGTAATACCGAAAATTATATTATCTATGGTAATACATTCCATCTTCGCCGATCATGGCCCATTATACCTCCTACCCTATAGCACAGAATACTCGTAGAGAATAGTACTAACATACATCTTCAAAGGTGCTCCTATGTAGCACCTTTGAAGATGCCATAGAGCGAAACCGGTCAGGTCCTACTAATAATTAAAAATTGTGGAATATCTGTACAAGTGAGTCATTTCATAATGTATTACTATATGTTCCACCAAGTGCCGACAATCGAAAGTATAAATTATAATAGTACTTACATACAGAACTTGCACTCCGACGTTAATTAAAGCACATTCTTTTGTTTACAGAGAACATCATTCGAACGTTAGTAAAGTAAATATGTAAAAGCATAATTTGACCAATAATTATGACGTTAATGCCTCAATATCAACTCTTTGGTCAATGCCGTGTCACATACAGGAGACAACCCTTACTGACTTACAACTTCAAGTTGTAGCTGACATCACGTACTTACTTTTTGCGATTGTTAGGAGAGTGACATAGGCCTGCCTATAGCCTATATACTATCCACCATATAGTGACCGCTGATTCTGTACTGCCAGTGATACAATTCAACTAGAGTAGCTAGACGATAGAATACGAGTTAATAACATTGTTGATTTGTGTTAACTGGGTTCACGTCAGTAATGTGATATTTTATAACTTGGTATTTTATGTTTTAATAATTAGTTTTTCACTTCTCTCTATGAATGTTGTTAGATTATAATAATTTATGGCTTCATTCGAGACTATAATTAATTGAGGTATTTTAGATTTTTATTGCGTACAAAATCTACAGATCGCGCTATGTTGTATAAGTGTGAGGTTTGTGGTGTCACGTATATACAGGTGATTTCAAAATCTGTACGGCTTAAAAAGTTTTTATTTATTTATCACCACTTTTACAACACTTTACAGTTTCCCCAATGCGATATTGTAAGTTATAAAATCGATATTAACTACAAGTACAAATCTAAAAATCCTACCAATTAAACAAATACAGTTAATCTACTACATTAATAAATCTATAAAATCCACTAAAATCAAATAAATATAATTAAATAATATCAGTTGAAGAGTTTGTTTGATTAAAAACGCTAACCTCAAGGGCTATAAGGTTAAATTGCAAACCTGTTCTGCTGTATACTTAGTCCATTTTTAAGAAAGACTTATTATTTATTTCTTCATGCAGGATATAAAGTAACACTGCTGAACCTTGATTCTACATTTATTACCATATGCACAAAGCAATATAGATAGAACCTGGAACCTAAAAACTGACGGCCACATTTTTAACAGACTTCAAAATAAGAAGAATGTTTATCATAACTTTCGATTTTAAAAATCCATTTTATTATTACAAACTCGTGGTTTTTCGCGTAGTCCCATTTTAAATTGGTCCTATTCGGATGATTTGAACTTGTTTTATTTTGCTAAAATTGTCAATTTAATTTTTTGTGTTCACGAAAGGCAAACCAACTTCATACCGTAATAACATTGGTGTAAATTTCGAAGTTAAGACACTACTTAAGTTGACATTTTTTTTTTTTTTAGTTCCGTGGCCTAAGGCCGCGGCCGCTCTACCGTCTGTTGCCGGGCGTATCTGGTTACAAGCAGAACGTATTTCCAGTGGCGCCCGGCGGACTTTGACCACCCCTGTGGTCTCTGCGGGGGTTAGGTCGGAATGAGAATCCCGCATCGTTGGGGTAGGGTTTTATCCCGCGTTAGTGAGTGAATCTGGTTGCGTACTATGGGGCAAAGGCCCCGCAGCACGCAACCCTTCTAGCCTGCTTCTGTAAGGTCGACGGGTGGCGATCCCGCCGTCCTCAGGCCCCGATCATGGAGGTCGATGGTCTTGGGCGTAGATGAGTCTGCGGCGCCTTCGCCGCTGACTACGGAACTCGGCGGGGAGGGTACGCTCCCTCTCGGCCGCCTCCTTCGCGAGCATGACTTGCTCGCAGAAGGACACGGTCGCGTTCCACCTACTCCCGCTGGAAACCATGGCTCGAAGCATGGTCTCCAGCGAGAGGGTATCCACGCCCAGACCCACTGCGAGATTCCGGCGCTGAATCGCCCACGCAGAGCACTCCACCGACGTGTGGAGTGCGGTGTCGTCGTCGGAAACCTCGCAGTGTTGACACCGGGGTGTGACCTCACGATGGATGCGATACAGATAGCTACCGAAGCGTACATGATACCCCACCTGGACTGACTACCCTGCGCCATTGGAACAATGACGCAAGGGCTCTCGCTTCCAGGTCCCATGGACCCCTCCAGGGCCCGGCTAGGAGACATGCAGCCTCTCCGGAGATCGTGCGGTACCCTCTTATTGTTTTGACGGCCAAGGTCCTCAACGGTCTATTAAGGAGAAGTTGACATTCTGTTTTAAGTTAAAACACTACCTAAGTTAAGATTCTGTTTTAAATGATTAAAACAGAATCTCAACTTAAGTTTAACTCAACTTTTTATCTTGTAAAAGCAAAAAAAAGTCAGCATACTTTTAGCTTAAAAATCATACATCGCGTTATTTCGTCTTTTCTTGAATTTAAATCAACCTGTATATGAATAAAGTAGCTTCGATTATAGCACCTAATAAAAGAGTAACCAACTAAAAATTACGTAATTAAAATGGAAATGAACGTGTACAGTTAAGCTTATCAGTTTTTCAAACGTTTTAAGTTTTATATTAGAGATAAGTACAATTTAGATAAGAGAAACTACCAATTAAATATAATCTTATGTATCTGTTGATAATTATTTTATTGAAATTAAAGCTTCTTCAATGCATCATGGAATAGAATTCAATTTATCCTCACTTTATAAATATTTCAATCAATAAATTCATTCATTTCATATAAATATTTACTGCACTTTTAGTGGGGCTCGTGGTCTACTGGTAACCGACAATGTAAACACATTGCAAAGGTTAAGCAACATATAGTCAGGCCGGTCTTAGGATGGGTGACCATTTCGTAAGACATTAAGACCCCTCCGTACCTCGGAGTGCACGTTAAGCCGGTCGGTCCCGGATGTCATACGAAGATCTATGGCAGTCGTTAGGGGTAGTTCTTCTGGTCTAACTACAGAATTTCGATATTGCCCATGGGTTGTGGAGGTCTGATGGCAGTCTCTTTACGGAAAATATCAAAGTTCAGCCGAATCGCAGTTTTACTGGAAAGCCGACCACAATTGAGTTGGGAAAAGGCTCGGTGAATGATGATTTACTACATTTTTAGTTCTAAAATTGTAGCTACTTGCACTGTCTCCTCATTCTCAATAATGCGGCCAGTGCATTTTGCCAAGAGCGTGTTGGTCCTACTAGCAATTTGTCAGTTAAGTAATATTAATGGAGAGCGTGTGCCAAAATTGTAAGTAAGTATAGTATTTAACACGAATGTAACGTCTCAATGTTCATATGGTTTAAGACTATTTTTTTAAAGGAAATTGTAAAATATAATTATAAAATGGTTAATATTAACAAGAATCATTATTTGAAACATATTAAAAATGTATTTTATTTTATTTTATTTTACATACATAAAATCTCGCCTATTTCTTCCTAAGGTATGCAGAGGCGTGTTACACGCCCACTTATCGTCAGCAACTTTGTTGGGCCACGTAATAGGTGGCCTTTTGCAGTTTCTGGGAACTTTTGTTTGCCAGAACCTCGTCTGTTGTTCAGCACGTGCACCTCTTGCAAATTTTGACTTTTATTTTCTTATTGGCTACTGGTACTTACCTGCACTGCCAAACAAACTTTAACCACAGACTAACTTTTACCTTAACAGTTAAATAATGCACGTGGTGACCTAGAGTTCGTGCTGACCTGACCTCTTCGAGGAGGGACATTTAATTAATAATTAACGGTACAACAACCACCAACAGTGATCATGATAAGGCATAATAAATAAAATATTATAAGTAACCTTCAAAATATTGTCCCTAATTTCGCCTTATCACATCAAAACAACTTTCATAAAACTTCAATTATTATTACACCAGCCATATTTAATTTCCCATTCATATATAAGATAGTGTAATTAAACACTATTCTTTGGGCACGCGACGCGGCGCTTTTTTTAAGCGACGGCGCTGACTGCGCAAATCTTCGCGCGCATAATAAATAATTAGACACAACATTCATACATTTTCCTTTGTGTCTATTATATCTTTTGATAGTGATAAATATCTATTATTAATATGCTGGCTATGTAAGATGAGGTTTTTAGAACAGGATTTTTTTTCGAAAGCAAGTTGTAGATTCGAATTTAGTTGCGAGACGTTAAAAAGTTTTCAAAACTTACCGTGAAGAATAAAATGTTTAAAAAATATGTGACCTTCCAAGTACATCCGGATGTGCCGGCGCTGCTGCTTCATCGGCTGAAGGCCTCAAACGGCACAAATATGCTAACCTAGCAGGTAATTACATATTTGAGCCGTTTGGAGTTGAGACACTGTGGTCATGAGGTCCGAATGCTCGCCGCCTTTATAGGGACATTGCTAAACGCTTATTAATCGTTGTTTCTCAGGACCAGAAAGCTGGCTATTTTCTGGCCCAAAGAATAAGTATCGCCATCCAACGTGGCAACACAGCCAGCATTCTGGGAACCTTGCCAGTCGGCAATGACGCGGAGGATTTTTTAAACGATAGTTTGTAGTGTAAATATTTTTTGTACATAATTATGTATATTGTAATTCTAATTGTAAATAAATATACGAGTGTGGATTGAAAAGTAATCGGCCTAACCAAGAAAATAAATACATAATAAATGAAATATATTTTTATTTTTCAACGTAATCACCATCAAGTTCAATGCACTTATGCTATCTTCCCTTCCAAGCATTTAGCCCGTTAAAAATGATTCTTCCTTAGAGTCAAAATATGCGTCTACTGCTGCTTTGACCTCGTCATTTGTCATAAATCTTTGACCTCCCAAGAGCTTTTTTAGGTTAGGGAACAGAAAAAAGTCTGACGGTGCCAAATCAGGTGAATAAGGTGGATGCGGTAACATTTCAAAGCCACAATTGTGAATTTCTGCCATTGATTGGACAGACGTGTGAACACGAGCGTTATATTGATGAAACAGGACTTTTCTTCTGATCATTCCTGGACGTTTTTCTTTTATTTCCTCTCGTAAACGACGTAGTAAGGTGCAGTAATAATCAGAGTTTATAGTCTGACCCCGTTCAAGATAATCGACCATAATCACACCCTTCGAGTCCCAGAATACTGAAGCCATTACCTTACTTGCCGACAAAATCGACTTAGCCTTTTTGGGGGGTGGTGAAGCAGGTCTTTTCCACTGTTTTGATTGTTGTTTTATTTCCGGTGTACAGTAATGAACCCATGTTTCGTCCATAGTAACAAAAAGATTCAAAAATCACATTAATCAGCTTCAAATAACTCCAAACAGTCGCGTGTAATAGTCAATCGCATCCTTTTTTGCTCAACTGAAAGCAGTCGAGGAACCCACCTCGCAGACACCTTGTGGAAACCCAACACGTTGACTATTATGTTTTGAGTACGTTCATAAGAGATGCCTATAATCTCGGCTATCTCTCTAATTTTCAATCTGCGGTCTCCCATAATATTTTCGTCAGTAGTGGACGTCGAAGGCCTTCCAGAGCGGGGTTCGTCTTTCACATTCTCTCTACCACGCTTGAATTCTGCTATCCATATTTTGCAGGATGAATATAAAAAAGCGCAATCCCCTAATGTACTGACCATATCATCATGGATGGCTTTTGATGACAGCCCCTTCTTATGGAGGTACTTAATGACGGCACGCTGCTCGATTTGCTCCATTTGCGGAAATGATGTCAGATTGCTTTGTTAATAAATTTATAACATTAAAACTAATTATCGCACACGTTTCAAACTTCACACAATTAACAGGTCTGAACTGAACTAAATAATGTGGGTAGATTTGATTTTAAGAACTAAATGGATCAGTATTAGGCCGACTACGTTTCAATCCACACTCGTATCTTTAAATTGGTTTCTGTAAGTAACTAACTTCATATATGACTAGTGGTTCTGTGAACCGTAGACTTCGGGAGCGGCTTGAGAAAATTGAAGAAGAAATTTTCTAAACAAAGCCGCTCCCGAAGTCTACGGTTGATAGAACCACTAGTTTAGAAAACTTCTTCAATTAGAAAATTATTACTATTAATTAAATATTACTCTTTCATTTGTCATCCAATCCAAAAAATATCATTCAAATGTTATTCATTGTAAACAAGGAGTGTGTGTAAAGTTTCATGCAAATCGGTTGATAAATACGGCCTCAAACATGATCTGACAGAACCCGCAGATGGGTACAGACGAAAGAAATTCTCCCCAGTCTGCAAGTTGAAACGGAGCCTTCGGTCGCGTCGCTCCCTCAGTCAATAATCTGTCCATAAATTTATGGTACCAAATGGTTATATCAAAATGATAATTTACAACGTTTACTCTATAAAGTAGTACGTACCTAGTTAGAACTCTTTAATTATATACCTACCTACTTACTTTTTTTACAATCTTATCGACGATAGCTAAAAAACTTGCATGTCATACTGTTTGTTTTTCAAATGCCTACAAATAAAAGAAACTGTCAAAAATACTTAATATTTTTATTATGTTTGTCGTTTGTTTTAAAATTTGTCCATTGAGACAGCCTAAGAACAATTAATGACCATACCGACTTCACCGCTTTAGTTATTTCACATTTATTAATATGTTGAAAATTAACACAAAATTAATACAATAACTAGTCACTCAATCCGCCATTAGAGTGCTTTCATCGCCATTTTCGGAGGGAAACTGTCACGTTGTTTTTATTTCAAATACCGAATGTCAGAGATTTTCTTTTTAATCTTGTTATAAAGCTTCTGCACACAGACACACAGCCTTCAACCGACAACAGCGGCGTTTGTACAACAAAGAATTGGTATGATTTAATACTGCAGATATTTACACCGGAATTCCTTTGTTATGCTGATAAAATGTAGTCAATATTGACTGTACTCGTATTACAAAATTCTTGAAATTCGGAAATTAATGATGGTACAGCTATATTTATCTCTTGCTGACACTTTTTTGTGTTAGACAGAAATGTTTTACACACCCACGCGTTGCCAGTAATTTTGATGGTCCCACGTAATTGGGGGTAAACCTATTGCCATTTGTACGTGTAGGTACGGGTTCGGTGCTATTGCCGTAACGACCAGTCACGCCACTCTGAAATTCAAACCAAAGATAAAACAACCAGGACAGATGTAAATGGAATCTCTGCACTCCGAACATTTAGTAGGTACTAAATGCTCGGAATGCGAAGATTCCATGTTTTTACCATTCCATAGGTACTACAAAGCAAACCTTTAGAAGCAAGACTGCACATACATATTCCTGAAAGTTAATCAGAGGTCATGGGGTTCGAGTGCTCCCCGCCTATAGAGAGACATTGGTAAACGCTTAATCGATGGTTATCAGGACCAGAAGGCTGGCTATTTTCTGGCCCAAAGAATAAGTATCGCCATCCAACGTGGCAACACAGCCAGCATTCTGGGAACCTTCCCAGTCGGCAATGACGCGTAGGATATTTTAAACGGTATTTGGTAATGCAAATATTTTTAGTATATAATTACAGGAAGTTTGGAAATTTTTTAATTTTTTGTTGTATAATAGATAGGTAATAATCCTACTAATATTATAAACGCGAAAGTTTGTGAGTGTGTATGTATGGATGGATGGATGTTTGTTACTCTTTCACGTAAAAACTACTGAATGGATTTGAATGAAACTTTACAATAATATAGCTTATACATCAGAATAACACATAGGCTACAATTTATAAAGATATTGTGTGAAGTGTTCAAAATATGACGCGGCGCGACGGGAAAAAATCCAAATTACCACGCGGACGGAGTCGCGGGCGACCACTAGTAATTTATATACTTTTTTTTTTTTTAGATATCTTGAAGAAGATACCAGAAATAGATTCCTATTATGTAACGGAGCAACCTGGTATTAGATATTTAAGTAGGTGTTTGTTCATAACATTGGATCTAAATTAAATCCATCTGAGACTCTTATAAAAGTTTTTGGAAGATTTTAATTAAGTAAATAAGTAATGGTAGCAAAAAAAAATTCTCAGTAATTAGTAGGTAATAATAAGTTAAATCTTTTTTTGCGGTTGTGATTAAGGCAACATTTAGCTTGAAAAATAACTGGACAATTAATGAACGTTACGATGAATAAATAACTTGGTCAGACGAGTAAGGTGACCTCCCCAGTTATCGGTCATTACTCGTTATGATAGGTATTAATAAAATCCGCAAGAATTTGAGCGAATAACTAATTTATGGTGATTGGTTATAAAAAGGTGAATGAGAAAAGGAAAGTAATTGGTAAACTGCCGATTTTTATTATACCTTTGGACTTTTTAAGTAATTCGACAAAGGTTTACTACCGGGAAAGAGGCGTGATTATAAATATGTACATATATGTAAAGGTAGAAAGTATTATAAAACTATTACTAATTAAAAATATTGCATTTAACATTTACTTACAGTATCAAATATATATTGTATTTTCATTTGGCTGCAACGCGTTCAGCTATTTTATCCACACTTATATATCTACTTGTAAGTATGTACAAGAAGGTATATAGAAAAACAGATATTATATAGATAGATATACTTAGAAACAAATATTTGCAGTTCGTACATATTATTGTCCCCATTAATGTACCGAACTCTGGAACCAATATGGTAGCAGTAGACTGCTTCGGTGGCGTGGTCGGTAGTGCATCGTTGTGTGAGAATGTCAAAAAAGATAAAAACGTATCACACGGGTCTAGTTAGCAATGGAGACCTAGTACCTATAGTATAATAGTAACAAAATGTTTACATCTGACTGTGTCGCAATGAAGTAAAACCAAAAAAATATTACTAGGCTGATAACAAGCACTCTTACCCTACAACTATGTGAAATACCGCGAAATCCTTACAAGTGAAGCCTATCTACCAAAATAAATATTTGCCCGTGTGTGCAAAACTTTATTTTCCAAACATTAATATGTGGGCGATATGTAGTTTATTTAAGGTGTTTTCTTAACTGTAAATACGCTCAGAGATCGGAATTAATATAGACTTGGCGCCACGAGGATATTTACAACGCTTTATTAGACCTGACCATCTATTAGGCTGTATAGTTTACCGTCACCTATTTGCAATTAGTCGGCACTTGGTGGAATCTATGGTAACCTTATGAACTCACTAATTCTCTTATTCTACTGATTTATACTTAGAAACCTTTCATATACTTAACCCTGACTGATTTCATCTCTCTTCTTCTTCTTTTTTTAAAAACGTGGCTCCTTCGATATTCATCGATGATTTCGCCAATGTCAAGGTAATGCTTGATTAGTTGATAGTCCCGCACAGAAGAACTAATTATTCCTAACTAGCTCCAGGTGCAGGACAAATAACGTTGTTCGGTATGAGAGTGTCTGGAAACCCGATTTTTGCGGAGCGCCAGAGGTAACCTAGAAAGCCACCAACCACGCGCTCAGCAAAAATCGAACTTCAAAGTGAAGATTGTTTCGTCTCTCGATATTATTATAATATGTGTTCCTACTACCTACACTTTTTCACACTAAACGATTACGAGTTCTATCTTTGATACTATTTCATCTATTTATAAGTTAACAGTAAAAACATGGTACGATCTTACTAAGTTTTTTTTTTCATAATGTATAGTAGGTATTGAGACTGTTTCCAATTTTTGTTATTGTTTCGGTGGTGTAGTATTCCTATTATAAACTTAAGATAAACTAGTCTTTCACGCGATTATGATATACATAAATACCTCTTTATTACCCAACGTTTCGACCCTGTTACAAGAGCCGTGGTCACGGGTGGACTGGCTTCAGCTCATCGTCGTCTTCGTGAAGTGCGGGTTTGTTTAACTACCCTCACTTCGTTGTCACTAAATATTGTGTTCGGGGAGGCACCACGGCACGGTTTGTCTTAAGTTTATAATGTGTACAAAACGCGAAAGTTTTTAAAAGTGTGTAGTATACCTGAATACCGATTCATAAAAAATATGATATATGAATGATCGACACATAATTGTGAAATAAGTTTGGACGTTTTCTAGTTAAAATATTGGTACGGTATTAAAGGTGTTACGTAATTGTATCATTTATCAAATTAACATAGCTCAAGTTTGTGTGTAAACAAACAAAAATTGTTACTATTTTGTGTATTTAATAAACACATCTAAGTACGAGTATGTACTTCTGACCGTAGAAAATCTACACAAGACATGTAATTAGCAACTGTTGTTCTTGTGGGACACGGAAACGAAACCAGAAGACTTTTCCACGAACACTCTAAGGTTGACCTTCCGAGGACGTACCTACCTGGAACGCCCAGCAATCGATGTTACGGCGGACATTCAAAAACCGGTCAAGTGCTTGTCGGACTCGCGCAACGGCACAAAACATTACGTTTGTTGTATGAGAGCCTCCTTAAATATTTATTATATTCTGTTTTTTAGTATTTGTTGTTATAGAGGCAATAGAAACACATCATCTGTGAAACTTTCTAACTTATGACTTGATGCTATATGAGATACAGCCACGGACGGACGGACAGCGCAGTCTCAGTAATAGGGTTCCCGTTTTACCCTTTGGGTACGGAACCCGTTCCTCTTTATAATACAGAGTTTATTAAAGTATTTATTTATATTTATTATTTTTCTTTAGGGCTTACCTCTAAGTGCGTAACTGAGGTGCCAAGCAATCAACGTAAGGGCGGCGGAAAAAAAAATTGATCATAATAACTTATAATTTACTTTTTATTTACACTACTTAAACACAAACAAACGTGGATATAATGTATTTACCTACTTATATTGATATATATAAATATGTTTTTGTCAACCCTACTTTGAATCACACAGACCATACCTATTTGAACTATGATAGGTATTTGAACTATTTCTATAGATAGTGTAAGTATAAACAGGCTTATGTCACTCGCCTAACAATCGCAAAAAATACGTGACGTCAGTTACAACTTGAAGTTGTAAGTCAGTAAGGGTTGTCTCTTGTTTGTGACACAGCATTGACCATCATAGAGTTGATATTGAGGCATTAACGTCATAATTATTGGTCAAAATTATGCTGGTACTTTCCTGACAACCCTAACGTTGGAATTATATGTTCTCTGTAAACAAAAGAAAGTGCTTTAATTAACGTCGGAGTGCAAGATCTGTATGTATGTAGGTACTATTCCCTATTCTGTGGTTTAAGTATTTATTATACATGGGGCACACTAAAAGTTTACACTTCTAGCTAATCAGAACTATTTGAATTTCGAATGTTATATTTTTTTAAACGTTGCAACCTTCTTAGTAATAAAAAAAAACAATTGGCGGGAAATCATTTGTCAATTGTTTTTTATCACACATCAAAATTCTATGTATGCAACGAAAATGGAATTAAGTCGAAAAGATTTTAGAGCGATGATTTGTGATTTTAAAAGTTCTCTCTCTCCGCAAGACTGTGCCGCTCGTCTTCAAAATGCTTTTGGGAGAGAAGCACCTTGTTTGAGCACCGTGAGGCGATGGTTTGCTGAATTTGAGAAAGGTCGAGTTTCTTTACATGATGAATTTCGTGAAGGGCGGTCTTCAACTGCCGTCGACGAAAATTACCTATGAGACAATTCGAGGATTACTGGGGATTGGTATGAGTCAAATCCAGAAAATTTTACACGAAGAATTGAAAGTTCGGAAACTTCGTTGTCGTTGGATCCCTCATGAACTGACAGCGGAGCAGAAGCGGGCCCGCGTGGAATGGTGCTCACAGATGCTACTAAAGTACGACCACGGACATTCTAATGCTGTTTATGACATTGTCACAGAAGACGAAACGTGAATTTATTGTTTTGAACCCGAAAAAAAAACGGCAATTTTGTGAATGGGTGTTTGAAAATGAGAACAAGCCAACAAAAGTGAGGCAGGCGAGAAACGTTGGTAAAAAAATGATCGCGTTTTTTTTCTCAGCTACGGGTCCCATCTGTACAATTCCACTTGAAGATCAAAAGAGTGTTAATGCCGACATTTGTTTACCCAGGGTGTTAGAAAATGTTCGCGAAAGACGACCCAAAAGCCGCGTTCTCCTACATCATGACAACGCTTCTTCACACACGGCCAACAAAACAAAGTCATTTTTAGCTTCCGAAAAAGTACAACTCGTCATCGTCACCCATCCTGCGCATAGCCCCGACCTAGCACCCTGTGATTTCTGTATTTTCCCCAAAATCAAAGATTTGATGAGAGGTTTCATTTTTACCAACTCCGAAGAGGCAGTGACAGCGTTCAATCAGATGCCTTCAGATCTGTGGTCCTCCTGTTGTAAAAAATGGTTCGATAGCATGAAAAAATGTTTAAAATGTAAAGGAGAGTATTTTGAAAAGCAATAAACATAATATTTTGGTTTTAACATGTTGTTTTTTTACGTTACGCAAAACTTATAGTGTGACCTACGTATATAGTTATTAACACAAAACTATTTTCGGAAATAATAAAAAAAATATATAAAATATAAAAATGCGGTATTTGATTAGTGAAACAATTAATAGCAAAATAAATTAAGAAAAATACACACTTGTGATTCTAATGGTGAGAAATAAATTATTTTATTTTTTTAAAGAATCATTAACTAAAATCATGTCATCATTAACACTCACTGTGGTATGGGTCATTGTCACCTTCCTAATAAATAATCTTATAAGGCTTGGTTCGTATTTGCCAGAGGAATATGAGCATCATCATCCAACGAGCCTATTTCCCAACTCAGTTGGGGTCAGCTTTCCAGTCTAACTGCGATTCGGCTGAACTTCTATATTTTCCGTGAAGCGACTACTGCCATCTGACCTCCACAACCCATGGGCGATATCGAAGTTCCTGTAGTTAGACCGGTCGGATTTTTGATTTAGGGCTCCAACTACTCCTAACGACTGCCTATAGATGTTTGTATGACAACCGGGACCGACGGTTTACGTGCTCTCAAAGGCACAGAGGGGTCTCATTGTCTTAAGAAATGGTCAACCATTCTAAGACCGGTCTGAGTCGATGTTATGACCTTTGCAATGTGTTGACATTGTCGGTTACCACTAGACTACGCGCTCCCCGTGCATATGAGCATATTCTATATTAATACTGAAAACACCCAAACTCCGAAACAAACGTTTGTGAATCACACAAATATTTGATTCAACCTGGGAATTGAACCCGAGACTCCGGAGTCGAAAGCCGATGCACTACCAACCACGCCATCGAAGTAGTTTTAGTGATAATAAATAATGTTTGCCATATGTTATTTATTTAATTATTATACTTAATCTTCATCTAAAACTTAGTGGGTTTGGCGGACAATCTGCCGACCAAACCGCCCAAGAGGCCACACAGGTGGTCAAAATCCGCCGGTTGCGACTGGAAATACTTTCTGTGTGCGAGCCAAAGACGCCCGGCACCGGACGTGAGAGGATGCGGAATTAAAAAAACAAGTTAAAAATATGGCAAAAATTTGCCATATAGGCACACACACAAACACATACACTTTCTTGCATAAATTATATCTTATGGATGAAATTTATTATTTTAGAGTTTTCGAAAGTTTTTTCATAAAATCTAAAAAATGTCACATGACATGAAGTTCAACATCATTTTAGAGGTCTTTGACCATGCTGAGTTGATTGCAGCTGGTCTTGAGTTTCTAACTATTACCGTTCTCGATTTGACCTCGTTTTGACCTTGACCTTGAGAACAGAGGGCAAAGGTCAAGTGCATTTTGGGGGGTTTTCGACTATGCTAAGTCGATTGGTTTTTTTACACGTTTACACTGAGTCTTTAGCTCTTACCGTTCTCTAGTTGAAAGTTGTTCACGGACGGACGGACGGACGGACATTACTGTTGTACAAGAGATTTGCGTTTCGAAAACTCTAAAAAGCATAAGCGACTAGTTCACACTGCCTAATACGAATCGAGCCTTAGAACAAGACAGGTTATCCAAATCCAACTAATAATAGGTCATTAGATGATAAATATTATAAGAGATATCCATTTTGTTGTACAATTTATGATAATCGGTTACGGAACTATTTATAACTTAAAAATTCGTGTTTAATATTTTAATGAGCCGTTACGAGATGCTACTTTTTTTATGAACAAATAAAGTTCGTTCAAGATTCTGTAATAAAGAGTATACCGTTAAAGAGGTTTCTAGCTACAAGGTTGTTTGTTACGTTTTCCGGACGCACGCAAAAACACGTCTTTACCCCCGAAGGATTAGCACAGGGCGTACTGGGTGTCATAATCTCATCATATCAGCCCATTTGACGGCCCCAAAGAGACGGGAATTCAGAATACATATACCACGCTGGTCAGACGTGTTGGTATTGGGATTTGTGTCGAGTTTTCCTTCTCTCCTGGTTACCTATTGTTTGCTCCGAGTGCAGAAATTCTATTGAGTGGGATGTTAAGATTTAACATCTGACTTGATTCTTGGAATTTTGGTTTGAATTACAGAGTTATGATCATTCTATAGGCCCGGTAACGGCACTTGCCTACTAATATATATATATATATATATATATATCCAGTTGGTGGCAATATAGGGCGTAAAATAAGTAGGGACTCCTGCCAATCCTTTAGGGGAAAGCTGTGTGATTATGGTTGAAATAAACAGGTTTTTAAAAGTGTCATACATAACAAAATGTCAGTTTAAATAGGCTGTATAAATGTTAATTAATTGCGTGATCCATAATAATTATTAAAAAAAAAGTCACTGTAATGCCTCAATTGCTACTGGCCTTTAATTATTACATGTGCCCATTTTAGTGTGCTTTCACTGAAGTAATTATAATATCGGAGTTACGTAAACTTTAACAAAGAAACTTTTTAAGTTTTAAAACGGAATGGCTAGCTCTGAGCTATTTATTGACCCCTAGATGTAACTGATATAAAAATTACACTTATTGTGGAGATCTTATACAAAAATCACTCGAGGCGAACTTCGTACCGCCATAGCAGCGCCACCGGAGCCAAATTGTAAACCATTATCAAATCTACCTGAACACACTATAAATGTTATTCGGTTCAGCCATTAAGGAGGAGTTCAGTGTCAAAAAAACCGGCCAAGTGGGAGTCGGACTCCCGCGCAAAGAGTTCCTAACCAAAACGGCAAAATAATCATGTTTTTTGTATGAGAGACAGAGACAGATTGTTATGTTGTTATAGCGGCAAACTAAATATGCACATAATCTATGAAACTTTCACGGTTCATGAGATACAGCCTGGTGACAGACGGCCAGCGAAGTCTTAGTAATAGTGTTCCTTTTTTATTTATCCTTTGGGTACGGAACCCTAAATCTTTATATAGAAATGGGGAATGTTAGCTCTCGAGAACTGCTTATGCTCCAATGATGGTTGACCCCTCTATGGATAGTCCTCGATCTGGAGGCAAGCCAAAAAATCGATAATTTGACCTAGCCCTAAGGGGTCAAAAGTTATAGGCCAAAACCTATGGCGTGGTGAGGCGCGAAGCACCCCGCAAGACACCGTACTACCTACTAGTAAAGAAATAAGTAGGTATCTAAAAAGTCTCCGAATGTATTATTCCTGACCTTAGACAAAAGGAGTGTGACTGTCCATTAAAAGCAATACGCTTTAGGCATATTATTAGTTGCTCTGTTTTAAACACTCATCAATCAGTTCTCACCACAAAAATAATCAATCAAACAGCTAACCTACGCAAATTACAGTTTTCAATCGTACCGACGCATCATCTTCTCAGAACTAATCAAAGTTTGTATCAGAATTTCTACCTAAAAGCATTGTCTAATCCATACTATCAGTAACTCAGAGCCAAACCCTACTTTACCACAGATTATATCTATAAACCAGTTACAAAGCTTCATAGAGCCTAGTTTAGGATTCTTTTATCTGTGATACAGCGCACCATTTAGTCTTAATTCACCGTTAGTCATACATAATATAATAACTCATTTACTTTTTTAGGGTTGCGTACTCAAAATGCAAAAACGGAACCGTATATAGGTGTATTTTTGCGATTATTCATTATCACAGATATAAGAATACTATACATAAAACAAAGTCTAAAGAACCATATTACGAATGTTCACAGAAAATAATATTGTTGATGATGAAATTATAGCAGCATATAATATTAAAAATTGAATAAAATACAAAATATTAGGGCTCCCATAGAACAAATGACGTATATTTTTGCCAATTTTGTTATTATATTATAGCGTCTAATGTTGTACAAGTATTTAGATAATGATACGGGACCATTCGTGCGCGATTCTAGCTCGCATTTGGCCTTAGGCCTTATTATGACGTCACCTATCATATTTCTATCATGTGTTTGGTTTATATTTGTCTTAATTTATATCTTTTTGTGTGAGGTTTTTTAGTGCGTGGGAAACTATTTACTTGTATGGTTTTGTTTTGATTGAGTCGCTTTGGTGGTCTCATACGAGTTGATAAGTCATAATTAATATGCTGCAAATTTACGCCAACGTAATTATACTAACGAAATTCTACACAGTTTAAAACGCGGTTGTAAACCGCGGTTTTATACACACATAGTGACTAAACCAAACCCGGATCATGATTTACAGTATTTTTAACAGACTTAAAAAAAATAATTTGACTTATATATATATTTTTATTTTGTTCACGGATAACTTCGTCGTTTATGAACCGATTTTAATACTTTTCTTTTTGTTGTGTGTATTGAGGTACTACGTTGCAAAGTGCTAAAAAAAATTATGAAAAACCTTTTTTTTTTGGGGGTACCTACACATAACCAAAATTAGATTTTTTTTCTTGCGTCTAACACATCGTGTGGATATAATTAGTTAGGTATTTTTAAAACTTTTCACCTCTGGGACGGCTCCGCGAAGTATTTGCTGGACGCTCTCGATGCAGCGACGGGCTATCCGTATTAGGTATAGATTGTCCGGAGGTAACGGGAAGCATTGAGCTGCTAGCTCAGCGCCGAACAATAGCTTCCTTGGCCGCATTCTACCGTATTTACTACGGCGAGTGTTCTGAAGAGCTCTTCAATCTGATCCCACCCTCTTCCTTCCGATCCCGAACAACGCGTGCCGGGCAGAGATGCCACCCCCACACAGTGGATAGCATGTTCGGGAGAACCGAACGTTTTAAAAGTTCGTTTCTCTGCCGAGCGATAGTGGCCTGGAACGCCCTGCCTGTGCACGTGTTTCCTCCCACATATAACCCTGGGTTCTTTAAGCGGAGCGTGAAGAGGCACATCAGTAGGTCGTCAAGTTGAGGGCCACTCTCTATAGTATTGTGTGCTGTGAGAGTGGCCCACAATCGCTAGACGTCGTCGTCACGACTTTCCACCAAGCGGGCGGCGTCAATTTGGCGAACCCAATATAAAAAAATATTAAAAAAAAATTTTTTTTTTATTAAGATATCCATTTGCGAGATATTCCACTTTAAAGCGCCTTTTTTTGGTTAAAGCAGCCCCCCCCTCTCTATAATCTAAACGGCTTGCTCGAAGAATCTGAAAATAATCATGACAGTAGTCCATACGATGAACTTTGAAGGAAAACTATAACGGACTAGATAACTTTGTTAGTATAAGAGTTATAGAGTCTATAATGGGTGACTAAGGAACCCTATACTATGCGAGGCCAGACAAGCACTTGGTCGGTTTTTTTATTGTGGGAAAATACGGGACAAATAGCCCAAATAATGTTTCTAAGGTTCTCCCCCCCGAGTTCTCCTTTTCGTCCATATGAGCGACCACTACAGTGATAAAAATACAATCATTGTGTTTCTTTGTGTAGCTGACGGTATATCGGCATATCTTTGATTATAACTGTATTCGTTGATATAAAAAACGCTTCACAAAAATACTTCAATGTACGAGTTCAGAGACCTCGGCAAGGCCTAGTTAACAGTGTTGCAAATATAATTGAAGATAAGAGGATTCTTATAACCTTTTATCCTTGGGATAGTGATGTAATGAACAAACAGACAGGAATATAAAACAAAGTCTGTCCGTCCATGTGTATGCTTAGATCTTTAAAACAACGCAACGGATTTTGATGCTGTTTTTACCAATGGATAGAGTGGTTCTTGAGGAAGGTTTTTGTGTATATAATTTTTAAAGCGATCAAAGCTGCGTGCGTACGCTGGTATAATATAAAACTTCATTTGCGACTAACTGTGGGTTTGCGAGTTTCATTCTTACTTAGTTGATTTTAATACAACGATTATGGTGGCTTCTGTCCTACTTGTTACCATAATAGGTACCTATTTCATGTAAGTATTACACAATACAGTCACACGATCTATGTAAATAAGTAAACTATTCAGGTTTTTACAGACACAAATGCAATATTAACTACACACGATACACTGGTACCGTCAGTTCAGCAGAACTCCGGTAGATGGATCCAACGCTAACCTTAATTACGTTCCAAGGGCGCCACATTACATTGAATCACCTCAAAAACAAGATTTCAGAACGATAGCAATGAATTGTTGAAAACGAAGCGTGAAGGTACGTACGGGACATTAAACTCCATTTTAATATTTTTTTGGGGTCATTTAGTTTTAGATAATGTCTGTAACGGCTAGACCGATTTTAACGTTAATTTCACTGATAGATAGCTGACATTATAAGGAGTAACTTATTTTACTTTTTATCCCGGGAATTCCCGTGGGATTGGCAACTAGAAAACTATTACAGAAGAAGCCATGAGCGTCCATGCTGTTTAAAACTAAGATTCTTGTTTTAAATTTTCAAATTTCCTTAGATCAGTATAATGATTGAATGTCTATGAGTATTTTAGTTCTAAGAACGTGATCTTAGCGGACTATTTTACTATCTAACATAGCTCTACATATTATCTTTATGTACGTCTAACAATGCTTTTGAAACTAAGCACTTTATTATTAAACTACCGTTACACGTTTGGGTGTGACCAGTTATCGATTTTAATCTTAAGTTTCAGAATTTTAATTCGCAAACCGTCTTTGATACTATGCTTAGTGGCCAAGTTATTCAGCCTTATGAAAATTGCAGTGTCGACTACAGTACACCTATAGTGCTTGAGTGAATTGAATACCTGAGTAGGTATAATTTCATAGTATGTACTAGTACGGTGTCTTGCGGGGTGCTTCGCGCCGCACCACGCCATAGGTTTTGGCCTATAACTTTTGACCCCTTAGGGCTAGGTCAAATTTTCGATTTTTTGGCTTGCCTCCAGATCGAGGGCTATCCATAGAGGGGTCAAGGGAGCATAAGCAGTTCTCGAGAGCTAAGGGGGACATTCCCCATTTCTATATATAGATAGATATGTAATTGAAAAAAACAGACGTCAAAAATTTACACAACAACTGAGGTCAAATTACCGAAATGCGACTAAATAACTGTCGGAATGTGGACAAATTGAAATAGGAAGTAGTAGCTTTCAAAAACCTTTTCAAAATCCGTTTGCCTAGTCCAAAGATATGAGGTACCTAACTAACATACAGTCGAATTGAGAACCTCCCCTTTTATGGAAACAAACTAAAATCGATCAACTTATTCAACCAACTATATCGTAGAAAGCATCGGTCACGTGACACAATTAACATTTTATTTATTTCGACGATATCATAATGGTTATCGACTCAAGTCTAGACTGGCTGTGATATGCAGGGCATCAACATGGGACTGTGGTTTGACGTAACTTCAACTGAACACTAGACTCGACTTGAACAGCACAAAGATACAATGCCACTTCTAGAGCCCCTTAGCACCGTGGTAGGGCCCCATGGGTGACAGGGGGGGGGACATCTCCAGGGTCCAGGTCACCCTCACCTGCAGGCAGCGCAACTGCTAATAAACAGACGAGGCTCTGATAATCTAGTCCTCGGAAACAGCAATAAGTTCTTCACATGTATTACGTGTTGTTAATGAAGTTACTGGCGAAACGTGGGCATAATAAGTGTTTCTGTCTGCCCCTTCGAGAAAACGTGACTTGTGTCTGTCTTCGTCACTCATCTACTAGCCAATTTATCAGTGTAAGTGATAATCCACACCTTATGTCAGTAACCTAAGAGCACATCAATAAGAATTAAACTAGTAGTATTATAATAAATTATGAATAAATCACAAAAACTGATGTCATCGGCAGGACTCGAACCCACGGCCTTTCCCTAACAGGGGGAATGCTCTGACCACTGAGCTACGATGACCAATTCGAGTCTTGCCGATATCATCAGCTTTTGTGATTTATTCTTAATTTATTTATGTATATTGTAATTCTTATTGTAAATAAAGTCACTCAAGAGTTGTCTGATAAATTTATTTATAATTTCTTTCTTAATATTTTAAGAATAGTTAAGCAAACTCATTGCTTTGAACACACACACACACATATCACGCCAGTATCCCCGAAGGTAGGCAGAGGTGCATTACACACCCACGATTTGCCAGTATTTTTAGTCCCAAGTAATAGGGGGCAAGCCTATTGCCGTCACCGGGCACATTTATAATGGGTTATGTCCAAAATGACCGAATGAATTTAATAAAAAGTAGCAGCTATATTGTAATTTAAAAAAAAAAATGAAACCCGTGCGATGAAATGTTGATGAAAGGCAACAAAATCTTACGTGCAGCCGCTGTGGCACAGCCAATTAAAGTCCTGGGCGTCTCGGACTATACTCATTGCTGTGAAATACAAAAATATAGTAGTTCCTAAGATTACCGCCTTCAACAAAACAAATAAACAAACTCTTCAGATTTATAATATTAGTATAGATCACTAAAAAATTATAATACCACAAACATGAATAAATATTGACTGCAAACAATTCACATATTAATGTAAGTACCAAGCCAAGTACGTTATGGTGTAATGACCTTACAAACCTCTTTACTCTATGACTGATGTCATTATACACACGAGATTTGCGCAGGAGTTGAATAAAATGATTCAGACAGATTTGATCTTTGGTTTTATAAACATGACATTGAGATTTGTTTTAATCAAAGATGTTTATGTAACATACGACTGCATTTGCTTTTAAAATAAATAATTTTCCTCGAAAGTTATTGCGAAAGTAAGGGTTTAGTATGCTTCCTTCTGCGAGCAAGTCATACTCGCCAAGGAGGCGGCCGAGAAGGAGAGGGAGCGTACCCTCCCCGGTGAGTTCCGTAGTCAGCAGCCAGGGCGCCGCAGACTCATTTACGCCCAGGACCATCGACCTCCATGATCGGGGCCTGAGGACAGCGAGATAGCACCCGCCGTCCTTACAGAAGAGGCCACGAAGGTGGCCAAAGTCCGCCGGGCGCCACTAGAAACCCTCCTGGGGCGTACTAGAGGCCCTCGGCAACGGACGTAGTAGCGGACAGCACGCGTGCGGACGTCATAAAAAAGGGTTTAGTATGCTTTCTACTTACTCTTCTGGGGAACATTCGTCGTTAAATATACAACGTAATTATGTTGTTATAAAAGTAATTAAGACATTTATTTAACCGGGAACAAGAAAACGAAATTTTATTTGAATTACAGTGGTTATAGATTTTCTATAGTGCACGGGAACGGCAATAGAGTGGCCCCCTATTAGGCGTGATGTAGGCTCGATGTATGTCTGTCTGTCTGTAATATATAAATCTATAATAGAAGCACACACACAAACAAAATAACTGCTTTATCCCAGAGGTAACGGACAGAAGAACGTAAGGCCAAAAAATATATTCCCTATTAGGTAATTCTGGGCGTAAGGTACGAATGTATTGCCGCTAGCCAGGCGCTTTAATGATTACCAGAGCCTCATCTGTGGATCGGCAGGTGCACCACTTGCAGATAAGGTTGACTTACGGCCGGTTTCTGAATTGAGAATTTGAATTTGAGCATCCAATATAGCATGATTACGTCAAATGTCAAAATTCAGGAACAAATTTTGACATTTGACGTGCTCAACGGATACTTAAATTCAAATTCTGAATTCAGAAAACGGCCGTTAGGCACTTAATATTGTCTTGGTGAGAAAATTATCCCTTTAAGGCATAAAGCGACCGTATTGTCGCTAGTCGCTAGCCAGGCACTTAAATAATTACCAGAGCCTCCTCTGTTGATCGACAGGTGCTCCTCTTGCAGATGAGGTTGGCTAGGCCTCTAAAATCTTGGTGAGACTGTTATGCATCCGCTTTGCTCTGATAGCTTGTATACAACAGTTAAATTGACATGTGAATATTATGCAAATGAATAGTGTTATGTTTGACATCTATCGCACACGCACAACGTACTAAGTATTAATAATTATTAGATAAACACAGCAGTATTCAAATTGATTATGTCCCGTTGTTTGTGATTGGCAGATTCATAAGCAACATTTAGGAATAAGTAGAACTCTTTTAAACAACGAATACTCTTCTAGTCTATAAAAATACTAGTACATTGATAGATAAAAAAACAAATTCAAATTGAGAATCCTCATTTTTTATTTAATATAATAATTTTGGTATTTAATATAAGAGAGCGACGCGCTGGGCATCCCCAGCGCGTCGCGCGGCTTGGTCAGGAGCTAACTTCTCATCCCACGGGCAGCCGTGGATACTGGCAACTGGCCAAAGCCGTGCAATATAACTTTTGTCAGCCCTCGCTGCCACCGCTGCACTACCCAGATGAAACACTGGCTCACAAAGCCCAAGAGAAAGCGGATATGCTCGCAGACCTCTTTGCGGCTAATTCCCGGGTCGACGACCGTGGCCTGCAGCCCCCCGCCATCGCCAACTGTGGCCACACTATGCCTGACATTGTACTCAGGTAATGCGATGTACGGGCAGTACTGCGATCACTCGACACGTGGAAAGCCAGTGGCCCTGACGGCGGAAATGCGCAGCTGAGTTGTCTCCTGTACTAACTCGTCTGTACCGCCTATCTTACTCCACAGGAATCGTGCCGGAGGTCTGGAAGGAGGCGAACGTACAACCGATCCCCAAGAAAGGCGATCCGTCTGATCCAGGCAACTATCGACCTATAACTATCACCTCAGTCATCTGCAAGGTGTTTGAGCTGATCATTAACAAGCAGCTCATGCGATACCTCGACGATCACTCG